>VBSM01000361.1:8609241-8713485 GCA_008086735.1 Cheirogaleus medius
AAAAAAAAAAAAAAAAAAAAAAAGTCTAAAATGTGAATAAAGGAAATGCTATCAATCATTGTTCTTTTTAAACAGTATTTATATAAATCATAAATTCTAATGTAAAGATTGAATACCTGTTTTTAAGCAAAAATTATGATTACATTATATTGGAAGACTGTTGGGGAATGTGATTATGTTGTTGGGGGCGGTGATAGGAGGACTAATATAAGAATGTCAGAAGCTCAAACTCCATAGTAAAAAGTCAAAAGAAAATGTCTCAAAGTAAACTATCAAGAAAGGTCCAATAACATGGAAATAAATACCGGAGGAAGTAGCTAAAAGAGTTGCTCCTGAGTAAATTCTGAGTAGGAGGGCTGTAGCTGGGCACTGTTCTTTTACATTATAAACCTATTTGGCATAAACATATATTATACCTTGCTAAAAAGTAAAGTTAATATATTTGTTAATAAAAGGAGGATGCCATCAAATCTTTGCCATCTTGAGGACAACAGGCGCCATGTTGTTAACCCATCAGTGGATAAAGTCTCAAAGCAGCATCAGAGGAGGGAGCCCAGCTCGGTGCTGCGGCCACAGTCCTATGGCCTATCCTGCCTGCACACATAGTGGGTGGGTGGGACAGAGAGAGCAGTGGCCAAAGAAGCTGACTCCAGACTAAAAACATCAGCCACAGACATTCTCCAAAGTGAAGAATCCACTGGATTAAGTAGGAACTCCTGCCTCTCTGGGCTTTTAATATCATGAAGACTCAAATTTCTCTTGCCTAGCCCTTTACAGTTTATAAAGCCCTTTCACATACATTATGTGAAACGTCAACATTGGGCCCTATCTTAGTCCGTTTGAACTGCTATGACAAAATGCCTTAGACTGGGTAATTCATAAACAATCAATATTAATTGCTCACAGTTCTGGAGGCTGGGAAGTCCAAGTCCAAGGTGCTGGCAGCTGTCTGGAGAGGGCTCTCTCTCTGCTTCACAGATGGCGCCTTCTAAGTGTCCATATATACTATACGTCAATAGGGGTAAACAGGCTCCCTTGGGTCTTTTTTATAAGGACACTAATCCCATTCATGAAGGCTGAGCCCTCCCAATCTAATTACCTCCTAAAAGCCCTACCTCTTAATACTATAGCATTGGGGATTAGGTTTGAACATATAAATTTGGGAGGGGACACATTCAGGCCATTACAGGCCCTATCAGTCCTATAACACCAGTGGCCCCAACCTTTTTGGTACCAGGGACCAGCTGGTTTCATGGAAGATAATTTTTCCATGGACCATGGAGTGGGGGGGGTGGTTTTGGGATGATTCCAGTGCATGACATTTATTATAAACTGTATTTCCTTTATTATTACATTACAATACGTAATGAAATAATAATGCAACTCATCATAATGCAGAATCAGTGAGAACCCTGAGCTTGTTTTCCTGCAACTAGACGGTCCCATCTGGGGATAATGGGAGGCAGTGACTGATCTGACAGGAGGCGGAGCTTATGTGGTGATGCAAGAGATGGGGAGCAGCTGTAAATACACATGAAGCTTCGCTTGCTCACCTGCTGTTCACCTCCTGCTGTTCGGCCCAGTTCCTAATGGGCCATGCACTGGGGGTTGGGGACCACAGCCACAACACTATTCTCCCTTTTCAGTCCCCCAAAATAGGGCTTGGAGAACAAAGCAGTTAAGGAGCGAAGACAGGTATGTCCACGGCTCTCAACCCTGGTGGCATTTTGAAGTCACCTGGACAGCTTAAAAAAACACTCACCTGAATTTAATCTTTGTGGTGGTCTAAAGTCTGTCCAGGTGATTCTCATGCCCCACACCAGGCTGCCTCTCGTCCTCCTTAACTACTCCAAGCCCATGTCCCACTACTCAACACACATTCCTCCGTGGACATCAGTGAAGGCTAGTGATCTGCAAGAAGGAGCACCACCAAAATTCCAGTGGCTTAAAGACAAGGATTTATTTATCACTCACACAGAGTTCACTGTGGGTCCAGCACTCTCCAGGGCAGCTGTCCTCCACATGATAGTTCAGTGTCCTCAGTCCCTTCATCTCAACCCATGCCTCCATGGGGGACGTGGCAAGGGAAACAGCACTGAAGACACTGCACTTCCAGTTAAGTGCCCCAGCTATGGGTGACATACGTCACTTCCAATTGCAACCCATTGGCCAGACTTAGTCCTATGACCCCACATAACAGCAAGTGTTGCGGTGGGGAGTGTACTTCTCTCCGGTGCCCCCAAATCAAGGAAAACCAGGTGTGAGTAAGCACTAGTAACATCTATCAGCCCCTCATGCCACCCTTGCTGTGTTTGCTGTCCCCTGCCTGGTGGTCCCCTACCCTCTTCATTCTCCCTATCCTTACTATGCTTTAAGGCCTGGCTGAAACCCCAGCCCCTCCTTGAAGTACTTGACCAGATCTTTCTGCCCTGATCCCCCTGGCCTGGCCACCAACAGTTCTCATTATCTGTGGGGTGCATTTTGGCGCTTCTAGTTAAGCATTAAGCATTTTCAGAGTCTTACATTTCTTCTATTGAGAATAATTTAATCTCCTGGACTTTGGGCAAAGTAACAAGAGGAACTGTTGTTCTGGCCAATAGAGAAGTATTCATCAGAAAGGTGGGAAGGATGGAAGCCTAGAGGGTGAGCTCCATGACCTCTGAGCATTTATGTACTGCCAAAATGGGCAGCTAGAAGAGGTACACGTGGACCCTGGGACTTTGAAAGGATTGTTTTTGAAAGTTCCTCATCCTGAGAAGCTTAGGTTAAGAAAGTGAACCCCAGTTAAGAGAATTGGGCATCTTGACAAGAGAAGGCTGACCCTAGAACTGCTAATTATCTTAATGAAGGAATAAGTATTTAAAAAGGCCACAGGTTGCATGGAAAGCCCACCAATTAGTCCAGAACTTAAAAGGACACATACAAAAGATAGGAGGTAAAGGGCAGTGCCTCCTCTGAGCTCCCACTGCACCCTGAACAGAGAGTCCCTGTAATTTCACACACTATTGTAACTTTCTGCTGACACGGTCACTTATTTAATTTTATTTAACAAACATATCACACTTGCTATGTACCAGGCACTATTACGTGTGCTTTACAAATATCAACTCACTTAATCTTATGACAACCCTGTGTGGGTTGTAGTCACTCTTATCATCTTTACAGATGAGGAAGCCAAGGTCAAGTAACTTGAGCAAGGTCATCACTAGTGAGAGGCAGAGCTACTAGCTCCTTCACAACAGGGGCGTATCTTCATATGCCCAGCAACTAGCAATAGTGAACGCACAAGGAAGCACTCAAGTGTCTTCTAAATGAATGAACGCTGTTTTGTTTCCCTCTAAGCCAAACTGCCTGGGTACAAATCCCAGTCCTACCAGTTACTGGCTATTTGAACCTAAGGGGGCTATTTATCTCTCTGCACCTCTGTTTTCTCATCTGTAAAGTGGGGTAAGAAGCCTCACAGGATCATTGTAAGAATTAAGAAAATTAAAGAAATTAGTACATTTGAGAGTTTAGTGCAATCCTGGAACAGAGGAAACAGTAAAATGTTAGTTATTATTATTTCACATGTGATCTTAGCTCATCAAACTATAAGCTCTTATAAATCCACATTAACCATTGCTTCTCATTATCCCAGAATAGGGGATCGCTATTTATTGCTACATAACAAAATTTAACAGCTTAAAACAATAGACATTTATTTTCCCACAGTTTCTGTGGGTCAGGAATCCACGCACAGCTCAGGTGGGTCTTCTGCTCATGGTCTCTCGGAAGCCTGTAACCAAGAGGTCATCCAGGGCTGTGGTCTCATCTGAAGGCTCAACTGGGAAACGACCTGCTTCCAAGTTCACTCTGTGGTCATTGGCAGAACTTGGTTTTTCCACAGCTATTGGACTGAGGGCCACAGTTCCTTGCTGGCCATTGGCTGGAGGTGGCCCTCAGCTTCTGGTTACATGGGCCTTTCCAGATCATTTCAACAGAGCAAGTTCAAGAGAAGAGGAGCCAGGAAGAGAGAGTGTGTGTAAAAATCACAGTCTTTGGGAACCTAACCAGGGAAGTAACGTCCCATCACTTTTGTTATATTCTGTCAATTAGAAGCAAGTCACACTCCAGGTTCTGCTCACACTTAAGGGGAGGGGATCACACAAGGGCATGGACACCAGGAGGTGGGATTAGGGTCAATGTCAGAAGCTGCTGACCACAAGGCTCAAAGGCATTTGTTGACTGAAATCAAGAGGCAACTCTGCTTCAGACT
The DNA here is from genome assembly GCA_008086735.1 of Cheirogaleus medius. Classification (NCBI taxonomy): domain Eukaryota; kingdom Metazoa; phylum Chordata; class Mammalia; order Primates; family Cheirogaleidae; genus Cheirogaleus; species Cheirogaleus medius. The sequence goes on from VBSM01000361.1 coordinate 8,613,497, forward strand.
AAAGTGGGCAGGGTGGAGAGGCTGACATTTAAGGTTCTGATTCTAGCTCTGCTTCTAGGGCAAGCCTCTTTAAACTCTCGCAGGGCTTGGTTTCCACTCCTATAAAATGAGCAGCACAGAGTAGGAGATGCCAAAGATGCCTTCCATCCTGGGTTCTAAAGTTCTAGCCTTTCTGAATTTAACAGATCTTCATTCAATTAAGCTGATGAAGGTAGATGTCTCTGCACTCTTGGAAAGGTGTCAGGTATAAAATCATGTGAGAACCTTCTAAGCTCCCAGACTGACTGAGGTGAACGTGGGTCTCCTCCTCCCTCCCTACCAACCAACCATGCTGCCCACCCCGGCAGGCAGCCCTGGTGAAAGAACGGGGCAGGCAGAGCCCTCAGGAAAGGAAAGGTCCCCGGTGTTTCCATTTGCCTTCCTCCTACTTCCTTGCCCCGAATTGCTCTGGAGGCTAAATCCTATCCCAGCACAGGCAGCCTGGTAGGCTGGCATCAAACCCTCGGTGAGATGAAAGGCCCTTTCGAGGTGCATAATTCAGAGCAGCAAGCCCTGCACAGAGCATGTGATTAGAATGAAAGTGTGTCCCTGAGGCTGAACACGGCTCTGCAGCATGGCAAGCTCCTGCACACTCCCCTTGGGATGCTTCTTATCTGCTGTCCCACCACTCATTTCCTTCCCTCTGACAGCTCAGCGGCCCACCCAGCGAGCCCTGCCTTTCAAACAGCACCCCCTTTTCCCCTTCAGAGAGAGTACTAGAAACCAGGGAAACATGATAGGAGATTGAGGGCTTGGGGGACCTAGTGTGGGTCCCACTTGTGTCCCTAACTTGTGGTGTGGCCCTAAGCGAGTCCCTTCCCCAGCTGAGCCTCAGTTTCTTCATTCATTTAGTGAAGAGTTTGGAGTAGATGACTCTCAATGTCTCTTCCAGTTCTTAAATCCTGTGGTTCTTACATTTCCCTAGACTTAGCAGGGAAATTGGGGGTCACTAGACGAGTTAGGATGTGTTTGACTGTAAGTAACTGTTATGTTTTGAATGATGGCTCACCCTCCAAATTTTGTGTTGAAACTCTATCCCCAATGCAATAGTATTACAAGGTGTGGCCTTTAGGAGGTGCTTGAATCCTTATAGATTAGGTGTCTTTATACAAGGGCTTGATGGAGGAAATTCATCCACTTTCACTCCTTCCATCCCTTCCCCAGGTGGGAACACAGCAACAAGGTGCCACCTTGGAGGCAGAGAGCAGCCCTCACCAAACAGCCAAACTGCTGATGCCTTGATCTTGGATTTTCCAGCCTCCAGAACCATGATAAAATATATGCCTAGTTTTTATGAGTTACCCAGTCTCAGGTATTTTGTTATAGCAGCAGACATGGACTAAGACAGTAACAGAACCCCCAGTAACATGTTACATCTGCACATTTATCCCACTTAATAAAAAGTCCAGAGATAGGAAGCTTTAGTTTGGGGACAGTGGTTCAGCAGTGCCATTTTCCCATCTTCCTTTGCTGCCAACCCCAGTGAGAAGCATCTGCCCAGGGAGATGCCACAGCCCTCAGCAGCACATCCTCACGCCATGGGGTCCAACACAAGAAGGAGACAGTGCGGTGGGATCTCTTTGGTGATGCTGCCTCTTCAGGGAGGAGAGACTTCCCCAAAGACTCTCCTCATGTCTTACAATGGGTTGGATTTTGTCCCCCAAAGTGAAATGTCAAACTACCTCAGAAGGTGATCTTGTTTGGAAAAAGGGTCATTCATTACAGACAGAATGAGCTAAGTTAAGATGAAGTCATGCTGGAGTAGGGTGGGCCCTTAATCCAACACGTCCTTGTTAGAAGAGGAGAGAGGCACAGAGGGGAGATGGTCACGTGAAGCCAGAGGAACACCGGGAGAACTCTGTGTGGCAAAAGAAGCAGAGATCAGAGTTCTGTGGCAGCCAGCTAAGGAATGCCCAGGATTTCCGGTGACAGCAGAAGCTAAGAGAACAGTGTGGAACAGATTCTCCCCTAAAGCCTTCCAGAAAGCATGGCCTTGCTGACTCCTTGAGTCTAGACTTTTAGCCTCCAGAACCATGAGAGAATGAATGTCTATTATTTTGAGCCACCCGGGTTGTGCTACTTCGTCATGGCAGCCCTGGAAAACTAACTCATGCCTGTTTGGCTAGATCTAAGTGACATGTGCATGAGTGTTGGTAAATCAGCCATGGCTCACCTTGTGAGGATGGCCTCGTCACTTCCCGGACAAAACCAGCTTCTACAGAGCACAAGAAGAAGAGGGGTGACTACTAGGTCACTGTCTAATGTTAATACATATCTTCGATATATGAGAAAACAGCAGCTCAGAGAGGACAAGCGTCTTGCTCCAGCCTCTCCCCAGCCCTGCGGGGAGTGCTCCTCAGCGCTGTGTGTGACGCTCCATGTGGATTCTTGCCCACTTTAGCCTGTGCTGTGTGATTCTGGCTCGTACAGATTAGAGCAAATTGCTAAGCAATGGTTGATAAGAAGCAAAGTAAGAAAAGGGTATTTTCTGAGCCTTTCAGCATCCCTGCTCACACAGGAGATTAAAAATAGAGCTACTGGGCCTGGGTACAACTCAGGCTGGATGAGAAATGGGATTGGGAAAACAGCCTGAAGTACGGCTTCCTCATAGGCCTGCAGGGAGGGGTGGGGGAGGCCCAGGGAAGGCTGAGGTTGGACAGGGGGTTCAAATGGGGGGGCTCAGGAAGAGAACATGACACTCGGGAGGAAGGCGTACTTGGTCTACTCCAGAAGGCGGGCTCCTGGAGTCCCGAAATGGAAGGCCTCTTCATGGAGACCCAGATAAACACAGACATGTCTAGGAAAAAACAGTTCTGCTGCCAAGAATGTCTCACGAGCGTCTCACAACCAGATCAATGCATGTCTCCTCCAAACGCTCTCGTGCCGTGCTTTCTGTCTCAGCAGAAACTGCTTCCAGTGGCCCAGTGTGCCAAGCAACCGTCACCCGTGACACGCCCTTAACACGCTGTCCCCTCCTGGCCACTCACTCACCGGTTCTCCATGCTGAATACTCAAGTCCATGTGCTTCTCCCGGTCCCTCTGCCTCCACCGCCCTTGCCTGTGGAGATTACTGCGTGGTGTCCTCACCCATCTGCCGCCTCCACTCTCCCTTCCTCCCTTCCCAGCCCCCCAGGCCCTGCCGCTGGAATGATCATCCTAAACCCCAGATCTGGGCACCTCACTGCTTAAAGCCAGCCAGTGGCTCCATGGCCTTTGCATTACCGTCCAGCCTTCCTGATGTGCTGCCAAGGCCCCTCGTGACCTTCCTGCTCCCTCGCTCTCCCCCGTTTCCCCTGACCCTGACACCCCCATTCCCCATGCTCCACAAAACAACTCTTCTCACTTCCTCCAGCCAACATGCTCCCTTAAGCACACGCCCACCCCCACCAAGTCTGGAGAGAGCCCGAAGCCTCGTCGGGCTGAGATTCATTTTCCACCCTCCCTGGTCTGTTGTGAGTGGTGGGCGATTCCCAGCCGCCCCCACCGTGGGGCTGCTGGCCGGGTTCAGCTATGGGAGGCACTGGCAGGGAAGAGGCAGGCAGGAGAAAGGGAAAGGAGAGGGCATTTCTCTCCTCCCTCTCTGCCCCAGGGGGTAGCAGCTGCAGCATCTCCTCCAGGTCTGCGGCTCCCACAGTGCACCCCCACTGCGGTGCCTGCACCCACCAGGGGACCCTGGGATCCCGTCACACCGCCTCTCGCCTTTGCCTTTCTAGCGGAGTTGTGGTAGCCGCTTCTTGCGGGTGCTAATTTCTAGGTCAGCTGGTCCCATCCATCACCTGTTAGTTAACCTATTTGCTGCACTTCAGATATGACTACCTTAAGTGATTCTTGTTTTCCTGGTTCCGCCTGGCACAGGCCTTCCGTATAATGCAGCTCCCTGTACCTCCCTCCTCAGCCCTGCTCACCCTGAACGGTAAGGGGCTGGTTTGCTTGTGTCTATTCCTCCTCTAACATGAGAGCAGGGATGATGTCTGCTGGCTTGTCATTGCACCCCACTGCACCCCTAAACAGGGCCTAGACACAGTAAGTATCCAATCAGCCCTTGAATGAGTGAATAAATGAACTTTGCAGCCAGGTTTCTTGCCTATCCTTCCAACTACCCATTAAGTCCACTTTCATTTTCTCAGTCTTCCAAACCTCCCTTCTCCAAGAAAATTATCCTTGCCGTTTTACCCTTACCCTGTAGGTTTCCCTTTTTCTTTACATTATTAAGTAGGTACAAGTAATACATGGTAAACCATCCAAAGATCTCTGCCCACCCGGGCTTCCCATTTCCACGGCATATCTCCTGGGTAGGGGCCTCAGCCAGGGCTGCTAACCCTCTGTAACCAGAGGAAACAGAGTTACAAGTCACGAGGACCCATACAAAGCCAGGTGATGGCATTCTAGCTGGGGCTATGGTTGTCGTTCCCACAGGGAACTTCCTTCTGGTGCCGTGGGGCATAGAGCTGGGGACAGCTTCATGAGGAGGAAGGCCCTTGCGCTGTTGCCCCTTCCAGGTGGTCTGAGCCCCTGCATGCCTCCCTGCAACCCAGCTTTGCTGGAGTGAGGCAGGATGCAAAGAGAAGAAGAGACTTGGCTGGGTTCCCAGGTGTGGGCTGGGTGGAGGTGTCATGTCTGGCTTGGCAGCCTGGCGTGGGGGCCAGGGTGCCCCGTGGAGGGAGGGAAGCACGGGCAATGAACCAGGACAACTGCTCTGGCCCAAGAGCTGTTTCCCCCCCGCCTCTTTCCCGAGCCCACACATCACATTTCCCTCGGCTGGAGGATCTGCGTGGTGGCGGGAGATGGACTGCAGAGTCGCAGCGCAGCCAGCCACGGCTTCCCCGCCCCACAAGCTGGCTGGAAATAAACATGTTGGAAATAAATGCACGGCAGTGGCTTCTCACCATATGCAGCAGAATCTGTTTCTAGGGCCAGTAAAAGCCAGCAGGCGAGAGGGGAGGGCAGAGAGACGCTACGCCACAGGCTCGGGGTCCAGGGGTCATTTTTTCCTCTCTCTGCCTTTAAGAACTTCGAAGTTTCTGGGCCAGACAGCCTTTTGACTCCATGTGGGTGGTGAGGCACCCGGAAGGGTAAAAAGTGCAAGTCACCACATTTCTCGGGCAAAGAAGAGGGTTCATCAGAAGAGCATTCTGGACAGCGAAAGGGTGGGCAGAAACCGCTCCCCTCGCCAGCCAGGAATCCATCTTGAGTCCCGCGTCTCCACACGGTGAGAAGAGGCTAGGACAGAGGAGTTCTGAACAGCGGCGGTGGGAGATGGGTGCAGGGAGGGGAAGTCAAGGTCAATGCTGCTGGGGATATGACAGCAATGAGCATCCACCCCCTACTGAGCATGTCCTGACACTGGGCTCAGTGCTAGGCACTTTTGCTCATTGTGCCATTTAATCCTGAAAATTACTCTCTGAAGTAGCTACCCTTGTCCTCATTTTACAAAAGAGGGGAGCCAAGGCTCAGAGAGGTAAAGAGACTTGATGGGGTCACACAGCTAGGTATAAGTGGCCCATTCGGGCCTGGAAACAAGGCCTCGGAAACCCATGGCCTTGCAGGGACATCTGTCCCACAGGTGCGGAGCCATCACCTGGGCGCTGCACCACGGCTGGGCTTAGGCCGCAGCCCCCCGATGGCGAGCAGAGGGGCGGCTCTAGCGTGGATGATGCTGAGTGGGGGACCCCAAGGATCTGGTTCTGCCTATCCAGAGGCCTTAGCTTAGGGCATCTGGAGGCCCAGTCGTCTCACCTCACGCTTCTAGTACCTTCCCTGGTTATTGACAGGGACGGGGGTGCAGCTTCCTCTCTGTCCCTGCAGCTTCACAGTAACCAAGTGCCTGGACATAGCCGCCACCTTAGCTCAAACCCTTGCCATCTCTCACCTGGCCCATCTGGGTGGCCCCCTGCCTTTGTCCCACACAGCTGGTCATGTCCCCTCTCTTAAACCAACTCTTTCAGGACTGTTTTTGCCTAGGGAATAAAGTCCAAATTCCTTAATTTGGCATTCAAGGCTTTCCCAAGCTGGCTCCAACTTACCCTCCCAGACTCCTTCCTTTCCCACCTGTCCCACACTCCAGAGACCCAGAGGAGTGGCTGTTGTCCTGGGCATGCCCCACCTTTCCACACCTCCTCGCCTCTGCCTGGGCTGGCTGCCCTGCACCTGGCTTTTCCCTTGGCAAAATGTCACCTCTCTGGCCCAGTTCAAATGTCATGTGCTCTCTGAAGCTTTTCCCAGACGTTTCTCCTCTGTGCTAACTCCCCCCTGCAGACTCCTTGAGTTTGTGATAGAGATGATGATGATGATGATGATAAAAGTCGCAATAGCTAAAACTATGGAGCACTCGCCCTGGGCCAGGCTCTGTTCTAAGCACCTTCCATGGATTAGCTTATTTAATCCTCACAACCAGCCAAGGAAGTGGGTGCCATCATCATCCCCATTTTGTAGATAGAAAGCAGAGGCCCAGAGAGGTTAAGTACCATGCCCATAGTCACACAGCTAGTAAGTAGAGTGGAGCCGGGATCCAACCATGGCCATGCACTTCCTGAGCCTGTGTTCTTAAGGGCTCCCCGAGCTCCCTCCACCCTTCGAAGGTGTGTGCACGTCTGCACAGGAGCACTGCTCACCTCATCTCAGAGGCAGTGACCGCTCTGCCTCCCCCGATCATCTGTGAGCTCCCTGAGACTAGGCCTGTCTCAGGAATCTGTTTGTCTTGTGTCTAGCACAACACCAGGGACAAAGATGAGCAAGGCATCTGCTGGGAAGAACAAATAAATGCTGTACAATGATAATTATTTAAATCATCATTCCATCTGAGTCACCATAGGAGAGTGATAAAGGCCCCCAAATGATGACCCAGTTGTTGGATGAGCCACTTCTCTGCTGTTTCCCAGCCAGAAATGTGAAAAAAGAGGCCGGGAATCATGTCCTCTAGGAAGGGCCCTAATGAGGCTCTGTCCACAGAGGGAGAGAGCGGTCATGAATCCCTTCACTGTCCCTTGAGCCACAGCTTCAGGGCAGGGGCAGGACACAACTTTTCCTTTCTCGTAAATGCCCAAGTCTCGGGTGACGCTCCATGGGCCATTCTCCCTGGGCTCACCAAGTTCCAGGAGGCACCGCCGTCTGCCACTTCTCCACGTGGTTGGCTGTAGAGAGAGAGGCAGAGTTGGGACTTTCAGAAGTCAGAGGGAGAAGGTGATGAGTGACAGCGTCATTAGTCACTGAGATTCATCTTGTCACACCCGGAGCCCATCACCCACACACCCCACCTGACCTCGCACCTGACTTCGGGTCCCGTCTCCGCCCGCCACCCATCTGGTTGTCCAGAGGAGAAACCTACCCCCCCCCCACGACACCTCCCTTCCCCTCAGTCCCACACGCAGCCAGGCCCCAGGTGCTGTGACTCACTTCCTAAATATCTCTGAATCCACCCCTCTTCTCCACCCGTGCTCCGGCTCAGCGCCCATCAGTGCTGATCCAGGACCGGAAAGCCCTTCCTTCTAACTCCTACTCGGCCGCCACAGAGCATATGATTAATATGATTTATAAATGGGATCACACCACTTCCTGTTTAAAAACTTGCAGTGGCTCTCCACTGTCCAAAGGATGACACCCAAGCCTGGAACCCTCCCCGCCCCACCTCTCCCGTCACCTTTGCACACCGTGCTGTTGTCACACCTGGGGGCCTTTGCCCTGCCTCTGCCCAGGTGCCCAAGCTCCACCCGGCTTGCTCCCCTGCACATGGAGGACGTGGCTCAGCTCCTCTAGGAAGCCCTCCACGAGCCGCTCCCTCTTCAAACTCCCTCTCCCCCGAGGTCTGGCCACGTGCCCCAGTGTGCTCCTGTATGGCTCCCAAACATAAATTGCTCGGGAGACCTACCACGTTTTACTGAAATCATCCCATTGCATACATTACCCGACTGAGCTGTTTCAGGGCAGGAACTCTGTCTTCTTAATGTTCCCATTTCCTGTCCCTAGTACAGCACCTGGAATGGAATTTAACAGAAGCTCAGTGACTATATCTTGAACTGAACTGAAATTATCTTTGAATCGTCCATCTGTAAACAGGCGAACTGCCGAGCCCGTGCTTGGGGCAGCCATGAGAACAGAGAGAAACTACTTGTGCAATGCTTAGAATATTCTCGGTGGTTGCTCACTATCACAATCATTATTACTATTACCCAGGTAGTGTGCTTTCAAAAGCACCAGGCTAGGCATTAGGAGACGGATTCTAGTCCCAGACCTGATATTAACTATCACGGTGACCTTGGGCGAGTCAGTTATCCTTTATGAATTAGTCCTCAACATTTTCCTTCCCTGTTCCACCTCCAGTATTGGATGATTCTTTTTATTACCCCCATCTCTTCCTTATTTCAGCACAATTAAGAATTTGCAGATAATTATAATAGCAGCATGTCTTGACTTATGAACATCCCATCTATGAATATCCCCATGTGTAAGGAATCACTTTGAGACCCACTGCATAGGGGACCTCTTCCCTCCTCTTCCCCGCTCAGCTCTCTCCCATGTCACTATTACATTTTTACGTTAAAGAGTAGAAAAAAATATCAGACCAAAGGACAGTCTCCTTTAAATTAAATATGCTTAGTTTTATGACAAAGAATTTACTTCTTTCTTATTTTCTCATTCCTTAGTGGACTGGCAAAGCTTCATTGCGAGTGAATAGCACCAGCCTGGCCCAGTGCTAGGGAGCCAGGCATTGTGGTGTGTCACCGTAGGGTCTCCAGGGAAAGCATGGGCAGCCCCTTGGTTATCACACCCCACTTGCCCACCCAGCCCCAGCCCCACCCAACAGGGAAACAGCGGCTTCCACCAGCAGAGAGAGGACAGAGTCTCACCTAAAACAACACTGTGGGTCTGTATGACTGCAACCTGCTCTTTCTGAAAATCTCTAAACTGTGTCAGACTATAAAAGAGAAGAAACCTGTTTCTATAACTCCAACAGTGCTATTACTCTCATCAGTTTGGAAGAAAGCGGAAGGGCTTCCCCTCACAGAAGCTACTTTGAGATTGGAAGCTGTCTCCTTCCCATGGGAGCAGGGAGGAGGCAGGAAACTACATCACCCAGGAATCCCAGCGGCTCAACCTGGGTGACCGTGGCTTTCACTCCTTCTGGCAGTAGCCTGAGCTCCGAGCAGGCAGGGAGCCTCTCCTTCTCTGAGCTGGAAAGGCCAATCTGAGCGCGAGACTGAGGCTTGAGTTCCTATCTGTCTGACCCAGAGACTTGGGTGGGCGTGAGGAAGGTACGATGAAAGTGTTGAGTTTTCCTGAGGCTGTTTTAGCAAAGAAAACTTGAGCAAAAACAGTCTGCTGGTGACTAGTCCCTGAAACCACAGCAGGGTGGAGGCAGAGGCGGCCCAGGCAGACACAGCTACCCTCCCACCACAGAGGGTTCTGTCTGTCTTGTTTCTTTGCACCAAAGGCTGGGAGAAAAAAAAGATGATCTCTGCGCTCAGGGAACCCTTGATCTATCTGATGGGGGAAGCACAGCCCTTCTCCTCAGAGAACTCCCAATCTGATGGAGCCACAGCCCTGTACTTCTCAGAGCCTCTAGTCTGATGGGGGCAAAAGAACCCTGCCCTGGGGATCTCCCAGTCTGATGAGGAAGACAGAGGTCCCATCTTCTAAAAGTGCCCCAGTGATGGGGGAGCCCTCTGCAGCCCTGCCAAGGTGTCCTCCACAGCCAGCTGTAGCCGGCTCTGCAGCTGTGAGGGACACAGGTGGCTTGGCACTTGTCCTCGTCTTTGCCTCACTGAGCCTGAGGCTGGGCGGGCTCTGGAGATGAATGGACAGTCCTCACACTAGGGAGAGGAACTTTGAAGCAGACAGACCCAAATGTAGCAGGACTTTGCAGCCCGAGCAGGTGGCCCGCCAGGGGCGAGCTTCTCCGGAACTCTCCTTGGCCAGAAACCTTTCTTCTCAGCCCTCTTTCCACCTCGAAAATGCTGTACTCTATTTTCTTTCCTCTCTCCGAAACTGGTCCAGCTCACCTTGCTCAGGAAGCTGTCAGGGTGACTGTCCCACCTCTGCCTGCCACGTTCTGCAGAGGGCCAGCAGCTGTGTTCGGCTGCCACAGACACGGACCTTTCCCGATCTGACATCCTGGCCTCTCTCGGGGACTTTCTGAGTCCTTTGACCCTTTCAGAGGTCCCCGGACTCTTCAGATTGTTCCTCTCCTTTCTGACCAGGCGCTCCCCAAGTTCACAATCTTTAGGGTCTCCGCAAGGGTGGAGCTATCACCTGCAGGGCATTTGGAATTAGAACACTTGCGTTTGAACCCCATCCCTGCCACTTGAAAGCTGTGTCACTTTAGCTAAGACACTTCGCTTCCCTGGACCTCAGTTTCCTTGACAATGAGAATAGGAATAGTCTCCCCAGTTCAAATGGCAGTGAACGACGTTGCTTGACAAAGGATTAAGAGCCCAGCAAGTGTTAGTCGCATTATTGTTCAGTTGAGCATTCCCTGGTGCAGCCCACACCTGGAAACCTCATTCCTGATGTACGAAAACAAATAGTGGAACTTAGTTTACAGCCAGGATGGGGTTTCTAGAAGCTCCCTTTTCACAGCCTTCCCTACTTCCCTTTCTCCTAAAGACCCCAGAGTCTTCAAAAAGCATGGTTATGAGGTTAGAACATGACCAAACAACAAAGCCCAACTCTGACACATATCGACCCATAGTAACAATTTCTCACATTTTCCAGCACCTTCCTAAAATCTTCCCAGCCAATCCCTAACAATCCCTAAAGGAGGATTTTTAATCTCATTTCGTGAGTGAAGAATCTTACCTGGACCCAAGCTGGTAAACCACAAGTACTAAACAGCCTTCAGAGTTGGGCTTTGAAAGAGCTTTTCAAGCCCTTAAAAGGCAGTGTTGAGTGAGATGGGGTTAAGGAGGTGAGAATACAAGTACACTGTTTGCTGAGGGCCAGGGTCACCTCTCACCCCACAGAGAGGAAGGGAGAGGGACAGGGGGACCTGCTTGGACACCACATTCCTGAAGCCACTTCCATCCACTTATGTTAACAAGCAAGTGGAGAATCCCTGAAGACCTCTGGGCTCCTACAGGCTGATCTTCAGAACTGCCTGTTTCTGATTCACTAAAGGTATGGTTAGGAATGCATTCAGCTGCAATTAACAGGAAACCCAACCACATAGCTTAAATTAAAAGGCTATTATTTGTCTTAGATGTCAAGTAATCCAGAGGAATTGGACCTTGCTGGTTTTGACTTAGCACTCAGGGACGTCAGAAACCTTCACCTCTTCTACCATTCCATCCCACCAAGCCCCAAAAGCTGGCTTTCATTCTCATATGCAGAATCTCACAGTCACAAGGTGATTTCTGTGGCTCCAGGCATCACATCACATTTGAAGAAGGAAGGAAGAGGGCAGGGGGAGGACAGGACCATCTGGGGCCAGCACAAATGCTGTAGGGCTATGACACATCTGGCAGGTAGGCCTCATTTACCAGGAGGGACAGGGAGGACTGCAGAAGTGTATCCAGCCTTTTGGACCAGTGGCCTTCCCCTCCTCCAACTTGCCGCTTACCCAGCTCAGGTTTCTAAAGGATCACCTGTGCAGGTATGTGCGGTAGAATCTTTATCCCTTGCCAGATGGAGAAGGTGGAGGGCAGGCGGAAGGACCCCATTCCTGGAGCAACCTCCACCTGCTGGCGGCATTTGGGCTTCTCTCAAATACTGGAGATGGAATCTCTGAGAACAGAACTCAGTCCTTTGGAGGTTGGCCTAGTTATTAGAACTATTATTTAACCCCCTTTCTCTCACTGTCTTCCTCCATGGCAAAATGACTAGATCCATGTACTGTGCAAGGCAGAGATTTTGGAGATGCAAGGCTGTAGGAAGGTCCCCTGGGTGCCAACTGTCTCTTTCACGAGGGTTCTAGTGCACATGTTTGAAAGTGGCAGCACTGGGCTCCTTAATTAAGACCTCATAGCAATTTGCAGCCTTTTATGGCAAGAACAGGAGGTGACTGGCTGGGACATGAGCACTGTGCTGGGAGCCTACTGTGGGTCCTGCAGCTGACCTTGCTGTGTGGCCTCGGGCAAGTGGTCACTTACTCTCTCAGTCTCCTCTTCTGTAAAGAGGAAATGATCATCACATGCACCCCGAGTGCTGTTAAGCCACTTAAAGCCCATGTTAGGAACTTATTTTTAAATTGTTTATTCTAGAAATGTCTATAAAGATTGAAGGGGAAATAGGTAAATATTATTATGGGATGAATTGTGCCATCCCTCCCAATTCATGTGTTGAAGTTCTAACTTCCAGTACCTCGGAGTGTGAACATATTCGGAGACAGGGCCTTTAAAGAGAGAATTAGGTTGAAATGAGGCGGTTGGTGTGGGCCCTAATCCAGTACGACTGGCGTCCATAGAAGAAGAGGAGATGGGGGCGCAGGCAGTGCGTAGGGAGACCGTGTGAAGGCACAGGGCGGAGATGGCCGACGGTAGCCAAGGAGAGAGGCTCTGGAAGAAACCAACCCTGCTGACACCTTGATCCTGGACTTCCAGTCTGTAGAATTATGAGAAATAGGATTATGTTGGTTAAGCCACTCAGTCTGTGGTGCTTTGTTATGGCAGCTCAGGGAAAATAATAAGTAAATGCGATGGATTTTGAAAATCCCAAGGCACCTTGAAAAGCAAAGTGTCACGTGTCATTTCCCTCCCAGCACAGCACGGGGTACTGACATGAGGAACCCCACATCGCCAAGCCCTGTGCCGGGCCGGGGAGTCACGCCTGCCCCTGGTGACAGTCCGTGCTGACTGGTAAGTGGTGCTATTTCAGGCACGCCCTGCCCATCAGAGACCGAGCACCCACGTGGCCCCAGCAAGCCCTGTGAACACTGGGCGCAGACCTAGCAGTGACCAGCTCACCCCAGTCACCAAGGCAGGGACGAGTGTGCTGCTCATGACTTGTTAATGACATGTTGGAAGTGACAGTTTCCAATTCGTGGCTAATTTGCTTATTTTAAAAATCAGACAAGATTGAGCGTTATGCCTCTGATACTACCACTTCACTCACCTCTTCGTTCTCTCATTCACTCGTTCAATACGGGTATTTTGAGGGCATACTGTGTGTACAAGGCAATGTTCCAGCTTCTGGGGATGGAGCAGAAAACAGCCAACCTGCCCACCTCGTGGACCCTGCGTTCCCCTGGAGGGTAACCTTGGTACATGCACACACACACTCACATACTCACACACACACACACACACACACACAAATAATGCTGGATAAGGGAATAACACGTGCAGGGGACATTATTTTACAAAGCTTCATCGAAGAAGAACATAAGAACTCTCAGATTGCCACTTGACATAGACCTTAATGAAGTGAGAGAGCAAACCATGCTGATGTGGGGAAGGGCATTCCAGACAGAGGGAACAGCAAGCGCAAAGGCCCTGAGTGAGTTCCGTGTATTCGAGGAATAGCAAGGAGGCCGTTTGAGCAGAACAGAGGGAGTGAAGGGGAGTGTGGAGGAGACAAGGTCAGGGAAATAGTGGGGCCAGCTCGTGTAGGCTTTATAAAGACTCTAGATTTTATCTGGGGTGTGGTATGAAGCCCTTGGGAGATTTTTCACAGGAGAATGACATGCTTCGAGAGGATCCCTCTGGCTGCCGTGTGAGCAACAGACCAGAAAGGCAGGATTTGCCAATGGACTGGACGTAGGGTATAAAAGAAGCAGAAGTAAGATCATGTCAACATTTTCCCCTGAACACCTGGGTGAAGGGAGGGTACCTACCCACGCTGGAATACTCTGAGGAGGAAAGAAGGGACAGAGAGAGAACTGCAATAAGCCACAGTGCCTACTATCCATGCCAGAGTCTGGGAGCAGGTGGGACATGTGACATTACTGGTCTCCAGTAGCACAGTAAAAACCCCCACCCCACCTTACACCCTCCAAGGAGGGCTGGAGGGCGCCTGAATGTATTTAATCAAAGCTGGGAGGGGCCTTAAATGACCTATGGAACACCTGCCTCCTAATTACCTGAGATGCTAGTTAAAGCTGGACGGCCCAAGACCATCCTACACTTCCAGAATTAGGACATCAGAGTCTGGGGGCTGGAAATTTCCCTATAACAAGTTCTCCGGGTGAGCCTTGTGCTCTCCAAAGTCTACGACCCATCACCCTAGCTGAAGCCCTTGTGTGCAGATAGGGAAATAGCTCCTTACCACCAGGCCAGGTCCCTTCCACTACACCAGGCTTCTGGGGGCAGGACAGAGTCCCCAGGAGCCTAGCTGGCGTCACTCTCTGCCATGGCTTGCCCAGCCTCTCTGTCCTCTCACAGATAGGACATCGGTCACAAGGGGCCCAGAGAGGATGTGGTGCTCCACCCCCACTGCTGGGAGGAGAAGTCCTCTCGGGTAGCTGAAGGTCATTGTGTCACTCCCAGGGTAAAGAACGAAGACGATGGACTGACGGGAGAACCAGTGTCTGGGTCCTATGAGGCATGCTAAGCCAGGCACGGAAGTGTGGTAGTGGACGTGGGACTGGCTTCCCCACACTCCTGACACTGAGCCTCTCGAGTGCATTGCTGGGACTGGAAGAAAGTGCTGTTGCCGTGTCCTTCCGTAAAGCCACCCCAAAGCACGCTCAACCTTAACCCAAAGGGAGAAAGGCTGAGGCCAGGGCGCTGATGAAGCCGTCTCACTCATTAAGGACTCAGCTTTCTGATCTGCAAAACCCACCCTGGTTCCCCTCCTGAATCCCGCCCTGGGGATGAATTGGCAATTTGCTTGTGCAGCCTTAAGTTGAACATGGCAATCCCAGCAGCTTTGTCCTTGGCTGACTCCCTGTCCCCAGAGCCCCCATGCGCCAGGGAACATGGATGGCGGGAAGCGCTGGTGGGGGCCCTGCAGCAGGGTGATTTAGCAAACTCACCCCATGTGTTAGTGTCCAAGAATTACAGTGAGAGAAATCAGCCAGAGTTATACCTGAATTTTCATGGAACCCCACGAGTTTCATTTTAGTAACAGGCAAAGCTTTGTTCCCGACACGTGGCCATCCAGTTGCCCACCTGTCCTCCCCTACAAAACCCCAGGTAAAGGGGGCCTCTGCAGCAATGGGAGAGCTTCTGGTAGCTCTCTAGGTCCAGGTGAGCTCTTCCATGGGAAGATGTGGGTGTCACTGTCTGCCTGGGATGGGGTGAGTCCCCAACAGCCAGGGAGTTCATTGTCTTCAATGACACTAAGGCTGCACGCGTGCCTCTTTGCAGTAGCCCTTATACACACATGCAACTGGACACGGATTCAGATAAACACACATGCAACACATCCCAAACAGGGGTCCACACAGATATACACATGAAACACACAAAATAAAAGCAGCCATTGTTGTAAGTGCTTACAATATGCCGGGTTTGAAGGCACAGTAGGTGTTACCTGTGCAATCCTCGCAAGAACCCTGTGAGATGGGTGCCCTTGTCATTGTCACCTCCACCTCACAGGCCAGGAAACCCACCTGAGGATCCTGGCTGTAAGTGGCAGAGCCAGGATTCCAGCCTGTCTCTGGGGCCCGTACTCTCAGCTGGGACCCTCCGGGCTCCCACCACGACACACACCACCCCACACATGCCCCGCATGTGGCGCCCCACACGCAACTCTCCATAACCTCACACGCACATGCCTGACTGAACGTGCCATGCTCTTCAGGGACACGTGCCATGTAAGCAGCATCCTGTGTCCCTCCCCATCCCTCCCTCGAAGGAACGGCAGCGCCTTCCAAAGCCACTCGGGAGGGGCTTGTTGGTTTCCTTCCTGTCCTCAGACCCCAGGAAATTGCTCATCTGTCTCATTCAAATGCAGGCAAATTGCTGAGATGGGTCAGGTCTTTGCTCGGGCTTCTGGGCAATAGGCAGATCAGGAACGGAAGCATGAACTTTAAGTCATCTTATCTAAGTCCGCAACGTTTAATAAATCTGTGGTCAGGAGCTTTTTCTCATGCTTCTGGCAGTTAAATAAAAGGGGCAGTCTTACAACTAAGCCCTAATATGCTGGCTCACAAAGAAATCACTCCTTGTTCTGACTTATCGGACTCCATTATCACTCCTTTAAGCGGGAGCACACTGGTTTTTTCTGCCGCTAACACCCTTAGCTCAACGTGCACTAGAAATATCAAAAAAACCAAGGGACTTCCAGGATCCAGCAAGTTCCTGGGGTGCAAAGCACCTCCAGATGGGGCGAGAACCCCATGGAAAGAAGTGGGCACCTTTTGGGCAAGGGCAGCTCCCTGGGTACCGCCAAGCTCTTCTCTGGAGGGGGGACATTAGCTGCGCCCGCTCCAGGCTGCAGAGAGGACACTGGGGCTCCAGGCAGGGGAAGTGCAGGAGCAGGGCTGCGGAGCTGAGCCAGCAGGCACGAGTGACGTAGACGTGGGTTTGGAATCTGATTCAGCATATGCTCACCACGACCTTAGGCAAGTCAACTCTTTGGGCCTCAGTGTCCCAATCTGTGAAGAGGGATGATAAAAATAGCACCTGTGTCTAGAGTTCTTGAAAGAATTAAATAGAAATGAGTTTGCTCTTAGGGTTCTTGTTGTTGAAAATATCTTTATCCAAGAGGGCCAGGAGAATTTGGGTGAGTCTTAGGAGGGCCTGGTCCTACCTGCACTCTCCTTGGAGGGAGGACTGCTGCTGCAGAGGAGAAATGGCCGCCCCAGATCATGAGCGAAGAAAACCAGAATTTAGAGATGGGGTGTGGGGAGCCGGCCTCCCAGACGGCCCTCACTGATTCCATCTCCTGGTGTTCACACCCTCTGTAGGCCTCTCCCACGGCGTCAGGGTGGGCTCGTGTGATCCAGAGAACACAGTGGAGTGTTTTTGTTGGACTTGTGAAGCGAACTCATAAAAGCATGGGGCTTCCACCTTGGTAGCTGGGACTGCTGTCCTGGGTGAAGCCAGCCACCACGCTGTGGGGACGCCCGAGCAGGCCTGTGAGAGGCCCACGTGGGGAGCAGCTGAGACCTCAGGCCAACGGCCAGCACCAATCTGCAAGCCATGAGAGTGAGCCACCTTGGAAGTGGATCCTCAGCCCCAGCCAAGCCTTCAGATGACTGTAGATAAGAAACCACAAGGCAGAACCACCCGGCCAAGCCACCTCTGTATTCCTGACCCATGGAAACCATGAACGATAATAAATTATTATTGTTTTAGGTTTGGGCGTGACTTGTGACATAGCTGTAGTGACCAGAACAGGGTCAAAACCCTTATTTTACAGATTAGGCAAGCCCACAGAAATGTGGCTTGCCCAAGGCTGACAGGAGCACAGAGACTAGAACCCAGACTTCTGGGTCCTAGGCTGGCTCTTTCCATGTGCTACCGCGAACCTATTGCCTGGCCTGGCCTGGCCTCTGGAAGCTGGATTCAGTGTGAAGTTTCACACGCCACCTCTTCCTGGACCCCATGGCCTAGCCTCCATTGAACATTGCAGGGACTCAGTCTGAGATGAGGTTATCAAAAAAGCTGTTATCATTAAATTGTATCAGGAACACTTGATACTTACCAAATATTCATGTGCACTTCTGTGTCTCCCAGCTCTCCTTGGAATTAAGCTGGGATGTGTGACTAGTTCTGGGCAATGGACTATAAAGAAAAGTGATGTCGTTTCTAGGCCACAGTTTTTAAGAGTTGGTGCATGATCCTCGGCTCTCTCCTTTCTTGCTTCGGCAACCAGGAAGTCACCTGTTCCAAAGACTGGATCTCTAAGATGCAGCCTGGATCCCTGAGTCACCAGTTGGAAGAGAACTTCTCTGGAGAGCCAACAGACCAAGAACAGGCTTTAAACAAACCAGAAATAAACCTTTGTGCATTAAACCACTGAAATTTCTGAGTTTGTTACTGCAACCTCACCTAGTTTAACCCAAGTTAGATACTATGTGTTCCAGATTGACAGCCCTACTAGTTGGGA
Source organism: Cheirogaleus medius (assembly GCA_008086735.1). Lineage (NCBI taxonomy): Eukaryota > Metazoa > Chordata > Mammalia > Primates > Cheirogaleidae > Cheirogaleus > Cheirogaleus medius. The sequence continues at coordinate 8,631,461 of VBSM01000361.1, forward strand.
TAGGATTATCCAACCTGTGATAGACTATTGTGGAGTGAAGAACCAGCTACTATTGTGTTAAATCACTGAGATTGCAGGCTTTTGTCTATTATTGTATTGGAGCCTCCTATCTTATTCTTACTAATAAATCAACTAGAAATGTGTCTTATAACTACAGAACCCTTGCAAATGAGAAAATAGAATAGTGAAAGATAAAAACAGACACAAATATTATCAATAAGTTTCTGTGTGAATGCAAGTAACAGCAGATCAAAATAATGGTGACTAGAACCATGAGGAAACTTACTGTGTCCTTGACAAGAAGTCAGAGGTGGGAGTTCAAATATCAGGTCAGCAGATCAATGATGTCATCAAAGACCCAGGCTCTGTCCCTCCTCCCTCTCTGCCTCCTCAGCTTGCTGGTTGTTTCATCCTGTTTCCTTATGGCCAAAACATGACTGCCACAGCTCCAACCATCACATCATTACAAAACCACAGAATCAGGAAGGGGGGAATAAAAAAGGAGGGTTTCTCCTTGAGGGCTCTATCCCATCAGAGCAGAAAGTCTTTCCCAGATGTCCCCAGAAAACTTCCCCTTAATATCTCATTGGCCACAACTGATTCATAAAGTTGCACCTAAACAAAAAGGAATGGGATTTATTCAATCACTGGAATCATTTCCACATGAGAAAAACCAGGATTCTTTTAGCAAGAAAGGAAGGTAATGGCCATTAGGTAAGTTATCGATAGTATCTCCCATGTATAAATAAGTCTCATTGCCTAACACCATGGTATTAAATGTAAAAAAAGAAAAAGTAAGATAACCAATGGTAAGATAACCATTCCCCACTCTCTGGAAACTCCATCTCTCTCCTTTCCTTCAAGTACCTTCCTTCCAATTAACTGAAGCTCAGAGAGAAGAAGGACATGGCCAAGGTCTTCTGCTGATGGATAACAGAGATGAATTTTCAAGCCAGGTCTCCAGACTCTTGGACCAAGGTTAGATCCATGTCAATATTTTTCACTGTAGGTTCCGGGGAACATTTTTCACAAGGTGTTCTATAAATCCCAAAGGGTTGAGTAATCAAATAAGTTAGAGAAATGCTACCTATTTGATCCCTATCTAGGTGACTCGTCATGCCCACTAGCATATTAAAGTCTCTGAGAAGTCCTGCAGCAAAGGATGCATCTTACAACATTTAACCTAGTCGTTCTCAAAATGTATCTGAGGGACTTGTCACCCACTTCATGGCACCTATTAACATCTCACGGGACTAGTGTCCTGGAGAACACCCTTTGGAAATGCTGCCCTGCACAGGGAAGCTTCCGGCCACCAGCCCCATAACGCAGCCGCTGTGCTGAACACACCCCTCTGTGCAGACGGGCACAGGCTGCTGTGCTTCTACTGCATGTGATTCGCACTCCACCCAGGTGGGACGTTTTGTCCCCGGTTAATGAAGAGCTTTATTTTTGTGCGCTCATTTGGGAATTGTAATCACTTTCAAGAACGAAGGAGAGTGCGTCAATGGAGAGAATGAGCACGAAGTTGGGAGGGAATGGAGAAAGCCGTGCGGACATAGCGGGCTCAGAGAACGCTGGCTGGAGCGGTCTGCAGGGCTCTGCGTGCCCCGGTGCGGAGCGCCTGCAGACACCGTCCCCGCCAGTTCCGACAGCAGACGGCAGAGCCTTGCCTACCTCCTCGCACGCAGCCAAGGTAGAGCCACCGGCTCTGGCAGCCTCTGCATAAACTGCCTCACGTGAGTTCCTTCTCCTCTTGGGTCTGGATTTGCTTGTCATCTACGGGAAAGGGCACTGAGAGTTGGGATGCTTAAAGGCCTGCGTTCAGGGTCTAGGTCTTGGATTCTGGACTCTCTGTCCTCCACAGGGCCACCTCCTCAGGAACAGCAGGGGACATGCATTGCCTGACAGTCCACGATCACTTAGATTTTTAAATTTTCTGTCGAAGTAATCACACGAAGATATACATCTCAATGGACTTTCACAAACCGGACGTGTCAGTGTAACTAGCATTTCTTAAGGTGTCAACGTACCTCACCGCACCTCTGAAGCCCCCAGGTGCGCCTTCTGGCTACTACGTTCCCAAGGGTAACCGCCATCCACCTTCTAATGCCATAGATCGGTTTTGTCTGTTACTGAACTTTATGTACATGGAATCAAACTCTCCGTACACATTCTCTCACGCCTAGCCTCTTTCGCTCAGAAGTATGTTTATGAGTATGTTCGTGTTGTTGAATGCAGTTGTAGGTCACGCATTCTCATTGCTGTATGGTGTTCTATTGTGTGACTTTATCACTTCTATTTTGTCCGTTCTACTCTCGACAGACAAGTTTGTTGGGGTAATTTCCAGTTTGGGGCTATTAAAATAGTGCTTCTATGAATATTCTAGTACATGTCTTTCAGAGGAGCATATGGATATATTTCAGTGGGGTGTGTTACAGCTAGGAGTGGAAATACCAAACCGTAGGATATACATTGGCAGATATTTCCAAACAGTTGTCTAAAGTGGCTTTATCAATTTATTCTCACGCTGACTGTACATGAGGGTCCGGTCGCCCCATCTCTTCCTCAGCACCCTGTATTTTCCATCTCCTTCACTTTGGCCACTCTGGTGAGTGTGCAGTGGCATCACATTGTGGTTTTATGTGCATTTCCCTGGTGCATATTAAATGATAGTGAGCACCTTTTCATGGTTGTTGGCCTTTTTGCTATCCCTGTTTAAGTGATGCACAGTTACAAAGTGTTTATTCATTTTTCTCTTGAGTTATCTGTCTTTTTCTTTTATTTATACACTTTGCTATAACACAGGGGCCTGGTAACCCCCCTACACACACACACTCACACACACACACACTAATGAACTAACAGAAACAGTGGAGTATGAAAGCCCAGCCCTAGGCAGCAGAGAATGCTCCCTGGAGGTGGGCTGCTTCCAGTAGGAGCTGAAGCCCACTCCTCAGCCCCAGTGTCCCCACCTCTTCTCAAGGCCAGACTGGCAGATGAAACAGTGAGAAGAGATGCCACATCCATACAGGAAACAACTGCCAAGTCCATGCCATGTGCCAGGCACTGCCCTGGAGCTTCACGTTCTGCAGGGCACAAGACAGACCAGTCCACGGGAACCCAGGTGTGTAACTGAGCACGAGACTGGTGCTCAGACTCGCCAGGGACGAACGTGCTAGACACAGACTGCTGCTGAGCTCTGCTCCAGTCTTCCACGCAGCAGGCCTGGGGAGAGGCCTGGGAATTTTCATTTCTAACAAACTCCCAGATGATACTAATGGTGCAACCGTTTAAGCCATTACCGCAAAGCAACCCTATGAGGTAGGGATGCTGATAATCTCTGTTACCCAAGGAAGCCATCAAGGAACAGCCAGGCTAAGCCATATCCGTGCCTCTGGCCACACAGCTAATGATCGGCGGGACTGGCATGGGTCCTAGGCAGCAGGACTCCAGAGTCTGTGCTCTTGACTATTAACGACACCACACTATGCCCCAAGTAGCTTGCTTTTAAAGGCTGTCATAAAAAGTCCAGCTTAACTGCTGAAATAAGAGCCAGGTGTAGCCTGTAGGCTCTATTTCCCTTAGATAAATCTGTCCTTCTTTGAGTGCTCTTGGATGAGCTGTATATCTGCTCTCAACCTACAGAGAGGTGCCAACTACTGTGACAGGTGGATAAGCAGTGGAGGACAGGGACATATGTTAGGGGTTTGCAGCTTAAAAATCTATATTTGAATCCCAACTCCAGGCCTGCCTTACTACCTTTGAAACCTTGGCAAGTCCTTAAGGTTACTGAGCTTCATTGTCTTCATTATTGTTGAAAGAAATAAATATAGTTATTTAAAACCCCGACCAACTCTACTATTTTACCCTACCTGCTGGAAGAGCGTAAATCCCCTGCTGGCAAATGGCGCTTTGTTTGCGCGTCTCTCCTGGAGCAGAACAGCGGGCGTGAACGCAGAAGCCATGAGAGCTCAGGCAACATCAAGTCAGACTCAGGAGCTTCTCTGGGAAGAGGGGAAGCAAAAGGCAGGGACAGCAGGCAAAGTCCAGGGCCGGGGATCTGGGAGAGGCAAAAACAAGCATTTTCCAAAACAAGCTGGGAGGATGGGGCATTCCGTGGGGATGGTAGACGGCGAGACCAGGCAGAGGCATTTGAAGAAAATGGATGTTGAAAATCCAATTTCAAGTAATTTGCTTTTTGATGGCATGATGTCACCAGCTCTTCCTCCCTGTTATCTCCAAATTCTGCTACCATGAACATGGCGGTTGTGTATGCAGAGAACAAGTGAAAGAATGGGGTTCAACAGAGAGACAATGTCACCACGTGGAATGAGGACAGAGCCCCATGTGAATGGTCCTCTATGGCAACAAGAAAACATACTACTTTTTAAAAACATCAGTATTTGTGCCTCAGAATGGGAGGCCCCTGACAGCAGGATCCATGCCAAAGACCCCCTTCCTGCCCTGGACTTGAACTAGTAAATTGGTGCAGAGGAGGACGGCCATTCCTGCATTAGGAGAGAGGTGGACACGCTAGCTGACATGAAGCCCGCACCTGAGCTGGACAGGTGAGTGCGCTGGCTGCACAGGAAATCGTGGAGGTTTCCTGTATACGTTGTTCCACTGAGTCCGGAGAGTAGATGTGAGAAAGTTTCTCTTTATCGATGTAATCCAGCTAAGAGATAAAGAATCCACCTAATTAATGAAGAAAAATAATAAAATTAAAATAGCACCATTGAGCAACCCCTGTGAATTCATGGATTTCTCTAAACCAACACTACCCTCCCAGGTGAAACCGATAAGCCTTAACCAAGGTTCTGACTTAACCGAGGACACATGAGGCCTCTCTAAAAGGTGAAGGAGTATCCCCTCAAAGTCAAAAGTCACATAGATATCAAACCCAACAGCACTGGTTTCCTAACCAGGAATGAACTCGTATGGAAGGGGAACTACCAGGCTCTGGAGCAGGTTTCACTGCGAACCCCTCAGGGCAGGCAGTTTGCATATACCAAGGATTTTTTTTTTTTCTTTATTTTTTTTTTCTGTTTTAAGGTGGCCAATTAATTTTTTTTTTCCTTTTAGTAGAGACGGGGTCTCGCTCATGCTGGTCTCATTGCTGGTCTCGATCTTCTGACCTTCGAGCGATCCACCCGCCTCGGCCTCCCAGAGTGCTAGGATTACAGGCGTGAGCCACCGCGCCTGGCCAATACCAAGGATTTTAACTCTGTTTGGGGATGGAATTTTGTTCTTTAATTTTGTCAAGAGAATTTTTAAGACTAGCCATGACATTATTATGTGTGTTTTTAAAAATTTGATCTTTTCACCAGTTGTTTAGAATAAGAGATCTCTAAAATCCTTTTTTTTAATGTAGGAGTCTAATTTAAAGAATCTATCTTTTGGCCGTCGGCAATTAGAATTTCCAAGGTGTACTTATTCCAACAGTGACTCAACGCAATAGCCTCTGTATGGCCAGGTCAGGATATTTCCTGGAGAAAGCGTAGAAGAAGCAATCCCAAGGATCCCTCCCCCAAAAACTGCACTCCGAGGAATAGGCCAAGACAGTAAGAGACTCTAGTTGCCACAGACTAACCAGGCAACAAGGGTTGAGACAACAAAAGCCCCTATGGATGGGACTTCTGATTAAGACAAATTCTCCTGAGAGCTTCACACCTTTGGAACAAAGAGTCTTGGGATCACAGACATTTTTAAACTGGCCACATGACATGACCCAAAAATCATACCCCCTGTCCTCCATGGCGAAGACCAAGAGAGGATGCTCCCACCTGGTGGTCACAATAAAGCTCTCAAGGACATAAAACTAGACAAGAGAGACCCTCAGCTGGTACCCCTACTTATAATATAACAGAACAACACAAAGACAACGAAAAAGACTATTTCTGGGAGGAAAATGATCAAACAATATGAATATTTATACCACAAAGTACCAAAAATTACACCAGAGTCAGTACATCAAGGCTAGTCACACAAATCCTTTTCTCCCATTAAACAACATTTTACAGAGAAAATAATGATCTTTTTTGTTGTTGTTGTTGTTACCTGACTAGATTGCACAGGGCGGCCAGGAGCCTGGCAGGTAAGAAATTCTTACCTTTCTGCCAACTGATCGGGTCCTGGATTCCCTTAACTGTGGCTCCCAAAAGAGTGCAGCTTTGATCCTGCTGGTGGCACCAGACCTCGTAGGGCCGGCGGGAAGCTTTCACTTTGTCCTCTGAAGCTTTGCTGAAAATCCCTGGTAAGAGGTAGATTAAAAGGAGAAAAGGCATTTTATTAATGTCTGCATGGGAGTCTTCAGAATGAAGACCCCAAGATACAGGGGAAATTGTCAATTTTTGTGCTTAGGTTCATCAAAGTATAGACAGCCACGTAGAAATAGGATTGGACAAAAGGGGTGTGATCTAATGTCAATAGGCTGAGCAGGAAACCCAGCAAGGCTGTGCGTTCAGATTCTTCTTGGCCTCTCTGAGCTGCAGTCCTTCCCTCTGGGTGTGGGGCAGGGCCCTCCCTGGAATGGGGGATTTATGACCTGCAGTCAAACAAGGAAGGTCAGATAATTTCTTTATGGCCAGGTTTTACACAGAAAGATGGAGAGAAAGTTAGAGTGATGAATTTAGGTTTTATGGTTGGCTTTGGGGAAAAGAGGTTCTAGTTTCTATGACCTGCCTTGGGGAAGAGGAATTCTAGTTTTTATGGCTAGCCTCAGGGAAGACTAGGACTAAGAGGTAAGAGGTCAAGAGAAGGTCAGAGAAAAAATTTTGCTTCTGAGGCTGCTGCTGAAGACTTCATTTGGGGGTATGGTTTTCTGAGTCCCAACACAAGCAACAAAAGCCAAACAGTGGAAAACTGTCCAGAACAGAAATTCAATCCATCAATAAATTGCAAGAACAAAAAGGGTGGGAAGGCAAAGATTTTTTAAAAAGACTTAGAAGATGTTTTAGCATCTCTCACTGAACCAGAGACCACCCTATCTGCTCTGAATTGGCAGAGCTCGGGCAGGGGAGAAGTTCTGAGGACAGGGCCAGACTGGGGACGGGGGATCCTCATCCTTCCAAAAGAGGGAAGGCAGTTCTCCATGGAGGAGGTAGGGAAATGGCCTGGGGGCTTAAAAGAGGAGGCCACCACAGGAGGAGGTAGGGAGACTCAAGGGAGAAGTCTCCAGGAGAGGTGGCAGCCATGTGGAGAAACCCCCTTTTGAAGATGTAATTTGAAAAGAGCTTCTGCCTTGAGGAAGCAGGGGCAGCAACAGAGTTGGATGAAGGAAGAGCCTGTTTTCCTCTCCCACTTACTGCTCTGACCCTTTAGGGAAGACTTGTGTCAATAGGAACATAGCCAGATTACACCATGGGGGGAGTGTCATAGGCCCCAGGGAGATCCCACTGGAGAGGACATGCCCAAGGGTGTGGCCCCTGCCCTCACTGTGCCCTGCCATGTACACCTTCATGGAACTGCACAGTGGTCTTGAAAAGAGACTGGGGGGTGGAGGGACTCAGGACAGGGACACGAACCCCTTCCCATCATGTTGCCAAGCAAAGACAGGACCAAAGGGGTGTGGAGGTCCCTATGGCTGACCCAAGGGAGTCACTGCTCATCAGTGGTGGCCACAGAAGGCCCTATGAGCGGGAAGGCAGGAGCTGAAGTGCACTCCCAACTTGACAGATAGGAAAACTGAAGTTCATGATTTCTCCCCTAGAAATCATTATGGAATATTCCTGAGTGTCTTAGTCCCTTTTGTGTTGCTGTAACAGAATAACACAGACTGGGTAATTTATAAAAAGCAGAGATTTATTTCTTACGATCCTGGAGGCTGGGAAGTCCAAGGTGGAGGCCGCGTCTGGGGAGGGCCTTCCCGCTGCGACCGTCCCATGGCAGAGGGTGGACGGGCAAGAGGCACGAGAGAGCAAGAGGGGCCGAGCTCGCTTTTATAGCAAGCCGACTCTCACAGTGATGAGCCCACTCTCGAGACAGCGACATGAATCCGTACTCACCTCTTATTAGACCCCCCTTCCCAACACTGCTGCATTGGGGGTTACATTTCCAACACACGCGCTTTGGGAGACACATTCAAACATAGCACTGATAACAGAAAATGAGAAGATGTTGACTCCCCCAGATTCAACTAGTAATGTGGTGGTGAAGTTCCAAAGCCCCCAGTAGTGCTACAGGCATGGCTTGGACATGGACAGTCCCTTGTGGAGATAAAAAGATGCTCCCTCCTCCAGTTGCACCCAGCCTAGATCCCGGAAACCCCTACTATTACCTTCCATTGGTGCCTCTCTGTAGTCCAAAAAGCACACAGCCACGTGCAGCCTTCCTGGTAGAGGTGACATGACCTCCCGCAGAGCAGGGTGAGTTTGGAAGAAGAGCCATGTAGTCCAGGGTACCGGGAGCAGGACAGAAGGCAGTCTGATCCCACAGGCTCTGGGCACTGGTCTCTCCATGAGTCCTCCGCCTTCAAGGGCCTCCTGGTGTCCTGGCATTTCTTCCTGAAGCTCAGTGATCTGGGATTTGTTGGAGCAGAAATGGAGATGATGAAGCCAAGCAGCATGTTTACTTGGAAGTAAAAAGAATAAACTGCTTCTCCTTCCACTCTTCCACTCCTGGGCTGCTTACAAACCTGACCCAGCCTGGGATAGGAGCAGGGAAAAGGGAAAAAGGCCTCCTGGTACCCTGTGGCTGAAAAGACAGAGTGTAGGGAGACTTGATCTCTTCCGCCCTGAGGGCTGCAGCTGTGTCCCATCCTCACAGCCCCCTCTCTCCATCCAGCCCTCACCAATTTATCCCTCAAGCTGTGTGCGTGTCATCTCCAACGGCTAACATTTATTGAGCACCTGCTATATGTGTTCCGGGCACCAGGCCAAACACTTTACACACTCTAACAGACTAGGCTCTGAGCAGCAAGCAACAGAAACTGCTCTGGCTGATTTAGGCAGAAAAAGAATTTACTAAAAACATCTTTGGTTGCTCATAGAATCTCTAAAAAGCCTAAAACCCAGGTTTGGTGCTACAGACTCAAGAATAACACCCAAAGTGATGCTGCTACACAAGTGGCCCACGTTTGGACATCACTGCTGCTGGGCTGGACCCACACTTGGAGCTTTCACCACCGATGCCAACTGGATGCCGGCCACCAAATTAGCAGCACAGCCACACTGTCTTGGGAACTCTCAAAACCGGCTGCAGCAGCCAGAGATAATGCTTCAGAGTCCCCCAGAGTCTGGGGCAGGTGCATCAGACGGGCAGAGACAAGCCTTCCATAGTGGAAGCACACAGCCACTCTGCCACGCACCCCAATCCCAGCTCAGGGGGAAATTTCCAGACACAGGGAGAGACAGGCGCTGGCCACAGAGAAAGACACCTGTCCACTTCACATGCATGATCGTGTTTAAAAATTGCAAAAGCTCCGTGAAGTGGATACGTGATGCTCATTTATCATAACACGTATGCGAGGGTCAGAAATATTAGCCAAGGGTACAGAGTTTGTCTGCAGCAGAAAGCCCAGGAGGCTGATTTAGGGCTATCTGACTCCAGAGAGCCCGTCTCCTAACCATAACTCTCCTAAGCCTCCTGTCTGTAGCACTGCCGGGCAGAAAGGAGCCTGTGTAAGACAGCAGTTTGCCAGGGAATGAGCAAGTGAGACAGAGAGCAAAGAGAGAATATGTGCATGTGTGTGAGTGTGCATGTTTATGTGTGTGTCTATGTGAGTTTCTATATGTACGTGTTACTGTGTGTATGTATGTGTGTGCCTGTGTGTGCACGTGAGTCTGTGTGTGAGCGTGTGTGTGTGTGTGTGTGTGTGTGTGTGTTTGGGGCAGGAGTGGGTTGGAGACCTCCCCCTGACTTCATGAATTTAGGATGTTAGAAGCTTGGCCACACAGGCTGTTGTCACGGCCTGTCTGCACGCTCCAGGCACGTGTGCACGATGGAGCCTGCAGGGGCTCTGTAGCTCCAGACTGTATGAAGTTGACCAAAAGGATCTGCAAGGAGAACTGAATGCGGAGTTGAAATTCCAAATCCTTGATGCCTGAGTTGTGACTGCTCTGAGCATGTCCACACTGCCCCGCACGCCGTCCCAGTGCCCACTCTCTCAGCAGCGACTCTGGCAGCCTGAAGTTTGGGCTGGACATATAGGAGCCACACCAACTCAGAAGGGAACCAGGGTCTTCTGAAATCAATGCCATGGGACCGTGAACTTCCTGTCGCTCTAGTTCGCCCTACGGCCCGTGCTTCCCCGTGCTGTACACGACAGGTGCTCAGTAACTATCCGTTGAATGAATGAATGGACGAGTGAATGAATGAATGAATGAATGGGCCTGCTCTCTGACAAAGTCACAATGCCCTGAACCAGCATGACCAGGTGGGCAACCTCCACATGCTGCTCTGCCCAGCCCCCCTCTTTTGTCTCTGGTCCCCACGTGGCCAGACTGAAGCTCTAACGTTTGTCTCTTGCTTCTGGCTTTTTCCCATGCCCTAGTCTTTGCTCATCCATGTGCTGCGAGTTTTCTTTCAGGGTGTGAAACTGTCTCTGCAGGAAGGCTTCGCTTCTCTCCCATGTGCTCTGGAAAGGCCAGGCAGGAGGCAGTGCAGCTCACGAGGAGGAGTCCCCACGTGTGCGACTGGGGACAGGGACAGGAGATGGAAAGAGGCTGGATCCGCTGAAGGCACAGCGCAGCCCCTCCAGCCAGGCCTGGAGTCTGTGTGGCCACAGGACTGGGAGGTACACTAAGTGCCATTTTCCTGACCCTACAGTATTTTTGCACGGGGCAGTCAAGATGTCTAAAAGGCTGTTACTGTGTTTGATGCTCAGACGACCCACTACAGACCCAGGATTCTGGCTCTGGGCCTCGAGGAGAAGCCAGCCTTTCAGTGACAGAAATGCCCAGTGGCAGTTACCTACTGACTGCACTCGAAAGAGGGGCAGAGTCTTCTCGCTCTGTCGCCCTGACACTTCAACTCAGGGCTTTGAGGCTGTGGTCTGCATACATGGCTCCACCCCACATCCGCACGGCGGGGCGTCAGAGAGTGCGGCAGTATGCTTGGCCAGCTTTGGCACCTCACCCAGCGCTGGAGAAGCCCCTCAAAAGGGAGCGGCCATGCCCCAGCCTGGAGCCCATGCGTCTGAGCTCAGCGCCACTCTGAAGGTGCCAGCATATTCTGGTTTCTTCTCCCCTGCACCTGGTCCTTCTCTTATTCTCTCTCTGTCCTCTCTGCCCGCCCAAGCCTTCTCTAGCGGGTGAGAGGCAAACTGTGTCACGGGCAGGGACTGCAGGGAAGAGGCTGTCCCACACTTTGCTGTTGCTCACAGCAGGGGGTGGGGGGTGCCTTCTCAGGGCGGTTTTGCTTTCTCATCTTCCAGCCCCATGTCTGCTCACTAAGGAGAAAGTATCAGCGTCAGGCTAGGGGCGAAGCCGCCTCCTCTGCTGCTGGTGAGCCTCCCCCTGATTCCCGCCACAGGACAGGGCACCTGGCTGAGCGTGCAAGGGGAGGGATGCGTGAAGAGCCAGCGACATCCTCCCAGGCTGGGGTCAGGCCCCAATGGAGCCAAGGCACAGCACCCCTCCCCGCCCACAGGCCCGGCTCGGCTCCGTGGGGCGTTTCCTGCATTGCTCTGTTTACATTCACAGCCCGCCCCTGGGCGCCCTGCCCTCCCCGAGGCCTGCTCCCTTGGTGGTGGGGACAGTGCCATCAGAAGGGTGTAACTGAGTCCAAGCTCCTACCACTTGCCACAGGACAGCCAGAAAATGGAGAGACAAGGTGTTGGGACAAGGAAAGCAACTTTTATTCAGAAAGCCGCAAACCAAGAAGATAGTGGACTGACGTAGTGGCCCAAAGAACCATCTTGAGATAGTATGAACTTTGGGCTCCTTGTTATGTTAAGGGAAGGAGGAAGGAGAGGGAGGTTGCAAGAGATAGTCAAGGATCACAGACATCTGGGTGTCGGCGAGGGTCCAAGGAGGTCGTGAAACTTCTTTGTTCTTGGTCAGTTAACCTCGGACGATGTAGGTCAGGCCACGATGCTCCTATAAACCTTGACCATAGCTTGCACACTCTCCTTATCTCCCTGAAGTCAGTTTTGGGAAAGGGACGGTTATCATCTCTCTTGTCGAGTTGAGCTACAACTGGCCCATGTGCAGAGCTGAGCAGAAGCGTTTGACCTAAAGGATATGACCGGGGGCGCGGGGGGGGGGGTGAGGGGAGGGTCAGAAGCAAAACGGAGCTGGTCGTGCTAAGTCTCCCTCCCGCCGTGACAAGAGTGCAGTGATGGAGAAGGGAACTGGAGAGAGTGCCACCCTGAGTAGGGCGGTCAGAGAAGTCCGTCTGTGGAGGTGACGTGTAAGTAGAGAGCTGAAGGAGGTGAGGGACGCCGGGTGCATGTCTGGGACCCCCCCACAGAGGGACAGTGGGTGCCAGGGCCCTAGAGAGGCAGGTGAGCTGGCACTGTGGGGAAGAGTGGGGGGCTGTGTGGAGTGGAGGGGACAAAGGGGCAGGGTGAGGAGATGAGACCAGAGCAGGGCTGGGGGGCTCAACTGTAGCTTCTGGAAAAATCTTCTGGGCATTTTACGTCTATTAACTCATTCAATTCTCACTCAAACCCTCTGAGGCAGGTGTGGTTATTACTCCCCTGGCCAGAGGAGGAAGCTGAGAGCAGAGGGGTTAAATTCTCCCCCGCAGATCCCCGAGCCCAGCTGCAGGCTGCTCTTGCCTGCACCTGCGCACCTCACCACCCTGCCACGTGGCCGTGATAGTGACTCACCAGCTTTACAGCACGACAGGCACAAATCCCAACGCCGATGACAGCGTGGGATCCTCGTGGCCCCGACAGGTGAATTCCCCTCTGTGTGCTTCTGGTCCCTCCCCACTTACAGGGTCAGGATGACGCAAGGAGCAGAGAGCGCGCACAGGGCTCAGGGTGCTCTGGGCATCACCTTCCCCTCCCTGTCCCCTCTTTCAGGCAGATGGGGGCAGATTCCAGAGACCAGGAGTGCAGAAGGGGAGTCTGAAGTCTGAGGATCCGGCTGCTCAGCTGCAGAAGCCAGGGGAGGGCAGGGAGATCCCAACAGCGGATGCTGCTTCTCAGGGCGCTGGGTGCTGGGTGGTGGGGCCCCGGAGGGTGTGGGTCCTGGTTCTCCCTTTGAGAAGTTAGTTCAGGAAATCAACAGAGAAGAGGAAATAAGAGCCAGGTCAAGTCAAGGATTTTCAAATTAAAGGTGAGTTGAACCAGGGGAGAGGGGGAGAGGAGATGGGGAACTTTGGAGATGGTGGTAGGAGGGGCGTGCTCTTGGGGCCAGTGTCTGAAATGACAGCAGTGGCCCTCGGCCGCTGTCCACACCCCAGGGGCAGCCACTCTCACTGTTTGCGGAGCTTGGCCCTGTGTGTCATTATTTGCAGAGCTTGGAGCTATTTGCAAAGCTTGTCATTGCCTGTGTCACCATTTGGAGAGTGTGGCCCCGTTTATCATTCTGTGGACTTGAGTTTTATTTGTAGAGCTTGGTATTATTGGGAGAGGCTAATGCTGTTTGTGTCACTGTTTGTAGTGCTTGTCACTGTGTCTGTTGGTGTTGTGGTGACGACAGTGCCCATTCCTCCTGTTCCTCTGTTTGCTGAGCCTGTCGGTGTTGATGTCACTGTCTCTGCCACTGTGGCTGTCATAAGAATTGTCTACAGTGCCCTTCACCACCTGGTCCCTGTGTGCAGAGCCTGTCGTGGTTGGAGTTGTGGTGTCCACACTGTCAGTGTCATGAAAGCAGAGGCGGTTTCTCCGTGCAACTCTTTGCTGAACCATGTCGCTGTTGGTGTCACTGTCTGTGTCATGGTTTGCAGAACCCACTGCTGTCTGTGCCTCCGTTTGCAGAGTTTCGCACTGTCTATGACCCAGTGGTAGAAGATGGCATCATGGGCAAACATTCTTCATAGGTGGTCACGACCACACCTGAAGCCTGTCTCTGATCCCCGGCAACCACCACTCCCCCTACCCCGGATGTGCACACCACCTGGTCCCACGCCCCTACGCCCTCCATGACCACTTTTAGATACTGGCCACTAAGGTGGTCTAAGACCAAGCACCCTACCTCTGCTCCCTGCCCCACCCCACAGGCCCTGCAACCTGCTTCCCGGAGCTTGATTTCAGCGCAGAGTCCAGGCCCCGTGGATGGCTCCGGACCAGGAGCACAGGCAGACTTACAAAGGAATCAGGGTTGGCAGGAAGGGGAAAAAATGACACAGAAAGAGAGGCGCCATCAGGAAAGATGAAAGGGTTTTGCTTCTTCATCTGACAGGGCTTGAAGGCTGTCTTCGGGAGGGAGATGGCTCCTTACGGCAGAGGGTGTAATTAATTAAGGGTGAGGTGCAGTGAGTGCAGGCAGCTGGTGAGAGTGATAAAGTGGCATTGTGCAGTGAGTCCCCAGTGGTGACAGAGATAAGGGGATCCATCACAGGCACGCGGCTTGCTGGAGTCAGCCTGGGAAGGGGTCAGGGGTATTTTTTGGGGGAAGGGCAGGGACTGGGCAGGAAGAGATTGGTGGGTGACGCTCTGTCTCCTTTGGGGCCCAGCACCTTGAAGTTCAGCCCCCTGGTGGGAAGTACCCATGATGCCCCTGCTTATTTCTTGTAGTGAGAAATACCGAAAATGAGAGCATGTGTTGAAGGGAAAAAATCAAAAGGAATGGTTGAAAGAAAGTTTTAAAAAACATTTTAAAAGCAGAAGAAACCCATAGACTATTTAAAAAAAATAAAGAAAATCCTCATTGAAAGCCAGGAAAAATGTGTGCTGAGGATCAAAAAGACTGGTTTCTGGGAAGAGGGGAAAGAAACCCTCTGCATGGCTAATTAGCAGAGAAAAGGAAGTCACGTAAAGAGAAAGGCATCACGTAAGATATATAATCCATAGCACATATTTACATTTTGTTATTAATTATTTATTACAAGAAAAGAGCGTGCAGCAGTCGGATGCACACTCGAAGTTGAATGTCCAGGAAAAGCATCTGAGAATTCCCTTGCGAGGAAATCCAAAGCCAGTAATAAGAGTTCCTTTAAATAACTTCAAAGTCGGGAAAGCAGGTGAGGAGTAAGTGGGAGCCCTTGATGATCACAGTGCAAAAGGTCCACGCAGGATGAAAGGGGGTGGTGGACAGGCTCAGCCAGATCTGTGCCAGGGAAGAAGGCTCGGAGATCTCCGCTCCCCAAATCTCCTTTTGATGGTGAGAATTAAATGTACAAGATCAAATAGTGATGACAATGGTAATGCCTTACAAGGTGCACAGCCATCTGTGGTTTGCCACTTTTTTTCATTCCCGTTATCTCATTGGATCTCATCATCACATTGCCTCTAAGATGGGTAGGAAAGTGATTTTTAGTAGCCCCATTTCACAGATGAGAAAACTAAGATCAAAATTAGTTATAAAGTACTATGGTTTGAATGACCCCTCCAAAACTCATGTTGAAATTTAATTGCCATTGTGACAGCATTAACAGGTGGGCCTCGGTGGGGTAGGGTGGCTCATACCTGTAATCCTACCACTTCGGGAGGCCCAGGTGGGAGGATTGCTTGGGACCAGGAGTTCAAGACGAGCCTGGGCAACATAGTGAGACCCCATCTCTATAAAAAATATTTTAAAACATTAGCTGGGCATGGTGGCGTGTACCTGTAGTCATAGCTACTCAAGAGGCCGAGGAAGGAGGATCTCTTGAGCCCAGGAGTTCGAGATTATAGTGAGCTATGATCACACCACTGCACTCCAATAGCCTGGGCAATAGAGAGAGACTCTGTCTCTAAAAAACAAAACAAAACAAAAAAATGGTAGACCTTTAAGAGGTGATTAGGCCATGAGGACTCTACCCTCATAAATGGATTAATGCCATTATTGCAGGAGCGGGTTCCTGATAAAAAGGGTGAGTTTGGCAGGATACTCTCCCTCCGTCTCATGAACTCTCACCCCTCGCCCTCTCTCGCCGTGTGATGACTTCCACCACCACGTTATGACACAGCACGGAGGCCTTCACCTGATGCTGGTGCTATATTCTGGGATTGTCCATCCTCCAGAACCATGAGCCAAATACATTTCTGTTCATCATAAATTCCCCAGTCTGTGGTATTCTCTTATAGCAGCAGGAAATGGGCTAAGACACTAGGCAAGAACCTTCAGCCCTCAGCGAAGTCATGTCAGTGTTGGAACACGAGTCTCGAGCTCCTGACCGCAAAGCCCCAAGTCTTTGCGCAATGCCACGCTCTCTCCGTCCGTGCTCCTGCAGAAGCAGCCCCTGAGCGAGGATGTGGGTGCACGTCGTTTACCTGAGAGGTGAAGAACGTGCTGTAGGGGAGTGGGCAGTGGGACAGGGAAGGGGGGAGTCATCACAGGGGAGTGGCCAGGCTGGTTAACACTGTGGCTCAGTCCCGCAGAGAACCCTGGGCAACAGCATAGCACTGACCCTCAGAGTTTTCCCCCTGAGGGGAGCCTAAATTCTGAATTTCACTCAGAAATTGATACAAATAGGCCATCAGGAACTGTTAAGATCCATTTGAACCTCCTGAATAAACTCAAGGGTGAACTGTGAAACTGATGCCTGTTGCTCCAAATGCCAGCGTGTTTGTGGGCTGGCAGATGGCCAACCACACGTGTTCCTAATAAGTGAACCCTTGGCATGGGAGTTACCTGTGAGAAGGATATCATCACCGTCTGTAAGAGAGACATTATTAAGCCCACCATCCACAGATAGAGAAACTGAGGTTCCAAGAGATTAGATAACTTGCCAAAGGTCAAAAAGTTATTGAGTAGGGAAAGCTGGATTTGAACTCTAACACTAAAATCTATACCACCAGAGAAACAGAACCAATAGGAAGTATACATATAGCTATAGATTTCCGATAGGAATTGGCTCGTGTGACTGTGGAGACAAGAGGTCCTGCAGTCTGCCATCTGCAAGCTGAAGAACGAGGAAAATGGTGTAATCCAGTCCGAGTCTGAAGGCCTGAGAGCCAAGGGAGACGATGACATAAGTCCTGGTCTGAGTCCTGAGGCCCGAGAACCAGGAGCGCTGATGTCCAAGGGCAGGAAAAGATGAATTTTCCAGCTCAAACAGGGGGCACATTTGTCCTTCCTCCCCCTGTTTCTCATTTGGGCCTTCAGTGGATCGGATGAGGCCCGCCCATGTTGGTGAGGGCAGATCTTCTCTACTCAGCTCATCATTTTAAATGCTAATCTCTTCCAGAAACACCTTCACAGACACACCCAGGAAGAACGTTTTCCCAGCTCCCTGGGCATCTTGTAGCCCAGTCAATTGATGCATAAAGGCAACCATTTACCAGATTTCCCTGCGCCTCCCAGAGGTGGTCTTTGTAAACATGAAATGGTGAAATTTTACTCTTGGAAAGTCCCTTCCCCATCTTTTCTCAAACCTCTACCCATCAGAGAAAAGAAAGAGGGAAAGAAAAGAAATTGGAGAAAATGTAGTTTGGGGTGGTTCCTGGGAGATAGATTCCCATTGAGATAAGGGAATTTGAAGCCTGTCCTGAACCTATAAGGGTGACCCCCCAACACCTGTCCATGGTGACAGAGTCGTGGCCTGGGTGACTGCAGGGCTGTGAGGGTACAGGGTGGGGATCCTGACAGCCTTGGTGTGTGCATGGGGTGGGGTCCGAGGAGCAGGAGCAGCACTGGCATGTGGGGGGGGGGGAGCCGGCCCTGAGAGGGGCTCAGACGGAGAGAAGTTTCAGGGTCTGGAGTCAAATGAGGGAAGAGGAACAAACAGCCCACGGAGTGTCTTGGGGCTGAGAAAGCATTCAGGGCCCGTTCACACCGCTGCCTGCCGCGCCTCCAGCTCCACGCCCCGCGGAGGCCCCTCTGCCTCTCCCGCCTCGAGCGCTCTGTCCCTAGAGCAGGGAGCCCAGCCGGAGAGGCAGTAATGGGAATCTTTTGTTCCACACAGTCCCCGCCACACTCCTGGGGTTGCGAAGCTGCTTTCTACTGCCAGGCACACGGGGTTCGGCCTTTTTCATTTATTTGAACATTTGCCATCAAAAAGGGAAGGGTGGGTGGGGTGCGGGGAGAGAAAGAGATGGAGACAGGCCGGCAGACGGGGACACCTGAAGGGAGACAGGGAGAGGCACCACAAGGAGATCAGAGCACTAGGAAAGAGACAGGCAGGCGGATGGGAGGGGACAGGAAGTGAAGAAAGCACTTGACAATGAAAGCCTGCCGGCCGGCCGCTGAAGCCCAGAGGAGCCGGAGGGAGACACAGAGCCGGAGAGACAGAGAGGACAGAGAGGAAGCTAGCAGGGAGGAGAGCAGGCAGATGAGAGAGAGCGCGGGGATCCCGTGAGCTGTGGGGAGAATGAAGAGGTGGGAACGAGAGCCAGGCCCTCTCCCAGCTCCGCAGTCCTGCGGCACCTGCACACCCACCAGCCCCGCATGCTAATGGCACGGTGCAGGCGGCACTCGGCACCTCCCGGCCTACCCCCGGGAAGGAGGCAGCAGGACCTTTCGGTGTGATCACAGAGAGAGACGCGGGAGACACACAGTGGTCCCTCAGGGTGGCCAGCGTCCCTCACAGACCTCAGGAGCAGAGGAGAGGCTGAGCAGCCGGGCTGGGGAGAGCTGGGTGGAGGAAGCAAGGAGGAGGTCGACCCTGGGCAAGAGGAAACTCAGGAGGGAGGGAAGGCAGGGAGGGGCATTGAGAGACGGAGACCCTCAGGCCTCCCTGTCCCCACCTTGCCTTTTGCAGACAATAATCCTCTTCTATTCCTTCTATCCTGAGATGGGGCAGCCTGTCCCCTGTCTCTACCCAGTGCATCCTTTCAAGTTCATTACCACCATCTGTAGCCACAGCCG
This sequence comes from Cheirogaleus medius, assembly GCA_008086735.1. Lineage (NCBI taxonomy): Eukaryota > Metazoa > Chordata > Mammalia > Primates > Cheirogaleidae > Cheirogaleus > Cheirogaleus medius. Next base: position 8,650,300 of record VBSM01000361.1, read on the forward strand.
AAGGTCTCAGTGCCTATTCCTGCTCCCTGAACCCTTAAACTAGCCGTGGCTTTCCAGCCAGCTGCAAGTGGGTACACCTGACTCTTCAAGGTTCCTATAAACACTGGGAATGGAACTTCTCCCTGGATAGTGAAACCTGTTCCTTTGGGTCCAGCCTTTTAGTCCACCTCATCTCTGTGTTCTGCACCCCTGGATCAGGCCTCCAAGGTGGATGGGGGAGGCCGAGCCTCGGCGATATAACCGAAGGGCTTCAACTGCTGCTGTTCGCTCCCCTCTTGGAAAGGGTACTGGGCAGAGTCCCATCTCCTTCAGCCCCTGCCCACCCTGCCTAGGAAATGCCCCTCTCCGTGCTCTCCTCCTCCCTCCCCACACAGCCAGCCTGCCAGCCGCTGCTCACATGGGGAAAGGAGGCTGGGACTCCCTTGCCTGACTAACGGTAAGGGGGTGAGTGCTATGATGGAAAACCCTTTGCCTGGATCCAGGGCAGAGAGAGGCACCCGTCTCCTGAGGCCCCCAGAGACCTCTAGCAAGGTCAGAGCTCAGTGCACCTGAGCATTTTTGACGCTGCATCCCCAGGCCCCTAGGCTTCAACAGCTTCTCTGAGATTCTGCTGTGGCTTCTGCAGGCTCTCTTCTGCCCACCCCACCACAGCCTCCCCTGGCACCCTCACATGGGTGCACACCACCCAGAGTCGCCCAGCTAGGCCTGCACACGTGGGCACGGGGACATACGCAGACACACAGTGCACATGCATGCATGCCTGCAGACACATGCCTGCAAAGGGAGCATGCACGCACATAGACCCCCACACACGCAGACAGCCTGGTGCTTCATAAATACAAATTAAATTAAATATGCACACGCACACCCGTGGCAAGTCAGCAGGCCTCTGCTCTGCCCAAGGCAAGGGTGTTGGGCTGAGCAGCCTCTGCACAGCTCAGAAGCCTTTGATTTGACAAATAAATTACATTTCTTTCACATTAAAAAAAAAGGCTTTGAAGATTCGAAGCCTCAGGCCAGGAAGCAGTGACCACCCTGGGGGACAGAGGCAGTAGGTCAAACCTTCCTCTCCCTGCTTGTGTCGCTGTGAGGCTGTCCTCTTCCCTGGGGGTCAACGGTTGCCTAGCAGTGGGGGCTGCCCAGGGGGCTCAGTGCACACACCCTGCCCCAGGCTGGGCTCGCCCAGGGCAGCAGCAGGGCATGGGGCCTGCCTGGGGTCCTCCCACCCGCCTCTTGGGCACCTCTTCTTTCTTTCCTTTAGGGGGCCTCCCAAGAATCTATCAGGCTAACACCCTCATGTGTTAATGATCTGACCTTTCTCATGTTCTTGGGGTATTCTTGCGGTCAGGAAAAGGAATGATGGCATACGGGCAGCCTCCTGCTCTAGGTTACGCAAGCTGAGCCGTGTGAGACAGGCTGGAGACCGAGGATATCCAGGACTCCTCTTGTCACCCTCTCCTGAGGGTTAATCACGCTCTTTCTAGGACAGAACTTTCAACAACAGTTACTACTTGGTCTTCAGCCCACTCTCCCAGCTCAGAGCATTCCTCAGGCAAGGGTGGCCTCCCCAAGACACTTCCCGGCCCATGCTTCCACTCCAGGACTCCTGCCGGTCCCTGCTTAAATGCTCCCACGTTGATTTTAAATGCAGCTAAATCTTTGGAAATGGGCAATCTTCTGCGAAGGTCACTGCAATGCTCAGAGTGTTCTGTGGCTGCCCGGTGACAGTTGGAAGGCATTGAGCGAGCCCAGAGGGGGTGGGAAGGGGCGTGGGGGAGATGAGGAGGAAGGCCTCAGACCCAACACTCCTTCAGCCCCGCAACGCCCCACCTGAGACTCCTTCTCTCTCCGTCATCAGATGAATACTCTACACACACAGATCCACGGCTGTCAGACTTGAGAACAACCCCAGAGACCACCCAAGCCTCTGTGCTGCAGATAGGAAACAGAAGCCCAGAGAGGTGACATAACTAGTCTGAGGATGCACAGCGAGTCAGGGGCCGAGCTGGGGCCGGAACCTCCTTGCTCCTATCCCAATGTTCTTTAAGTGTTAACTTCCAAAACCCAGCAAGCCTCTTTAGTCCTGAAAAGTGTTATTGATAAATACTCAGCCCCATCCAGGCTGTTACATTTAGAATGCCCTTTCACCTGACACTCTCCCCAACATTTCTCTCTGGCATACTTCTATTCATACTCCAAAACCCAGTTGAAATGACACCGCCTCCCTGATTCTTCTATCCACCTCCACCCCAACATCTGCAGGGTGAATCACTCCTTTCCTGGGCCTCCTCGACACTTCGTATGACTCTGTTGGGCAAATAACTATTTACACATCTGCTGCTTTCTCCGGACCTTGGGCCCCTTCCAAGTGAGGATCAAGCAGAGTCTCGCTCAGTGTCTGCCCAAAGGACCTTACTAACTGAGTACCAGCTGCCCGTGTCAGTGGATGTGTGGGGGGAGGATAGGTAGAGAGCGGCCTTCAGGACTCAAGGCCAACTTTTTAGAAATATGGCTCAGGCTGGGGGTGGTGACCCTGTGGACGGAGCTTTCTCTCCAGATAAATTTGTATCTGAAGGGACCCCAAGTGTCACCCACTAGGGCAGAACAGGTCCAGGGAAGGGCATGTTCCAGGGGAGGTGCCAGGTGACCTCAGGGGGCCCCCACTTCACTGTTCTCTGTTGAGACAGGGTGGAGGCAGGAGCAGCTCCCAGCTAAGCCCTGTGGCGCTGGCCTGGCCTGGCTGGCTCTGGGAGCTAAGGCGAGCCTGTTGCGCTCTGCTTTCCTCACCCGCACGGGTCGTCGGTGACTGTAACTCCAGTGGGCTTCGTGGGGCCCCTCCCTTTTGACAACAGGTGCAGCTCCTGAAGCAAGAAACCTGGGCCAAAAGTCAGCTTTGGGGTTTAGGTTTGGGGTACGGTGTGAGTAAGGTTTGAGAGAGACTAGATACCACCACTCGTAGGGAGTTCTCAGCCTGGGGGAGGAGGAACAGTCCCTGAATTCGGGGAGCTCCCAGCCTGCCTAGGAGGCAGGAGATGGAGAGGAGAGGAACACTGGTAAGCATAGGCCTTAGGGCCCACTGAGAGAGGGCGGAGCCATGGCCATGACGGGAGAGGCCTGGGAAGGGAAGCAGAAACGCAGGGCAGGGAGAGAGGAGGAGGTGGCTGGGGGTGCTCTGGCCTGCCCACTCGAGCTGGGTGTGAGTCCAGCAATGCAAATTCTCCCCCTAGAAGAGAATTCTCTCTCCGGCAGCACTCAGTTACGCTGCTGTGTGTGTGTGTGTGTGTGCGCATGCACACGTGTGCATGCCTGTGCGTGTGTTTCTGTTTGGCAGAAGAGGGGGAAGTGGAATGGAAATGGGACAGGACATTCAGAGATGAGCGACTAATTTCGTGTTAATGGCTGGTTGCTTGGCAACCCAGCTTCTCTCTGCCTGTTGCCCTCGAAATTGGACTGCGGGAATTTTTAGTGTTAAAGCGCCATCCATGGAAACTCAATTCTGTGAGAGGCTGGTCCCATCCCTGCCCTGCCCTGCCCTGCCCTGTCCTGCCCTGCTGGGTGACAGCAGAGCCCCAGGGCACAAACAGTGAAAGTCACAGGCACAGCCTCCAAGGGCTTCTCATTCTGTCTTTTGTGCCACCCCCTCCACGAACAATTGCCTGCATGCGTGTGTATACACACGTGTGTTCACGTGAGCACGTGTGCCACTGATCTGTGGCTCACACATAGATGACGGTAATAATAAGCCATTGCTATAGCCGAGTGCTACCTTGTGATAAGTATTTTGCTATGAGTTTTATATTAATTTCCTCTGCTCTTCTGTCCTATGGCCTTGTGAACTATTAATATATTATCATCCACATTTTATAAAGGCAAACCAGGAAAATGTGTCCAGGGACCAGAGCACTCATGCACAGATGTTACAGAAATTCAAGGGTGAGGGAGGACAACTTTAAAATGACCTTGAGAATGACCTCCATTCAAGTCCTTCATTCCCACCTCCAGCAAGTCCACTGAGGATAATTCCATCTGGAAAGTAAGAGACCTAAACACAGGGCACGCTTTCTTCTACCCAACAGCCTGACCTGGGGGCATCCCCATTCTCTGCCACCCCCACCCGAGTCTGTGGGCCTGGGCTAGGTGCTGGAGCTGCTCTGTGCCTTCGCACGAGTGGCAGAGGTTTAATACCAAATACCCACATCCCTTCCTGCAGAATCACAGTTTCTTTAGAGTGGAGATACGCCACCTAAACAAACAAACAGGCATTCTCAACCTTCTTTGCAGATGGGGGTGGCCAAAGAAATATAAGAGCAAGTCACTGGGTGGGGTTTTTGGAAAAAAATTGTAAACAGGCATTTCTTAGCTGATAGGGACCCTGGGCTTTCTGTCTGGAACTTGGACGTGATGGTTGGAATTCCAGTGATCATCACAGATCATGAGGTAACCTCAGAAAGACACATCAAGACTGGAACATGGATGGGACCAAGGAGCCCTGCTGTCTGGCCTGGATTGCCAACCCCAGATTTCCTTTACATGAAAAAAAGCAAACTCTAGTTTATATGGGCCAATAGCCTACTCAATATTTGGGTTTTCTGCCATGTAACCAAACCTAATATAACAGATACAGCAAGTCTCCAAACACAGAAGGTTTCAAGCCCCCCGATGCTCAGAGACCCCTGAGAAAAGGGGCTGAGCTGAGGTGACCCAGGGCCCCACATTGCATCTGAGACCCTCCACCAGGAGCCAGGGCCTGCCACTCACCGTGTTCCAGGAAAGCTGCCTCAGTCATTCCCCTGGGCCTCAGACTTGCTCAGCACAAATACTGTCAGGGCCCCTCTCCTAGGGTAGTGCTAGTAGCCTCCACCTTCCTCCCACGTGAGACCTGGAGCTCCATTAAGCCTCCCTGAGCAGTTTGTAGAAGCAAAGGAGAGTGCAAGTGCCAAGGATGAGCCATGTCAATATTTCATCGTTGATCTGCAGGGTCCAGGGCTGCCACCTATCTCTTCCACAGTTTTCTGGAAGGCCAGAGATGGAGAGAGGAGGTTAAGGAAATTCCAGAGGTGCTGGGCCAGGCTGAGCCGGGGAGTGGGAGCCAGGGTCAGTAATGAGCGAGCAGGGAGCAGCCCCTTCCGTTTGCATTTTGCACTCAGGCCCGTACTGGTGGAGCTGAGTAGAACAGAGGAAGGCGAGCAGGGTGGCAGGCGGGGGTGCAGAGCGAAGCCTCCAGACTCCTGGTTAGGACACCTAAGCGGAAAATCCCAGTTCTGGCTCTTAGCCAGGACACGAGAGGTTTCAGTTGGGTTAACTGTGACACCCCCTTCCATCCCTCGCAGCTCTGTCCTGCGGTCCTTGGTCTGAGGCTTATTATCCTGTGCACACAATTTCCTCTCGCTCACTGTTTCCCATATCAGCCTCTCTGGTGGTCCCCAAACACTCCCAAAGTCCCCGTGTCCACACCTCTGCACGAGCTGGGTCCTCCGCCCAGAGCGCGGTCCCTCCAGATGCCACACGCCTCATTCCCTCCCCTCACTCCAGTCTCTGCCTAAATGGTACCCCCCAAAGAGGTGTTTCCTGGCCACCCTGTCGCAGGTAGCAGCCGATCACTCTCCAACCCTCACCTGCTTTGGATTCTTCACCTATTCCTGTTCGTTCGTTTGTCTGGATATGTGTTTCTCTCCCACGAACATAGGGATGTTGTCGGTTTGGGTGCTTTGCTGAATCCTCAGAGCCTAAAACAGCACTTAGTAGGCTTTTTAATAAATAGTTAAATAACGGATCAGTTGAATGAGTGGCTGCTTGTACATGTCTATCTACATATCTTCAATCTTCATCCACATGCATATACATGTACACACACTTAGCTCATGCACACATCTCACACGCACACGCACACGGACACACACTTACAGCTTTTTGGATGAGGGGAAGTTCCAATACACTGTTCCAGAACCTCTTAGAATTACACGGGCTGGAAAGGCAATTCCAGAGTCTCATTCTTAGCAGACGTCAGTCTGCATATCAAGGCACATGGGGGTTGGCAATGAAATTTAATGTCCAAATCGCATAATAAAATATTTTTATTTATATGCCTTTTATACTCCCCACATAATAAAAGTAACAGTATTTTCATGGATGCTTTTCCTTTTCAATGTGTAGCTGCCTCTCACTGCTGGCTTTATATGAGGCTATGTTAGCAATACTCCAGGGAAATGCCAGCGAGAGGGGGGTGGCCAGTTCACTCTTGTTCAGGTCACAAAGCCACATAGCCAGTGGCACTTCTGGTGGGCTACACCCCTCTGTCCCTCGCTGCAGGGGATGGGAGGGTGCCTGGGCTGGGCCAAAGAGTTGAACAAAACGTGTTCACAGCACATAAGTGAACTCCATTTCCCCCTCCCTTTCTTATTTATGCCACATAATAGATTAATTAGTTCATATTTGCTAGCTGGAAAAAGAAGTAGGTCAAAAGGGTGATGTTCCTTATAGGTACAACTTTTCTGTTTCATGGGCAAACATCAGTATTGCATACAGAATGCAACGATTTATCTATTTTGAATGCTCATTAACAGCTGTTAAACTTTATTATTTATTAATAGACTAATAATTCATTCGATTTTTAAAAATTAAATATAGAACCACTAATGGATTAAATTTAAATAATTAAGTCTGGTTTAATTGGAGAGGGACTCCAGTAGAGAACTGTGTTCTGCAAAGCATTCTATGTGTGGAAAAAGAACCCTACGTGTGGACAGACTCCTACGTGTACTTGGGGTTCAGGATTGTGTGCTCACGCCTGAGAATCAGGGCAGCACTGGACATGGCAAGCAGGGGAAAGATTGAGCTCTGATTGCACTCAGTGACTTTAGACCCCATGGATTAACCCTTGCGTCTCCCCTGGTCAGGCACATGTGCACACCTAGCCGCCCCCAGTGAGGGAAGCCCAAGGCAGTTCACACGCAGAAAGTAAGAGAGAGATGGGTACAGATGACCTTTGTCATGGATCACATTCAGTCCTGCTTGTGGATCCAACTTCCCCAGCCCTGACACTGAGCACTGGGATTTAGCATACAAACTTCTGGGAGCTGAGTTTCTGAACTTGACCCTTGCCTGCTAGACCTGTGGAGCCAGCCAACTCCATAAGGAGTTTCAGAGCAGCCTCAACCATTCTGATTACAGTTCCTGATACCAACTGTCTTGGTCTGCTCAGGCTGCTATAACTAGATACCTTAGACTGGTGGCTTGTAAATGACAGAAATGTATTCCTCACAGTTCTGGAGGCTGGGAAGCTCTAGATCAAGGCACTGGCAGATTCGGTGGCTGGTGAGGGCTGCCTCCTGGTTCACAGATGGGGCCTTTCTGCAATGTCCTTGCACGACAGAAGGGGTGAGGGAGCTCTCTGGGGTCTCTTTCATAAAGGCACTAGTCCCATTCATGAGGGCTCCACCCTCATAACCTAATCACTTCCCAAATGCCCCACCTCCTAACACCATCACTTTGGGGGATAGAGTTTCAATTTGAGATGGGGGAGACACAAACATTGAGACCACAGTACCGGTGCTTCTCACATTTTCACATGCATAAGAATTACTTGGGGATCTTGTTAAAATGCTGGCATGGGCCTGGGAGGATGCATTTCTGATGAGCCAATGGTGTTAGAAATAAGTGTCCACACCTCTGCACGAGCTGGGTCCTCCAGCAGAAAGTCCCCATGCCTTTCTTCTTCCTGGAGGTACCGTTCTCCCAGCTACACATTCTCCAACCCCAGGCCCTCCTGCAGCTGCAGCCACTGGGTTTGGAGCTCTTCCGGCTGCTCGTGGTGGGATGGATTGGAGCATCCCAATCTCTCAACTGATTCTGAGTGCCAGAACCTCTAGTACTGGGGGCTGAGCACAGAACTGGGCAAGCCCCATGGGGGTCAGGTGCTCTTAGGGAGGAAGCCATGGATGTATCTGCATGTGACGCCAGTTATAAAAGAAGTCGTGCAGGGCCTGGGGGCTTAGGGTGGCAGGAGTCATCCTGATGCAGGGGTTCAGTCAAGGCCTCCCCAGGAAGAACCTCTAAGTGGGGGTGTTAGCCAGGGGAAGTGGCCGGGGCAGACAGGAGGAAAGTTCCAACAGTGAGAACAGCATATACATAAGCCCAGAGTAGAGAGGTGGACATTTTCTCTCCTGTGACACCTGCTTCTGAAACTGTCCCTGAGCCCCTCACCCACCTCCAACCTGATGGGAGTTGGCTCCTTCCTTTGAGCCCCTGTTTTGTTTCTCCCTTTCTTATGATATTCGCCTTCCTCCCCTCTGTGTAATGCCCACTGTGAACTCGTTCAATTATTGCTCTTGGCCACTGCTCTCCTGAAGGCAGGAGAAAGAGCTCCATCCGGCTGTGTGACTTAGCAAATGTGGATAAGCCCTATGTCATAGGGATGTGAGCACCAACTGAGTTAACACCTCTAAGACATCATGCCGGGCCCTCATCAGGGGCTCAGCAAATAGTCATAAAATATAGAACATGAATAAAACACATAATTTAGAGCCAGGGAGCCTGGGTTCAAACCCTCCAATTCCCAGCTGTATGACCTTGAGCCACTTACTTAACATCTCTGGGTGGCCATTTCTTCATCTGTAAACTCAGGAAAATACCCACCCCATAGGTTTGTAAACTTTGAGTGAGATACTATGTTAAATATACATGCGCACCTAAAAACTGCTCAGCATATAAATTCAGTGGTAGCTACTGTTATTCGCTGTTAGAGGCTGTCTGATGACTGGGATCAAACTGTCTTCACATGCAAAAGTTCTCTATCATCTTCCCCCACCTCTGACTCTGAAATCCAATCACCATTTTCATAAGAAGATAAACCAGGACAGTGCGGGAAACCATTCCATTATCTGGTTCTCCTTCCTCGGAAGCCTTAGCTCATCAGGAGCGCGGCCCATCTTCAGCGCAATCAGCATAGCAGCCGTGGCCCTGAATTCTTGAATGAGCCCCATATGCTTCCTTGAATCTCTAAGAGACATTAAACTGCATCCAAAAGTGTTCTGATGTTCTCTGGGTTTTGCTGCATCTTATTGATTTGGAAACTCAGTGTATGAGTCTCTCCTAACCAGCGTGACCAGGGCTGAAGAGTCAGACGGGTCCAATGCCAAATCCTGATTTCATCACCCCCACGAGAGTCACCCCAGCAGCAGAGGATGGGGTGCCGCTCTCACAGCCAGGATCCCTGGCTCCAATTCCACCTCCCCCAGCAACCAAGTGCATGCCTCGGGCAAATCCGCTACCCTCTCTGATCTGGGAAGTTGGGTTAATAATGGTGTCTGCTCCCAGGGTTCTTGAGAACTGAACGTGATGATGCAGTAAAGCACTTGGTTTGCCAACGGGCCTGACACCCAACATGCTGCTATATAGCATTAATAATTACTGGGACTTACCCCTGCACTGCCCCCTCCAGTTCAGGACCTGCAGGAGGTGGATAGGGAGGTGTCATGGAAAAGTGCACACAGGCCAGTGTGTACCCTGACCCTGTTGTTCCCAAGCATCTGTTGCAGATATGAAAAAGCTAAAGAGGCAGAACGTGCCAGCTCTTCAAAGGTATTGAGGAAAGATGACAGGGGCCCTATTAAATTACCCCTTGGGGAACAATCTTGGAGACAACCTTTGCAATGGGAAATTCACCACTCCTAGTCCTAGCACCTAACTAACAGGAGATTGTCAGGAGCTGGGAAGAGGAAGATTTATTCTGGGTAGAAAATGGTATTCCGCTCTGTTGTGGTATTTCTTTTGCCTCCCTTGAAATGTAAAAGCCAGATGCAACAAACTCTGTGGCCTTATGAACTCAGATATCTAATTTGCATATAAATGGAGACCAGAAGCTTCAAAAGGAAAAGGATGTTGGGAAAATTGTTTTGAGGATGAAGCTGCAGGAAAAATCCAGAGGAGAAGCATCCCTGAGGGACAAGGACTGGAAGAAGGATCGTGAGGTTGAGTCTTCTGTGTCTGCCCAAGGGGCCTCTGTGTCTGCTCGGCTAGAGGCTAAGGGGCCTCCACCTGTCAGTGGTTTCCAAGGCAGGTCCCTTCTTGCCGAGGCATGAATGACACTTGTAGCAGGCAACTCGATGCAGAGCCTATGATATGCCAGGTGCTATGTTGGGTGCTTTACCCTGGCCATCCCATCTGGTCTTCAAACAATCTCATGAGGTTGGCACTGTCATCAGCTCCATTTTACAGATGAGGAAACTGAGTTCCAAAGTAACGTGGCCCAGATCTCCCACCTGGAAGGTGACAAAGGCAGTCGGGTTGCTCTGAAGCACTGCAGTGCTGCCTCTTGCAGTCCTGGGACTGACCCCACTTATCGTGGCCCGAGTGGTCCCCAGGCTGGGCCACGGGTCTGGGGTCTGGGGAAGGCCCTCGACCCCCCACCAGCCTGCCTGCTGTCCCCAGGTACCTCCTTCCTGTTCAACCACAGTTTGCACAAAACTTTGCTATGAAGCTTTGAATTTACCAAATTAGTAAATTAGAGAAGAGCTACAGCTTTCATCTCAACACCATACAATTAAAAAAAATTCCAAACCTTTATGGCCAAAAGAGCTATGTTTTCAATTGTGCAAAAATAAAGGGGGAAGCGAGACAATTCCATCACCTGGGCAAGTCAAGAGAATCGTCAGTTAACTGTTAAGAAGTTGGTTAAAGGAAAACTGAGCACAGAGGTACCTGAGTAACCAGCTATGCAGCTATTTTGTTTTTGTTTTTTTTTAAAGGACATTAATATCTTTCCTTTTGTCATTATTCGTTTTTTTAAAAAAAAAGGTCTAGGTCTGATTGAGGCTCTTTGAGTTGTGATGTAGCATCTAATAGTCTCTGTTCCCCACCCCACCCCACCCCACCCCACACTTCTCAAAACATAAGGTCACATAAAAGAGCTTAAGAAATGCTCGCTGATCTAATTAATGGTCAATTCTGCTTGAAAATGTGTCTCCCAGCTGTGGTCGAGCATTCATCAGGGACCCAAGAAACTCACAATTGCAGAATATTTGAACTGCAAGAAACCTGAGAAATCACTTTGTCCTACTCCTTGACTTTACACAAAAGGGTATACCCAAGAGGGTTGAGGGAACCTGCCTAGAGCACGTGGTTGGTTAGGATAGAGCCAGCCCGGGAACCCAGGCCTTCTCCCTCCTGTTGGCTTCTCCCTCTACTCTTTGTTGATGGAGAGGGATCCGAAAGCCAGTTAAAAGCACACGCGGTTAGCAGGCCCAGCAAACCTCATCGGTGCTGGAAAGCACTGAGCACAACCCGAAGAGAATGAGTCCTCACCACTTTGTCAGCACCGTCGTAACATCTAATTTTTAAACTAAATAGTTTCTCTCCATTAGAGCCCTGCAAGGACACACTGAGCCTTGCTGAAGTCACCTCAGGGTTAGGACAGTCTCCTGTCCCCAAGAAAGGGAAACAAGAAAACTGACTTTGGCTCAGGGTCAGCTGTGTGCCCGCATGATTGCCTCCTTTCATCTTCACAGGAAATCGAGGCAGTTTTTTTTTTTTCCTTCCTTCTGTTTTTATAGATGAGTAAACCAAAGTTCAGAGAAGTTAGGTAACTTGCCCCCATCACACAGCAAGTAAGTGGCTGAGCTAGGTTTCAAAACTACACCATGCAAGGCCTACTTGGAGGCCTTTCCTGATAACTCGAGGTTCCCGGGGAAATATCGTATCCACAGCTTTCCTCTGAAGGAAGAGGTAAGTTCAGGAAGAACGCACTGGATTTGGTAGTCAGGGACCTGGACTGCGGCTCTCCACAGGCAGACCCCAGGCTGTCTAGTTTAGCACATTGCCTAGCATATAATAATTGCTCAATTAACGTTTGTTGAATAAAAGATTACAGTATATATCTTACAGAGAACCCCCAAAACTCAATAATTAGGAAAGAAACAATCCACTTTTCAAAAAATAAGCAAAAAATTTTAACAGATAGTTCACCAAAAGCCAACACAAATGGCCCATACGCACATGGAAAGAGTGCTCAGCATCATTAACCAGCAGAGAAACACAAATTAAAATGATAATGAGCTATCATTACACACTCACACATTTAAAAATTTCAAAGGCTAATGGAAGGGAGTGATGAGGATGCAGAACGACTGGAATTCTCTTACACTGTTAGTGGGAAAGTAAAATGGTACTGTCACTTTGGAAAAAGATCTGCAAATTTCTTATAAAACTAATGATACATCGACTTTACCACCCAACAATTGCACTCTAGATATCTACATATCCTCAAAAAGACTTGTGCAAAAATGCTCATAGCAGTGTTATTCTTAATCACCCCAAACTGGAAACAACCCAATTATTTATTAACAGTAGAATGGACAACTAAATTGTAACATACACATACAAGGAATACTATTCAGCAATAAAAAGAATGAACTCTTGATATGTGTATCACGGATGAATCTCAAAAGTCTTATGTTGAACTAAAGAAACATTGCCCCAAAAAGGGATATACTGAATGATTCCATTTATATGAAGTCCCAGAAGGCAAAAGTAATTTATGGTACAATCAGAGCACTGGTTGCCTAGGAGTTCAAGGCAAGAATTAACTAAGAAGGGGTACAAAAGAACTTCCTAGAGAGATGGAATGGTTGCTATCTTGATAAGAGTTTGGGTTACATAGCTCTATGCATTTGTCAATGTATGATACGCACACTGAAGTAGTTAGGGCTGAAGTCCACTGATGTGGCAACTTGCTTTGAAGTGCTTAAAAAATAAGATGATTAATAGATGTATAAGGGATAGATTGATGGAAAGATATATGACAAAGCAAATAGAGAAAAATGCTAATTGTAGAATCCAGGTGGTAGGTATATGGGTGCTCACTGTGCAACTTTTCTGCATTTAAAAAAAATTTCATAAACAATTTTAGGCAGGAAAAATATAACACTTGGATTTCACTCTTGGTTTAGCACACTGGGCCTCCCAGGACCGTGTGGCCTCTCCCTACCCTCCTCTATAGCCTCATTTCTCCCCAGTCCACACCTCTGTCTCCACACTGTGACCACAAGGACCTTCTTCCACTTCCTCAAACCCACCATGTACCACCTCCAACCACAGGACCTTTGCATATTCTGTCTTCTCTGGAAGACTCTCCCTCCTTTTTTTCTCCCAGAGAATGCCTCAGACTTCAGCTCAAGCAATCTTTCTGTGGGTACCTTCTCTCTCTGTTAGGTCCACTGCTTTAGTTCTTGGAGAAACATGCTCCTTTCTGTCACAGTACTTAACTGTTCAACCATTATGGTGACTATTCTGTTCACAGCCTCTGCCCCAGGAGACTGGCAGCGCCATGACAGCAGGGCTGTTTCCATGTGGGCTCACCAAGGCACACCCGCACCCGGCGTTGTGCCTAGCCAGAACCTATGCCCGTGCAGTATCTGCAGAATGAATGAATATTCCTAACCAGCCTCGTGGCCTGGCAAACACAGTCCTCCCTGGTCCATTTTCTCAGCTATCAAACAAGAAGATTAGTGAAGAGCAAGAAATAGCCTTCCTTCTTTTTTTTTTTTTTTCCCTGCAAGGCCAATTCAGAACAAATATTCAGAAACCGCATGTTTAATTCAAAATGAAAACAACTTTAATGAATGCTACAGAAAATATAATGTACATTCCTCCCACTAAGATTATCCACTTTGTTGCATAAAAGAATTTCAATGAGAAAATTGATGCTGCTTTTTAGCCACTAAAAGGTTCCTATTTGGGTATTTTGAAAAGCAGCAACAAGGATAGGAGGCAGCTTTCTAATCTTTCACTCCTTAAGATTGGAATGAGATAACGGCTCATTCACAGCCATTACCTCATTCCATCTTCCAAGTAGTTAACTTTATTATGCCCTCTCTGTAGATGGTGAAAGTGTGGTTCAGAGACGTCGAGCTCTGCCCACAGTCACACAGCAGGTTGATGACAGAAGGCACTTTAGTTAGTTCATTCAATTAATGAAATAATGTCTGGGCACCCATTCACCTGTCCTGGGAGGGGCACAGTGCCAGGTGCAGGGAGGAGAGTAATAATAAGATGCAGCTTCCTTTCCTGGTTTGAAACCCTCCCTTTTGGTTGTAGGATCTTCTCTCTATTCAGAGAGAGCAAGGAGAGCCAGTCAACCCAGATCTCTTGGTCTGAGTTCTCCAGAAGCAGAGCCGATGTCAGGACAAGTAGTTTATTTGGGAGGTCGCCCCAAGAAGTACCCGTAGGAAAGAGAGGGAATAAGAAGGGAAAGGAAGCCAGTGCAGGAGGCAGGCTGCTGTTGTGGGCAACTGGGGACCGCTGAGAGGCTGCAGAACACATTTCGGAGTTGAGAGTTTGTGCACCAAGTGCCATTTATTATTGGTTGGGGGCTACTCCTCGGGGTAATTCCTTGGCACTGCTGCCCTGCAGGTGGGCACAGCATGCTCCAGTGGTCAGAGAAAGCCCTCATGCGGTGTCCACAGGTGCTTGCAAAAGAAGCCATCATCGTGACTGGAAGTGCAATGCAAAGGTTCATGCTAAGAGGACATGGGTGGGGCACCTACAGCCACTGCTGGGACAGGGCCATGCCAGCCTGCCAGAGGCCTGGAAGGGCCCGCTGGGGGCACTCCACCCCTGCTGCTACAGTGTACGCTGTAAGCACCAGCCCCGGCTTCTGAAGGACACTACCACCAGCCCCACTCCTAGGCAGCAGCATCAGACCAATTCAAAACAGCTCCTTCCTGCCTCTGAGCTCGTTGCCCTGGGAGCTTTTCCCTCTAATCCTGCTGTCCCTTGGGAACAGAAAGGCTGCTGGAATGTTTGGGGTAAATAAGACCGCCATGGAGCCTTGACAGTATTGACGAGATCCCGAGACAGAAACTGTTCATTATGCCCAATGTTCATTCTCCCCTTCTTGTTTTTAGCATCACTCAGGTTTTATCAGAACCCACAGCTGCCCAGACACGGACTACATTTCCCAGACTCCCTTGCAGCTAGAAGTGGTCATGTGACCAAGTTCCAACCAATGGGATATGAGGGAAAGTGTGAGCAGATGCAATCTCCAGGGCCTGTCTTTAAAAAAAGAAAAGTGCTCTCTGCTTTTTCTTAACCCTTCCATGGCTGGAGATTGGCCATCACTGAAGTAACCCTCTTGGCACCCATGATAGAAGGCCTGTGTTGAGGGTGGCAGAGCTGCACACCCCTGCCTGGGACTGTAGGGGACCCAGACCGTCTGCCAGACTCTAGCCTATCCAAAGGAGAGCTGCAAACCCCCCTCTTGTCACCTATTGTCTTTCCAGCCTCTATTACAACAGCTGGACCTCTACCTGAACTCAGCAATCCCAAAGGTCCCTACCAGCTCCAAAGGCAGCTAGACCCCAGGTGTGACCAATTCACCCAGGTCCCTCAGGGCAGGCTATTGCTCCAATCTCCAAAGTGCGCTATTGGTTTCCCCTCTCCCACCCCACTACACCCCAGAGGGTGGCCCAGCTGGCACAGCTTTGCCCAGTGAAATGAACATTGCAGAGATCCTGATTCTGGACACCTGGAGACCTACCACCTAGTTACCTTCAGGGCCTTTCAGTGTGCAGGAACCACAGCTGGCTGGGCCGGTATGCAGTGGGAAGGCCAGGAAGGCAGAGTGGGTGTGGGGTGGGGAGGGTGGTTAGCTCCTCCATAGCACCCGCAAATGAAGAAGGGATTATTCCGTACAAAAGGGTAGAAGAAAGCTGATCAGATATAAACAGAGATCTCTTAAGAGTGGGCATCAGGTAAAAGCAGTGGGTTCTAGAGTCCTCTTCCCAGAAGCTCTGGGTCTCTGCCCAAGCAGCTTTTATGCCTGGGGACCTAGGGGGAGGAACAGGACCAGATGACCTCCAGGTGACTTTTGCTTTAAAGCCCTGGATATACCAAATAAGAATTTCTGAAAATTCTGCATGGCCCTAAGCTGCTCGAGAACAAGAATTGTATCTAGTCCCCTCTCTGTCCCCCTAGTTTTGCACAGTACTGGAATCTAGATGCTCTCCGAAAATATTTACTGAACAAATTCAAAAATGAATGAGTGAAAAACATTCTTTACAGAGGTTCAGGTAGTTCATATTCAACGCTTGTTTTCCTCCCAGTCTATCTTTTTGGAGGACTCCACGGCAAAATGGAGGTGTTGGGAGCACGGACGGCCTAGAGAAGGAACACGTCAGCCAGTTCCCCCACCAGGTCCAGGCCTTCTCTCCCCAGACCTGGGGCTCATCTCTGTTGGGACACTTATTACAGCTTATTGTGAAAGCCATCACCTGTCTCCTAAATAAGACTGGTGTCCTTGGCAAAAAAGACTGGGCGAATTCCCCAGTGTTTTCAGTACTTGGCACAGAAATACAACCTGTGTTTAACAGATATTTGCTAAATGAATGAATCAATCAATAAATGCAGTTCCCATTGAAAAACAAAACTATCAATACATGTCCCCATCAGAAAGTCATTGAAGTTGAGAATGCCATCTCTAAGATCAGAATAGAATCTCCCATCACAAGGAAGTCCCATGAGGACAGGGCCGTGTCTCCCCTCAGACTGGGGCCCCCCAAAGACAGGGGCTCTACCTGCTCCCCCCAGAGCAGATGCCATGCACACAGCACTCACATCTCAAAGGATCTTCCTCCCCTCCATCACAGGCTCCTTCTGTTGACGAGTTCAGAACGGCATTGCCCATGTCATGCTCGTGAGCATTTTTAATGTTTCCATCCTGAATGTGTTGAGGCCTCATAAACTCAGAGGGGAAAAAAAGAGAGAAAGAAAAAAGAAAACAGGGAAATAAAGACCAAGCTGTGGGTAAGTTCCTGCCGGCAGGCCGCCCTCAGCCCCCGGGGAAAACTCTAACGCATGCACAAGCCCTCATGAATAATTATTTCTGAGTGGCTCAATATTTTAAATGCTGGAATTTTTCTTTCTCCTCAGAAGCATACCATAACTATTTATCGCAATGCAGATGCCGGATGGAAGGAGATTAAGTTTGATTTCTGAGAGATGTGCAGAGAGGAAATTGGGGTGGAGGTGGTGAGCACAGGTGGGCCTCGTCTCAGAGGTGGGCAGAGGGGCCCCCCAGGCCAGCATTTCCTGGGGGCAGAGAAGAAAGGTCGCCCCCCAGCAGAGAGGCCTGGCATGGATTGCGTTATCTTCTTCCCCTAAGGAGCTTCGGGTTTGGTGCTTCTGTGCTGGCCAGCTGTGATCCCCAGGCAGGCTACAAAGGACGGCTACAAAGTCAGCTATCTGCCCCACAGTTAGTGTCAAGTCTATGGGGACATTAAAACTCAAAAACACAGGAGACCCCTAGGCCTCTGTGTAACAAGATGACAGCCCCCTCCCCAAAGCAAAGGTGAAAGTCCCCGAATTTCTCCTTTAGAGAGTTATTCATTTGAGTTCCCTTTCCAGGGGGCCAAGAACTGGCGGTTCCTACATTGGCTAATTCGTATGAAGATTGAAACAACCTACTCAGTCCATCCTTCTTGGATTTAGTTTTTCCTGGCAACAACCCTCAGAAGTTGGAAGCACAGGTGCTTTTATTCCCATTTTACATTTAAGGAAACAGAGGCTCAGGGCACCAAGAGACTTGTGCAGAATCCTCTGTTCTTTGAAGAGTGAGGCGAATGCGAAGGCCACTGCTGTCTGGACTCCCGTGAGACACTGGGCGTGTGAAATTGGATAGCACACCCGGCCCATCCTGCAGGTGCACGTAGGCACCGTCCCCCCTGGAAGACTTGCTCGGCCCCCACCCCTTCTACCCTGCTCCTCCACTCCCTGTTCCATCCTCTATCTGCATGCTCTTCCCCCGGGCCCTGCTTCTATTGGTGTCACTCGGGCCCATATGCCGGCCGGAGCATGGTTGCTGCAGGGATGAACATCTGGCCTCCTCAATGAGCTCCTTGAGGCCAGATGTTGTGTCTTATGCTTCTCATACATTCTTCACAGGACCTCGAGCAGCACTGGGCACAGGGCAGGGATGGGGCAGAATGGCGCCTACACACACACGGTCACCATAATAATGGCTGGTAGAGAAGTTGAGTGACTTTTCCATGGTTATACAGCAAGTAAGTGACCAAGGCCGGATCTGAAATCAGGCCCTTTAGCTTTGGAGCCCTCACTCTCAAACACAACCTTACACTGCCCTTCAGCTTAGGACACGTGCCTGTGTGCTTATCTCTGCAGTGGCCCATGCACTCATTCATTCATTCATCCTCAAGTTCACTATCATTTATCAAGAACCCGCTATGCCCGGGGCATTGTGTTAGCATTACATACACCTCTGAAACTCGCAGTCCAACTTCACGTTATGATCTCTCCATTTCATGGCCTAGAGGTGAGGTTGCTTTCCCAGGGTCACTTGGCTGGTAAGCGGGGAGGGCTGGGGTTTCTACACAGTTCTGGTCTGGGTGTTTCCAAAGCCTGAGCTATTTCCCCCCAAGCTCTACTGCATCCACCTTCCTCCACCAAGCTCAGCTCAGCTCAGAGCCCAGCACAAAAGGAGGTGCTGGCAAGAGGTGTCAAAGGCCTCTGGAGCCACTGGCAGTGGAAACGCCACCATGGCCTCTGCCGTTTCACACCGTATGGCCACTCTAAGCTGCCCCCCGGTCATGGCCATTCTCCGGCACACATAGGAATCAAACAAGGCCACACGTGTGTGGCAAGGGCACAGATGCACTTATAGCACCTTCAAATGCGCAGAGAAACCACTTTTCCATATTTTCTATGAGTGCTTGGTGCTCTTGTATGTGCTCCTATTCTGTAGGCGATGGGGAAGGGGCAGCTAAATTTTAGCCCAATATAGTCTTTTAAAGAAACTACTCAGTTTCTTGTGGATAAAGTGCTGATCTTTCCATTTCCTGCCCTCCAGGGTGGCAGCTGTGTGGCTAGGGAGAGGCTCGTGTGGCACGGGGACAGAGGGGCACATTTGGCCTCAAGCTAGTGCTTGGGTATGTGTGGGCTGGTGCTCAGCGAGAGGAGGGTGGAGTGGTCTCTCCTCGAGGGGCACGGCTGATGACCTTCTGGCATGTTCTTTTCCAGCTCCATCGGCAAGGCTGCCTTAGTACTTCCACATAAAACAGGTCCTTTTCTGCCTCTTATGATGCTGAGGACCCTCTGAGGTCTCTGGAAAACTCCCCAACCAGACTCACCTCACTTTGGGGCAAGCAGAAACTTCCAGGCTCCATCTTAAGCACACAAGAACCAAGGGATGCTTGGAGACACAAACTCAGTTCCTCTCTCTCTGCTAACCATACCATGCTACCCAGTCGGCCTCAGTGTAGCCCCCCAGCCTGGGGCAGGACAGCCTGGGAAGCTACAGGCAGCGAGCCTGAGTCCTAGCAGAGAAGGGGCAGAATCCCCTCTGCCCTGGTGTCTCCTCCACTGATCCAGGATTCCTTTCTCCTTGGGATTACAGCCTAGAGGAAGATCAGGATGCAGACCCTACTGCCTATCTTCCCTACTGCCACCTCCCTCGATCCCCTACAAGCCCAGGAATGAATGGGCCTGCCCTTCCCCATTCTGTCTGGTGGGCTGCTCCCTTGGAAAGCCCCGTGAGCAAGTCTCCAGGCCTGACAGCATGTGACACACTTGCTCTGGGCCTGGCCCACCACTACTGTGCCAGGGAGGCCTTAAGATGTCCCCAGGCATCAGAGGCAAAGTCTAAGGCACAGAGAAGTTATCTACCCTGGGTCACAGTGAATGACCAAGGCCAGAGCCCTCTAGACCTACTCCATGGAGTCTCTGGCCAAAGCAGGGCCACCCTCTTCTTTGCTGAGATGACACATCCACAGCTCAGCCTTGATGAAGGAAGTCTGTGTGAGAACACAATTTAGGGAGAAAATTAAAATGCATTGATTTCATATTTGCAAAATATTATCCCCATTACAGATGAGATAGATATTTATAAGCTTTAAGGCCTAGAACAAAGGCAAGGGAGGATTGTCCTCATTGAAACATCCCCTCTTTATTGGAAAACTAGAGAAGGCTGCTCCTGCCCAAAGTGAACAAAGACAGAGTGGAATCAAGAGACCTGAGTTCTATAATAATTCCAGCTCAGCAACTTTGGGCATGTCGCTCTCCCTCTCTGGGCCAGTTTCTTCCTCTGTAATATAATAGGAATGAGTCTCTAAAGCCCATTAACTCTAAATTCTATATGTCTCTGCAGGTTACAGAGAGGCTGGAGGCCCCTTGCCAATGCCCATGAACTGAAGCCCCTGCATAGTTCATGCCAGGCCTGCCCAGGGAGGCAGATGCTGAGGGATCGGGAGGCTTGGTCCCATGCAATGACTTGTATCGAGTCTGGCAGAGAGTCCTGCGTGGCCCACACAGCACCATGGGACAATCGCCAATCCTCTCCTGACCCCTCTCTCTAGCCACTCAGCCTGCAGAGGACCTTGTCCTTCCAGCCACAGACAAGCTGCATCCCTGACATGCCAACCTGAGGAGAACTGAGGCTGGCACTCACTATCTGCCCACAGAGTCCTCCAGGCCCTTTGGATTTGTAAGGTTGCAAAGGACAGGGTGGTTGTACAGGAGCATAATGAGGTGATGAGGGGCATTTAAATGGCAGCACTCTGCATGGGTTCTCAGGCCTGGCGTGGTTACATACAGAGGCACCCTTTCACGAAGAGGCACACGTAACTGCCCACGGAAATGCACATCCTTCCCCCTGCCCCAATGCCACACCCATGCCCACAGAGATTTATCAATTCAGTTCACGAATAACAACACGCATGCCTCACCAACACACGCAGATCATCAGTATTAACACCCACCCTCCTACTGAGCAACACATGCCAGGGGCTGCGCTCTGCTCTTTGCACGTGTTGATTCATATGAGCCCCTTAACCACTCCTTGAGGTGAGTTCTACTAATGCTCCCATTTTACAGATCTGCACCTAGAGAGGTTATATGGCAGTGGGATACGCATCAGTAGGGTCCAACCTGGTAAACAGAAACCACTCAGAGTATCTGAACCCGAGGGGATTTAATGCAGGGTATTGGTTGCTCAGGCGATGGGGGAGCTGGGAGGTCAACAGGGAAGAGGACACAACCCAGAGACTCAGAATAGCAGGGAGCCACTGTCGCCCTAGGGCTGGAGACGGAAGACAGAAGGTAGTGTCACCAGACCCTAGGGTGGGGTCACCAAGAACTTCATGAGCCTGTTAGAAGTTAGCTTGAACCAGAGGAAAGGCAGCCGCTGCTGGAAATACCACCCACTCTCCCCTGCTCCCACCCTCCAGTCCTGTCGGTGAACCCAGAAGACAGTGGCGCGGCCGGGGGAGCCCAAGCTCAGAGCTGGCAGGGCTCAGGCCCGCGGTGCAGAGCGGAGCAGGGGCAGGGGAGGAGTGGATCTGAGCAGAGGAGTCCAGCTTAGATTCCGCCCTCGAGTGCCCTCCCCTCTGGAAAGGGAGACAAGACTTGCACCTTCACCATAGCAGGGAGCAGAGAGTGGACATCTGTGTCAAGAGACAGGCAGAGAAGTGGGCCTGGAGTTCTCAGGGGGCAGGGGTTAGGGCTGCGAGTGGAGGTGGGGGTGGGGAGAGTGGGGGGAGTTATGTCTGCAGATCCACAGGTACCAGCGCCCAGGTGCCCGTGTGTTACGTGGGCAAGAGGACACGAGAGGAGGCTGCCTCCCAGATCACGGCTGAAAGGGACAAGAGGAGACAACCAGGGGTGGGTCAGTGGCGAGACAGCGACCAGTGGCGGCAGCAGAAGCCGAGGGGAGGCCACAGTGAGGTCCTGTCCCCGGGATACTCAGCACCCATCAGACGAGGGATGGAGAGACAGGACTCCGGGGAAGATGATGAAGGAGCTGTGATTTCGCAGTATAAGTTGAAGAGAGAGTCGGGGAGGAAAATAAAAACAGCTTCCCAGTCTTTGAAGATTCTTTCTTCTTAAGTATCTTTAGCTGGGTCCTCCAGAGGAAATTCTGAAACAAGGATTTGGATGCCAGTAGTTTATTTGGGCCATGTGCCCAGCAAGCACAGAGCTGGGTCAGGGAAGGGAGGCAGCCAGTTCAGGGTCACTATGGAGCAGGTGACCACCGTGGGCCACTGGGCATGCCTGGGGCACTGCATGGAACACGCCTTGGGGTGGTGCCTCCAGGCCCTCACCTGCCGGGCACTTCCTGCCTGCCCCACCAGGGCCGTGACCATGTGCCAGGACACGGGTGGGCCACCAAGAGCCCCTGCTGCACTGGGAATGGCAGATGTCCTTTAGCTATCCCACCGGGCAGTGACCTATGGGGGCAACTGAAGTAGAGGGGACTCAGACTCCAGGTCGTGTAGGGTCAGAGGGTGACTGGGAGAGAACTAACCCAGAAATCTGAAAGAATTGGAGAGAACTAACTCGCCCCCACCCTCTCCTCCTGGCTTGAGGAGCCCACCATCTCTGCTGACGGCCCTTCCTGCCCCAGCCTAGAGGACATCGTGAGTGCTGGCAGGAAATGGGGGCTGTTGATCCTAAATATAATAAAAATCAAATTCCTATTTCTCATGCCAGTCAACCCAGCCCCTCTCCCCACAGCTGTGCTGCTTGCCCCCAAGTACAGACTCTGCTCCCACTTTCCAGAGAGACGGTTTGAGTTTAAGTCTGGTGGGAAGAGAAAGTCCCCGGAGGGAAGATGAGGGCTTGGCCCCAGCCTGTCTGTCTGCACGAGGAAGGGTTTGTCATGACTGGGGACTAGCTCCCTCACCTTCCCCCTTCTGCCCTCCTACCCTCCTCTCCCCACCCCCAGTGTGTTGCTTCAGAGACCTGAAGGTGCTCCCTTTTATCTCCACCTCGAGTATTCTGAGTTCTAATTAAGTTCATTTCAGCCCTCTGATTTGAGAAGCCTTATCAGGAATACTTAACCTGTGCAAATAATACGTGGAGCCAGCCGGCGCTGGCCCTGCATGCTAATTGCACCTCACTCGGGATCTCAGACACAGCCAAGTGGCCAGGTCACCGACTAGTCCTGAGAGGAGGGAGGAGGCTGCCTGTCTAAGGACATGAGGGAATCTGGCCTGGGTCTTTCGTGACCCAAAGCTCTGGGGCCACTGGGCACCGGGCTGCTCAGCCACTGGGGTCCAATGCGCTGGGCGTGAAGTCGGGAAGTGCTCCCAAGGTTTGTTCTGGCTGTGCCCTGTCCCCCCACAGACCTGGCTCCTTGGGGCGTGTCCGGTGGGCAGGGGAGAAGACTGGGCTAGGAATGACCAAGGCAAACAAACATTTATAAGAGGCCAGGTGAGAGGGAAAGGACATCAGCCCGGGCACGCTGAGGCCTGGGTTCTAGCTCCTGCTTAGCCAGTAACCAGCTAAGACAGGTCACCTTCCTTTGTGGCTTCAATGTTCCCACCAGGGCTGGACTAGCTCAGAGCTCTGGCCTCGTGCCACATGGAACCCATGCTTTTGGCCATCAAAGCTGGGTGGAGCACCAACCCTTACATCTTTTCAATCAAAGAAGCTGCCATTTATCTGTTATTCATAGGAATCCATGAAAGATTTAATTTGTGGGAAATAAAAGATCCTGTAGCTAAAAATTAGTATAAACCACTGGGTTTGGGGGCCTCTCTGTTTCTTTACAATTCTAACAATCTCAGCTTCCAAAATCCTAAAAATAGGACCCCGGTTCAATGGTCTCTCTCTGTTCCCAGAGCCATGGAACACTGAATATATTAATTTTATTTCTCAGCCATGGTTTTTCTGGGGTCAGGTTAGATGATTCTGTAAGAGCATCCTGCCTCCCCGGCCAGCAACATTTGCTTCCCAAAGATGCTGGCCAAGCTGGCACAGATGGTGGGGGAAGAGTTAGGGGGGCATTCCAAAGAGACTTTCCTTGGGGGTGATCACAGTCCAGCGGGCCTAGAACCCACACCCCCAGAGCCACATCCAGGAACAACCGGAACTGTGGGTGATGACTGCCTATGGAGCAGAGGAGTGGGCAGGTGTAGGTGGGGTAATCAGGGAAAACTTCCTGGAAGGAAAGGGCAGGGAAGGACAGGTCTGTACAGGAGTCAGGAGTGAGAGGAGGGGTAGAATATCCAGGTGGTGCCCCACTCTGGCAGATTCTCAAGTCCTGGAAGAGATGAGAGTCAAGACGAAGCAGGCCTGGCACACCTGAACCAGGTGGGTTCTCCCCAGAGGCTGAGCATTGCATTTGTCTCTGTGTGATAGGAACATGAAGGGGAAACATATGTCGACCAGGTTCAATCTGTTAGACTAGTAGCTCTCGCCTAATAAACAAGCCCTGAGAGACAACAAGCTTTGATGCAGGAAGGGTATGAAGACAAGGCTGGCCAGCCTGGGTGTGGAGGCAGGAAGGCCAGGCTCAGATGGCAATGATCGAGGCTGAGGCTTGTCCCCCACCCCCACCCGCACCTTGCTTCTCTCCATAGCCCACAGCCAGGTGCAGCGCAAGAGAGGCGGGGGGGGGGGTGTTACTGCAGAGAGCTGTGCTGCC
The DNA here is from genome assembly GCA_008086735.1 of Cheirogaleus medius. Lineage (NCBI taxonomy): Eukaryota > Metazoa > Chordata > Mammalia > Primates > Cheirogaleidae > Cheirogaleus > Cheirogaleus medius. The sequence goes on from VBSM01000361.1 coordinate 8,674,730, forward strand.
ACCTTCCTCTTCACCCTCTAGATCTGCCTCCCTCCCCATTCCCTGTCTACGCCTGTGGGATCCCTCAGTGGGCTCCCTGTCCCCAGGCTTCCAATGTGGTTCGGCCAATGAAAAACACCAGCAGGAGACCAGGGGAAGCGAAGAGAATGAGACGGGGGTGCCTATGCCCAGCTCCCACCCTGCGAGGACTTCCGCTGGAGGTCTCGGCTCCCGTTTGGCCATCCTCTCCACACAACTCTCTCTGCCTGTGGGTTCCAGCCACCGCTCTCCTGTTCCCTTCCCTTGGCCCTTCAGATCCCGGAGTGGGAATGGCCCCTCTGTTTCCAGCCCTAGAGAGTGGATCAGTGTGGTTTCTCTGCACCCTGCCCTCCACTTTCAATGGATCCTTCATTAAACTCTCTACAAATGCCCGCACTCTGAATGTGGCATCTGATTCCTGCCTAGTCCCTGACTGTGACTTGAGCAGTCTCTGCTCCCCTAGCCCTGGGGAGGGGACCTTTTCCGGTCACAGCCTCCTCCTGGCTCCACCCCAAGTCCACGCCCCCTGTCATCTCTCCTGGGCATCATTTCCAAGGTCCAGACTCTGCTCTTTAGTTCTGCGGCTGGCAGCCACTTCTTGGCGCGCCTGTCCCTCTCATTTCAGATGCAGGCACAATTTGGTCGCATTAAAGAATAAACACAATGTCAGTGCTTAACTCCCGAAAACACAGCTTTCATTCTGAATTTCCTAGGTGCAGGCTGTTCTGAGCAGAATCAGGTTGATCAAGGAATTAAATAAGGATTAAACAAGTTGGAAGGCGCTAGCTAATCCAGCAATCAGACAGACCTGTGTAAAATCATCTTGCTTCATTTCCTAAAATATGAATTTTAAAAATCAAGCAATTGGCTCTTTTGTTAATTAGAAGATCAGCAAAAAGTGGGCCAGTCAGGTAACCACATCCAGCAGGGAATGGAAGAGAAGGGAGGTAGACCGTACACAGAAATCCATTTTAATGGAGGAACCCACATGCCTTGGAGCCTGCCAGGATGACCTCTCACCTTCCAAATGAACTCCTCGCCCTCTCTGGCAGCCCAAATTTCAAGCTGATTCTAAGACTATTCTCTTTGGTTGGCCTACCTATGATTGGAAGGACAGTGTCAAAGGCCAGTAGTATTTTCTCCACCTAAACTCATTCCCCAGGAAGATATCACATAGGATACAAGAAAGCATGGGATTTGGAATCAACTCCCAAATCCCGGGATCAACTCTCTGCTCTGCCACTGAATGAGCTCACCAAGCAACCTTATCTCTCTTGAGCCTCAGTTTTCTCATCTGTAAAATGAGTCTTATACTATGAGGCTATTGTGAAGATGCAGAAAATGACATGGCTAAATGCAAATGCCTGGCACATAGTAACTTAATAAATGCCAGTCCCTTTCCTTTCCTTCCCATCCTCCTTCCAAGATAAAACCATTCTTGGGGCTATGTTTTCCCCACCTAGGTTATTGCTCTGCATAAATTCAGCTTCTGCATCAAACATCTATTGTCCCCTCTTCTGTGACACATCCCTTCCGGCAGCAGAATCCCGCAGTCCTTCACCCTTCCTTTAGGGAGGTGCTCTCCCCAGACTCCACCTGCATTTTGTGGGGTTGTCAGTCCCGCTGCTCCTGCCCCTCCCTATATCCCAGCCACAGTGATTGGGCCCCAGTGCCAGGCACGTGACTAAATCAGAGTCCTTCCTCAGAATTCTCTTTTTCGTGGGTGGTGAACGTAAAGACATGACCCTGCCCCCAGCTTGTGGAGAGACATGAGAACATGATGACAAAGGAGGAAAGAGGGTCTTGGAGGACTTACACCCAACCCCTTGGCCAAGGTCCCCAGAGCCTTCCCTTTAGTTCTGTGAGTCCCCTAACTTGTTCCAATCAATCTTGTGTGCCTGAGGCAATGAGGGCAGTTTCCATGGCTTATAGCCAAGCTTCTTAAGTGGCCTCGCAGAACCCTCTTTGGATCCACGCCTATCCGTTCTCCGTACTTCAAGCTGAGTGAACTTCTAAGATCACGCCTCCAATCATGTACCCCCGTGCTTAAAATGTTCCCTTGGCTTCATACCATTTTTATGATTGAGACCAAAATCTTCAATGAACCCCACCCCAGCCCATACACCCCCCTCACACACAGCCTGCCCCGCCTTCCCAGCCTCTTCCCCCACCAAGACCCCCCGCGCCTGCTCTCTGTGCCCCAGCTACTTCTGGGTCTTTGTTCTCACAAGGTGGGACGTCCCCCTACTTGCTCTACACCTATAACACTTCTGCTCAGACTGTGCCTCTCAGGGAAAACCTCACTTCCTCAGGGACGCCTTTCCGGACCCACCTCCATCCTCTTTCCAATTTGGCCAAGTCCCTGTAATAGGCTCTTCTCACCACTTGTGATCTTGGATTGATTTGTAACGTCGTTGTAGTAATGTCTGTCTCCCTTGCCAGACTGCAAGCTACAAGAGGGCAGGAAACACACCAGTCTCATTCATTCTAACTCACCTTGGCTTGGAACAATGCCCGGCATAGTAAGTGCTCATAAAAGTGTGTTAGATGAATGAATGGGTGACCCGTGTGCAACTTATTACCTTGCCCTGGTTACTCTTCATTCATGAAGGCTCTCTTTCTGGATGCTTTTCTAGGCTCCCCCCGAGACTAAAGTGCTTTCTTGTTTACTCCTCCCACTTCCTCCTCAACTAATTCACCAGATCACTTTTGCCTTTCAACAACCTCCAATGGCTCCCTATGGCCCAACATACACAAAAAACATCGGCTCACTGGAGTTACCCAAGTTACCCCTGTTAGACAGCTGCCACAGTAACCCCCTGCCATCCCCACTGACCCCCACACCCATGTGCACACCCACAAATCTTCGTCACGAGGTTGCTCACACTGTAATATTTCCCCTGCTTGGAGGGTCCTCCTTCTCTCTCGTGCTGTCTGTATCCTACACCTTCTGCAGATCTCTGTGCAGAACCACTGCGTCTGCAGAGCTCCCTTAATTACCCTCTCCCCACAGCAAGTCTCCCGTCCCTGAGTTCTTCCCACAGCAATCCATTGATTACATCTAAGCTAAGAACTGTTTTCCAGACATTTCATAATTGGTGCAGTTCCTTACAGGTCACTGAGCGTTTTCATATATGTTATCTAATTTGATCCTGAAAACTTTGTAGGAAAGTCAGGGCAAGATTTCGGGGAATGATTCAACTGCAAGGATCAGAAACCCACGGAGTTAGGTTAAGTAGAGGAAATTTATCATAAGGACACTGGTGAAGAGCACGGATCCTAATTTCTGGGGGTGCAGGCTGGTCTCACGGGGCCTGGAAAGGTGGCCATGGGCTTTTTTCTCTCTTTCTCATCTCTCAGTCTCTTCTATTTGCTCCATTCTTTTCCCTGCAAACCACCCTCCACTGAAAAGCTCCCCATAAATTCAGTGTCAACATAACTTTGAGTTTCCATGGTGCCAACTCTGGCCCAAGCTCTACCTAGCACTCTAGGTCTCAACACCATCCAAATTCTCAATGTCTAGTCTCAATGTCTCTCAGCTCAGATTCTCAAGAGAAGCACCGACCGGCGGCCAGCCAGCCAGTCCAGTGGCCCATTTGAGTCACTTGCCCACCCCTGGAACAACCAGCTGTAGGAATAGGTCGCAGTGCCCACTGCCCATGGAGCAAGACCTGGGGGAGGGTGGGCAGCGAGCCAGACATGCAAAGGGACGGTGTAGTGTAATGGATACAAACACAAGCGATCAAGTCACGGCGTCTGTGTACAAGTCCCTGCTATAGTAATGATTAGCTGTAACCTTGGAAAGCCTCTTTAAGCCTCAGTTTCCTCATCTTTAAATGAGGATAATAATAGCATCCTCAGTACAGGATTGTTGCGACAATGAAATGACACGATCCCTATAAAGCATGTGGCACAGGGCTTAGCACATGGTAAATGCTCAGTGAATATTAGCTACGACTGTCTGCTACAGTCAGTATTATGATCCCATTTCGCTGCTCTTGAAGGTGCCTAGAGTCCGCAATCCCTACTGGAGCCCCACGTAGAACCTGTGAATTAGAATCCCCAGAGCCCAGACTCAGGAATCTGTATTTTAAGAGTTCCCCCAGGTGATGCTGGGTGTACCAATGGTTCGCCCTATTCAACATCCTCCCTGACAGATGGGAAACTGAGGCCCAGGCAGGCAAAGGCACTTACACCAAATCACACTGTGACTGGTGCCTGGATCCAGCAACCTGACTCCCTGTGGCACAAACCGAAGACACAGTTCCCAAGGCTGGGTCTGCACACGCTCCTGTCTCTGGGGCTTGGAGGTCCTCAGGGAGTCAGGGGTGCCCAGGTGCACCCCAGATGGCACCCTGCTTCAGTGCAAGGATTTCAGGGTCAGCACATCTAGGTTTGCACCCGCGTGGGCCTTTCACCAGCTATGTGGCTTCAGGGAGTGAGGTTTTATGCCTCAGTTTCCCCTTGTGTGAAATAGGCTGCTAGTTTCCATCTCATTGGATTGTTATAGGAATTACATGAGTTATGATGCATGAAGTTTTAGAACAGTACTTGGCACAAAACTATAACTATCAGCTTTTATTATTATTGGTAAACATATACCTTCTGGGTCTCCTTTTGGCCATTAGCTGGTAGGAATGGGTACTAAAAGTAAGAATCTTCTTTTGACAAAGTGTTAATAAATCACAGATATGAAAGGGACAGCAAACGCATCCAACTAAAACTCTGGGATCAAGCTCTACACACACAGTTTCCAGTGAGACCACATAACCACACACACCCCAACTCGTACCTTCACTCCAAATAAACTTAAGCCTCACACATGTGGATATGGACAAAGTCAGTGCAAGGCAGACATTGGATGAGGAGACCCTTAAAGGCGGGGTGGTGTCTCCCCTCAGACTGGGGTTCACTGGAGACAGAGCTGTGTCTCCACTATCTGATTGGGCTCCCTGAGGATAGGGCCGCGTCTCCCCTCAGACTTCCTGTGGCTACAGACCATCTCCCAACATTCCACTTGGAAGAGGAGGGGTCTCCAGACACTCTTCCCAATTTACTCCTGACCTTCAGTGCCCTGGGCAACTCTCTGCCTGGAAAAATGGCCTCTCTCCATCTCAGACACTGAGAGCTGATGGAACTTCTCCATGCCACTTCCTGCCACTCTAATTTCCCCATGTTCTATTTTATGTATTTTAATTGGTGTTTTAAATTTTACACGTACATCTCAAGGCACTCTGGCAAAAGGCCCCTCTTTAGAAACTGGAATAAATAAATAAATTCTTCCCAGGCAGATGACAGAAACCTTGAGGTAATTCATATAAACCTGTCACTTTGCCACCTCCACTCTGTCATCTGTGTGAGGGCCTGTGTCTGGGTCTCCCCAGCAGCCCTCTCTACCCTGCACTCCTGCCTCCTAAGGCCACCACTACTCCCAGGCTTGATGGTCACCACACTCCCAAGCCCCCTGTATAAGACATGTGTCCCTGCGAGCTTTGTTCTTAGTGCCCATGGCAGCTACAGAGCAGTGGTCTCAACCTGTGGTCAATGTCCACCGCCCGGAGAGTGTTTGCAATATACTGATGCCCTGAGTTCTCCCCCAGAGGCCTGGGTTACATTGGTTTGGAGGGGACCCTAGTACTGTTAGCTTATCGAACTCCCCAGGTGATCCTATCTTGCAGCCAGGGTCAAGAATCCCTGCTATGAGGAAAGCAGAGCTGCACAAAACACGTGCCCATTTTCCACTTTGTTTCATGGAAGACAAAGGTGGTGCCTGGCCCATTCGACTGTGAGGGGTGGGACCCCGTCTGTCTGGTTCACTGCCGAATCCCCAGTGAGCGCAGCATGGCATGGCACACAGTAGGTGCCCCGTAAATATTCACCGAGTGAAAAACTTAAACTACCTCCTTCCCATAGGTGCCCTGGTCGAATCTCATTTGCAGTGTAGATCCCACCCCTTACCAACTGGGTGGTCTGCAGTAAGTCAGCCTGTCTTTGTAAGTCTCCCCTTCCACGTCGGTAAACAGGGAGGATGTCATTATTTACCTGCACAGTTGCCGTAGGGATTAAGAGAGATAATTCACTTTCATAGTGCTCGACACCTAGTGGGTACACATTCACCTGTCACAGGAGAGTCTTTCTGCACCCTTGTCCTGTTCATGGGCTCCCTGGGCTGAGACTTACCCTCAGAGTCAAAGCTCTGAGGAGCAGAGGCCTTCACTAGGAACCTAGAAATGCAGATTTGGAGTTTTGCTTGTGCCAAATTACTCTGTGATCTTGAGCATGTTCCCTGACCTCTCTGGGCTTCTAACCCCCACCGGCTGCATCCCCACTACCAACCTCCTGCATCCTGTGGCTCTCTGGGCTAGGAGGCCACTTTACTGACCACAGCAGCTGCCCTTGAGACTTCTATGCAGTGTCTGCCCAGCCTATATACTCTTTGGATGAAAGCGAAGCACACAAATGCAGCTGTGGACAGAAAAATCCCTTGATTCAACAGCCCCTGGAGAATGTCTATTCTAATATACACAGAAGCTCTGTCCCCAGACACAGCCTGCAGCGTGGATCAGACTCGTGTGCCCTCTGTCTGTACTGTCAGCTCTGGCAGTGGGAATCGGGGCACAAAGGCCACCTCTGCTCAGTCATGGCATGACAGGACACTCATCTATGATGGGATGTTCCACTTGGCTGGGAAAATGACATACTGGTTGGAGCCTCCTTCCCCAGGCCCTGGAAACTGGCTAGGTCACCTTCCAACATCAGAGGAGAAATGTGAAGTCCTGGGGTGAGGTCATGGTGGAGAGGAGGAGGAAGAAACCTGTGCCCATCCTGGAGGAGGGGAAATAAGGAAGGAAGCTCTAAGGCTTTTTAACAACACACCCCAAAACAGGAGTTACTTCCTGCCCACTGGAGCCTGCTGCAATCTTCCTGCTTGGAACTTCTAAGCATCATCTGCTGTCTGCAGAGCAGAAATACACACATCACATATGATTTGGGGCTGTTTATTTCCATTACCTGGGCTATGCCTTTTCCTGAAGGGCAGCTAATTGAGTGGGTAGCACAACAGCACAGGGGTGGAGAAAACAGGGATGGAAGCCCAATGTTACAGATTTCTAGGTGTGCAACTGTGGTCAATTTAGTTTTACCTCTTTGAGCCTCTATGTCCTCAACTGTGAAATGGGCACAAGAAAACCTACCCCATAGTATTGCTGAGAACATGGAATTAAATAACCTATAATGTGCCTAGTACGGCGCTTTGCTCAGACATACTCAGGAAGTTGATGATGGTGAAGGTGATAGTAGCGGTAGTAATCGTAACAAGTCCCAGTTGCACTCCAGCGCCTTGAGGAGCATGTCTTACATGAGGCCCCAGCTGAGTGTCTAACACACCAAAGGAGAAGCAGCAAGAAGACGGAAGGTTCCAGCACCTAAGTGGGAGGGGCCCGACTCACCGGCTGGCAAGAGAACAGCACATGCCAGTCATCTGTTCATCGCTGCCCCTGCAGATTTCTTCTCCAAAACGCCATAATTAATGCCGCGCCTCTCCGCCCCGGCCAGGCGGCCCAGGCGCATCCTCCGCAGGGAGGGCGCACGCACGCATGCACGCCCCCGCCCGGGAGAGCTCCAGGGAGAGGCCAAAGTGTGGCTGCGGGGCGGCGGGCTGCCGGCACGGGGGCGCCCCGGGCTGCGGGGGTTCGTGCCGTTCCCTAGGCAAAAAGGGGCATAATTAATCCGCAGCGCTCTCCTTTCATTAAGCCTTCGCGTTTATACCTGAATTAACTTTTCACATCCAGTTAAGGCGCGTGGGCGGCTGTGTCCGCCGCAGGCGTGACAAGCGCGGCTGTGAGCGCGGGTGCGGAGTGGGGATGCAATGACCTATCACCCAGGCGCCGCGGGAGCCCAGGGCTTCGCGTAGGACTGGGGCGGCAGGGAGGGAGCTGGAGTTCCCAAGCTCCGCCCTGTTCCCCTGGCCAAAACCGGAGGAGGGCGCCGCGCTCCCAGGCCGAGGTGGGCCCAGGCCCCATGCCCCATGCCCGCGCGGGTGTCATGGGCGTGTGGGGACGCCCTCGCGTCTCTCCTGTGGAAAGACACTGGAGCCTGCTGAGGTCCAGCCTGGAGAGGAGAGGGGATCGGGAAGGTGGGGAGCTGTTCCAAAAGGGAGGCGAGGTGCGCTCCACCTTTTAGGTGTCCTCTGGCACAGGCGCACGCCCTGCTGCGCACAGGCGGGTGTGCGGACACCCCCGCAGGGTCCGGTTTTCTGTGCAGGAGACCTACCCCTACCGCTGCTTCAGCTCCCTGCACCCGGGGCCCCTGAACTGCCAACGCCTCCCTGACCCGGTTCGGGGATGCACAGTGGGCTGCTGGCGCCCTCCACTCAGGAGCTGGGCTATGTCAGGACATCCTTCTCCAAACGCCAGGAGGGGCAGGCTGCCCTGCAGATTTCCTGAGCAGCCTGCCTGTGAATCATCACAGGGAAATGTTTTCTAGGAACTACTCAGCCCCTGGATATTGTGACAGGGGAGGACATGTTAATCGTCCCCCTCCCCGTGGTCTCTATAGATATCCCTTTTCCTCACACTTCACCTGCTTCCTCCATGCAGGTCAAGAGATTCAGTCCTCCTGGATAGACAGCCTTCCTCCCCGCCCCACCCTCAAGGTGTTCCGTCAAACGGTCAAGGAAGAGAAGGGAAGGAACCCAGCTAGGTGCCTGCAAGATTTCGAGAAATTATTTGCTTCATGGTCTTTGTCCTCTAGTGGTTTGAAATCTGGTGGGGGAGACGAGACAGGTGGCGTAGACATGGCTAGCACGTGGGGGGATGAGGAACACTAACGCCTGAGTGGTTAAATGCCAGAATGAGTGTTTGGGACCAGACTCACACCCTTGGGAGGAAGGAAACTATTGTGGGCTGGCTCTGAGTCACTGAGATGTCTCAGGGGAGGTGGGATTTGGACTCAGCCTTTGTAACAGCCTCTGTTCAGCGCATGCTGTCAGAGTGCCAGGCTGTGAGCTAAGCGCTTGACGCCCGTCATCTCATTTAATCCTTACAACAACCCCATGATCTGGCACTGTAATTGCCACCCCACGTTGTAGATGAGGAAACACGTCCAGAGGCGTCAGGGAACCCGCCAAGGTCACAAGCTGGCCAGGAGATTATAAGCTGGGCCTGTCTGACTCCTCAGCCCTGGCTCTGAAGCTTAATGCTTTATGGCATACTCCAACCTTGAAAATATGCAATATTTCCTAGAAGAGAGAACCAAAAAGAGGGCATTGCCAGGGAGGCAGAGCACCAAGACAGGAAGGTGTCAGGGGCATCTAACTCTGGCTGGAGTGAGGTTTCCAGGCCAGCAGTAGGAACTTGACTGTCTTTTCTAAGATATGTGTGCTACTGTCCTCAGCCCTAAGATCTCTTCATTGTAGGGGAGGGGCTTTAGGGTTCTTTGATTTCCCAGAACCCCCTCTGGGAAATAGAAACCAACTTTGAGTGAGGGCAGAAGTTTCTCCTTGTAGATCCTTTCCCCAAGAACTTCAGGGTATCAAAACTTTTAGAGATTGTGCGACCCAGCTGATCCAATACCTTTGGTTCGATTCAGATCAATAAACATGTGCCAGACACTAAGTGCTAGAAATGATTAAGGGAGACTCCTTGCCATCAGGGAGATTATAGTCGAGCGGGGGTGAGAGACACAAACTAAAAAATCAACATGAAGGATAAATGCAAAGATAAAATTCATGGTCCGTCCCACACTGGGGACACTAGCTCAGGAGGAAGGGACACTAGCTGAGGCTTGAAGGCTGAGCAGATGACAGGTGAGGAAAGGGGGAGCAGCACTTGGGTTAGAGGACATCGCTTATGCAAGGTCAAGGAGGTGTGGAACGGCACAGTTTGTGTTTGAAATTATAAGCAGGTCAGTTTATTAGAGCGTGACCCTGGAGACAGGAAGTGGCATGAGATGAGGCTGAAGAGGTGGGCAGGGTGAAGCAGGAGGAGGCTTTGTGGGACTGGCTGAGGGGCTTGGACTTGAGTGGACTGAAGGGCTCTCAGCAGCATCTAACCTGGTTAGTTGGCGTTTCAGAAGAATCACTCTGGCTACAAGGAGAGTGATGGTTTTCATTAAGCAAGACTGAAACCTAGGAGGCTGGTAAGGAGGAGATTCTACACTTTACCCAAGAGGTGATGAGGGCCCAGATCAAGGCACTGGTAGTAGGGTTAGGAAGAGAGCACTGGGTTAAGAAACACTTAAAAAGGAAAAGAGATGGGAAAAGGCCAGAGAGGGAGAAGGAGGAGCCAGGTGGCCTCCAGACTGCTGCCTTGGGTGACTGAATGGGTGGCATTGCCTTTAACTAAGACTTGGAACACAGAGAGAGCAGCAGGTTGGTGGGAGAGGATGATGGGTCATTTGGGGTTTGGTTGAGTGCATGATGCCCAAGTGACATCCAGGTGGTTGCTGCTAGTAGGTACCTGGAATCAAGCTCAGGGGAAAGGCTGGAGATGCAGACTCAGGAGGCATCAGCAAAAAGGTCTGGAGTAGTGAGCTTAGCTACAGGGATCATATAGAGAAAAACAAGGGAAAATCCACAAACAGACCCCAGGGAACAGCCATGCTCAGGAGGTGGGCAGAAAAGGGAGCATCCATAAGCAGAAACAGGCAGAGATTTGGAAGCCAAGGGAGCATAGGGTATCAAGGAGGGAGTAGCTCCAAAGTCAAATGCAGCCAAGAGGCAGAGGAAGATCAAGACTGAAAAGTGTGCGCTGGCCTTGGCAAAGTGGAGGTCACCATGGCTGTCGTATCAGGGTCCTGGCAGGAAAGAGGTCGCATTAGTCATTTGGGTCATTTCTAGAGAGTTTCATAAGGGGAGTCTTGGTAACAGTAGGGCATGGTGTATGTAGGGAAAGCCCCAAGGAGAGTGCAGTGCCTCTGCCTGGGGAGAGGTCCCAGAGGGACAGCGTGAGCAGGTACTATCCTAGGCCAGAGGACCGAGAAGAGAGGGGAGTTACCAAAGCCAGAGACAGGCGGGGCTGAGTGGAGAGACTGCCTGGCAGGGCTGGAGAGACCCCATGGGTGGGGGGCTGGGCAGGTGAATTCCCTGACCTCACCCTTCTCCTTCCAGTCACCAGCCAACACTCCCTATTGGCCGCACCCAAGAGGGGGCCAAAAGGCAAGTGAGGCAACAAGTAAAGGTAGGTCCTCCAGGTCAGCGTCTGGGAGAAGACTGCAGGGTGCAAGGGGGTGGAGGGTGGACACAAAGGGACAAAGACTCCCAGCATGGTCTCCCCAGAGCATCTCAGTGGAGCGGTAGGGGAGGCCAGATGCTGGGGCAGTGGGCGAGGTGTGCAGCGAATGCTTGTCACATCTGTCAGCATCCCCTGAACGTCCTTCCTGTGCATGGTAAATTTCTCACACATAAGTCCCTCTTCTCTAGGGGGAAAAAAATCCTCTCTTTCCCAACCTCCCTTGCAGCTGGGACAGTCATGTGACTTGGGCTCCACCAATCAGCCCCACCAGTGAGACGCTTGGATTTGGAAGAGAGCAAGGGGACAGGTACTGGGGGAGTCCATTTTCTGGTGAGGGTGGCAGAGAGGTGGGCTTCGGGGTCAGCAGCCCCAGACTCTTTGGCATCCAGAATCCATTATCAGTGGTGCCGGCTGCAGCTCCGGGCTCTGTAGCCAAGATCAGTAGAGCCTCCAGACCAGGGGTGGGCTTTGGGCACCAATCCCTGTGTGCGGACTCCAAGGTGTCTCTGGCCTTCCCAGAGTTTCTGGAACGTCCCTGGGATCTTTTCATTAATTTCCTTTTTGCTTACGTTAGCTGGAGTAGGTTCTGTCGCTTGTCCCTAGAACACCAACTGATGAGAACACTGAACGGGATGGGAGGACATGAGAATAGGAGGGTAGACTAAGCTTTTAAGAGAAAGAGGAGAAGGAAAGAAAGAGGGTAGAGCATGGGGTCAAAACGGGATATTTTTAGGAGGAGCGAGCACTGAGCAGATTCATGAGCTGAAGGCAAGAACTACAAGAGGCGCAGAGCTGCAGTTACCCCCACTGAACAGCTGAGCAAACTGCCGTCAGAGAGGCTGGCAGTCCTCCCAGGGTCACGCCGACGGTAGGTGGGAATCCAGGAACTCGAGCCCAGGCCTGCTGGCTTGAAAATCTCATCCTACAAGCAACCCCTGCAACAGCCAGCCCGGGCAGCCCTGTAGAAGGTAGTTTTCTTTCCAAATTCTGAAGTCATACCCACAGTCCAATTTGAAAGGACAGAATAGCCCCCAGGGACAGTATGAAGAATGAGCTGGCCACCTTCAGTGTGCATAGAGACCCAAGTTCATGTCAAGTGAGTCAAGCTGGCTTACGACACGAGACTCGGTAGCATATGGTGCCTGGCTCTTCCCCCAGGACTGTCTGACCCTGGGGTAAAATCACTGATTCTCAAACACCTGACTGAGAAGTGCCACTGCAAAAAGGCTTCCAGAGGGAAGGAGACTAGCTAAGGAATACACTCCCCCCAACACACACCACCGTGACCATCAATCCCTTGGGAAGTGGGCCTTCTGGAACAGCATGCAATCTCCTAAGAGTGCCTACCCTGTTTCCTCAAAGCCAGCTCTTGGTATGTGGCGTGTCTGTGTGTGTTCAAGGAAGGGAAGTGCAGGAAGGTTTTGGTGAATAAATGCATGCAAAGATTCTGAGTTTTCATAGAGCATGTATGGAGTCAGCAGAGTTTGCACAGTGTGTGTGTGTGTGTGCACGCGCACGTTTGGGTTGCATCTGTGCCCTTATGTGTCAAGGGCTCATTGAGCCATTTGCAGAGTTAGTTGACACTGGAGTTTTGGGCCTTTGCGCAGGGTCTGCATACACGTGTGTGAGAGTGGGCCCACATACGTGAAGCCTTTGTCTTAGGAAAGTGCTGTCTGCCCACCGCAAGCCTCGGAGGCACCAGCGCTTTGCAAAAAGTCCATCACTGTATCACAATTAAGAGACTAATTTCCCAGGTGCTTTTTCAATTGACCATATCGACAAAGTCTTGAAATTTGGTTATTTTAGTGACACATAAAGCTTTTTCCTTGGTTAACACATTCAAGTTTAATTTCAGTAATATTTCCATTAACAACCTGTAATTAAAGCATCTAATAAAGATCAGTAATTCACTTAGCCGGATTTGTGTTAAAAAAAGAAAAAACAGAAAAGAAGAAAAAATGCATTTATGGAACTCAAATTCCATTCTGCTGTTAAATGAACATTATGATTTTTCCGGGTATCTTAATTGAAGCTCATTTTTAACAGGAATATTAAACAAATTAAATTAAGCAAGTAATTTCCCTTTTAGGATTGAAAAAAAGTCTTCGAGTGGAAAAGCTCCTCTAAAACATCCATTAGTGGGATGTGGTGGGGCAGGAATGTGGGCAAATGTGCCACTTGCGCCGAAGCAGCGGGAGGCTGATGAGCGGCTGTCCTGAGTGGGACCCTGCACCCCAGAGAGCTCGGGCCTGGAGGAGCCCAGAGGCGTCCCCAGGGCCTGCTTGCCTGAGATCCCGCGGGCCCTGGCCCGGGCGGCTGAGACTGCTGGTGGCAGCAGCTCAAGGGGTGAGAGCAGCTGGGACTGGGCAGGTCACCAGGGTCAACCCAAACCAGGGGCAGGGGGAGTCGGCTCAGGTGAGGCAGTGAGTACAGCACCAGCTTAGGAGTGAAAGCGTCAGTGAGCCGGGCCGCTTACACGCGCTCATTTGCCCTCCCATCGGCACGTGGGGTAGGGGTTATCTGCTCTGATTTACAGAGTCACAAGCTGCAGCTCCGAGAAGTCACAACTTGAAACCAGGTCTGCCTGGCTCCAAAGGCAGGAGAGTTAGTCTGGGTCTCCAAGAAGCACACTGCTGGGTAGGGCCAGACACGTGCGAGGTTTGCGAGGGGCAGCACCTGCCAGGGGAAATGGTGGTGGCGCCGGGGAGGCTGGGAGAGCTGTCAGACTGGGGCGCAGGTCTGAGCCTGGAGAGAAGGAAAGAGCATCGTAGACTGCAGAGTCAGTCCTGAGCGAGTTTATCAGGGTCATCAGAATTCTTGAGCCGCAGTGGCCCTTCAGAGGGGTCCCGTGTCTCGGGAGTGCGCCTGTCTCAGCGGCTGTGCCATACGCAGGTGCTGTCTGGGAGCACAGTGGCGGTGGGAGACGTCAGAGCCCCACGGCTGGAGCTGTGGGGAGATCATGCTTCCCACAGCCAGAGATCTGTGTGTGTCTTCACACAGATCACACACAGGGGTGTGTCTTCAAAGCCATGACATCAGTGCTCTCTCTCTACCATGCCACACGGCCGCTCTTGGTTCAGACAGATTTAGTGCCAGGGGCTGGCAAGGACGAGGCAGGTGAGGACAGGTGAGGACATCAGGTGAGGACAGGTGAGGACATCAATTCTGAAATTAATGATTTCCAGGCAGTGACTGGGAGTTGGTCACATGAGGCAGATACCCCGCTGGTGAACAGAGTAGAGGGAAGTGGGACGCAGCCAGGAGAGGCGGTGGGGCAGGGTTGGCAGGAGTTTGAGTCCCCCGCCACTGGCTGGTAGGGAAAGACTTCCCTAACAATGTGCTGGATGCTCAATACGGCCACAGAAAACCAGGGCAAAGAAACTAGGCAGGTGTGCAGGGCGTAGAACGCTGCACCTGAGCCCCACCCTTAGCACAGTAGGTCTGCAGACTGGTGGGCAGCCTCGACTCTGCCAGGGGGAGAGTACAGGGAGCCGGTTGTCATGGCTGGACCCCAGGCCCGAGGCCTGTGAGGATTCCTGCCTAATTTCACCCCACGCACAGGCTGCAGTTTGCAAAGTCTCTGGTCCAGGGCAGGGCCAAAGCACATGGCATAGTCAAGTAAGGGGACCCCACTCCCGAAATTCCCCGAGGGGGAACGCACTGTTTCTGCCTTCGAGGAACTTTCCATCTAATGGACAAATGTGGTTCTGGTCCTCAAAGAGTTTTGGTCCAGTGGAAAAACACAACCCCTGTTTATTCATTCCACAAACATTAATTGAGCACTTACTATATACTTGATATGCATCAGTGACAAAATAAATACAATTCCTGCTTTCTTGGAGTTTACATCCTATTAGGGGAGATGGATAATACTTAATATAATAAATAAGTATGTTTTGTGATGTGTTAGAAGCTTAAAAGAACCATGGCTAGAGAGAACGAGTAGAGCATGAAAGAGGAGGTGGGGTATAGTGGAGGGCGAGTCACAGTTTTAAATAGGGTGGGCAGTCAGCCTCACTAAGCACAGACGGGGACGGACAAGTGACGTGGAAACCTAGGGGAAGCATTTTGAGCAGAGGAAACGGCTGTGTGAAGCCCTGAGAGAAGAGGGATGAGCTCGGAGTGTTTGAAGGACAGTGGGGAGGCCCGTGGCAGGGGCGGAGAGAGTGGAGGGGAAGGTCCCGGGAGAAGAGGGCCGGGAAGTGACAGGGAGCCCTACCAGGGAGGGCCCAGAGGATGCCGCACACACTTTGGCTTTCATTCTGCTGGAAATGCGGAGCCATGGCAGGGTTTTGAGCAGAAAACGGACAGCTTTGAACAGGATCTCTCTTGCCGTTGTGCTGAGAGCGTGCTGTGGGGTAGAGGGCGAGGGGGACGCAGAGAGCCCGACAGGAGGCTACTGCGGAGAAGCAGATGCATGATGGACCAGCTTGGACCCAAGAGGTAGCAGTGCGGGGGTGAGGGGGACAGATTGGATGTGGCATGTGAGAGGAAGGGAAGTCCCCATACACACTCACGCACACATGGCAACAACATGGCCCCTGAGGTTGCCGCTCAGAGGCAGGAGCACCCCATCCCCCCACCCCCGCAAGGCCCCATCCCAGGAATGGCATCGTGGTGAGATTGCACCCTGAGCCCTGCACCCAGTGGTGGCTCGCTGGGGCAACGCTGCCTTTGGTCACAGGAACAGCCCCGGGAAAGAGCAGTAACTCAATTCAACTGCGCGGCTCCATAATCTCATGTCAGCCTCACAGCTGATGATTACTGTTTTATCACAGGCTCGTAAAGTCCTCACATTGCCATGAATCACGGACACTCTGCCAGCAAGAGCCCGGAAACCCAGCCAACTCCAAGGGTGCCCGCTTGATGAGCAGCTGCTGTGGTTCATCTGAGGTCACCTTTCAGGACTGCAGGGGTCCTTCCGCCTGCTCATTCTGGCAATCAGGGAGCAAGACAGTCTCCTCCTGGGGGTGGGGTCTCCATCTCCCCTCCACTGGAGGAATATTAAATGGCTGGAGATCTCCCATGCAACAGATTAAATGGTCTGGCAGTATGGGGTAGAGGGAAACTTCAGGGATTTTGAGCCCAAAGACATTCAATTCTTGGGTTGGGTCTGCCAATTACTAATTTGTGACCTTGAGCAAGTCATTTAAACCATCCCAACCTCAACATCTTCATCTGTAAAATGGGTATTATGAAACTTAAATAGAGATAATGTACAAAAATGCAGCACACTTTGAAAACAGTAAAACAGTTGAAGAGGAGTGGGAGACCAGAGCTCACTAGTAAATCACTAGACACGTTTAAATTGCAACTGCTATTAAGCCAGGATACAGACAACCAAGTCCCAAACCAGGCAGATGACTGGAACCAAGGTGGGGGTTGCATCCAGAAGTCAGAGGGAGAGCGGAGAAGCCAGGGCCTGTGGCAAGGCAATGACTGAAAGTCAAGACAAAAACACCGAGCATTACAACAAAACGAAAAACCTAGTGCAACTGGAAAGGACCTGAGCATCTTCTAGCCTGGTAGTTTGTAAAGTTCCGTTTAGTTGGGTGAAACTTTTTCAGATGACATCAGAGTTCTCTGGAAAAACAGAACCAATAGGATGCATATATCTAAACAGAGATTTATTTTAAGGAATTGACTCATGCAATTGTGAAGGCTGGCAAGTCCAACATCCACGGGGTAGGCTGTCAGGCTGGAGACGCAGGGAGGTGACAGTGTTGCAGTTAGCCCAAAGGCTGTCTGGTGGCTGAATTCTTTCTTGCTTAGGGGAGGTCAGTGTTTGCGCTATTAAGACCTTCAACTGATTAGATGAGGCCCACCCACATTAGGAGGGCAACCAGCTATTTCAAAGTCCACCAATTTAAATGCTAATCTTATTAAAAAAAAAAAAAAAAAAACCGCCCTCATAGAACATCCAGAATAATGTTTGACTGAATATCTGGGCACCATGGCCCAGCCAAGTTGGCCCACAAAATTAACCATCACAAGCTCTTACACGGAACTCCAGCATATAAGATAGACATAAAAGAACCTGCCATAGTTGAAGAGGAGTGGGAGACCAGAGCCCACTCACACCACAGCCCCTTGTCCTCTGCGGTGGATGCAGAGGCCCAAGGAACCCAGTTTGAAAAACCACTGGTCCAGTTTCCACTGAGGATGACCCTCACTCAGGAGGCCAGGGAACCACATGCTGGTCGCGCAGTTAGCTCGGTCTAGAACTGGTCTGTCCCCACTCTCTCTCCTGGGCTGGTCCCACGTGTGCCATAGCTCTTACTGGACTGGAACTCTGTGAGTAGAAGCCCCTCTCATCTCTGCATGCCCAGGTCATAGCAATGGGCAGGCACATAGTAGGTAGACAATCAGTATATTTGCTGAGCAAGTGCATGAATGAATAAATAAGTGCAGGAACAAACGCCATTCAAAAACTGGAAATCCAGGCTGAGAAAACTGCAAGCCCAAAGGCAGACACAGTGGCAGTGCCTCAGAGCTAAAGCCTCATGTCTGCCCTGCAACAAGTAGGACCAGTGACTGAATTTTGGAGGAGGCCTCGGGGTGTTGAGATGCTGCTGGTTGCCACACCGGACAGCAGATGCAAACAAAACTATTCGTTGGCTTGAGAATGCACTCTACAACTGGGCCTGCAGAAAACTCACTGTGGCGGGTGGTAAAACCCGTCTGCACGTTCAGCTGATGAAAGGAGGCAACAGCCCGGGAACCTGCCGCAGAAGGGGAAAGTGCGTGCTGTCTTGCAGTGGCAGAGTCTGACAAGGAGGGCCCCACAAATGAGAGAACCTGCAAATATCTGGTGGGTAAATCACCAAACCCAGCATATGTAGTATTGCTCAGAGTCCTACAGAGATTTAGGATGCAGGATGCATTGCACAGAAGACAGGGTTGTTTGTACACTGAGTGAGGCCCGGGAGCCGGAAGCTCTGGGTGCAGGTGGGCCTCCCTGTACCTGATAGCTGATCAGGATGGAGGGTGGCATCTGCCCTGCCTCTGTCTCGGGAGCCTCAGAGGCTGGGAAATTTTCTGCCAGCTGCCAGCACAGCTGTTCTCCAGACCCTAGGGTGCCACGGCTAGGGGAGAAGGGAGACTGCCCAGGCAGGCAAGGAAGAACAACGAGCAAAGGAAAAAATAATGACAAAGAAACATTTTGGCAACTGTCTTTGTCCCCCACCTGATCCTAAAGGGCTTCCTTTTCAGGAGTCTGAGAGGAGCGAGAGAGACGGAGAGGCACGTTTCTGCAGGGCTCCATCGCAATTTCTGAGTGAGATGAACAAGACACAATCTGTCCCCGACCTACCTCTGTATCAGTGGTGCTCAGACCAGCTGCCTGTTAGAAAAATGTGGGGGGATTTTTTAAAGTATTTATGCCAGGCCCAGCCAGAGAACCTCACGTCATGGGTTCAGAGCAGAGCCTGAGCGTTGGCATTGTGTTCAAAGCTACCAGAGTGATTCCACTGCAGAGCCA
Source organism: Cheirogaleus medius (assembly GCA_008086735.1). Taxonomy (NCBI): domain Eukaryota; kingdom Metazoa; phylum Chordata; class Mammalia; order Primates; family Cheirogaleidae; genus Cheirogaleus; species Cheirogaleus medius. The sequence continues at coordinate 8,693,459 of VBSM01000361.1, forward strand.
GGATGGAGAACGTCTGCCTTAGAGCCTCGGAGCCTCTGCCCTGGTCCCCAATCCTGGAGAACGTCTGCCTTAGAGCCTCGGAGCCTCTGCCCTGGTCCCCAAAGCTGCCTCCTCCCCTGCCCTGCCCTGCAGACACACAGAGGCGCTCTGGGCTCTGCCCTCTGGCCAGGCCTTGGCATAATGCCCTGTACTTACACGTGCTCTGTGGGGGCCCCGGACTTCCTACTTCACTCTCTCTCTTTGCTTGGAAGATTCTCCATCCTTCCAGACCCTAGCCACGTGCTGCCTCCTCTCCGAAGCCTTCCCTGATTTCTTCAGGCCAAGTTAGTCTTTGTGCCTCTGAGCCTCCACCTCCCCCCATGTACTGCTGCCTGTGTGGCAGGTGCCACGGTGAACTCCAGGTGTCAGTTGTCTCACCCTAGCTGGATAATGAAGCTTCTTGAGGGTAGGCATGATGCATGGAGTACAAAAAATATATTTATACATATTTTAATATTATACATGTTTATTTAGTAATTTATTTAGTGTCTCATGCATGCCAGATGCTCTGAGGGCTAGGAATGCAATCGTGTGTAAGACAGCCAAGTTTTCCCTTTTATATGCTCTATAGCTAACCTGTCACAAGTAAGTTCCATAAATATTTGTTGAAAAGTGAAAGACTTTCTGACGGAAGATAGACAAGGTAATGTACCAGTTAGGAACTGTGGCAGATGCTGGGTGCGGCGGCTCACACCTGTAATGCCAGCACTTTGGGAGGCCGAGGCAGGAGGATCACTTGAGGTCACAGGAGTTCTAGATCAGCCTGGGCAACATAGCAAAATTCCATCTCTAAAAAAAAATAAAAACTAGCCAGGTGCAGTGTTGTGCGCCTATAGTCCCAGCTACTCAGGAGGCTGAGGCTGGAGAACTGGTGGAGCCCGAGAGTTCGAGGTTGCAGTTGCAGTGGGCTGTGATGACACCACTGCACTCTAGCTTGGGTGACAGAGCAAGACCCTGTCTCAAAAAATAAAAAAAATTAAAAAAGAAGAAGAAGCATGGCAGAGACAATGCTGTAAGTGCCACTGGGAGGCCTCATTTCTTGGCCCCCGTGGAGTCGCGTGGCCCAGCCCCTGCGATATGGGTGGCAGTGACGTCAGCCACTTCCCAGGCCTGGCCTTGAACGTAGCTCCTGCAGTCCCACAGTCTGTCTTCGCCTCAACGACCTTGGAGGCCACATTGACAGGGTCACAAGATGGAGGAGGAATGTCCAACTCCCCGTGGCCTTTAACGGGATGAGAAACAAACCTTTTGCACTGAACCCCTGGGATGTGTAAACGCATAACAGCAGGGAAGTCTGGCTGCCCCTGAAGAGACAGGCTGCCCGTGCTGTAAGTAAGAGCCCGTGACTCAGAGTGGAGGAGACAGGAGGTTCCTTCTCTCGGGATAAAGCTTGCGGAGGTCAGTGGTTTCTAGGGAGCCGCTCACTCACATTAAGAAGGACCCGGCCCCTCCACCCATTGATCTGCCACCTTCAACGTGTCCCCAGGTCTCCACTCTGCTCGCGAGATGGCACCATTCCTGTGTCGCGTGAGTGTCTGAAGCAGCGAAGAAGTGGGCAGGCAAAAGCGCCCTCTCTCCATCTTCCCCTTCTTAGGAGAGAGCAGACTGTTTCCCAGAAGCCCCAGCAGCAGACTGTTCCTTATATCTCACTGGCCAGAACTGGGTCAAGTGGCCAACTCTGGTCGCGGGTCAGGCTGGAGCACTGTGCCGGCTGCTAGGGGCCGGTGTCTCTGCCTGCCCACCAGGCCTGGGGAGAGAGCAGTAGCCAGGCCGGAGGTGGAAGGTCTACCTGCTCCACGTGAATAACGGCACTTCCTATGCAAGAGCCTGATTACCAGTTGTAATTTATACCTGAGTTTGTGATTTGGGGAGAACACCAGGGGACTCACTGCTGCTTCAGAGAAGAAAGATACAAAGGCAGGATCATTTGTTTTATTTCTTCTTTCAGAAGATTCTTATGAGGCATGTCTTTTATGGCTGCATGCTCATTATATTTCAAATGCATTCAAGTATCCTTGATGTATTGCTAAGAGTCTGCATGGACTTTTTTTTTTTTTCCTTCAAAGCACTTGTGAAAAAAATACTTATAGGTGAAATTGGGCGAGCCTATGGAGTGGGCTTTGCTCTCTCACAGGAGAGTTGTGTCTGTGTCGTGGGGCCACTGTTTGGAGATGGAACTCACTTGGCTGTATTAGTACTGGGTGGGCCAGGTCGGCCAGGCCATCAGCAAGGGGAGATGGCCACCTGGACATTGTGATTTGGGCCCTGCTACACCCTGCAAAATCTCCTTCCCACATGAAGTCGCCCCTGAGGTCAAAGCAGTGTTCCCCCAACTTTCCCTCAACATTTACTTAGTGGAAGATGAAAGCCAGTGGGTTTCCTGGGGCTTCTGGGAGGCTGGCCAGGGCAGATATCTGGCTGGTTGTTAAATTACTGAAACACCTGAGCCCCCCAGGGCCCCCCCTTGCTGCTGCCCCACCCCTTCCCTTAGGGCTGCAGTCCCCCCGAAATCCAGCAACTAAAGGGTTAACCCCTGGTGTTGCAGGGGTCCTCCAAGACCCTACTCCAGTTTTGATGTGTTGCTGCTCACACGGTTGTTAAATATTTTGACTGTCACTTCCTTCAGCTTGCAGCCCAAAATGATCCATCTAAAGGCTCCTGCTTCTGCCGAAAAATGATGGCAAATTGTACTTTATGCCATAATTTATCCATATTTGTTTTCATATGAAAGCAATATTTTAAAATACTATCTATCAAATACAAACATCGCTCCAAGAAGATGCACAATGATCACCCTGTGGCTTTGTTCCTTCCAGCACTTTGCTGGGTACCCCTGCCAGCCGGGTAGTTGGGGAACTGAGTTTGAAAATCAACGATCTAAAGTGCTGTTGTCAGAACATCGCTGCACGGTTTTGCATATGGCACCCAAATGGTGAAAGCCAACCCTCTGCAGTCTGTAGCCAAACGCTGGTTTTGGCAAAACTCAACGTCTACTCCCTGCCAGCTGCTCTGCCTCCTATTCCCATTGCCCCGACCTACCAGGGTCACTTCCCGGCCATCAACTCTTCCCCTGCCTTTCCATCTCTAGGACTTTGCTGTTTCTGCCTGTGGGACTGCTCTTCCCTCGGCTCCGGCTTCAAAGTCAAGCTCTAAGCTACATCATCCCCTCCAGCGCAGACCTCCAGGCTGCAATCTCTTCCTTTTCCTCATTTTTAAATCTCTCTTGACTCACATCCCTCTCTATCCAGCATCATGTTGTAGTTATTTGCATTCATGATTTGAAGTTGACTATGAGCTCCTTGAGGGGGAATCCTATGCCACTGATCTTTTTATCCTGCACAGTATCTAGACATGGAGCAAGCAAGCAGAAAGTGTTTATTCCGTAGCTGAAGTTCAACACTCACCTTTTGTACCTTGATATTGGCTCATTACATTTTCATTTCACAAGACAGGATGCCTAGAACATGGCATAGGCCATTGTGATGGGAGGATAGGGAAAGGTTTAGACAAAGGCAGGACCCTAAGCCACCATGAGCCAGCACAAGGGTAAGGACGTGAGGGGCAAATCCCACCCACATTGTAGGTTTCAAGTGTCTGCAGAGTCACAAGCACCGCAGGCTCTAGAGCAGTCCTGCCTGGTGTCAAAACCTGCTCTGCTGCTATGTGACCCTGAGATGGTTCTTAACTCTCTGCAGTTCAGTTTTCTCATCTGTAAAATGGGGATAATAATAGTGCCTACCACACTGATTAGTTTGAGAGGATTAATGAGTTAATACATGTAAAGCATTTGGGGTAGTGGCTGGCTGGGTGTGATCCAAACCCCAACAACAGCCTGGACAAGCTGGGTCCCGGGTTTTAATCCCTTCCTCCCTCGTGATACAGAGACTGTCACAGTGGCCCAATCCCACTGTCCCCCAGCTCCAGACCAATGTGACTGTCAAACTTTAGGATATTTTTAACATTCTCAGGTTAAGCACATTGGGCCTGTAGCTTCTGGAAGCCAGGTTTATATGCTGACTATGTAAGCAGTTAACAAAAACCAGGCACATACAAGAGAAAGTTGAATATATGTTCCAATGCCTCCCTCCTCTGACATTTCTTTTACTGTAACAGAAAATGGCCTTTTCACTTTGGTTATGGTACCCAACGTTTTTGACAATTAGAGATTAATTCAATTTTCTCTTGGAAAGAAGAGGAGAGGAGGAAGGGAGGAAGAGGGAAAGAAAAGAAAAAAAAGAAAGAGAAAGAAAAGAAAAAGGTAGTTTTAGCAAAAAGCCAGCAGTTGCTCATAATTCAGTGTGAATTCGTTGTCAGATTGCCTTTCTGCCACTTATCTGATACCAATCTGCTTGGAAAACAAAGGTGTAGGTGGCATGGGATTTAAAATGGGAAAAGGCCATTTCAGAGAGTTTTCAGGAAGGACAGGCCCGGGTGGCATGTCCAGGGTACAGTGGCAGGGTGGGACAGGCTGAGGGGTGGGCCCAGCATCCAAAAGCAATATCAGTAAACTGAGTCCAAGAGGTAGGCAAGGGCAGGGGGACAAAAGAGAGATAAGAAAGGACCTCTGAAGAAATGTTTTACATCTTAAAATGTAGCCTAGTGCTTGCTCTGGAAGATGCATGTGAGGCAGATGTCAGTGCCTAAAGCAACCCAGCATCCCTGGCTGCACAGAGTCAGTGACGCTGTTCCAGCTCCAGGATGCATTAGCCGGCGGGGTCGGAGAGCCGCAGCAGCTGGATCCCGGGCGTCTGCCCTCCCCACTCCTACCCCTGCGCTAGAATGAAAGGAACACTCTTCTCCGTGGGGTCCTCAGAGCTGATTCCCCACACAAGCAGGGTGAGGAGTCGCCCCAAATTCCACCATCTCCCCATCACCCGCCTCCCGGTTCTCTATGAAAATGGGACAATTTCAAACCCTTCTCCTCCACTTCTGTAGAGAAAACATTTTTCTCAGCCAGTCTTGGTGACATGAAGGCAATCAGTGGAATAAATTGCTCACCCACCACCCCCAACTTCAGCCACTACCCGTGTCCGTCCCCCACTTAATTTATCTACTGCTTTAGTAAAGCAGCTTTAATGGGTTTAGATAGATGACAATTCATCAGGGAATCAAAGAACTGGAAGGGCACTAAAAGAATGTCTAGAGACTTTTAATAAAGGGATTTGTTCTGCGAAGTTTGGATTCAGTCGAGGGGCCGCACTTGGGGATCTGGAGGGCCACATGTGGCCTTGAAGCTGCAGGTTCCCCACCCCCGGGTCCCACCTGCTCCTATGGCAGATAATGAAGCTAAGGCTCAGAGAAGGACATGACTCCCCCAAGGTCACACAGCAAGTTGAGGCAAAGCTACCTCTAGAGCCCGGGACTGCTGACTCTCCACTCCGCTCTCCCAACCCCTCAGTCACTGGCTTTTGCTGTGGGGTGGTGAGCCCTTTCTGCCATCTGCGATTTGTGGGGACCCTGAAGATTCCACTGTCCCCAGTTGCTGCTACCTGGCTACAAGGCTCCATGCTAAACTCTGAGGAACCCCCTTACGGCCTCTGTCCCTCAGCGCCAGACGATGCTCTGGGCCGTGCGTCACAGAAAGCCTCACCCAGCTGGCTTCAGCCAGGAAGGTCAGCGATCTCACCCCACAGGACGCCCAAAGCAGGGGACTGTCATGGTTGGTGCACTCCGGGGCTCACGTGTTGCCCCAGGTTCTCTGTGTCTCTCCGGCACGTCGGTGCAACCCCCTCCTGACCATCAGGGACGGCTGCAGGTCCACGGGTCACTTCTAGATGTGATCACGTCACACCAGAGAAGATAAGCCATTTCTTCTTGGTCGTCTCTTTGTTGGTGAAGGACCTCTTTCCCAGGTTTCCCGGCAGAATTCCCTCCTCTCATTGGCCAGGACTGGGTCATGTGCCCCTTTCTAAACCAATGACTGGCAAGGGCGGTAGGGCCCTAGAATTAGTTTACACTGATTGCGGATTCCCCTAGAGTCCTGTGGGAAGGAGCAGACACCCAGACAAACTCTGCCAGCAAGAGGAAGGGAACGAACGGCAGGGAGCGGGCACTCACAGTACCTGCCACATTCCCTCAGCACCGTCTGAGGATAAGTGTGGTGCTCAGAGCAGACTCTGCAGCTAGACTGACCGAGTTCAAATCCTTGCTCCGCTGCTTACTAGCTGTGTGGCCTAAGGAACTTATTTTGTGTCTCTGTGCCTCTAATTCCCTGAGGAATATAATAGAGTCTACTTCTTGGTGTGATAAAGACTATACGTGTGTGTGCGTATGTGCATGTCTTACACACACAGACACACTATGCACGCATATGTAATGTGTAAGAGACCAGCCCATAGTAAATGTTATATAGGGGTAGCTGTTGTTGGTTACTCCTAACTCCCTCCCCACCCTTGCAACTTCACATATGCCAGCCCTTCCACTTGTAAAGATAAACTTCCCACCATTTCTCCCGCTGACATTTAAGAGCTAGCTCAGCACCACCTCCTCCCTAAACTTTCCTAGTCCCTCCTGCCCGGCACCCGCCTCTCCCATCCCACCCTCGGACTCCCAGGCCCTCCACGCCTGCACCGGGCTCCTGCGCTCCGGCTCCGTGCGTCCTGCCTCGCCTCGTGGTTCTGGGTGGGTTGCCCGTCTCCCTCCCCACACGGGAGCCCTTTAGGGCAGGAACTCGCTCTTGACCTCATCTTTGACCTTTCCTTAGGAAACAACACAGTGCCCTGTATAGCACATCTTCTTAGGAAATGTTTGTCAAATCACATGGAATTTAATCAAAATATGTGGTCTCCGCCCTCAAGGAATGTACAGTCCAGTTGGGGAACAGGACAGACACATGCGAGAACATGAGCAGTAGAACATCTGTGCCCACCATGGACACGGTGCTCCAGCCACACCAAGCTTCGTGCTGTTCTCTCACACGCCCTTGCCTCTGCACACGCATGCTGTTCCTTCTGCCTGGAAGCCCCTCCTTGCCCCCAGAATCCTTTGTGGCTGGCAAAGTCCTACTCACCCTCCAGTCTCAACTCCAGCGTTGCCTCCTCCATGAAGCCCCCCGTGGTGACGCTGTCGCTCACTCCGACGCTTCTGCACTTGCTATAGCACTCAGCACCTGCTCTACGTCTGCCTGCTCCTCCAGCCTGGGCACTGCTTGAGAGCCAGGACTGTGTCTTTCCACCTCAGCACCCTGAGCCCAGCACAGAGCTTGGCACGTAGCAAGTGCTCAATGAACGCCTGCTGAGTGAATGAGCAAGTGAGTTCACGGTCAGCCTGCAAGCACTACTCGGGATTCCTGTTAGCTCTCTGTTGTCCCTTTCTCAGAACAGCACCCCTGGGACCTTGGGAACAACTTAACAGGCTGTATCCTCAAGTGGGTAGGCAGTCTGGGAAGCTGAGAGTGGAGCCACACTGGTTGGAGATGCCAGGCATCCTGGCCAAGGAGATAAACATGTAATTATCTGAGAGCAGAGTGATGACACCTGCCCGGTGCTTGCCTCTGGGAGGGAAGCTGCAGCGAGGTAGGGGGAGGGGCACAGCAGGCGGCGGGGGGATTACATGCTCCTCCGTGTCAGGGGGCCAGGCTGGGATGCAGGAAGGGGCAGTCTTCTAAGAAGGGTCCATGAACAAGCACAGCCATGCCAGCACCCCATGTGCCCCAGGATTCTGATGCATGTCCCATCAATGCCGTCTCGACACATCCTTGCAGTCGTTGCTGTTGGCTTTCCGTGGGAAAACTGCACCATATCTACCGTTTCCTGGGCCCTTTCCCCTGTGTTACTTCCACTAAGCCTTATATCCGCTCTGCAGGGATGATCCTGCCATATTCCAGAAGAAGAAACTGACACTCGGAGAGGTCAAAAAGCCTCGCCCAACGGCACACACACAGCTGGTGAGTGCAGGGCTCGGGATCCACGCCCAGCGCTTGTGTGATGGGGTTTGGCTGGAAGGAAACTGGACAACAAAAGGTTTCCATCTTTCTCTCTTCAGGGGAGATACTGGTTTGCCATCAGCGTCTATGGTCTTGTGGGCCACTGTTCTTCTGTGGGTCACTGTTTGTCAGGGGTGGGAGGCGTGGAGAATAGGGATATAGAGCATAGGGATGGGGGGAGGTTGTGTCTGTGTGTGTCTATATATTTGTGTGTTTATGTGTGTATCTGTGTAGGCATGTATGGTTGTGTTTGTGTAGGTGTATATGTATAAATCTGTGTGTATGTATATTGTATGTATGTGTGCCTGTATGTGTATGTGTATGTGTCTATAAGGGTCTGTGTGCATCTGTATGTATGTGTGTGTCTCTGTGTGTCCATGTCTATGTGCATACGTGTATGTGTGCATATGTGTGTGTCTGTATGTGCATGTGTTCATGTATCTGGTGTATATGCATGTATATGTATGTCTGTGTGTTCGTGTGTATGCATGCGTTTATGTATATGCCTGTATGTATATGTCTCCATGTGTATGTGTGTATATGTACATGTGTGTATGTGTGTCCATGTGTATGTGCTGTGTCTATATTTGTATGTGTCTGTGTGTCCATGTGTATGTACGCATATAATTGTGTATATGTGTATGTGTACATGTGTGTCTCTCTGTGTGTGCTTGTGTGTCTGTATATGTTTGTGTCTGTGTGTTCATGTGTTGTGTATGTGCATATAGTGTGTGCATACATGTGTGTCTGTGCCTGTATGTATATGTATGTATATGTATTGTCTCTGTCTCTGTATGTGTGTGTTTATCTATGTATGTGTGCCTGTTCCTGTCTACATATGTATGTGCGATGTGTATGTGTGTCCATGTGCGTATGTGTATTGTGTGTTTCTTTCTACGTATGTATGTGTGTATGCACCTGTGTGCATGCATGTGTGCTTCTTTCTATGTATGTATTGTGTATGCATCTGTGTGCATGTTTCTGTGCTGGGCCCAGGGGAGAGCTGGGAGCACACTCATGCTGTAGGCACGTTCCCTGGGTCAGGGCGGACTCCTCTCTGATTGCCTGTAGGGTCACAACCCTTCCCCAGTGCATGCTTAGGGGCTGTGGTATTTCTAAACCCATTTGTAGTCCGTTCTGCACTTTGCCTGGGAGGGGCTGGAGCTGCAGCTGTGCTGAGACCTCGTCTCCCTGTTACCAGAGCTGTCTTCCTCTCTGAGAAATGGACAGCTCCTCCTGGCCCCAGGGACCACAGTTTCAACAGCCGTCCCCATGACCAACCTTTCACTCTCCTGTCCTCTTCCTTGTTCCAAGGGGAAGCGTCCACACACGGGACTCCTCAGTGTCCCCTGTCTAGCTTCTGAGCCAACTCGGGCAACAGTGACATGGTTTCTGGGTGGCACTATTGGATCCCTGATTCCTGCCACCTGAAGCAAGTCACCTAGCACCAAGGACCGTGGTTTCCTCCTCTGTAAACTCAGGCTCACGATGCCTACTGCGAGGAGGAAATGTGACAGTGCTTCACAGACTGTCGCAGCCCTGTGCCTCAGCAGTCACCGCGGCAGCAGCCCTTGGCGGCCATCACCACCTCCCAGAAGCCCCTCTGCCCCCCCACGCCCCTACCTGTCTTCCTTCTGGGGCCATCAGGGTCTCCTCCACCGCCTCTGCCCCTGCAGCCCCTCCCACACTACCGAGCGTCCCAGCCTTCCCCGAGCCAAAAGTCTGTCATCTTCTGTTTGGAAGCATTTTGATTTAGAAAGTGCCTCATACTCAATCAACAGTGTGGTTTTATGAGCCACCAGACCCCATTCTTCTGTGTATGTGTGTGCGTGTGTGTGTGTGTGTGTAGGTGTTGGGCATGTTGTGTGTTGTGTGTGTGTGGTGTGTGGTGTGTGTAGGTGTTGGGGACAGGTGTTGTGGCGTGTATGAGTGAGTGGGTACACAGGTGTGAGTGGCCTCTCTAGCCTAAAAGAAGACACGTTCCTGATTCAGGTCCTGATTCGCCAGGAATTCAGGTTCCTGATTCACGTTCCATCATCAGGTCGCACTCTCCGGCCTTCCCCATCCACCTAGGCACGACTTTCCCGGGTCCCCCGAGACAGCAGTGTGAACTGGGCTCAAACGGTGTTCCTGGGATGGGAGCTCTAGACGCTCCCCACTCAAAAGCATGGACACGGCTGGAGGGTGTGTCAGAAATGCAGACTCTCGGCCCCCAGCCCAGAGTGACTAAATCAGAGTCTGCGTGTTAACGGGATCCCAGGTGACTGTGCGCACAGGGGAGTGTGGGCAGGCCTGGGTGAGGGCGGGAGGATGGACGGGCAACAGGAGGGAGTGGTCCTGCCTGCCGAGTGGGTGAGATGGTGGCGTGGGTGGCCAGGAGAGGCAGCAGGGGCGTCAGAGGACACTTTCTGCAGTAAAGGCAGGGACGTGGTCAGGGACTCAGGAGGGCCAGAGCGATTGTCCCAGAGGCCCGTCCAGCCCAGCATCTCCTCTTCATGCCGGGTCAGCTGGAAACTGTCCACCGGCACTGCAGAAGGCTGTGGGTGTGTGCCTCCCCGCCAGGGAGACACCAGTGGCTTTGCGTGGCTTTGTATCAGGGTGACAGTGGCCTCACAGGGCGAGTTAGGAACTGTTTCTTTTCTTCAGTTTTTTAGAGAGTTTAAAAAGGATTGGTGCTAGTTCTTTAAATGTTTGCTAGAATTCATCAGTGAAGCTGTCTGGTCATGGACTTTTGTTTGGTAGAAGATTTTTGTATTACTGATTTAGTCTCTTTATTTGTTACAGGTCTGCTCAGATTTTCTACGTATTCTCAAGTCGGTTTTGGTAACCGGTGAGTCTCCAGGAATTTGTCTGCTGTAAGCATGATGGTCTGGAAACCAAGGTCGCCTTCCCTTAGCAGGTGGCAGTGGGTGATGACACCTAGGGTTTCTGCTGCCAGGTCGAGCTGTCTCAGGTGTTCACCTGTGCCTGGTCCTGTCCTCGGATCCCTGACTCTGGTCTCTTCATTTGACCCAAATGCAATGGAGGCACCTGTGCTGTCTGGTCTGCTCTGGCCACAGGCGTTTCCTGCCTGGACCGCACCCCTGCTGCCTTGCGGGTGAGCGGGAGCCCGCTCTCAGGGGAGTTAGAAGCCTCGGCAAAGTGGGCTGTGATTGCTCACATCCTGCTCTGAGCCTGGGTCCCGAATCCTGCCCTGGGGTGGGGACTGGTTAACATCCCTGATCATTCTGTAAGTGACCAAACAATAACTTTCCTACGTGTTGCAAAACGGAGAACACTTTCAGTAGACTCCTTGTCACCTCTGCTGTGTTGGTTAAGGTTTTTTAGTTGCGAGTACAAGAAACTCACTGTATTAGTCAGAAGATTCCACTGTGGAGACAAATAAACCTTGAAATCTCAGTGGCCAAACATAAAAAGCTTGGTTTCTCTCTCCCATGAAGCCCCCTAAGAGTGAAGCAGCCTCCTCAGCAGCGTGATCAGGGATCTGGGCTGTTCCATCCTCAGCCCACCCTCCCCGAGTGCTTCACAGGCAGCCTCGGGTGAGGGAGGGTGGAGCTCAGTCCACCGCGTGTTAACCGCCTGGGACCAAAAGTGACACGTCCCATGTTCTCATGTTCTCCTAGGGGAGGATCCGGTCACAAGGGCCCACGCTAACAGTGAGTGAGCCTGGGAAGTATGGTCTTCCCGGAAGTTGAATTCCAGGCCAGTCTAAACAAAAAGGGATGGGAGTCAGGGCAGGCGCTCCAGGTAGACCTCCCCCAACACCGGAAGCAGGATTCAGGGACGCTCCTCTGTCCCTCTTGGGGGCCACAGGTCATTCTTCTCTACTCTGGGTGACCAGCTCATTCCAGTTTGCCTGAGGTTTTCTGATTTCAGCACTGAAAGTCCTGTGTTTTGGGCAAACTACAATAGTCAGTGGCTCTATTGTCACTTCTCTTTATATACTGGCTTCAGTTTTTTCTTTTTCACTCCTGGTTGAATTCATCTCTGTGCAGGTGGCATGGAGTAGCCATGCCAGCCTGGGAAGCTCCCAGCCTCAGTACCTCCAACTACCTAAAACTAATGCAAGTCCTCAGTGCTAATTCCAAATTTTCAGGAGGAACAAATCAAGTGTTCTATCTTAGATCTCACGCCTACCCCAGTAGAATAATTACTTTAAGTGAGGGGGGAAAAGACAGAAAAAAGTGAGTGAGGACCAGCAGACACCTCAAATAGTGGTCTTGCATGGCCCATAAGAAACTTTCCACTATAAGTACATAAAAGACAAAAATAGAAGAGGGCTATAGTTATCCCGCCAAAGGACAGTACACCCGGGATTACACTGAGCCCCGGCCCCTGAAGCCCAGCACACACAGAATCCATTCACGTTCTTAGTGAAGGTGGTAGGTGGAAATGTAAGGTGGCCCCCAAATTCCCCTGTGTACAGTCCTCTCCCCTTGCGTGTGGGCGGAATCTGGGAATATGATGGGATGGCCACTCTAGTGATTAGGTACATTATATGGCAATGGTGACCAGACACTTCCACAATTACTGTCACTTTACATAAGACTCTCCTAGCTGACTGGAGAGAGATTCTCCTGCTGGCCTTGAAGAGGCAAGCTGCCGTGTTGCGAGAGGCCCACTGGCTAGCACCTGGGGGTGGCCTCTCGGAGCTGAGAGTGACCCCCAGCTGCCAGCCAGTAAGAAAATGGGGACTTCAGTCATATGATTGCGAGAAACTGAATTCTGCCAACAACCTGAATGAGCTTGGCAGAGGACCCGGAGCCTCAGCTGGGTTTGCGGCCCTGGCTGACACTTTGATTTCAGCCTGCTGAGCCCCTAAACAGAGACTCGACCTATGCTGATCCTGGACTCCTGACCTAAAGAAGCTGTAAGATAATAAATTCATGTTGTTTTTAGCTGCTAAATTTGTGGTAATGTGTGACACAGTGATAGAAAACTAATACATCTCACCTAGAGAAAAATCATGGAGGCATTAGGCAAGCCCAGGGGAGTTTCAAACGTTCAATCTCAAATCAAGTGTCTACATGAACAAAATATTAAATAAGTCCCCACTTGACTGCTTTCTTCCAGAGTTCAGCTCTCCTGGGCTACCCACATTCCCCACCTCCCAGTCCTCACAGGTTGGGGCTGGTGCAAGGAGAGCTGTCCCCCAGTGGGGACCAGTCCGTGTCATTGACAAGGAAGTGGGCAGTGGCCATCCCTCTAGGAAAGGAAAGAGCATAACCTTCGTTTTCCTTTAAATATCTGGACTTATATAAAGGATTAATAAAAATCTGTTGGTAAGGGTAACAGGAATCCAGCACTCTCATACATTGCTAACATAGGTGTAAATTGAATCAGCTTTTCAGAGTACAATTTAGCAAGATCTGATAAATTGCAAAATACACATATCCTTTAATCCAGCAATTCCTCTCTTAAGAATTTACCCTACAGAAATATTAGCACAGGGCCAAATTATATATGTACAAGGATGTTCACTGCAGCATTGTTTGCAGTAGGAAAAAAATTGGCAATCACCTACATGCCTATCAGTAAGCAATTGGCTAAATAAATTGCGGTACATTCACACTGGAATACTATTCAGCTGTCGAAAAAAATGAGGCTCATTTATATGTGGTGACATTTCTATGTCCCATTTATGACATACTGTTAAGGGGAAAAAGCAAGTTGCAGAGCACTGTGTACCATATATCATTTTTGTTAAAAGTAATTACATATTTATATGTTAAAATATGCATAGAAAAAGGGGAAAATAGAGACCAAATTTTTAGAAACAGTTATTTCTTGAATTATGGGGGACTTTCTGTTTTATATGTATATTTTTGGATTATGTTATATGATGGGAACTTTCTATATTATACATTTCTCTATTGTTAGAAAAATTTACTATGTGCATTTGTTAATTTTATAATAAAACAAAACAATAGATATGTTTTTGAAAATGGGATTAAGCATTCCTTGATCCTTCATCTACCCTCTGAGAAGCTGATGCGAGCCAGCCAGGCTGTGCGCTCACTATCCAAGTCAGGCTTCCCATGGGCCTGGAGAGCTACCAAGAGATCTGCAGTGGCTACACACAAAGTGTAGGGAAGAATTGCTTCTACCCACAGCAAGGTCTGGCCTTGGCCCTCCGCTGCTGAGAGGAGATCTCTAGGCCCTTGGAATGCCACCCTTGTTGGGAGTGTCTTTGTTTGCCTGGGTGCTCTGGCCATAGAACAGTCTAACCATTGATTTATAGGGAGGGATGTGGACCACATGGTGTCAATTCCTCCTCCAAAGGTCAGCCACACAGACAGAATGTGATGGAACCCCAATAAAAACTCTGGACACCAAAGGCTCAGGTGAGCTTCCCTGGTTGGTAATATTCCATGTGTGTTGTAACCTAACAACTGCAGAAAAGTAACACTGTCCATGACTTCATGGGAGTTTTTTCCTCTGGTTTACCCCAACTCAAATTTGACCCCTGCTCAAACCCCTTTTCTTGGTTTTTGTCTCCATCTGCACCCTCAGACACTCTGCTCTTTTCTGATGTCATTTTCAGAATTCTGTAGGGCCGTAACTAGGAGAAGTGAGGTGTGTAGGGTACAAAGTTTGAGGAAGCACTTACTCTCGGGGCCAACCCCACAGGTGCATGACCTTGAGAGCCAGTGCCTCCTGATGATCTGTGTCCTCAGGGCCTCACCTACTCACCGTACTCTCAGTCCTGAATCTGAGCTGGGTCAGGCTCCTTGCTCCTCCCCTCCCCCCAAACCCCCACTGATCCTCAGGGCTTTCAGTCATAATCACATCACATTTTTTCAAAAAGGCTCCATTCCCTGGTGCCCTCCCTGTCTTCTTCCAATGTTCCAATGAACAAAGTTTCCTCTAGCCTTTGGAACTTCAAACATGTCATCCCCTCTGCCTGCAATACCACCCCACCTCCTGCCCAACCTAAAATCCTCACAGCTAATTGCTCCTCATCCCTCTGGTCTCAGCGCAAACATCACCATTCCCCAGAGTAAGTCAGACGCCCTGTTATACATGCTCCCAAAACATTGTACCTATCTTTAGCGGTATGTATCACAATTGCAATTAATTATGTGTGCAATTATTTGGTTAATGGCCACCAGGCTACATGTTACGTGAAGCTCAGTGTACCAGTCAGAGTCTTTGCAGGAAACAGATGGTCTATTCTAGTGGGGTAATTGATTTAAAAGATTGAGGCATCCCAGGGGTAGCAAGAGTGTGGGGTCATTACTTCTCCTAGGCCCGAAGAAGCAAGAAGAGAGAGTGGTTTCTAGAAACTGGAGAGAGCTGAGGCTACGCTAGGAGAAACGGGGGCTGTGGTCTTGGACAGAGGCTTACAGACCCCGCCAGACTACAGACCAGCAGCGAGGAGACTAGTGCAATAAACATATCAGCCTCTACGGCCAAACCCAGCCGGATGTGCAAGAGCAGGAAGCCCAGGTGATGCAGTCCATGCAGGGCCAGGGCAGACTGGAAGGGGATGGGGAGGAGAGCTAAGGGGCAAATTAAAATGTCTAGCAAAGCAGGGACTGTGTCTCTCCTGCTCACTCCAAATCTCTAGTGAGCAGTCCAGTTCCTAGCATGGAGTGGGTACTTAAGAAATATGAGCATTGAATGAAGGAATGAACCCCTCCCTCATCTATGTCCCAGGGACATACTAAGATCAAATGAGATCAGGTACATAAAGCATTTTGTGAACCACAAAGGATTAAACAAATAGGAAAAATCATCATTCTTATTCTGATACTTCTTCCCATTGTGAGATAAACTTATTAAAAAGAATCAAAGCTTCTAGAAGAACCCAACTGGCTGCATTTAATTTCTTGGCTGGCTAGAGCTCCAGCCACCGAGGACCCTGTTGGCCTGAGGACCTGCCCCGAAGGTTTTCTTGGAGCACACGCTCTGTCCAGGAGTAGCTCTTGGTGAGAGCACATCTATACCGCAAAAACGCTTTATCGTTTCTTTATTGAATTAAAAATAAAATAATGACATTTTCTGGCAGCAAAATGTTCCTTGTCATACCTGGGGACTAAAGGTTTATTGCAACTTTATTAAAATATATTAGATAAATTGAAGAGTCATGCTCTCCAGCCAGCTGACAGAGCCATCGCCTCCCTGCAGATGTTGTGGTTTTGTGTTAAGAAAGTTGTCACAAGTAATTTGGACTAGAGCGCGTAGTCATAGACTGCCAAGTGTTGATTAATTAAGCCGATGTTTGGATTAGTTCTGCCTGATAGTTTCATTAGGGAAAATGACTGAAAATGTGGAATAAAGTAGCAAGCATCATTCTATAAGTAAGGCCTAAGACAAGGACACCCACACTGTGTTCATTAATACGTGTGTGTGTGTGTGTGTGTGTGTGTTTCAAGCATTCCAGCAATGGATGGATGCATGGCTGTAAGGATTGTAAGTAGTTAATGTGAACTTTACTGTGATATCAGCTCTTTTTCTCAACTCACCTTTGAGCTTGACATCTCTCTGCAATTTCTCCAAACTGTAGGATCCCCAGCCACCCTGGTGTGATCATTCATGGGACTTTGAGGAATAGCCAGTTACAGCCTGACAAGGAAAGCTGGAACATTGGTTTCATTCACCCGCCCAGAACCTGGCAGAAATGCTGGGTGAAAGGCAACATTCTCATAGAGGCAGGAAGATCCTTTTCTCAACCTCAAGGAAATCGTTGATGAAAACGCACGTCCGCCTCAAATGCCATGTGCTTTTAAGAAATTGCATTCTTGCTAATACCTAAATCAAATAATGAGAGGCTTGGACATTTTTAGGAGTTTGTTTGGATGCATATAGTTTTTTACCCTCATAAATTCATCCATTCAAACATTAAACCTCAAACATTAATGTTCAGCTCTGAGCTGTTTAATTCACAAGAGGGACAAAAGACACAGCCCTTGCTCATAAAGGATTTAAAATCTATATGGAGTGGTGAGTTTCCTGTGTTAGGTCTCACTAGCCCCTCATGCCCCAGCAGACATGCACTATAATTTCCAACTATATTGTACTTTTTATCAATTCCTTAACTGCATCATGTTCTCTTTCATTGCCAGGACTTTGCCCGTGTTGTTCGCGCTGCCTGGAACATTTTTCTCCCAACCCCACCGTCCCCTCCCCAATTCTCCAGAATAATTCCTCCTCATCCTTCAGGCTGCAGCTGAGCTTACATGTCATTTCTTCCAGGAAGCCTTCATTAATCACAGACACCAGACGAGGTGAGAAGTCCTCACTGTACGATTCCGAGTGTCCTGTGCTTCCCAGTCATAGGACCTGTCACATCGCATTGTTACTGTTTATCGAATTGTCCGTCTTCCCCTCCATACCACAAGCATGAGCAAGAGAGGGAATGTGTCTGGCTTGCGATACCCTCAGTGTTTAGTGCAATGTGTAATAGGACTAATAGAACAGAATGGAAAGAACATACACTAGAATCCAGATGACTTCCACCAGTGAGAGCAGCGGGAACCCTCGCAAGCCAGATCCTGCCCTAACACCCATTTCCTCATCTGTGAAAAGGGAATAATAGATAAGCAGCCATCTGGCCCCCATTGATGGGCAGGATTGATGTCCAGGCTAATCTAGTTGGCCAAGTGGGTGTCCCCTGCCCCTCACTGCTCCCAGTGAAGCAGTGTGCTGGACCAGAGAGGAGGATGTCCCCAGGGGTCTCTGGTGAAACCAAGAGCAGTGAGTTAGTGGGAGTGATACAAACTCACCCCTTCTACCTCTTACAGCTCTTGGGGCCTCAAATGAGGACAGCCTCTGTCAACTGCCAAAAAACACCAGAAGAGAAGTGTTACTGTGTCGGACAACCAAGGAATATGTATGTTGTTGCCTTACAACAAATATTGGCCAGATGAATAAAATTCTGCTCTGGCCTGAAGAGGATCTACTATGACATATGAAATGATAGAAAGAAATAAAAATAGAGATTTAGGTTAAGGGGATCTGCAATACTTGCTAACAGCCTGTAGGAAGTCAGTTGGTGGCTATGGCCTTACTGGGTGTGAAACCTCGACTTCAGTCTCAGAAAGAAGCTACTGCCATCCCCCGCATCCCCCAGTTATTTTCCTTTTCCCCATCCAAGAGGAGTTCAATGACCCTCCCATGGAAGCCTTCGTGCAAGATAGGACCCCTTACCTTGAAAGCATATTCCTTTACCTCTCACCTGTCCCCTACTGCTCTCTGGACTGCTCGTTCCTTGCTCAGGTTCTAACAACGGCTGCTCTTTCCTCAGCCTCCCTGCGAAGTCCAGTTGATTTATTCCTGTCCCAAAGTGCAATTTTCCACGGGGTTTTGTGGCGAGGACGTGGAGGATGGGGTGTTAAGGACGGCGGCTCCTACGCAGCCTCGCCAGCTTTACAAGCAGTGGCGGATAAATGTGGATAAATGCCACCTGGGAGCAACCCCCGGTGGCTGATGGCTAGGGGACATTGGATAATACCCCAGCTCCCCCACTCACCAGTGGGATAGTGCTGACACGCGGCCCCCAGAGCTCCACAGTGGCGGGAGCAATGCCCTCCATCCCCGCACCCTCCTCCCCTGCTCCCGTGGGAACCAGCTCCCTCTGTAGTTTCCAATAGGAAAAACAAAAAGCCAGCTTTCACAGCAGTTGATGTAACAGCAAGTTCTGATTAAAAGGAAAAATAAAGACATAACAAAAGTGGCAAGCACTATAAATTGTCCTCAAAGTCTGAAAGCCCCCAGGTGCAAATGCTGACAAAAAGAGCTTAGGAAGAAGCCCAGCCACTGCCCTACTCTCCCTAGAACCTATCTCCTCTACCGGAGGAGAAAACAAACATACTCACCTCTTTTCTCTGCATTGCTTTACTTCCATTTTGTACAAACATGATAAAGCTGCTTACCATGCTGCATGCAAGCGGGTGCACCCTTCCAGCTCATCTACCTTTGACCAGGGCTGGGAGAGGAGGGAACTTCCTGTTGTACCCTGGAGAGTCGGTCTGGCTAATAATTGTCTGTGCATGACAAAATGTCTTAGAATAGCCATGGTTAGAGATAACTGACAAAGAAATTTGGTTGTTTGTGTGGCATGTAACAATTTAATATAATAATCATGATTATTATTGATTACATATATCAAAGCATCTCATAATTGTAGGTATCTCATACAAGGTTGGAACATATATTAATAACATGCTTCTACAAATATAACCCGAAGCAAGTTAAACATCATTTCATATTTGACAATGTTTCCTGTATGGTTTTAATGTACTGACTAAGCCAAATGTGTCTCTCTTGGATTTTCAGTGGCCCCTGTATTTAGAAAACACATTTCGGGTCAGAAAGACAATTCAGAAATTTCGATTTTGGAAAGTTTGTCAAGCATCAAAGGTTTAAAATAGTTTTTGTCATAAAACAAGATCATAGGTTATTATAAAATAAATAATTTATTCAGCCAAAGTGATCATTTAAAGATTTTGTGAGGCAAAGATTTTACTCATTTTTTTCTGAAAAAGAATCCAATTTTTTTTCATATTTTGTATATAGAATTCTTTCTCTTGTATCTAGTAGTTTTAATTACACATATTAATTTTAACATTAACTCTTAGTAATCCCTACTTTTGATGAAAAATCTAGGAAGCTAAAGTAACTTTGAACTGTTATCAGTTCCTGATTTTTATTAGCACATCTGAATATCTTTAGTTTTTTTATCACATAAAAATAAGATGGTAAAGTATATAAACTTAAACTTATGTTTAATAATTAATGTTTTAGTATTTTAACTTAATTATCACTCAGACATTTTATGATTATCTTCTTTAATTTAGCATAATGTGACTTTAAGATTTTAAATTACTGAAAAGAACTTTGAAATTACAACACAGGTGTCATCTCTATTGTCTTCTCCAGTCATCTTAGGTCTTACGGCCACGTGGCATCCGAGGTGGCTATGAAGGGCAGGGCCTGTCTGTGTCCTCGATTTATTTTTTTTTTTATTTTATTTTTTTTTATTTTTAATTTTTTTTTTGTTTGTTTGTTTTTTTCCATCTTGTAATGGGGGTACAAATATTGTTTGGGTTACATACATCGC
>VBSM01000361.1:8713585-8791202 GCA_008086735.1 Cheirogaleus medius
CCTGAATTTCTTGTGACTCTATTTCCTTTAGAACCATTGGCCCTAATCTCTCATATCGAGTGATAGAGCTCTCATGGGGCAGATGGGAAGGGCTGCTCGTCTTTACCGCTCCGAGACGAAATGCATGGGTTGTGCAGATACACTGCATAGCCACGCCCATCACTAGGTCTTATTTTCAGGGTAGGGCTTATATTGCACAAATGCTTAGAAATTCTGCTAGGGCTTATTTTATGGGTAGGTCTTATTTTCGGGAAAACATGGTAGCTAGGACTATAGGCATGCACCACCATGCCCAGCTAATTTTTTCTATATATTTTTAGTTGTCCAGCTAATTTCTTTCTATTTTTAGTAGAGAAGGAGTCTTGTTCTTGCTCAGGCTGGTCTTGAACTCCTGAGCTCAAACGATCCGCCTGCCTCGGCCTCCCAGAGTGCTAGGATTACAGGCGTGAGCCACCGTGCCCGGTCAGAAATCATACGCATTTGTAACTGTCCTTAATCTCTCCCCTCCTATCATGGCCGGGAAATCAGTTTTAAGGTGTCTCTGGGGTCCCCTTGGCCAAGAGGAGTTCATTCAGTTAGCAGAGGGCTTAAAATGTTATTTTTAGTTCACAGTGTCTTAGGTTGGGTTCCCCAGAAGTAGAACTTGATTCAAGGATTTGAGGATGATCCCAGAGAGAGCTCACCGTGGAGCGGGAAAGTGGTACCAGGAAGGGAAGAAGCCGGCACAAGGCAGGTTAAAGAGTAGGTTGCCACTGTGGACACTGGACTCAACTTCAGGGGGACTGCTTGGAGATTATGTAACTCCTGCCTTGCAGTTGTCTCCCAGAGAGGTGAGAATGTTGTGATATTTAGCCACCCATCCCCATACTCTATCAGTTGAAGGCCGCTCCCAAATATGTCACCGGTACCCAGGTCCTGCCGGCTTTCTTACAAAAAGCTTGCAGTAGAAAGCCATCCGCATGCAAGGGAGAGGCATGATAGCATTCCATATATCTTTGCTCAACTTAAAAACTCTAATCCCTTTGCAGAAGTTAGAAAAATCAGATAATCATCATGCACATTCTGATTAGAAAGTCTGAAGATTCATGCAGAGCATTTCCTGAAGAGGAGATAGGTTTCAGCATCCGGTTTCCAAAATCCATAGGCCTGGGTAGACAACCTAAAGCTTGGGCATCTTTGGGCCTCCTCCAGCCCCTGCCTCGAGCAAGGATTCTGAATTTATTAGGGGGTTTTATCTCGGTAGGCCCAATGTGAAAAGTTGGTGCATAGTGAGGACTAAATTCTGTCCTTTATTTTTTATTTCTTGCCCAAATTTCTTTCTAAGAGGCCTGGTGAGTCATGCAAAACAAATCATAAAATCTCATTAAATGAGTTCTTTATTAACCCAGCATAATGTGGCTTACTTTCCAATCTAATTATAGTATAGCATCACGTGATGAGTAGCAGAACCCCGATCTTAACTCAAGCATTCCCTTCTACTGACTACAGGTCTTTGGAAAAAGCTTAACTCTTTCAACAAATTGCCAACTAAAGAATCCTTAAAACCCACTGATGACTTATAAGCCCCTATTGCAAGATGTCCCTTCTTTTGGGGCCAAACCAATGCATATCTTCCATATATTGATTTCTGATTTTACCTGTAATTCTTGTCCCGGTGAATATATAAAACCAAACTGTAACCCAGCCACTTTGGGTACATTTTCTCAGGACTTCTTGAGACTATACTCCTCAGGCCAGGGCCACACATACTAGCTCAGAATAAACCTCTTTAAATATTGGCAGAACTCGGTTTTTCTATCGGCAATAGGCACCCAGCCTTAGCATCTGCCTCCCACAAAACCACATATGCCTTGACTGGGGAGAGAGTAGGGCAGGTCTGGATCTGGGTCTACCAAAAGACCACCAGCTCTGTGGCCTGCAGGGAGCTATTTAACCTCTCTGGGCCTCAGTGTCCCCATTTCTAGTCCTACGTTCTCAGAGGTATGGTGAGGATTAATTTCAGGAGATCATCCACGTGGACGAAGATCAAACCATCTTCCCTCCCTGCCCTTCAGGCTCAGCCCTCCAGGGGCCGAGAGAACCACCAGACTCTTCGCAACTTTCAACCTCCGTGTTGAGTTGTGACGTCCTCAAGGACAGGGAAATTCCATCCCTGGCCCTGGGCCAAGAGGCACCACCATTGCCCAGAGCTGGGCTGTCCTTTCTCCCTGTGAAGCTGAGATCCAGGACAACCACAGGCCAGCCGGCTCTGTGAACAGGGCTCGGTGGTGTGCCGGCGAGGCCCTCGGGCACTGAGGCTGGGCTTTGTGTCCTCATTCAGATCCCCTGATCCCATCCTGCCAAGAATCATGCATCACTCTTCCCTGTGGCAGTTAAAATTGGCTCCGCTGTGTTTTTGATTCTTCAATAGGAAATTGTAGCTAAATCAAGGAGAAAAACTCCAAAAGAGAATGGTCTCCCTCTCTCCCTTTCTCTTTCTTTTACACACACACACACACACCACTCACAGGGAGATGGAGAAGAAAGGCAATGACAGATGTAACTGCAGAGGGGAAGAAAAACGGAGATGAAAGGAAATAGAGAAACAGAAAGAGACACACGTGCTCTCTGCGGCAGGGAGGCCTAGCAGGACGGGAAGTCGGGAGGGGAGATGTGGAGGGTGAGATCCTCGGGGGGACAGAGCGGAGGCGGCCAGCCAGCCGTGTGGGAGAGAGGCAGCCTGGAGGGGATGTGTTCAGGCTACAATTTTAACAACCTAAATGATAGTAATGTCACGGTGCGCACGTGCATGTGTGTGTGTATGTGTGTGTACACCTCTGGGCCTCGTGAGTGTTAATGGCACAGAAACAGAGCACAGGCACAAAAGCAGGAAGCAGATGGCCCGGGAACAATGCAGGGGGCTTTTGAGGGAGCTGATTATCCTAAACAGAGCCTGTGCCCGCCTCCTGGAGGCACTTAATCAATACTCGCTGAACGGATATTGAATGGTGCAACCCAGTCCAGTCCCTTCCCAAGAGGGTGGATCACAGGTGGGACAATAAATGCAGACACAGCCTCCTACCCACTTTTTCCACTTTACTGCCATCACTGCAGAGTCAATCAATAATGAAAAAGTGCCAAGTTGCTAGCCGGGAGCCCTGGGGCTTAGATCCACCTTTCTCTCTTAGAGGTGATCCTTTCTTTTCCCTGAGTTAAAATTAGTTGCGTTCAGATCTTCCCTCCCCCTGGACTGGAGGCACCCTGAGAGCATGCCCCATTTATTATTAATCTCAGTTTCGTGTATTGCACCCAGCACAGTCCCAGGGCTCCATACATGCGTGTTGAATAAATGAGCTGCATGGTGGTGTCCTTCATGGGTCCCAGTGCACAGACCTGGGCTGCGGAGCCGATCTGACAGGATGCTACACACACCCAGCAGCATGGTGTGCTTGTTTTTCCTCCCTCCCTACGTCTCTCCTCCCTTGCTTCCTTCCCCTCCTCTTTCCTTCTTTCTTCCCTTCCCCAGGATGTATCAAGCCCCTATTTCAGACCGGATGATGCCTAGCTGAGAGAGGTGCATGCCCTTGGTTCCTTTGCTGTCCTGTATTGACTGAGGAACTTCATGCATTTGGAGGGCTGGGAAGAGCATGGATGAATCCAGCCTGTGTCCAGGGACAGGTTAAGGAGGTCGCATCTGCTATAGGTTGAATATCCCTTATCTTGGGACCAGAAGTGTTTCGGATTTCAGATTTTAGAATATTTGAATTACATACTTACAATGTGAGCATCCCTAATCTGAAAATCTGAAATGCTCCCATGAGCATTTCTTTTGAGCATCATGTCATCATGTGAGCACTCAAAAAGTTTCCCATTTTGGAGCACTTGGGATTTCAGATTGTCAGATTAGGAATCCTCAACCTGGAATATGTAAAATACAAGGACTGAGTACTAAGCTTCAAGCTCCTGCGCCATCTGGGGGTAAAAGTTACTCAACACTTCTTTTCAATTCTCCTGAAAAAGCAACTGGAAGAAGAAAAGAAGGAAAGGAGAAAGGGAGGGAGGAAGGAAGCAAAAAAGAAACCAAAATCGCCAAAGAAGGGTCAGGTGAGCTTGGAAGAAATCCTCAGGAGAAAGTGCTGACTACTCAGCACTTCAGAAATTCCAGGCATTTTCCACCCGTCCCACGTCGCCTTCGCAGCAGCTCTAGGAGGGAGGCATTGCCTCGAGGACGGTCCACGTGGTTCCAGGAAGTGTCCGGAGCGTGGACCTGGATCCCGATTTGCGACTGCCTGACAAAAAGGGATGAGGTGCATGCCACAGGGGGCGCCGAGTGGTGGTGATGATTCAGTCCGGCAGGTTGCCCCTGCCCGAGTCACCCGCCTTTCATCCTAGAAGGGAAGGAGTCAGCAGTGACCCGCAGGACACGACAGACCCTCAGAATTTCCCTTTCGCAGCTGTAGACGGACAGCCACTTCCTGCCTGCTTCCTTCCTGCCCGCCCAGGTCCCCGATCACACAGCCAATTCATCTAAGACAGACGTCACTGCTGGTAGCCGCTCCGGGAGCTGATGCAGGCTGCCGCTGGGGCTTCGGCGCTGATCTTGCAAAGTGGTGTCAAGCAGGCACGCTCAGGATGACAGACTCGGTGTGACTTCCATCCTTCCGGCTCCCGTTCTTGGAAAGTCTCAGCCTGCGGGGCCAGGTGAACCGCAACAGAGGCATGCAGGGAGCCAGCATCTGCCACCTGTCTCTGGCTCTGTCCCCAGCAGCCTGGGGCTCACTCACAGTGGCCCTCAGCTGAGTTATCACCCCCAACCAAACCTCCCACAGGCACTTCCTCATTTTCTGTGTCCAAAATGGGTTGTCCTAAATGACCCATTGGCTCAGCCTGTCGTCCAAAGTCTCACGCTGTCCAGCCCCAGCCCACAAGACAGGCTTATCCTCTCCAACTCACGGCTGGCCCTCTCCAGGCCAACTCGTCTACTCTGATTCCTGAAAGTACAGCCCCTGGCGTCTGAGAACCCTGACTCTGCCATCAGCCATGCGGGACCTTAAGCTTGTTACTTATCCACGCAGTTTCTCATCCTTAAAGTGGGCTCGTTATCATCGTGACTATTTCATATGGTGGTTGTGAGAACAAAATGAGACACAGCGTACAAACTGCCTACTCAGTGCTGAGATTGGACACTGGCTAGATGCTTGTGGTGGACTGAATAATGCCCCCCAAAATGTCAACACCTTGACCCCTGGAAACTGTGAGTATGTTAACTAATGAGGCAAAAGGAACTTTGCAGGTGTGATTAAATTAAGGATCTTAGGATGCGGTGGTTATCCCAGATTATCTGGGTGGGCCCAATGTGGTCAATCACAAGCGGCTTTATGAGAGGGAGACCGGAGAGCCTGCCGGAGAAGGGGGTGTGACGATAGAAGCAGAGGTCAGAGTGATATGAGGAAGGGGCCCAGAGCCAAGGAATGCAGTCTTCCTCTAGAAACCCCAAAACCCAAGGAAACAGTTTCCCCCCAGAGCCACCCACGGCAACACAGCCATGCAGAAACCTTCATCACAGACATTGCCCTCCAGAAGCCTAACATAATAAATTCTTGCCATCTTGAAGTCACCGAGTTTGTGGTGATTTGTTACAGCACCAATAGGAAACTGGTGTAGCGCTCATTATTTTGCACACACCCCTCCACCGTAGCACTACTGCTAGATGGTGGGGCCCATGTCTCACAGTCTCTGTAACTGCTATGGCACCTGCCACAGTCGATGCCCTGCACGGAATATCCTACCAGAGATTGCCTAAAAGGCAGGAGAGTAAGGTTTGATCCCAGATCTTCTACCCACTCAATCTCGGGTAGATCACATCAACTATTTGAGCCCAGGTTCTTCATCAATAAATGAGGGTAATGATACCTAACACAGTTATAGAAATTAAACAGTTATTTCTAAAAGCTGATATATGATGAGTTCTCCAAAATGCATGGTATGAGTGTCCATTTTCCTTTTAATTTCAGAAAGTGCATACACGTTCAGGCGTGTCTCTTAGTGTGTCTTCTCTTTTCACAGTAACTTGACGATAGGCGTGACTCAGCACAAATATAAAAACTCTGCTCCTTCTCCCAATTGGCTGATGGAGACATTGAACCTTCATCTGATACCTGGGACCCTATGTACTCATTTGCAAAGCAAGGGGTTGTGTCTAAACAGTTTCTAAGGGATCTATCGTCCATTTGTTCATTCATTCATTGTTTAGCATTCACTGAGGGCTTTCAAAGCATTGAAGCTACAGAATAAACCCCAAATGGCCCTGCCCCTCAAGGTGCTTGCTATCTAAGTGGGAGGGGGATGGACAACAATCTCTACAGTGCTGTGGGATTCGAGATGTGCTGGAACGCACCAGACTCACGACGCACACGAGCAGAGCACATTCTGCAAAGGGACAAGTACACTGCACCCCTTGGAGATGGCGGGTGATGGGTAATGGGTGTTCCCTCATACCCGAAAACGATGGGAGCTCCTCCTGCTCTGCAGACCTCCAGGAAAAGCATGCAGTGTGGCTCCATGGCTAGTTTTCTAATGACGGATTCCTGGAACATTCCCTGGCCAACATCTCTTCATGAAGAAACCCTTTTTCTGAGTGCATTTGTTGATCGTGTTCAGAACACTAACTTTCCCATTTTTCGGAAGTCAGATCAAAGAGTACTGGGACAGGGAGTGCTGGGCAGTCACAGGCAGGGAAATGAATGGGGTGTCAGGGAGCAAAGGGCGTCTGGAACTCTGCTCCTAGGACCATTCTGAGCACACCCAGGTGTGCCCCAACTGAGGCAGCATGGTCAGAACAGCCCCTCTGATTGCCTCCCAGGAAGGACTTTCCTTTGCAAAAATGGCCTCTGTCCCTTCTGTCTTCCTGCCCTGGACTCTGCAGTCCATGAAGAACTCAGCAAAGGCTCCCAGGGGCCGGATGTCCTAGCAGGACCCACCCCTCTCCCACTCTAGTTAGGGAGAAATTTCCCAGGGTAAAGCCAGAGACAGACAATAGTAGGCTTGTCTTTAATCATCTTCCAGCTTGTGGGCAGTGACAATCCTGGCTGGGGATGAGCAGGCACACTAGAGAGGAAAACACTCTGATGCCTTAACAAGAGGAGGATGTATCTGTTCTCTATCCCTAATGAACAGCACTGCAAGATCCAGCAAGTCTCATAAATTAGGAAGCAGAAGGCCAGAGATCTCAATCAACTGGAGGGTGAAACCACTCCACACACCCTGCTGTGCACCCCCACTGCATGCAAGCTCGTGCTGGGCACTGGGGGGCACAGAGAGGGAGGCGTGCTCCCTGACCCCGGTGTGCTGGGAGCATGATGCAGTCATCTCTTTATCTGAAACCCTTGCCAAGCTCCAGGAATACAAATACAAGGAAGACAAGATTCCTGCCTTTGAAGAGCTTTTTAACCTACTTCATTTATTCAGTACACATTATTTGAGTATCTACTGTGTGAGGTGCGGGGCTAGGCCTTGGGAATCACAGCTGAGTTAGATAAGAGTCGCCACCTTCAAGGAAGCCACAGTCGTGTAATGCCTGCTGAACTGCTCTTGCTGGGTTCTTGGGTAGAACTTTGGCATCCTGGAGCCCTAGGGGTCGTCTGGTCCACCCTCCCATGCAGCGTGGGCCTAGGGTGGCCACGGACCTCTTCTCGCCAATGAGATGAACTTGGAACTTGTGGGGTGGCTCTTCTGGGGAAGTGTGTGCAAAAGGGACAGACTGTGTAGGCGTGCCACCTGTCTGGCTGTAGACCTTCTTCCTGCTTGGAATACAGATGTGGAATCTGGAGATGCACCAGCCATCTCATAAGCATGAGGACAAAAGCCCAAAGCTGAGGAGCAGGACTGGAAAGACAGAAGGGCCTCGTCTCAGTGACGGCCACAACGGAGCCACCACGGAGCCACCACGCAAGCCCTGATGGCCTCTGCACCAGCTATTTGTTGCTGCATGATAAAGCACCCCAAAACTTAGTGACCTAAAAGAGCAAATATTTGTTATTCACGGCTTCCGTAGTTCAGAAATGTGGGTGTGGCTTTGCTGGGCGCCCCTGGCTCAGGGTCCGCCATGAGGCTCCAGTCCTGCTGTCTGCCACGAGCCTCTGCATAAGCTGCCTGAGTGTCTCTGCAACACGGCAGCTGATGATCTAAGAGACGGCCAGAGAGCATGGGAGTCACAGCCTTTGTACAAACTAATCTCAGAAATGACATCCTGGCACGAGTAAGAGGAGCTGCGGGTCACTGGGAGCCATCTTCGAGGCTGCCCCGGCACAGCGACCACAGCACAAATGAATGCCTCTTTCATGGTAATCACAATTAATCGAGTTTTCTGCTATTTACAGTCGAATGCATTCCTGATAGAGTCATAATAACAGTAGCTTACACGTAGAGTATATTGCGTTCACTATGTACCAGCAAGCTGCTAAATGCTTTGCGTATATAAACTCACAGTCCTTGCAATAACCTTACGAGGGAGGTAACTTTTGTTATCTCCGTTTTGCAGATGAGAAAACAGAGGCACAGAGGGCTTACGTGGCGGCCAGGAAGCGCGGGTCCCCGTGCCCAGCCAGCCAGTCTGGCTCCAGAGTCCGCGCTCTTAATTAACCACCGTGGCTCTCCTGTCAATCAGGGCCCACATTCCTGACCTTCTGTTTGGGTTTTAAAAATCACCTCTTTGGGGGAGCTTCTCCTGATCCTGCCAGTCCCCCGGTTCCTGCCAACAGAAGTCATTACCCTTTCCTTCCCACAATGGCTTCCTTCCCACAATTAGCACTCTCTGCACACTGGAACCAGCTGTTGACGTGCCTGTATCTCCTTCTGGACTGAGCCGCTTCCTCAAGGTCAGGGCATGAATGGAAGTGAACGTGTGAGGACAAGAATCTCAGCACCTATGTGTGGGTGTGAGCGTGGGCACTCACGGGCAATGGCCACGTATCTGTCGTCCCTGCGTTCCCAGCTGGCTCAAGGGTGCTCAGTAGATGTCTACTGAACGCATGAATGAATATATGAGTGAGTAAATGACAAATAGATGGTATCTTCACCTGAGTGCTTTCCAGGACCTTCCCTGAGTTGACTGAGGCCAGAAACTTCATAGTCAGTAAAACAGAGGTTCTCCAACTTCGATCAGGATCACCTAGAGTGATGGATCGTTAAAAACACAGTTAAAAATGATAACCGACATATCGCAACCCTTCCCTATGTGCTGGGCACCTACCTGAGCACTTGATTATCTTAATACATTTTATCATCACAGCCGCCCTATTGGATAAGTATTGTTACAGATTCAGAAGCTGAGGCCCAGAGAGGTTAAGCAACTGACCCAAAGTCACCCAGCTTGTCAGGGGTGGAGCTGGGGTTTGAGCCCAGGCAGCCTGGGCTCCAGACCCCATGTTCATAACTGTATGCACTGCTGTCTCTGTACTGTTTTTGCATTTCCCCCTCACGTGTGTTGCAAAGTGATTTCTGGATACTCTGCGTGAAGCTTGGTAAAATGTATGAGCCAACAATATCTAGAAAAAGTGAAACTTGTAAAGGGATCTGCCTGGTCCCCAGGCCAAAAGGAGGCCGTTAAGGCCCCAGCCCATTGCAACAGACTCCGGGAAGGCAGGGAGCAGGCCTTGTCCCCCACTGACCCTCCACTACTGGTATCCAGCCCTGCCCTAGAAAAAAGCATGACTAAAAGGATGCAGGCCGCTGCCCCCCACATCTGTATGCACCAGGCAAGGGGACGTGGGGCAGTGTGGCCCCCGCCAGAGCCAGGACACTCCAGCCTCCTGGGCTGAGAGGGCTGCAGGGTGAGAAGGGAGGGATGGGAGCAGCCTGTCCCCCACCCCCTGCAGCACCCTGGGGTGGCCCAGGGGCCAGATGTGTCACTGCTGCGGCTCCAGGGCAGGCTGCAGAGGGGATGATCTGTGGTTCTCTCGAGGCCCTCTGAGTGCAGCAATGTTTAAAAGCCTTAAATAAATTCCCATCTAATTTCAACCGGCTCCCATCTCCAGCTCGCACTTGCAGCCGGAGCATGAAATGAGCAGGCGGGGTGTCTCCTGCCGCCGTGTCTCCTCCATGGGCCCTGGGGGACTCACTCGATGACCTAGTGGGGCTTTTCCATCTCCAGCATCTATGGCTCCAGCTTCTCTCCCTCCCTCGCCCCCCCCATGGCTTCCCAGGACTGCGCTCTCTGTCCCTCCCCAGCAGCTCCGGCTGCCTCCCAGCCCTCCCATCCACTGACAAGCGTGGAAGGGGAGAAAGGCAGCTCTTTAAACCACACTCCCCTAGTGCCTCGGCCTCCCAGAAGGGAACCAAGGTTGGGATTTCATGCTGCCGGGTCTCAGCTCTTCTCTGCCCTGGCAGAGATCTCTCCGCCACTCCAGACCTCCAGACCCCTGCTTTCCTTGCCTCCTTTGAGGAAATGTCCTTGCACTGGGTCTAACCACAACTGCCCCAGCCCCTCACATTCCACACACGCCGCCCACCTCAGGGCCTTGGCACTGAGAGCCCCCTCTCCCTGCGACACTCTCTCCTGAGTCCCAGCCTCCCTGCCGCACCTCACTCAGGCCTCTGCTCACAGCTCACTCCTCAGACAGCCCTTCCCTGACCCACCCCCTCCTCCAGGGACCGGATCTTTTATTACACTTACCACATTACACCCTGACACGTGATATATTTTTGATTCAATACAGTAAATATCCTCTGTAGAACATATGCATGTATAATGTGTTTAATTTATTGTTGTCCATCCAGCTTACTAAAATGTAACCCCCTCGAGGGCACGAACACTTCTATGCCCCCAGCACCCGGAGCACAGGAGATGCTGCTGCTTAGGAGATAACTGTTTGTTGAGTGAATGCACGAATAAATACAGGATGAATAAAAGTGTAAGTTAACACAGGGAAATCCAGCCAGGTGCTAAGAACAGCTATTTAGGGGCTGTCTAGCCTAGAGTTCTTTGAGCCAAACAGACTCTGGAGATCAGCGTAATATGGTGTAGCTTCAGAGCCAGAACCTGGGAGCCAGACGGCCTGGCTTCTAGTCCCAGCTCTGCCACTTACCGGCTCTATGACCCTGGGGAAGTCTTTGAACCTCTCTGTGCCTCAGTTTCCTCATCTGCACCATGGGAATGAGACTGGGGCAAGGGCTCTAACAGCGTCGAATACACAGAGGAGACCTGTCTAAAGGAGGAAAGCGAGGCCTGGGGAAGTGGCTTGGCCCCGGGCGGGTCTCGGGTGGGTGAGTGCTGCAGCGGGCGTTACCCTGTGGGGCTTCCTCTCACAGAGCCACTGGCCTCCAGCTGCAGAGAAGCGCTCCGGCTGCAGGCAGACAGGTGAGCTCAGGCTGCTGCTGGGGGGGACGCTGGTCTGAGGGTGAGCTGCAGTGGGGGCAGTAACTGAAAGGGGCTGGGAAAGGGCAGGGCAGGAGGAAAAGGCAGCGTCCCCACCCCAAGAGCCAGCTGACCTGCTGGCCGAGGCATGGCCACGGTGGGCGAGAGATTCCGCCAAGGGCAGAGTGAGGACTAGACCCCCTGGACTCCTGCTCTCTGGGGGAACGGGCAGAGGAGAATGCCTCACGGAACTGGTGCAGGGAACTTGCTGGGTGCAGACATCGGAATTGGAGTGTCTGAGGATAACCAGGCACCATGTGGCAGGAAGGATGCTGGCGGTAATGGTGGCGTGGAAATGTTGGCAGAGGGGCACAGCGCCTGCCCCAGAAAACGCGCTGAAGTGGAAGAGGGTTGCCCGGGCTCCCGGTGCCCGCCAGCCTTCCCCACCTCTAGGCTGCGTCCCTCACTACCACTGTCAGAACAAATGCCCCCACCCTGGGGCCACCCACCCCTCCCACCCCAAGCTTTCCTGTCTCGTGCCTCACTCCCTGCCATGCCTGCGCTCTGCAGGGTGACAAGCTGCGACTCTGGGAAGGAAGCCACACAACACACCAGGAGCACAGAGGGGATGTGTCTGCATTTTAAGAGGTAATGACATTTTTTCCCCCTTTGGGTAAATACCCAGTAATGGGATTGCTGGATCAAATGGTAATTCTACTTTTAGTTCTTTGAGGTATCTCCACACTAGTTTTCATAGAGGACCATTCTTCTAAGCGAAGTATCACAAGAATGGAAAAACGAATACCACATGTACTCACCATTAGATTGGAACTAATCAATCAACACTCATGCGCACGTGTGGTAGTAAAACTTAATGGAAACCAAGCAGATGGGAGCGGGGAGGAGGGAACGGGTCAGTTCACACCTAACGGGTACAATGCACACTATCTTGGTGTTGGGCACACTTCTAACTTTGAATCAAACTGCACAAAAGCAAATGATGTAACCAAAACGTTTTTACCCCCATAATATTCTGAAATTTAAAAGAAGAAGTAATGCATGCTCTAACAACCCAAAGCAGACCACTAATGGTTTAACAATTCAGTCAACAAACGTGCCTACTGCACATGCATGCAGGGTTTTGCTTTCAGTACTGTGGATTGGTGGAGTGACAGGATATTTAGGAGCCATTTAGCTTCTGGCAGAATTTACTGGGTGCAGGAGGGCACCCTGTGCACTTGGAATCAAAGCAGACAGCAGGTGCCTGTGCTCCTGGGAGAGGGAGCGGGGTGGGAACTTTGTAGCAAGGTCAAGTCTAGACTCTAGGGCTCTATGAGGCAGGGACAGGAGGCTGGAGAGGCTTTGGCTTCCTGAATGACAGACCTCCTGGGGCAGAGAGCAGGGAGCGGCTCAGGCCCAGCAGGGTCTGGATGAGCGGCAGGTCGATAGCCAGGCTCTCAGGATGAGAGGAGAGCAGCCTCCTAGACAGCAGGCTGTCCAGGCGGGATGCATTTGCTCAAGAGATCAATACGTAATTCAAACCAGATTGTCCCTCCCTCAGTTTTCCCTTCGGAGAATTTAAAGAGGGGGAAAGCAAAAACTCTTCAATGTGAATGAGACAAAAGGTCAGGACTGTGCTGATCTGTCTCTGAAGATGCTGCCCCGCCCTCCTGGGGGAGAGCTGCAAAGAGCCGGGGCTGGGGGCAGGGCGGGTGGGAAGAGGAGGGAAGAGGAGCGCCTTCCTGCTCGCTGGGCTCCCGGGGCACTATGAGGAGATGAGTCAGGACAGAAACCAGCCATGGGGGTGTTAGGGACCCACGGGGGTGTTTTCCAGTGTCAATGACTGATGGGCAAATGGTCGGCTTGGAGCACGTTTATAAGGATGAAGATGAACTGAACCCAGTGTGGTCTGGGGTTGAAGTAGAGGGAGAAAAACCTGGAACTGATTGAATTGTTTGCCAAAGTAGCAGGAGGCGTGCTCTCCTCTCATCTTCTGCTCTCAGCCCCGTCCAGATCTGGGTCTTTGCACACGATGCTCCGCCTGCCCTAAAAGCCACCTCCGTGCCCTGTGGATTCTGTGGCAGACACTGCTGGCGCCCGCCCACATCTCTTGCACCCTCAACCTCTCTGTGCACACACAGACCGCAGCTCCCTGCGGGCATCTGCACCTCCCTGCCGGAGGTCTGTCACATCGCCACTGTAGGGGTGAATTGCTCTCTCTGCTGATTGACAGGAGTTGGTGAATATGTATCCCAAAAATCTGCCCTTCAGGGGATAATTCTGACGCCTGTGTTGGCCTCTGACCACCGCAGTTCCCCAGTAGAGCCGAGAGGAGGAGAGCATCCCGGAGAATGACGTGGAGAGAGATTTTGACTGGGAGCCTCATTCCTAGGAGTGACTCCAGGGCCCCTGCCCGAGGGAGGTGAGGACTTCTTGTAGGGACCTCGGGGCTCTTGATGGGGTGGGATTATTCCATAAATAGGCATTCGACACCTGTGCCTGGGCGGGGGACATAATAACTTTAGCTCTTGTCTCGGAAGTTCAGAGCAGGACTAAATGAGGTACTGTGGAAATCAAACACCCGGGGACTCCCTCAGGCCCCCCAACTTCCTGAGCTGCAGGGGCAGGTGCAGGGCTTCGAGGAGGGCAGGAAGGGCAGGGAAGGAGCCTTGGTCCGGCTGCAAGCACAGCTGCGGCCACCTGAAGTGGCTGGTTGCACAGGGCACTGTGGTGTCCTGCTGATCCTGAGAGGACCGGCTCCCTCTCTGAGTGCGAGCAGGTGTTGGGAGCCTCCCTCCCTGCGCAGTTCTGACTCCCCGAGGCAACCCACTCGCTCCTCCGCTCACTCACTGAACAAGACTTTGCTGAGCGCCTTCTCTGCGCTAGGCACAGACTTTAGTGCAGGGTGAACAGTCATGAACAGAACAGACTCGGATCCCGCCCTGCGGGGCTCTCGGGGAGGTGAGGAAACAGGCGGCAAACAAATGAACAGTTAAGTCGCCTGCCGGAGTCGGGTTCTGTAAGGGAAAGGGGGCAGGGAGAGGAAGGGGAGAGTGATGGGGGGGTGCCGTGGAGTCCAGGCTGGCCAGGGAAGGCCTCTCTGGTAAAGGGGGCATTTGACCAGAGACCTGGGGCAGTGAGTGGTGAGGGGATGTCTGGGAGAAGAAGGTTCTAGAGGGAGGGAATAGCAAGGGCAAAGGCGTGGGAGGAAGCATGCGTGGTGTGTTTGTGGGACTCGAGGAGGAGGTGGGATGGCCTGAGTGGAGGCAAGTGGCAGGAGGGAGGCTGGCCGTGGAGGGAGGGGGCCCGAGCAGGAGGGCCCGGGGAGGAGGCCCCCGCCAAGGCCCCCTGGAGACTCTCATGTTCTGGGGAGCGAGGTGCAGAGGGTCATGATTTCAGTGTCTGCTGTCAAGGCCCCCATGCCATGGTGGGGCCTCGGGGTACCCTGACCACAGAGTGGGGAGACGTCCTATTGACGATCGACGACCCCTCCCTGCCCTCCCACCGGCTGCCTCCAGGCCGGCTGGGCTGCCGACCCTCCTGCACGTGGAAAACGGAAAGCGACAAGTGCCGACTGTGGCTTCCACAGTTTCCAAAGGCCTCAAGTGTGCTGTGCATGAGGACTGAAGAAAAGGCAATGGCGCTGCTGGAAGCGCAGAAGTGAAACATGGAAGCGTGCTGTCGCAGACGAGAGGGTGAGAGGGTGACGTGCCTGCAGCCCTCGCTCCCGGCGTGTGCTGCCTGTCTTCTTCCCGGGGAAGAAAGTCGGGAGAGTTTAAGGGAAGGAGCATTCACAAAGGCGAGGGCAGAGTTTAAGGAAACCCAAGGGAGGGTGCAACCCCTGGGGCTGGAATGGGGAGGGGAGGGAGGGGTCAGTTGCTAGACCTGGAAGGTCTTGTGGGGGCCGCCTTGGGAACAGCGACCTCAGAAGGGAGAGGTCGCGAGGTAGGGGCTTGGCAGGGAGGGGGTAATTGCCAACGCATTCTCCTCCTCCTCTCCCTGAGGCTGGACTTTCAGGAAGCCAGAGGGCAGGGAGCAGGGTGATGCAGTCCAGGCAGGCAGGCCTCCGGGGCAGAGGGGTTCCTGCACCCCTATTGTAGATAGGTCCATAGACAGACATCTCTATTTTCCTCTCCCTCCCTCTCTCCCTCCCTCCCTCCCTCTCTCTCTCTCTCTGTAAATATATATAAATATACATATATGTTTAGAGGAACACTGCAAACGCTGTTGCACAGCCTGGTTTCCTGCGCGAGTAAATGCTGGACTGATGAGAAGGGAATTCCCAGCTCTAAGGAGGGCCGGCCATTAGCCAGCCCACCCTGCTCACAGGGCCGCTCCCTCGGGGAGCTGCCTGGGCTCATTACGCTAACAAGTTGCAGCCTTCTTATTTAGCCGGCCTCCCAGCGCCCTTCCTTATCTGGACTCCTAATGAGTAGCGTCTGGCCCCTGCAGAGGCAACGCAGAGACAGGCAGCATCCTGCCGGGTTGCCATGGAGAGCAAACCGCTCACAGGAACCTGTGTCATTCCAGGGAACAAGGGGCATTTCAGCTCGGTGCTCTCAGACCGGAGTGTGCCCACAAGTTACCTTAAAGTCAACTTCAAGTCTGGTTGGTGGGTCTAGGAGGGGCCTGAGTGTTTCTAAGAACTCCTGGAGAATGTGGGTGCAGCAGCCCCCGGGCTGCACTTTGAGGAGTTTCCGGAGGAGTTTGAGATCTGTGTGCTCAAGCCAATGGGAGGGGAACCGGGGTCACCCTAGGCAGCTGACTCTATCTTTCTCCCCAAATCTAACATTTCAGTGAGCCTGGAATTCTACCATTAGAGCCACCTCTTTAGAGCGTATGTGGTAATTAAATTCAGCTTCTGAGTCTGGAAGGGGCGGGGGATGGGGATCACACACAGCCCTCACACCGTGGCTCCACTCTATTTATCTATTCAGATTAATCCCTGCAGATTAATCCTTGCAGAAAGCAAGACCCTGAAGAGAAGGGACCAGGACCGGGGCTGGTATGTTCTGAGTGATGGGGGCTGGGCTTCCAGGCTGGGGATTCACCAGCTATGGGCTCCTAACAGGGGTTCACCCACCCATTATGTTTCCCAGAGGCAGGTCCACGGGCATCTCTGGAAACCCTAGTCCCACGTGCCCTCTTCCTAATAGTAGGGGGTTTCTCTTTTAACCACTTCGGGACCACGCTCACCGGCCGCGAAGCCTTGCCCACAGCCGGCACTCACAGTCCGCACGGTAGTTTGTGCTGTGCATTGACGACGGATCCGTTCTGCTATTGTGTGATGAGGAAAGCTTTAAAGCACTGAAAGCTTGTTTTCCTTTACAGGCAGCTTTAGGAAAATAACTATAATAACTCCTACTAAGGACTTGTTAAAAGGTCACAGATTCGTAGTAACTTATTAGCTGAATGTACACACTGCAACTGCAGAGATAAAAGCTGTAAAAGTAAAAGCTTTTGGCTGTCGGCTAAAGTCGACGCTTGGCTGTGCGCGTTCATCTGTGGCTGTCGGCTATAGTCGACGCTCGTACCGAAGTGGTTAATGGCTCTGAGCCTAGAGTGTTTTCCTGCTCTAGAGCCGGACCTTTCCACCTCCAGGATTGAAGGGAGAAGACCCGCGATTTCCTGAGAATGTGGTGGGCCAGTAGGCACATCTGACTTGGTTTTCTCTGGACTTCCAGCACCTGGAGCAGACACTCACACAAAGCAGGCCCAGAACTGCCTGTTGAATGAGCAATACCCGCCTGCCAAGGTCTTTCTACACCAGCTTGCCGCCGGCCTTCGAGAGGAAAGTAAACCATGACGGGCGATTGACTGGATTGATTGGACCCTAGGACTTGAGAATTAGAAGGCAAGGAACGTCTGCCTCTAAATTGCTAAGAGACGCTTCATCATGAAACTCAAACACCTCATTGTAAGGACCAGGAAACTGAAGTCCAGAGAGGGGAAGAGGTTGCCCCAAGATCACACAGCATGTTCATAGCAGAGATAGATAGACTCCAGATCTCTGACTCCCGGCCAGGGTTTTGTCTACTTTGCCATGCATACTTTCATTCATTCAGCAGCTACTTAGTGAGCAGCTACTATATTCTAGGAATTCTAGTTGCTAAGGATCCAAAATAAACAATAAGACAAAGTTCTTGCCCTTTAGGAGCTTACATTCCAGGGAAGAGAAAGAAATAAGCACGTGAATCAGTAAATAAGAAAGAGATAGCTGCTCTGAAGGAGATAAAACAGGCTGATGAGATAAGATGTGTGCAGAGTGGGTGGACGCCCAAAGCAAAGGTGTTTTCCCTGAAGCTTGGAACTGGGAATTATGCACACAGAGATGCAAACATTCAACCCCTGCCTCATGTGTCTGATCCCTTGCTTCCCACACTCTGTTCTGTGTCTTCCCAACATTCTCCCTCCTGTCCCCTCCTCACCCTGCTCTGAAATCATCAGCCCAGCTGCTGTTGTTCCAGTCGTCCTCTGACCACCTATGACCCTCTCCCAGCCTCCGGCCTCACAGCCAGAGGACGAGCTCAGATGCCAAGGTGCCCCAGTGGTCATCCCTACGTCAGTGCCAGGACTGGAAATGACTGTAATATTCTGCTTTAAACCCAAACCCCCTATTTTACAAGGGAGGAGCCTAATGCCCAGAAAGGGCAAGTACCTTGCCCAAGGTCACACAGTAATTGGCAGAACGTCTACCTTCTCCTTTCCCCTGCATTTGCTCTTTTACTCCCAGCCAGCTCTCGGAGTCACCAGGGGTCTTCAGGAATGTTAAGCCGGCTCTCATCCCTGGGCAGCTTCCCTCAGCCCCTAAGGAAACCAGAGGAGCAGTGTGCAGTCTCTATGCCATCTTGTGGCTGCTCCTAAGAATGTCACCTGCCTGGCCACTTTGGAAAAGGTGCCACAGACTTCTCACTCTGATCTGAACTCTCCTCCCTGTACCCATGACTTCTGGCAAAAGAGCTTCACCCACACAGATGCTCATCTCTAGGAAAGAAGCTGGGGCCTGGGTCCAGACCTGCCCCTCCCCAGCTCTGCGCGGACCACGGCAAAGTCACTTCTCTCTGCTGTACTCAGCTCCCTTCCTTGTGAAACGAGGGAAAGAATTTCTTCCCACCCATGTCACGGTAAGTCGTAAGGTGGGAACAGATGATAGATGTGAAAGTGCCCTGAGATATGAAAAGTGTGGTGGAAATGTTATCATCCCCGCTCTTTCATTTAGCGGCTACCCTAATCTACCCGGAATTGGCCAGATAAGGCGGACGTGAGAGGCGCAGTTCCCTGATGCAATCACCTGCACAGGCGCAGGGCTCCTTTGCAGGATACAGGCCGTCTTTGCTGCTTGCAGTGAGATTAAACCTGCCCGTGGCCACCTGTCTGGCCTCTGCCAGGACGTCTGTCTGTGGTAGGAGGAAGGGAGGGTATCTGGCTAGTTCTTGCATCACCCAGTGACAAGTTCATGGGGTGACAGGTATCTCCAGGTGTGCCAGGTGCTGTCGGTGCTGCCCACATCCCCTGACTTCACTGCATCAGGGTATCCTCTGCCCAAGGCTTTCTCTGCCTGCCTGAGCCACTCTGCCACCTGTCAGCAGGGCCTGGGGATAAATGCCACCTGGGAGCGACCCCCAGTGGCTGATGGCTAGGGGACATTGGATAATACCCCAGCTCCCCCACTCACCGGTGGGATAGTGCTGACACGCAGCCCCCAGAGCTCCTCTGGGGTAGCTGACGTGCTCCCTGATTGGTGCTCCCAGTCCTTGTCTCACTCCTCCCCGCCCTCCTCCCGGGGCTTCCTTCACCTCCAGATGTTTACCCACAAACCCTCATCGCAGAGTGGACTTTTGGGGAAGCCCAAACCAAGACCCCTGCTGGACGCCTGTCTCTCTCAGCTCCTGCCCTTGGCCAGCTCCTCCCCGCTACTGCCGGGAGGGACTGAGGGGCTGAGAAACCTCCTCTCCGAAGGCTTCGAAGGGCTGGCATGCATGCCTTTCTTTTGCTGTCTTTTGTGTGTTAGCTGCCACTCCGTCTCCAGTCGCGTTGTTTATGTTAATGGATTATCCAAGTTTTATGGAGCATTTCTTATGTTTCCATCCCTGTGTTAGATGCTCGGAACACGGCGAGTAAGATTCACTACTGTCCTCGTGGTATTTGCAGCCTGGCGGTAGGTAAAGGCAGGTACAAAATAAATGCACACACCAGTGAGAGTCACGGCTCCAAACTGAAACAGAGGCCTTGAAAGAAAACAGGTTGGGAGGTAAGGGGGGCGTAGCGTAGTGGAAGAGAGGCCAGGGCGGGCTCCCCTGAGGCCTGGAGGCAGAGAAGCCACCAGCCAAGCGAACACTGGGTGGACCTACCGGCCTGGGCAGAAGGAGCAGGCGGCACGGTCGGCCTGAGGCGGGAAACACCGAGGAGGCAGAGAG
This sequence comes from Cheirogaleus medius, assembly GCA_008086735.1. Classification (NCBI taxonomy): domain Eukaryota; kingdom Metazoa; phylum Chordata; class Mammalia; order Primates; family Cheirogaleidae; genus Cheirogaleus; species Cheirogaleus medius. Next base: position 8,733,335 of record VBSM01000361.1, read on the forward strand.
ACGAACCATCCAGGAGGTGACCTACCGGCAAAGTAGGCAGGGGACAGGCCACACGGGGCTTTGAAAGCCCTCTGAGGGCATTTGCATGGTATTTTAAGCTCAGTGAGAAGCCCAAGGCAGTGTCAGAATACGGTTGTTTGAAAAAGATCTGCGTGGCTGCCAGGCGAAGCCAGGCCAGAGGGAACTAGGTAGGTGCAAGTTAGGCCTGTTCAGAGGCGACCGCAGCGTTCGGAGGAGAACGTGATGATAGAGACGAAGAGACGAAAGCGGGATTTCACCAACACATCAACAAACCCATAGACGCCAGCAAAACAGGCGGCAGGAGGTAGAGATTAAAGTATTTTCATGTGTGAAACCTAAGGTTAAGCCATTACCCAAGGACAGCAGCGAGAGCAAAAATATAAATCTTCCTAGATGTCAAAAGATATAAAGATAGACCTAACTCCTCACACCCCTGCAAAGGAGAGAACAAACAGTATGTGAACACATAGAATACTCTCCCTTTCTCCACGTGCATGCACACGCACGCACACACACATGCATACACATGCACACACAGGCACACACACATGCACACAACTATTTACAGAAAATGCAAGGAACACGGGGAACTTGTTACACTATCCCACAAGGAGGGAATCAGCAAAGTTCAGCCTGTAAGAAGCTCTTCAGGGAAAATGATCCAAATTATTCATTAAGAAATTGGATGGAGATAAAAAGATATGGGGGAATGTATAAAATTTAAAAAGATTTGAGAGACATGTCAGCCAATCTCAACATATGAATCTTATTTGAATCCTGATTCAAACAAACTATAAAAATATTTTTTCCCCAGACACTGTGGCTCATGCCTGTAATCCAGCACTTTGGGAGGCTGAAGTGGGAGGATCGCTTGAGCCCAGGAGTTCAAGATCAGCCTAGGCAACATAGCAAGACCCCATTTCTAAAAAAAAAAAAAAAAATTAGCTGGGCATGGTAGTATGCACCTGTAGTCCCAGCTACTCGGGAGGCTGAAGCAGGAGGATCACTTGAGCCCCAGATTTCAAGAATGCAGTGAACTATGATCACTCCACTGCACTCCAGCCTGGGTGACAGAGCAAGACTCTGTCTCACAAAAAAAAAAAAAAATTCTCAAGTCAATAAAGGCAATATAAATACTGACCTGATATTTCATTGTTTAAAAGAATTATTAAAAATATTAGGAGTGATAATGGTAAGGTGATTATGTTTTTTTAAAAAGAGTCCTTATATTTTACAGAAATGTACTGAAATATTTAAAGGAGAAATTATATGATGTCTTGGGTTTGTTTCAAAATCCCCTGGAGTGGGGAAGTGGGGAAGGTAAAAGATGCAGGGAGATTCACCGTGTTGACGTGTTGACAATTGTTGAAACTGGTGATTGATACATTGGTTTTTTTATAGACACATATTTTTTTCTCTCTACTCTTATAAATATTTGAAAAAAATCTATAGTAAAAATGTTGAATGGAACCAAGAGAAGTGAGAAGATTGAGAACTGTCTTGGGGACAGACTTGATGCAATATGGCACTGGGTGACGCGGGACATGAGGTATCGTAGCAACACCCAGGTCCCCGGCTTGCCCACCTTGTCACAAGGTAGTTGTTAGTCAGCTGGGGCTGCCATAACAAAATACTATAGACTGGGCATCTTAAACAGCAGTGATTTATTTTCTCACAGTCCTGGAGACTGGGAAGTCCCAGATCAAGTCCGGAAGGATCGGTTCTGGCGAGGGCCCTGTTCCTGGCCTGCAGACAGCTACCTTCTCATGGTGCAGAGAGAGAAAGACCTCTGGTCTCTCTTCTTCTTTTGAAGACACCAGTCCCATCAGATTAGAATCTCACCCTTATAATCTCATTTAATTTTAATTCCCTCCTAAAGATCCTCTCTCCAGAGACCATCGCACTGGGAGTTAGAGCTTCGACATACAGATTTGGAGGGAGCACAATCTAGTCCACAGCAGTGGCACCATGTACCGAGATGGGAGACTGGGGAGGAACACTGGGGAAAGAGAAGCCCCTCCTTGTCACAAAGCGAGGACGTCCGGATTTTCAAATCAACGAAGCTGAGCAAAGCTATGGGCACCCAGCATCGCAATGAAGATTTCAAAATAAGAATAACAGCACCAAGGATTTATTGCACACCTACCTTAACCAGGAACTGTGCCAGGTGCTTTTCAAGCATCATCTCATTTAATTCTCCTCTAATCCTCATTTTATGGATAACAAAACTGAAGCACGGAGAAGTTAAGTCTCTTGTCCCAGGTCACACGGCTGCCAAAGGGTGGAATTGGGACTTGAATTTCTATTCCTGTTGTTGCAAAGTGGCTCAGTGGATGTCCTGCCACGTGCAAATCTTGCGATCATTCCAGAAAAGAATTGGTGTCACTCAGCCAGCAGGCAGCCAACACGCCAGGTCAGCTTGAACCAACTCTATGACATTAGGCTACACAGGTCCCACCTCTGGACCTGAGCCCCCTCCCCAGAGGCTGTGTTGGACAGAGCTCTAAGACCCACATCAGCCCTAGGGTGGAGCATGTGTTTAGTCCCAGCTTAGGAATTTAAAAAAATTTTTTTAGAGAAGGGGTCTTGCGATACTGCCCAGGCTGAGCTTGAACTCCTAGCCTTCAGCGATCCTCCTGCCTCAGCCTCCGGAGTAACTGAGACTTCAGGTACACCACCATGCCTGGCTTCCCTGGTGCTTTTTGGGTGAGATACAGAAAGCATGTGGTTCAGTTGCACAGCTGTTTCCTCCACCAACTCCCACCCTAAAAACGCGCCTGCTTCTCTGTTAGACAGAAAGCCTAGTACGATGAAAAGGAGATTTATAATTCCTTGTAATTCTCTTCGAGGGCTTTGCAGCACGGATTTTCTGTGCAATTACCTACAAGGAGCAAAAGAGATTAGAAATGCAGGAAATTTCTGGGTGTCATGTTAAAGGCCTGATACGTGCCTGAGCAATGAGGTTGAGACGGCGGCCCCTCTCAGGAAAGAGAGATCTTAGCACCCATTTGCATACAGCCTCTTAGGTGCCTGGCACTGGGCCCCCAATTGCCGAAAAATAATATCTGAAATATGAGAACATCGTCTGTACCCTTAAAGGCCATTACAATTTACCTCGAAAGACTGAAAAATAGAGCAGGAGTCCCAGATTCATGTTTTTTAAATACGTGGTGGTTTGTTCACCCCCAGTCAGGAGCCCGTGCGGCTCTGGGACCCCACGCTGCAGGCCGGGGTGGGGAGGGGGTGAGCAGTGGCTCACGGAGCCCAAGGTGCTGTCCACGGCAACTGCAGTTGTCACCTCATTTATGGGATAGTGGGGGGGCAGGAGCGGGTCAAGGCAGGAGCGGGAAGTGACTCCTGGCTCAGAATCACACCGTCACTTCTCAGGGAAGGGCCCAGAAAAGGCCCCAGCCCAGGGCTCAGGCAAACCCCGTGGCACAGACTGCCCCACCACAGGTCAGCTTGGGGCAGGAGTTGGGAACTTGGAGTTGACAGCCACTTTCTCAGCTATAAAATGACTCAAAGGATTTTTGTCAGGGTTACAACTCTGCTTTGTAAACCATGAAACACAATGTATGTGCGATCCACAGACTCAGAAAAGACAGAATTATTTGTCATTATTGATATGCATCATTGATATTTTAAATTATGCGTATTAACAATAATAAGAGGATTAAGCCCATAGAATCTCAGAGCTAGAAGGGCTGTCTCATGCAGCCTTCCTTATCTGGTGTTGGCATCCCCTGTTCCCTATCTGTGCCAAGTGGCATTAATCTCATTATAAATGATGAACATTTAATTTTGGAATCCTCCCAGAGAAGACAGCTACGTAAAGGGAAATTCTCACACCAATACTCCAACCAGCCCAGTGCTCAGTGGCTCAAGGGCCAGGCCTGTGGGACCCCAGGGTGGGTGAACAGACCATGACTCTGGCCCTCTTGGAAAACCCAGAGCTCTAGAGATCACGGAGTGACCAGAGCTGCTGGAGCTATAACCAGGCCCGGCTGAAGTCTCTGTGATGTCCACTGTCATCCTACCAAGCTGGTCCTGCTCCTCTTGACTTGGAGAAAACAAGGAGGGGTAGAAGGACAAGGGACAGCCCATATCCTCTGTGGCCCCAGATGAATACATTGTTCTAGTTTTTACCAGCAGGGGATCTCAAAGGATCCAGAATGTTCTAGACCTCCCTGCTGTAGAGCCTACACTGGCCACAAGAAGCCAATACTATTGCATTCAGCAACTAGCGCATATTGTCACCTTGGTGCACTTCATCATCCTTTACCCAACTACACTGTTTCCCAAGACCGGTACAGTAGCCACGCAGCTCTGCACCCATGGCCCCAAATCTGCCACAGTCCCAGGCCTTCTGGTATGGGGGTTCATTCTTTGTAGGGATAAGATTTCCCCCTTATTAATAGAAAATACGCATAGGAAGGTTTTCCCACTAGACCACAGGTACCAAGTCACCTAGTGACAGACAAGGCTCTGCTCGGGAAGGCTGCAGACCGCTGTCACCTCCCTTGGACAGAGTGCAGGGTTCAGTGTGCTATGCAGGGCCAGCCTTCCCCTGACCCAGCTTCCCCCCACCACAGGCCTGCTGATCCCGACTGAAAGGTGATCCTGACCTGGCCTTGGAGCTCACAGCTCCAACCCCAGTGATAACATGCAAACACCATCCTTAAGTGCCTTGGAGGAGTCTGAGTGACCGGTCAGACTCCTCAGATATCCCAGGTCTGCTAAAGTTTGCAGCCAAGACTAAGGGACTCCATCCACTTTAAATTGTTGGCTTTGATGTTGAAAGTAAATGGAAAAATCTTTAAGTGACAGCTGAGATTTGGGACAAGGAGAATCGGGGCAGTGATAGAAGAAGCCAAGGCATCAGGTTAGGCGGGGCTCGGGGCCAGGTACCAGAAGACCAGGGAAAGGCACCACTCTGGTTTCTATTCCAAAAACTATTTTAGAGGAGTTCAAAAAGATGTCTTAAGAAAAAAACCAGATGATTAATCTTCACAAATCAAAGAAATGTCCTAAATTTTTGGGTGGTCTTTCCTCTCCTTCTTAGCACATGACTACAGAATTGGGGGATGCCTTGTTCCTATAACAAACAAGAAGGCAAAAAGTGGGTATCAAACAGTATGTAAAATTACATCCTAACATCCCTAGAGAACTCAAATCATCATTCTCATCCTGGAAAAGGATCCTGGAATTTTTCCCCTATTCTGGAAAAATTCAAATGAACACCCCCGCTCCTTTACAGGGAAGAAAACTGAGGCTGAACGTCTCAGCAGCACCTCCAGATTTGCACAGGACTTAAGAGGCGGAGCTGTGACACAGGCAGGCACTTCCTACCTGGGGCTCTGCCTACTGCCCACCCTCTTATTTATCACCAAGAAATCACATATGCAAAGGAGAAAGTATAAGTGAAATTGAAAAACACAAAGCAACAAAAACGATGCCCAAGGGTAAGACATGAAAACATAGAAGCCAGAGGGGAAGGGCTTGTGCAGCTGACCAGCCTTCAGGTTTGGCAAGTTGGGCCCACCACCACAGAGCCTGCAGGTCTGAGGTGGCCTGTCGGGGAGCCTGCTGGAATCCACCATCTGCTGGGGAAGAAATGAGGAGAAGGAAGAAAAGAAGGATTCAGCCAAAAGCAAGTGGGAGCACCCCAGGTAGCAGCCCCTCCACAGGCTGCCCCCAGCCCACAATCCCACCCAGGGAGAAGGAGGACCCTGCAGGGACCACACACATGGGAGCACAGGGAGATGGGGCCTCAAGCATCCAGGGGAAGGGGAGGGGATGAAGGGAAAGGGTCCCCCTCTCAGCCAGGAAGAGCAAACCCCTCCAGACTCTCTCCCTAAACACTGTTGGGCTGGCTCAGTCACCCCTCCAGGCCCCACGACTCAGGCCTCCCCGAAGCAGAGGTTGAACCCCACAGGACAGAGGGTGCTGGGGAGAAGATTGCCTTCAATACAGCTTAAGAAAAGGATGCAGTAGACTTCTTTGGGTGGGGGAAATAGGGGCTTCCAGAAGTTCTAAGACATCTGGATAAACCAAGACCCTATGAGTGGAGGCTGAAAAGTGAGGAAGATTTTTGAGATCCTGGGCCTTCCAAAAAATTCTACGACCCAAATTCCATGAAGGGAAGGCTGAAGCCAAGGGAGTGAGGGCTTCCTGAAAGTTCCACAGTCCCTAAAGAGGCTGTACTGTGGCCTGTCAAGATGATAAGTAGCAGGGGAAGGGAAGAAGGTAGGGGTTCTACAAACCAAACCTTCCTAGATAAACCTCACCTCAACCTCCAGGGATGAAAATTGGGGGCCCAGAGGGTGGGACCTGTACCTTCCAGAGAGTGCCATGATCCTGGAACCAACTCATGACCCAGCAGGGGAAGTGGGGCATGGGTAGTGTTTAATAATCATGTTATTATTATGGTATAAAATAAATGGGTATAAAATCCCACCTTATTTTACACCTGAAAAAACCAAGGCCAGAAAGACCACGTCATTGTTACCCACTGTTGGTGGCAGGGCTGGAAATCCTACTGGCCCAATGCCAAAGCCCCAGGTTTTCCCACCACAGTTCGCAGCCTCCAGCCAGCAAAGGAGGGCCTGAGGGTCCCACACTGAGCCGGTGCACAGAGTGCGGAGGGGCTAGAAGGGACCCTCCTGTTGCTGAGAATCTTCCTCCCGTCCTCCTTTCAGAGGCCAGAGGCCCTTGATCTCCCCCTGCAGGTGCCAGAAACCTGCGTCTCCCACTGCAGGGGGAGAAGCCCAGGTCTCCGCCACAAGAACACAGCCCCAGGGAGAGTCGCTGAGATAGCTGTGGGGAAGGAAGCAGCCAGAAGGCTGCCTTCTCAGAGCTCTGAGGCAGGAACCAGAGGCACAAGCTGCCTGTCAAAAATCCAAAGCACTGGCGTGACCCCGAGGGGAATGAACAGGCAGCTGATTTACTGGAAAGGAATGACACAGCAGGTGACCACCCCATGCCACCCGAGGTGCAGGACACCTGGAAGGGGTCTAAGGCAACAGTGTTGCGCCAGTGATGTGGGGTCAGACACCCTACTGAAGAACCGAGGTAATGCTCAGAAAGTGTTAGGCATCATCGTCTCCAGCTAGGGAGGTGTCCCGAAGGTCAGTGCTGCTCCATGACCAAAGTTCAAGTTTGGCAAGTCGGGTACTGCCATGGTCTGAATGCATGTCCCCCCAAAAGTCATACATTGCTATCCTAACCTCCAATGTGATGATATTAGGCAGTGAGGCCTCTGGGAGGTGGTTGGGCCATGAAGGTGGAGCTCTCAGGAATGAGACTGCGGCCCTTAGGGAGGAAGCACCAGACCGTTGTCTTGCCCCTTCCACAGTGTGAGATGCAGCAAGGAGATGGTATCTATGAACCAAGAGCTGGGCCTGCACCAGACACTGAATCTGCCAGCACCTTGATCTTGGGCTTCTCCACCTGCAGAACCATGAAAAAATAAATTCCTGTTGTATATAAGCCAGTCTATGATACCCAGTCTACGATACTTTGTCATAGCAGTCCAAATGGACTAGGACCGGAGCCAAAGGGCGAGAGAACTGCCATACTGTCACCAGTGAAAATGGCTGCGGAGGTGCATGGTGGTGCAGGGGGACTTCGTGAAGCTGGAAGAAAACTTCAGGGAGGGCCAGGGCCTGGCATTGCAGGGCAGGTACATAGGGTCTAAGTGGAGTTTCAGTTCGGAGTTGAGATTTGGAGTTGAAGGTGAGGGAGTTTAGAGAAGCTTCAGGTTTGAGATCCCAGAAGCATAGAAGGCACCTGTCAAGGTCAGAGTCCTGGCTTTGCCTGTGGTAGCGGAAAGAGCTGTTGAAGAAGCAGGGCACCAGGAAGCCAAGATGCTAAAAAGATCACCAACAAGGACACTGTGGTGACTGTGGATGTCCCCCTGGCAGGACGGAGAGACCACAGGACAGGTTCTAAACTCTGCGGAAGGTGGGGGAATCCTTCGAGACGTGCAGGTGGTGGTAAGAAATTGCACGTGGCAGGCTTCGCAACAGGGGCTGTGAAGTATGCTTTAGACTCACAGAATCGGAGGGAGCGATTTTCTGTTCTCCCTGAGTTGGGGCAGAAGAGAGAGTGAAAGGCCAGGGAGGTTTCAGTTATGTGAGGTGGTGAACGGTGTGAACCAGGGAAGCCTGTGTGAGCTGGAGAGTTCGTAATCCAGAGAGTTCATGGGCGCGCAGGAGACCTATTTCTTAGTGCTCGCCATTCAAACCCACTCTGTTACCCTTCACCTTGGAGATATTTATCAGAGAAATGAGTTGGTTCTCGTGGAAAACAGACAGAAATGTCTCGGATGCATCTATTGTTGCTAAGTAGAAATGACTGAGCCAGAAGTCAGAAGAGGCAATAGGGATTAATTACACTATATAGATGTATTTCTTTCATTACTGCAAATTCTGGTGCATCTACAACGCATCTCTAAATTTGGCATGAGAAGCCCTGTGGGTTCAGGTTGCTGTAAATACATCTTTCTGTGCACTTGAGCTCTTCTGGAATTCTAGCGACACCAAACTTAATGCTTCAAACAACTACAAAATCCTCACAATTGATGGCTACATTTATCTCTATTCTTTTGTAAGCATGAATTTTTTTCAGTGCAATGTCTGCTTTATGTGTAAAACCTGCTTAATACCTGGATCCCCACTGCCCTGTTCTAGGTTGTTTACTCTTCAATTTGGAAGCCTTGCAATCTCTAAGGATGTGTTAATGGTTGTCCTGTAGGCTTGATCAAAGTTTATTCATGATTTATTATCCAAGTTTATACGGTTTGTTTTCATTAGAGCTCTCAGAGATGGCATGAGTTATTTCCATGAGTACAAACTTTCTACTCAAGTAGACCACTGAAATTTCCTATTCATGCATGTGAAGGAGTCCTGCTATCAAATCTGCTCCTGAGATATTCTTGGCTCAAAGCTTCCTACATTCTATTTGGGTCAAGTCACAGAATGGTCTGGTAGTAGCAGAGTGAAAAGCAAATCTCCCAGGTTACTATGCTAATCCCGAGAACGATCTGCCCTGGTTGGTTAATAAAATGGGCCTTTTCTTTTATTATGACAGTTTTTCTGCAGTACATAATAGTGCATCATCTGTGCCTCAAATATTTAGCTTCATCTATCTCAAGACAATAATTCATCGAGGTAACCAGAACATTTGTACCCCCGTAATATTCTGAAATAAAAATAAAAATAAAAAATTAATTCATGGAGGTTTGGAACAGATTCTGAAGTATCTGAAGATAGTCTAATCGTTCTTCAAAGCTATGCTCTAAAATTTCCATGCTATTGATGCAGGGAATGCTATAATACAATGATTCAATTAATGACCGACTATCTCCTATCAAGATTCTTCATGCCAGGCAGGGTTTATTTAAGGTGAAGGATCTGAGGACCAGGTTAAGTAGATTACACGTGATGCATTTAGGCTCCATGCAAACACCATGTGCATACATCTAATTCTTATGGTTATACATGGCAGCAAATGACCTCTAGACACACCAAATGCAATGGCTAAATAAACAGTATGTATAGAAATTGTATTAAGATAGGAGTGCCTTTCAGTCAGGGTCTATTCAGGAAAAGAGACTCAGTGTCAGTTTGTTAACAGAAAGAATTTAATATAAGGAATTGGATAGCAGATATGGTAGAGCCGAAGAGGCAGAGAGGCACCCCGCAGCAACACCCTTTGGGCCAGGAGAATAAAGGGGCAACGTTGGGGTTATTAGGAGCTCAGGGAAGGGCGCCGGTATCTCGGCAGCGCTGAAGAGGGCTGGCTGCCCCTGAGACCGCATCAGTGCCTGAGAGATTTGCACCAGGGCCCCTGCATACCCCGCTCAGACCTCTGAGGAACTGGCCGGCTGGGCTGGTGACTCTAAGACAACATGGTGAGGTTGCTTCTGGGGGTAGGGAAAGAACTGGAACCAACTGCCACCAGCAGGATGAACAACAGTTGTTAGGGTGAGAATGAGAGGAACCAGACTCAAAACAGGAAAGAACAAGCCCGGGTCACAGCCGCCTCCTTCCAGTCTCCCTCTAGTGCCCCCTAGTGACAGAACCTGAAATGAACCAGCTGGCTATGGAGAATGGACCCGGCGGGGTCCCAGCCAAGTATGACCCAGCAGGATGGAGGAAGAGAGAGCAGGAGGTGAGAGACAAGAGCTTAATAACCCAAACAGGATGTGCATGCGCCTTACAATCCCATCCACATGCGGGGAGGGGGGTGGAGCAGTAAATCAGGTTACTGTGTTCTGGGTCTCACCCTTACTTCAATTTGGAATGGCCCTAGGGGATTTCTTAAATCAAGGGCTTAAATTTTGTTTTTCCAATCCAGTGTTTCTAATCAGGGTTGTTTTTTTATTGTTGCTTCAGTCACATAGCAAAAGTCCTTCTACAAATTGATGCTAGAAAGTTTCTGAGCCCCAAATCAATAAGGTAAAATAACCATTCTGGGTACAAGGAAAGAATTATCAGACCGAGTCTGTTCTAATATTCCACACAATACCTAACCCTGCTTTTTTTTTCCAGGAGCAGTTATACACGTGGAAATGACAACTAGCAAGACCCAGGTGCTGACAGGAGGCTGAATTGCCCTTTAGAATTGTCTTTTCTGCCACCTCCCAGTACTTTACCACTTACCTAAAAGAAGACAAAATAATAGGCTCTTTTGTTTCCAGTACCTATAATGTGCATTTCCAGGTTTGTTTTGGAGTGCAGCTGTGAAATCTTTCAGCACTGACATAATTCTCTTCCTTCCAATTGTGAAGTGTTCTTTGAGCAATGTAATTGTTCCCCACTGCAATTCTTACAGCAGTGTGTCAGCATGCCAATCACTTCTTCCTCTTCAGTTCTGATTCTTCTAGCTCCCTGCTGTGTTAACACCCAGAATGAGTCCTTCCAGCTGTTGAGAGATGTCGGCATATTTATATGAACTACTTTATGTTTCCCGGGGAAATTTTCTGAAAGCAAAGAGATCTTGGCCAGTATGTCTGTGACTCAGTGGAGATATGCCTGTGCTGGCATTGATATTTTCTTTGGGGTCAGAAACAGTAATTAAACATCTCAAATGGCATACATGAGTACACAGTGTCATTTATCTTAACCGAGTTTTGGTCATATCCATTCCATTCAGTAGAGTACACATGTCACTTGAAATCTCTTCTGGAAATGAGAAACTTTGTCTTATGGTAGGTTCTTCCAAGAGAACCTTGAAGATATTTATTACCATGTTTCTGGCCAGCACGAATATACTGAACTTTTCCTAGCATTTCAGATTTCTTTGTCCTAAGTCTGCACACCTATTTCTCTAAGATTTCCAAAGGTCCTCATAATCTGAGTATAACACGTTTTCCTTTCACAGAAAAGAGGGTTTTATCAAGATCCTTGATTGGAATTATTGAACCTCCTGTTATGGCTTAAACTGTGCCCCCCCCCCCGCAAAAAGGATATATTGAAGTCCTAACCCCTGGTACTTGTGAACACGACTTTATTTGAAAATAAGGTCTTTGCAGACATAATTAAGGTGAGCGTTAAGATGAGATCACATAGGAGTCTGGCAGGCCCTTAATCCAGTACGACTGGTGTCTTTATGAGAAGAAGAGATGGACACAGAGGGAAGACAGCCATGTGAAGATGGAGGCAGAGATCAGCCACAAACCAAGGAATACCAGTGGCTACGAGAGGCCATAAGGGGCAAGGAAGGACCTTCCTCCCCGGAGGCACTGGAGAGCCACACAGCCATGTCAACACCTTGAATCTGGACTTCTGGTCTTCCGAGCTATGGGAGAATATTTTTTGTTTTTTGTTTGTTTGTTTTAAGCCACCCAGTTTATAGTACTTTGTTACTGTAGCCCTAGAAAATTAATACACCTCCCAAATCTACCAACTAGAATTCTGGCATCACAAGTTTTGTCTTTCATCGTTTCAACATCCCTATCTCTGCTTTCTTCTGAGTCAGTGCCTGCAGCACTGGTGAGATCTTCCCTGCCTCTGCATTGGCTGCACATAGAAACAAAGGGTCCTTAGACAAACTCCTCGAAGGACACTCCTGGTGGATGCATGTGGTCCGTCCTCTGCATGCACTGTCTGATAATCATGGGGCGTCCTGGGAACTGGTGCAGCCTCATATTTTCCTTCCCTGGAGTTACACCAGGGACGCTACATATCCGCTGAGTTGGTCACGGCTGTTACTGAAGAGAAAAAAGCCCAGAAGCAAATTTTAGAACTCCCAGTTTCTTTGCTCAGTTCAATAAACTTGTTTCCTATTCCCCCTGGATTTACAACCTTGTATTTCAGTTCTCTACAAGCATGCTTTTCTATGACAAGCAGAGTTCCAGGGCTGCCATGGATGCTTCTCTCTGATGTAGGTGCCGAGGTTTCTTTAGCTCTCAAAGAGCACCACCCCAGGCCCGCCCTCTCTTATGTGTGTGCCTCTAATGTCTCCTAATTATGATTATTCTGGGTATCTTCCCTCTCCTAGTGTACTGGGGGCCTCTCAGCAGACAATTCCTTGTCCTTGCACCTGTGTCGTCAATTCTATCTCAGACTGTCGGAATGCTGAGTAGACCTGTGATTTCAAAGGTAAATTATAGCAGGGATGACCAAGTACTTTCATGCCCAAACCAGAAGACTTTTTTTAGAGTAAAAGGAGATGATTTAAAAAGTTATAATGCTATAACATTTTGAAATACACATTAACCAATATTGATTTTTAATATATTGATATACTTGAAAGATGGTTTTATTAAAGCTTTTTAAAAATGACATCTTTTCTAAAAACAAAATCCATTTATATTAAAGCAGAATAAAGCTTATATTGACATTTAAACATTTAAAAATAGCAAGGGGAATAATTATCTTTGGTATATATTCACATCTGTTAATCAGTTTCTTAGCCATTATCTGTCATAGATATTTTATGAAGAATGTATTTATTTCAATATAATATTTTTCCAATATTTGGTTTGAATCTAAAGTTATACATTATGATTAATAAACTTGGAATGGATAGGTCAATTGACTCCTCTGGTGGTAACAGTAGTAAAGTCAGAGCACATCTGCTAAATGTATAGTATTCTAAATTTTATTCTAGAAATTAAAATGTGTAAATATGAAGCCAAACTTTTTTTAATGTATTTTATTTTTATCTCTCTTGAGTGCCTTTCTTCAACAAATATTTTTTTCCAAGACAAAATAGGTTAAACAAATTGTCTCTGATGCCTTTGAATGTTTCATTAAATTGCAATGCTTCAAGACTATAGACTTTCTCAATTTAAATTTTTTCTGTTGCAGGATATAAACATGTCCAATTAAAAACAAGAGTCCCGGGCCAGGCGCGGTGGCTCATGCCTGTAATCCTAGCATTCTGGGAGGCTGAGGCAGGCAGATCGCTCAAGGTCAGGAGTTCGAAAACAGCCTAAGCAAGAGCAAGACCCCGTCCCTACTAAAAATAGAAAGAAATTAATTGGCCAACTAAAAATATATAGAAAAAATTAGCTGGGCATGGTGGCACATGCCTGTAGTCTCAGCTACTCGGGAGGCTGAGGCAGGAGGATCGCTTGAGCCCAGGAGTTTAAGGTTGCTGTGAGCTAGGCTGATGCCACGGCACTCTAGCCCGGGCAACAGAGTGAAACTCTGTCTCAAAAAAAATAAAAAATAAATAAAAACAAGGGTCCCATTAAATGATTCTTTAAACAAGTCAGCATATTCCAAGCACAATTATAGAACTTAAAAATTAAATCTTGACAAAGAAATAAAAGACACATACATTGGAATGGAAAAAATAAAATCAACTCTATAGGCAGATGATATGGTTATCTACATAGACATCCAAGCAATCTAAAAAAAGAAAAGAAAAAGAAAAAGAGAATTCTCAGAATAAGTGAGTTCAGCATGGTTGCAGGTACAAGGTGAACACATAAAATCAATCACATTTTTTGTTTACAAACAACACGTGTGGAAATCAAAACTAAAGCACAATTCTATTTATAATTGCTCCAAAGAAAATGAAATATTTAGGTATAAATCTAAGAAAACATCTATATGCCAAAAATTACAAAAAGCTGATGACAAAGTCAAAGAAGACCTAAGTAAATCGAAAACATACTATGTTCATGGATTGGAAGACTTAACACAGTAATGACGTCAATTCTCTCCAAACTGATCTATAGATTAATGCAATTCCTATCAAATTCCCAGTAAGAATTTTTGTAGCCAGACACAAGCTTATTTAACATTTGTATGGAAAGCCAAAGGACCTAGCATAGCCAAAAACAATTCAAAAAAGAAGACTAAAGTGGGAGGAATCCCTCTCCTGGATGTTAAAGCTGACTATGTAGCTACAGTAGTCTACAATGTGGATCTGCAGAGAGCTAGACACACAGACCAATGGAATATAATAGAAAACTCAGAAATAGACCCACACAAATATGCCCATGATTTTTGACAAAGATGCAAAAGCAGTTCAATGGAGGAAAGATAGTCTTTCGACAAATGATGTTAGAGCAATTGACATACATAGGAAAAAAGAAAAATGTATTGCGATGTAAATTTTACACCTTAATAAAAATTAACTCAAAATCTATCATGGGCTTACATGTAAAATATAAACTATGAAACTTTTAGAAAACAACTTAAAAAGTCTTTGGGACCTACAATGGGGTAAAAAGTTCACATACTTGACACCTAAAGCATAATCCATAAAAAGGAAAAATTGATAAATTGTACCTAAAGAAAATCAAAATTTTTACCCTTCCAAAGACCCATTTAAAATCATGAAAAAAACAAGCTACACAGACTGGAAGAAAATACTTTCAGACCACATATCCAAAAAAGTATCTAGAATATATAAATTTCTCACCATTCAACAGTAAAAGCAAAAAAAAAAAGTTCTATTAGAAAGTGGGCAAGGTCGGGCAAAGTGACTCACACCTGTAATCCTAGCACTCTAGGAGGCCGAGGCAGGAGGATCACTTGAGCTCAGGAGTTCGAGACCAGCCTCAGCAAGAATGAGACCCTGTCTCTACTAAAAATAGAAAAAATTAGCTGGGCGTGGTGGTGCGTGCCGTAGTCCCAGCTACTCAGGAGACTGAGGCAGGAGGATTACGTGAGCCCAGGAGTTTGAGGTTGCTGTGAGCTAGGCTGACGCCACGGCACTCTAGCGCAGGTGACAGAGTGAGATGCTGTCTCAAAAAACAAAAAAGAAAGAAAAAAAGAAAAATGGGCAAAATGCCTGGACATTTCATTTAAGAGGACATACAGATGGCAGAAAAGCACATGAAAACATATTCAACATCATTAGCCCCTAAGTCTACGTAAATTAAAACCACAAGGAGATATTACTACACGGCCATCAGAATGGCTAAAATAAAAAATAGTGACACCATCAAATACTGGCAAGAATGAAAATAAAATGGATATTCACACATTGCTGGTGGAAATGCAAAATGGTACAACCACTTTGGAAATTAGTTTGGCAATTTCTTTTAAATCTAAACATGTAGTTATGACATGACTGAGCAATTTCCAAACTCTTGAGAATTTATCCCAGAGAAATGAAAATGATGTTCACGTAAAAATCTGTTTACAAATGTTCATCGTAGTATTATTTATATTTGTCAAACACTGGAAGTAACCCAGAATTCTTTCCATGGGTAAAAGGTTAAACAAACCATGGTACATCCAGTACTACCACTCAGTAATAAAAAGAGCAAACCATCCATGCATGCAAAAGCTTGAATAGATCTCAGTGGAATTATATTGAACACAAAAAGCCAATTTCAAAAGGTTATACACTGTATAATGGTTGCATAACATTCTAGAATACTCTTGAAACAACAAAATTATAGTGTTGCCAGAGGTTAGGAATGGAGGTGAAGGAGTGAGTACAGCCATATAACCAAGTAGCACAAGGGAGCCTTATGGTGGTGGAATAGCTCTGTATCTTGATTATGGTGGTGGTTACATGGAGTTACACATGTACTAAAACTGCATAAAACTGCACACACACACAGAAATGAGCACATGTAAAAACTAAGGAAATCCAAATAAACTCTGTGGGTTGCACTGATGTCAATTTCCTGGTTTTGATCCTGTACCATAGTTATATAAGATGCTACCATTGAGGGAAGATGGGTGAAGGATACATAAAACATCAACATGGTTTTTCAACTTCCTGTGATCTTTAATTATTTCGAAATAAAAAGTTTTAAAAATTAAATCTCGTACACTGCTTGGGTTCTCATTCCCACCAGCTATGTATGAATGATTCCGTTTCTCCACGTCCTCCCCAGCCTCTGCTGTTGTCACTGGTTTTTACTGTAGCCATTCTGACAGGTTCAATTCTTCTCTTGCTTTTGTAGGGATAAATTTCAATATTTTCCTGTTCACATGCTTTATTTTATTTATTTATTTATTTATTTGAGACAGAGTCTCACTCTGTTGCCCCGGCTGGAGTGCCGTGGCGTCAGCCTAGCTAACGGCAACTTCAAACTCCTGGGCTCAAGTGATCCTCCTGCCTCAGCCTCCCAAGTAGCTGAGACTACAGGCATGTGCCATCACGCCCCGCTAATTTTTCCTATTTTTAGTATAGACGGGGTCTCGCTTTTGCTCATGCTGGTCTCAAACTCCTGACCTCAAGTGATCCTCCTGCCTCAGCCTCCCAAGGTGCTGGGATTACAGGCATGAGCCACAGCACCCGGCCTACATGCTTTATTTTAAATCCTCACTTTTTTTGCTAAAAGCCGAAGTATTTTTGGCACTCTATTGAATACCTTGCTTAAGGATTCCCAATTGATTTTTTTTTTTTTTTTTTTTTTTTTTTTTTTTTTTTTTAGAGATGGGGTCTCGCTCTTGGTCAGGCTGGTTTCGAACTCCTGACCTTGAGCTATCCACCTGCCTCGGCCTCCCAGAGTCCCAATTGATTTTTAAAATAACCAAAATTAGAGAGCTTGATTGCAAAAAATTTAATACTGCTATAGGAAACTTAGGTTGATCTATAAAGTAGTTCTTCAAATGTTTAAACATTTTAAAAAGCCAGTTGACAAGGCAGCAAAGAGAAAGATGTACTGCCATGCTGAAATATTTTATCGTATTTAACATAAGCTTCATAACAGACTTTAATTCATTTAACTCTGGCTGAGCGACTACACATTAAAAATTCTCAAAATCGCAATGTCTGTGCCAACTGGTAGAATGTCACATCTTGTTTGGACCCCTGGGGTATCCAAATGCTGAATCCTGATGAAGGAACATCAAAGCTTATTGCTGGACAAGTTTCTGGAATTCATGTCAGATACCGAGGCAGCTGGGGTGACCTTAGAATTTGTCATTAAAAAAACGGATTCAGCTTTATCAGACAAAACTTTCCCAGAAAGCCCACCTTCAGAAAATGTCAGTGCACTCAACTGAAGAACCACATTGACTTCATGAAAGATCTGCATTTTTGTGTTTACAATGCAAATGGGTTCTGCCTGCTAGGATTAAAGAGAAGCGAAATGACCTAGTGTCTGTCATCACCTCTATATGTTGTTGATAACATTGGAACAACATTACCTGCGTGGTTAACTGAATATGGCAGCATTGGTCACTTTCCCCAGTATCATTAGTGAGGTTGATGAGGACCCATGATGTATTCATGAGCTTATGCAAAGTGCATCTTTTCAACTAAGAAGGTTAAACTTGCTTCAGCAACTGCCCTAGCTCAGGTAGGAACTTTTATTACCCCTCCTCCTCCCTTGAACCTGACAGGTTTGATGTTCAGTGTTACCTGCCTTCGTGTAGATATGTCTGCAAAGGTGGTAAGGACTGTTCTTGGTCAAGAATTGAAGGAGTCTTAAGGTATTTGCTTCATGAAGCTGATCACTAACTAGCAACTGAAGATGTCAGAAACCGCGATGCTGGTAGGATGGGGGTGGAAGAACTATTCCTATTGTTTTGCAAATGAACACGATAGGCATCAACTAGTAGTCCTGGAACCTAAGATAAAACCACATTCTAAAAACATCAAACTGCCTGAGCGGGGAACAGTACGTAAACCTGTTGGAGAATGCATTTTCTTATAGCAAAAGGCAGGTAAAACTCAGGTTGATTCTGCTGTGTTGCTGGTGAAGTCTCTGCCATAAATATTCAAAACAGAAGAGAGCAAGTCACTTAGACACAATGAAGAACAGGTAATTTATACAAATGCCCACACTTAATTCTCAAACACTTCAAGGATGAAGAATTAGCTCATGTAATATTGAAGCCAAGGTCATGGAATACCTTTGGCTAGAATAGTTTGTGCTGTGCCAACAGGATCATAATTCAGTATCATAATTAACATCTCTTCCAAGAATAAATATCTGTCTGGCCTTCTCACTGTAGTCCAGGGTTTGATAGGGTTTGGTACCACCAGTTAACAGTCCTGATGAAGACAAGTCATTACTCTCCACATTAGCAAAAGGCTTTAATTTCTGTTTTAAATCTACCTGTGAGCCACTCCCCACCTCTTTAACTAAATTGTTTCATATGGCTCCGACGAGCACTAATGAAGAACCTGACATTTTCCAAGCAGTGGCAGATTAACAAGGGTTTGATTCAACTGTACCCTATCCATGTCTGGAAGAAACCTCCTTTGGTTTAAGAGCTACAAGTTATAATAATTTTTACAGTCACTCTAGAGTTATTAGTGAATACGCTATTTATAAGAAAAGGAAAGGATGTCTTCCACACGCCCCTGCTCTGACCCTCTGTGCCTGGGGTCGTTCCATTGACTCACACCTGGACACCCGTCCTGCTGGGCCCACATCCCTTGGGCGGGTTCCTGTGCCAGCTCCCAGACCACTTCTGCCTTCAGGTTTCCTTTCAGAATTGCTGGCTCCAGTGCAAGCTGATGCCTTCAAGTCTTTTATTTTCTGGTAAGTAGCCTTTTATTTCCTTCCTTGCAGTTATGCCCTGGAGTTTAGCATACTCTCTTTCTTTTCCCTGAGGTGATTTCTTGTGCTTTAGGTGGATGCCTAAGAGTTACTCTACCCTAATGTTTTTCTTGAAAAATTTGGGTCCCAGATAGAACCAATTTCTATCCTGTAGTTTAAATCTCCCTTTTATTACTCCTGGGTGTAAATCTTCCCAGGAGTAATAAAAGGGAGTGACTCAATGGCGTAAGCATCTTATCTGTAAAGTCTCACTAAGCCAGCACAAACCTCTTCTGTTAAAATATCCATGTGAGCACCTATGCATCGAATGAGTGTGTTCTGGCTTTTGGCGCTGTCCTCACAGCATTCTGGTTCAGGCTGGAAGGCCTGCGCCCGTCCCATTCTGCCCATGTTGGCATTTACCCAAACACATATGTCTATACTCTAACCAGAGATTTAAGAGCATCACCTTTTCCTAACCTGTCTCTAATTTGCCTGTTAGGGTCCCAATAGCTCAAGCCTGTGTGTGCACACACGTGTATGTGTGTGTTTAAATCTCTAATCTCTATGCTGTTTCTATTCACTCTTCCCTGCCTGTCTCACACCCAGTATCCCCAGTAGGAAGATTTCCCGGGACTCTTATGGGTCAACCTCTGATTTTAGTAGCCCATTTAAAAAAACCTCTGAAATACCAAAGATCTCCTACATGGCTGTATTAGTTGGAGAGGGGAGGAAGTGTGATTGGTTTGGAGGTCTGATGCAACTGCCTGTTTAGGCTGGGGAAATGGGGAAGAAGAGGACCCTTTCCAAAAATCTGTATGGGAGAAAGGACATCTCCTATGAACCAGTGAGGACTGGTTCTAAGTCCTCTCTACCACGTTTATCACTTCTAGCACTTTTCTGGGTTCCTCCTGGCTGTCTTCTTTCTATTTGGAGAGAAAAATCTCAAAGGGAGAGCTACTGAACAGCAAAAGGTTATGATAGTGACCATTTTGAAAAGGGAAGATAGTGATTGTGAGATTGGCCACAAGTAAGGTTCTAGCTTTGGAGAAGGCATTAGGAAATTGTACCCTCTGAAATGGGCATTCTTACTCATTTTTGAAAAAGTCCCCCCAGGATGAATTATGATCTGGGATCTGCTTTAAAATAATCCAGTAAGGGATAGCAGAAGAAGCAAGATTGGATACAGATTAGTAATTGATGAAACTGGATGATTGGCACATGGGAATTCATACTATTCTTTCTACTTTTGTGTATGATTAAGAGTTTTCATAATAAAAAGGTTTTAAGTCTCCTACGGAGATATCCACCTAGGAGGTATTTTGTAAATGTGTTACTGATTATACAGGACTGTCAAAAACCCAGGACCCTTTCTCAGAGGAAAGGTATTGATTTAACATGTAGCTTTTGAAAGCCATGCTGTGTTCTTGTTGACTATTGCCTGTCTGCTCCAAAGGAGTGTACCAATGACAGACATTTGGGGAAATTGATCAAAGAATCTTAAAGTCCTGCTGCATATGATTTGGGTTAGAAGTATACTTGCTTGCATATGAATAGA
This sequence comes from Cheirogaleus medius, assembly GCA_008086735.1. Classification (NCBI taxonomy): domain Eukaryota; kingdom Metazoa; phylum Chordata; class Mammalia; order Primates; family Cheirogaleidae; genus Cheirogaleus; species Cheirogaleus medius. Next base: position 8,753,830 of record VBSM01000361.1, read on the forward strand.
ATGTTTCTGGAAGGACTCACTAAAAGTTAGTGATATTTGCCTCTAGACAGGGAAGCCAGGTATCTAGAGAAAAGGGATTGAGAGGCTACATTTGAAAAAATTAAGTGATGAAACAAATAAACAAAGCTATTTTGCACTGCAAGATTAGATTTGTCACTGCCTCTAATACTGACCCAGTTGAAAGTGACCTGTCTAGTCAGCCTAAGATCAGGTTAACCAAACCCTGCATGCCTAGCCCCATTGTTCAGCAGCTGAGTAACAGACTGCTCGACAGACTCAGCTTGCTGAATCAGTACATCAGGGCACAGCTAAAGCAGGACCAGTGACACTGCTTAACCCCAGCCTTAGAAGCACCATGCAGACAATAGCTTTGCTCACATTCTTAAAATGCGGCAGGAATATGTCCACAGCATATGGGAAGGTGCAAGCTTCTCAAAGCCCATCTATATCCTCCTCTGTAGAAGCAGGCTTCTTAGAGAAATGACTTGGAAATGATGTAGAAGGTACACAGGCACCCCTGAGTGGGAACAGAGGCATCCCTGCAGGGGGGCAGGAACGGGCCCCACGACTTAGATAGAGCCACCCCTGAAATGAGAATGTGATTGCATTTGTTAGTGGATTTGCCATTAAGCTATTCTTGTACCTGAAAATGCAGACCTGCATGTGTTACAGAGCTCCTGATGTTTTCAATGTAGGGAGAACAATGTTCCTCCGAAAGAACAAGCTGGCACAGTGACTGCTAGCTGCTGCCACAACATCCTTGTTGCAGAAGAAAACAGAAAAACCGAAAAGCAGGGAAATTCTGCTTATGATTTTTGGTCTCAAGATAGGCGTGTTGAAGATCATTATCCCAAATTTGGGAGCATTTTAAATCCTGATATGTGGATGGGAGCTTTAGAACTGCTCCTGATGTTGGAGCAACTGTTTACAGATTGAGTATTTGGGTTAAACAAGTCCATCATGTTTTTTCACAAACAGAAAAACAGCAGGGCGCATTTACCTATTGAGGCAAGGGAGCTGGAATTCACTGCCAGTTATGAATGGACTTTGAAAGCAGCCAGAATCAAAGCAAATGTAAAACCAGTTTCCAGACAATGTTTAAGACTCGTGCTTATGTTTCCGCTGAAGCATTTAGTATTTAGGCGGTTAGATTGAGTCAGAGAAGTATAGCAATTTCTAGTTGAAAGATCACCTGCAGTCTTTCCAGGTCTCTGTTCCAAAGACAGAAGCATATCCTGTATTAATTCTTTCTGTTTGGTCATCTGTTCAGTTCACTGTGGTCTACCCTTGAGGCTATCAGGATTCTTAGATGTGTAATGAAATGTGCCAAGCCAAAGCTTTCTGGGGTGCTGAGAACCAGCAAAGATTGAAAGCTTGACATCAACAAACACTTGTTGAGGAAGGCAACTTGGCAACATCTATCAGAATTATTATACAAACATACAAATGCAATTCCACTTTTGAGAATTTACCTTAAGGATATATATGTTCCAAAATGATGTCTATAAGAGGTAATTAATTCACTATTGCACTGTTTATAATGGCAAAAGATTTAAAACAATGCTATCCGTAGAGGACTGGTTAAATAATGGCACTTCCATACAATGAAATACTACACAGTCACGAAAGAATGAAGAATTCTTTTAAGTACTTTAAAATCTTAAAAATAAATTAAGTAGAGGGGGAAAGGTTAGAGCAGTCATTGAAAGCAGCTTTCATTTGTAAAAAGGAGGAGGATTGATAAGAATGTGTTCTATATTTGTTCACACCCTTTGAGAGATTTTGCACCCTGCACAAAAGAAACTGAACACTAGTGTCCCCCATGGTGGGAAACTGAATGTCAGGAAGATTTTTCACCATAGTCTTTAAATTTTTCAATTATCAATTATCCATTCAAAACTTTGACTTTTTAATCATGAATTGTCTATTCCAAATGATATATTTTAAGTCAGACTTTGACATGACTGTAAAATGGTACCAACTACATAGCTGGCATGCTCCTAACGAATGATGATTTCCTGAATATGCAATGAAACATGAACTTGGAATTTCTGCTTATAGCATTATGGCTATTATAGATTTTTTTTTCTACTCAAAAGTTAACAAAGGAATTATAGAACTCTTCTTTTTATTTTATTTTTTTTACCAGCCTTCCCCCTCCCTCCACCCTCTGACTTTTATGACACTCTAAAGACAGCTGAGAAGTGAACGTTGAGTGGAGAAACGCTGAGTCCTTGCACTCCCTGAGATGACGCAAAAGTGCCAGGAGCACTAAGCAATCGCCTGGAGCTATTTTACTTAAGTTTATTTCTGCCCGGCCAGCTCTAGGCTTCGTATTTAGGCATCTTTCCTCTGACTCTCTCTGGTTTGTATTGAGTCTAAGACTACAAAAAAAAAAAGGAACTAGATATTTTTGAAGCATAAATTACTGGACACAATTTAATCAGTTAGAAAATCTTACTGATGAATTCAGTTATTTGGTGACATTTATGAAAAAGAAAGAATAGGAAGTAAATCTCTTTAGAAGTGATTTTCCTGATTCTCTGATTAAATGAAAATGACATTATAAATAAGGTTCCTTAAATTGGGGATCAATATGGACAGATCTTGGCTTAGCATTGTGGCACACCTTGAGAAATGAACACAGCGTATCTTGGAGGTGGAGGAGAGAGATGAGAAGGGCTGTACTTGCTTTACTACAATGATGCATACATTCTGCAAATGCACATTGGTCTTATTTTTATCTTCCCATGTTGACCGCCTCACGGAATTGGTTGAGGTTCAACTGAGTGTAGTATGTGTGGATGTACTTCATAAACTCTAAATTATGGTCATGGATAAATACTGGCCCTTATATTGCTAAATTTGACCAGAATTTTTCCCAGAACTTTGTGTAGAATTTTAAAATCAAACATGTGCAGATATCATGAAAATGCTGTAAAAGAGTTGATGATTAGTAACCGTGATATTTCCAAGCCATATACTGTATATTTCTTGGAGAATTCCTAGGATTTGGGAGTTTTTTTAATTATTTCAAAATATCAAGGTTGTACAAATGTTTTAATTACATGAATACCTTTTATAATGCTTAAGTTGTGACTTTCAGTGTGTCCATCACCCAAATAGTGTTCATTATATCCAATAGGTAAGTTTTTATCCCTCCCCTCCTCCCCCTCCTCTTCTTGATTTCCAATGACTTTTACATCTTTTTGTGCCCATGTGTGCCCATCGATTAGCTCCCAATTATGAAAGTGTACATGTGGTATTTGTTTTTACATTCCTGGGATACTTCACTTAGGATAATGGTTTCCAGTGCCATCCAAGTTGTTGCAAAAGATATTACTTCATTCCTTTTTATGGCTGAGTAGTACTCCATGGTATGTATATACCACATTTTCTTAATCTATTCATGAATTGGTGGGCACTTAGGTTGATTCCACATCTTTGCAATTGTGAATTGTGCCACAATAAACATTTGAGTTCAGGTATCTTTTTGATAAAATGACTTCTTTTCCTTTGGGTAGATACCCAGTGATGGGGTTGCTGGGTCAAATAACCCTACTCTTGGGACTTGGAGTTTCATTACTGAGTCTTCAAAATGCCTTTGCTTCAGACTGGCTTAGGCTGCCTAATGGCTTCCAAATCCTAGTGCTCTGCTGGCCCACGTTGAAACTCCTCCAGCTTCCGGTGCAAGTGTCAGTTCCCATTTCCTGTGTTTAGTGAGAGGAGGGAATCATCACCACGGCTGAGTCCTAAGTTTTTATTGAGGTGAGGAGACAAAGAATCTTAACACTGGTCACTGGGCTGAGGCTAACTTGTAATGAGATTGTTTACAGGAGTCAAACTTCGCTGATCAAAGAGGACTGAGCCATCTAGGTGCGTTTCCGCAGCCATGGCCTGCTCCACCATCCAGTTTTAGCAACTAATAAAGCTGAGCATGCATGTACCCCTCTTTCCCCCACCCAGGAATGCAGTGCTCAGCTCTGCGACAGGACTTCCAGTGGAGAGACCGGCTCTGATGTATAACTGAAAAAAAGCCCCAGACTGAATTAGGCCATCAGAGACATACCCTGGTGACTTGACTTCTCATTAGCTTGACTTCTAAGAAGCTATTTTAGTGGAAATCCACATATAATAGAATGACTTGGCAACTTAGTCAAATGCAGCCCTGGGAGTGAATCAGCTTTCAGTAGAATAAAGATTGCCATGGTCAGCCTTTTGGAACCCACTAGGAATTAGTTTTCCCCTCTGTCCAAGGACACTCGTCACGATCAGAGGAAATGCTGCGATTGACGTGGAAGCAAGTCTTTGCCTACAGTGTCTCAAAACCTCGGAAGCAATTTCCCTATTTATTTATTTTTTAGATGAAACAGGTTCAGAAGGTAAGCAGTTTCCTTATGTGACCAACTCTGATCCTCGTCACTTAGCTAAGTTGTTGACTCTGGTCTGGTTACTTACTGCACGTGGGCGGAAGACTGAGATAGGATCGTGCCCGTGCAAGCACCCTGGTAAGTTGTAGAACACTGCATACGTGTGAACGTTTCGCAGGGTGGTTGTTAGGAATAAATGAGATTGCCTGGTAGGAGCCTGCCACTCTCAGTGTTCTGTTCCTAGAGCACCGAGGGCTCTGATAAGTAGATTGATTCGAGAAGTGATGGGGGGCTGATTTGCACCTGGTGTTCCTGCGCTCCTGTCTGCTTCAGCCCGTCTCTGGTTTCCAGCTTTGCCACGTTGAGCTCCCAGTACCTGCTCTCTGGCCAGCAAATGCTGGCTTTTCTTCATTTTCCAAGCCAAAAACTGCAACTCCAAACTCAGCCATGTGAACTCTGGCTGGAGATAAGGAATGTCTCTGGGAGAGGGACTGAAGTCGCCACCAGGAAACCAGGCCTGACTCCACCAAGGCAACCTTCTTCTCCATGGCCTTTCCTGTTTCAGCTGCCCACTGTGTACTAGTTCTGTGTCTTCTCTGAGGTTCTCATAAATCTACATATGCAATAAAATGGCAAAAAGCTAGACCCGCATTGTACCAATATGTTTCCTGGTTTTGATATTGTATTATATTCATGCAAGATGTAACCATTAGTAGAAACATTGGGGAAGGGTACCTGATACTCTGTACTATCTTTGTAATGTCCTATGGATCTATTAATATGAAGAGTTTAAAAATAAAGAGTTTAAAAATCACTTAGTCCGTATTGCAGCTAACAGACAGACATGAACTCAGATGTGAGCTACCTACATGGTGAAGCAGAGGCCAGAGAGGGACAGGAAAAAAAGATTGAGTTTAGAAGCTAAGAGCCAAATAACAGCTTCATTGGTTCCATGGTGCAGAGTTCTCATTTATTAACTGGATGGAGCAGCTGTGAATATTAAAACATGAGCAAAGGTTTTGTGGGAACTGACAACCCCCAGGACATGGAAAGAGCAATGGGGTGGCCGCAGGGATCCGGCCAGAGGTAGACCAAAGCCTGAGCTCACGTCTGTTAGCTGCAATATGGACTAAGTAATTTTTAAACTCTTTATTTTGAAAAATTAATATTAACAGATCCATAGGATGTTGCAAAGATAGTAGATAGTATCAGGTACCCTTCCCCCAGTTTCCACTGACGGTTACATCTTATATCAATATAATACAATATCAAAACCAGGAAACGTATTGGTGCAATGCGGGTCTAGCTTTTTGCCATTTTATTGCATATGTAGATTTATGAGAACCTCAATCAAGACACAGAACTAGTCCATCACCACAAAGATCTCTCCTCCCCCTCACCATTGCCACATCCCTAACCCCTGGCAACCACTAATTTGTTCTCCATCTCTATAACTTTGTCGTTCTGAAAATGTTATAAAAATGAAATCATACAATAGGTGACCTTCTTAGGTTCACTTTTTACATATTGCTGAATTCTATTTGCTGATAATTTTCTAAGAATTTTTGCATCTATATTCATGAGAGACTCTGGTCTTTAACTTTCTTTTTTTTTTTATATTGTCATTGTCTGGTTTTAGTATCAAGGTAATATTAGCTTCTTAAATTACTGGAGAAGAGTTCCCTCCTCTTCTATTTTCTGGAAGAGATTGTGTAGAAGTGGTATTAATTCTTCTTTGAACATTTGGTAGAATTTGCCAGTAAAACCATCTGGGACTGGAAAGTTCTTTTTCAGGAGTTTTTAACTTACAAATTCAATTTTCTTTATAGTTATAGGGCTATTCAAATTATCTATTTTATATTGGGTAAGTTGTGATAGTTTGTGCTTTGCAAGGAATTGGTCCATTTTGTCTAAGTTGTCAAATTTATGCGTGTAGAGTTGTTCACAGTATTCTCATATTATCCTTTTGATGTCTGCAGGGTCTGTAGTGATATCCACTGTTTCTTTCCTGACATTGGTAATGTGTCTTCTCTCTTTTTCTTTATTAGTCTTGCTAGAAGTTTGGGGATTTTATTAATCTTTAAGAAAAGTTTTTGTTTTATTTGCTTTCTCTATTGTTTTTCTGTTTCCAGTTTCATTGATTTCTGCTCTTTATTATTTCTTTCCTTCTGTTTGCTTTGTGTTTATTTTGTTCTTCTTTATCTGGGTTCTTGAGGCAGAAGCGTAGATCATTGATTTGCGATTTTCCTCTTTTCTATTGTAAACTTTAAGTGCTATACATTTCCCTTTCAACACTGCATTAGCATAGATTTCTTTTTTTTTTTTAATTTGCATTGAGACTTCCTCATTGATTATTTAACAATGTGTTGTTTAGGTTCCAAGCATTTGGAGCTTTTCATTTTATCTCTCTTTTTTAATTTCTAGTTTAATTCCATTTTTGTTAAAGAACATGCTTTTTGTATGATTTCAATTCTTTTAAATTGGTTAAGGTTTTTTTTTTGTGGCCCAGGATGTGGTCTATCTTGGTATATGTTCCACGGGCTCTTTAGAATGTCTTTTGCACCTGTTGGGTGTGGTGTTCTGTATATGTCTATTAGATCCTTTTGGTTGATGGTGCTGTTGAGTTCTTCTACATCTTTGCTGTTAGAGTTCATGCAGGCTTCTTTCTGGTAGTTCTATCAATTGTTGAGAGATAGGTACTGAAATAAATTTCTAAGTGTGATTGTGAATTTGCCTATTTCTTCTTTCAGCTCTATCAGTTTTTGCTTCATATATTTTTCAACTCTGTTTTTTTGTCCAAACACATTTAGGATTACAATGTCTTCTTGGTAGACTGACAATTTTATCATCATCTAATGTTGCTTTCTGTTCCTAGTGATTTTCTTTTCTCTGAAGTCTATTTTTTCTGATATTAATATAGCTACTCTTGCTTTCATTTGATTAACGTATATAGGGTATATCTTTTTCAAAACTTTTACTTTCAACCTACCTAAATTATTACATTTGAAGTAAGTTTTTTATAGGAAACATATAGTTGAGTCATGTATTTTTACCCCCTTGGTCATTTAGTCTTTTAATTGATGTATTCAGAGCATTTATAGTTAATGCACTTATTGATATCTTAGGGCTGAAGTCTGCCATTTTATTCCCTGTTTTGCATTGTTCTCTCTGTTTTTTATCTTTCTGTTTTCTTTTTCCTGCTTTATTGTGAGTTACTGGAACATTTCTAGAATTCCATTTTGATTTATCTATAGTGTTTTTCAATGTATCTTCTTGTACAAATTTTTTTAGTGGTTGTTCTAGGTATTAAATAATATAAACATAACATATCACAGTCTACTGGTATCATCCTTTTACCAGTTCGAGTGAGGTATAGAAAACTTACTACCTTTTATGTTCTTTTACCCTCTCCTGCATACATATATTAATAATTTTCTTCACTGTTTTCTGTACTTTCACTGAGAACTATCAAATAGTGTCATATTTTTTGATTCAACCATCAAATACAATATAGAAAACTCAAGAACAGAAGTAAAGTATTTTATATTTACCATGTTTTGTGCCCACTGACATTGCCAGAGTGCCTGCTTGTTCCTGTCCAAGGCTGGGATACACAAGTCAAGAAGAAAACCCAGGGAACTTACCACCATGTCATTCCTCATGTCTTGAGTTTCCTGGCTGGTATGCCTTCTTCTCTCCTCCTTTCACAAACTTCTTGTTCTTGTTTTGTATATAATATTCAGGGTATTCAGTTGTACCTGGTAGTAGGAATAGTGAAAATTATGTCTGCTTCATCTTTTCCAGAAATGGAGTTTTCTTTGCAATTACAGTTTGTGGCTTGAAATTACCTTGCCGTTTCTTCTATTCTGTTGCTTGGGATAAAAGTTAAATTTATCTTTAAATAATCTGGACCTCTTATAGCAGATTTAACCTTTGGGAGGGGGAGAAGATGGAGTTGGAGATACAGGAAAGCTATCAGGTAGAGCAGCAAAAAGCAGCAAGTAGACCCAATAGATATGCTGAATAGATTTGTGTTGACAGCTGGCAGTGCCTTCCCCAGTGAGCTACGTCAGTCTTTTTTATCAGGGCCTGGTAATTGTTATATATCCTGTGCCCCCACTGCCTTATGAAATAAGAAAGAAAACTAGATTGGAGTTAGGAGACCTATGTTACAGTTGACAGTGTTGACCTTGAGCAAGTGACTTCACCTTCCTCAGCTCTGTTTTAGACACCCTTAAAATGTGGTTGTAGGTGGATTATTTCCTAAGGTTTCTCCCAGCTCTTACGGTGTGTAATTACTCTTCGTGGATAGCTTCCCCACCACCACTACACACGTCCACGCACGCTTCCAAGGGCAAATGCTCAACAGCTACTTTGTCCTCCAGAAGTCTTTAAGGAGGATTTGGCAACATGCTTCACAAGACATTTAAAACCTCACTCATCGGTTTTTGCAAATCTTGTTCATTTAAATTGTCACAGCTCAAGAGCCCTGGGATTTAAACCTTGGAAAGGGTAAGGCTTGTCAGCAGAATTTCTGTGTTAATTTGTAAAGAGATGAGGGATATTAAAACTTTCCACTCTGCGGAAGGCAGTAGAGAGGCTGCAGACAGGAAGCCCAGAGGAGTAGTAGAGGGAAAGTCACAGACAGAAGCCTGAACTCTTAGACTCTGGTTTCTCCCCTGTCCTACCAGGGTCTCCATCCCTACTGGACTAAAAGAGACATGAGCTTGAGGGAGAGAGAAAGTCATAGCTGGTAGAGGCGAGCTGGGAAGGAACAGGCGTAAGAACAGGATCTGAACATAAACAGGAGTGAGAGAGCCATGATTTATGAAAGATCAAATAGATACCCACCCCCAGGGTACAAATGCATCCCAGAAAAGCTTTTCTCATATTTTTCATCTCTGTCCTTTCTCATTGAAGCTACCAGAGATGATTCCATTGGTTAAAGTATTTCCAGGAAATGCTCGTTTACACATTAAATTTCTTAACATATAGTGATTGGACAAACTGTCCAAATCTGTTAGAAGAAGGTAGCTTTTTAAAATTATTAATGCTTTCCATCCAACAATTTTTGAAGACAATAATACCTGAAGGGATATTATTTTCTTCTCTCCTGGCCAGTCATTGAAAATCTCTGCATCTGATGAGAGTTGTTTCTGGCGGAGTTTTTGAAGAAGGCAAAAGAGACGACACCATTATTAATTGGCCACGTGAGAAACAAGATCGGTATGATGTGGTTGGGAAGTTGAGAGAACAGAACCTTGGCTCTGGAGACCCCTCCAACTGGAAAAGAAGGACTGAAGGGAGCCGTGGAGAGGGACAGGGAAAGACGGCTGGCCCGGATCTTTTGTTTCCTCTGCCTCTCTCAAAATTCTTTTCAGGGAATATTTTGGTGGTGCCCTGGGTCATGGGAGGCTTTGAGGCTCAAAAGCTTGTAGTATCTGAAGAACTGGCGATATTTTGAGTATTTTATGAACATTTTTTGCAAGTGAAAATGAGCATGTTCTGTTCTTCCCACCTGGAGACAGAATGGAAGTGTGACCAGGAGGGTAATTTACATGGTATCTTACTCTGGCTGGGTCTCATCTCCCTTCAGCTCTCCTTCATTTCACAACGGAAGGTCCACGCTACTGGCTCGATGGGGAATGCAGGAAAAGAGGGTGCCCACAAGCCTCTCAGGAAATGCAGATCAGAGGGAAGACAGCCCCAGTGTCAGCGATAGCCACACAATGCTATCCGCATTGCCGCAACAGATGCTTAAGATGCTTTGAGTCCCTAAGGCCCAAGACCATGAAAGAAGAGATCACAAAGAAATAATAAAGTCTATGATAACATGGTTTATGGTGCCAGCAGAGCCAAAATTTGCTAATAAGAAGAATGACCAACAGACAAAACGAAGCAGAGTGAACACTGAGGACTGGGAGAGCGTATTGGATTTTACCATTAGGAGGTTATCGGTGCTAAGGCAAGAATGGCTTTAGTGGAGTGATTAGGGACTGGAAGCTTGATTCTACTGAGACACAAAAGAATGAAGACTTGAGTGGAAGCTAACAAGGTGAGCACCAAGTTTGAGAATAAAAATGTTGATAATCATAAGAAAAGGCTTACAGGTGGTTTTTGAGAAAAATGAGCCAGGTTCGTAGGCTGAGCCTGGGAATATGGAAAGGGGATGCGGAAGCTATTGAGGAAGCCGGATTAATGGGGCAAGGTTCGGAGGAGAAAGTAAGGAAGGATGAGGCGCAGGATTGGCCGCAGGGACTGGAGGAAGGAGGACGGGAGGCCATGCGGCTCTCTCGTGGGCTCTGGCACACGAGGGCAAAGCTTGCACGGAAGCCTGAGAAGTGGGAGACTTTGGCAGTGGAGTGAGGGTTTGGGAAAGCAGGCGGAGGAAGGGAGGGTTTATTATAAGAGGAAACAAGGCAGTGAGTAAAGAAAAAGGCAGGTAAATGAAGAGATGAACTGCCATATTTTTGTATGGAAATCGATGGTTTTAAAGTAAAATCAGAAGTCACTGACCTACAAAATTCGGCTTTGGTATGAGTCCCTGTGGTGGCAGGACGTCTAAGGTAGTAACTGTTGTAGATGTATTAAGGTGCCAGGGTGGGCCTTTGTCTCGACACATTAAAGGCAGATACATCAGGCGTGCACAGCGACGGAGCCGGCTCTGGTCTCTCTGCGGTGGGACATCTTGAGACATGTAGGGTGGAGAAAGGCCCGGCTTGGTCCTGGCAGGGACTGTCCTGCAGTGAGCAGGCACCCTAGATATTAAAATAGGTCAAAGGAAGATGAGGCAAAGGTCAGGAAAGTTTTCCAAATGCCTCAACGTGGTCTCTGAGGTCTCTCAAACCCCCTTTCCAAATGGCCCTGCCTTCCCAGTAGCCTCCTTCCCATGGCAACCATGCCAGGACCACTGTGAGTAGATAAACCTGATCCCCTCCTACCTGGTCCGTGCCATTCAGCATCGCGTGGTACACATCCTCCTCTCTCCGGCCTTCCCAGATGACCGCCAATCTGTTCTGCCTGAGTCACAGTATACAGGTGGAGAGCTTGCACTGTGGTATCTACAAAATGTAGGTTCTGGGTAATTTGGCTACTTCGTAGCTGTGTAATTTAGGTGAGTTACTTAACTCGCTCACCTTTGGTTAAGTATGTAGTCCCATACTCGTATAGTGTCTGACACTCACAGTGAGTGCCTAGTCCGTGTTACCTACCCTACTACTCATGTGTCCTCTTTCAGAATCCAACTCCAGGCAGAGTTAGGAAGGACAGGAAGTTAACCAGGGTCCCAGTTGTCACTATGATACCACGTTATCTACCAATATGCTTGACAGACGGATCCCTTTCAATATCTGTGTTTGCACGTCAGACCTTTGCCAGAGTCCTCAAACTCACATGTTCTCTCCAGAGTTAGGGGAAACTCAAACTCATCATTGGGGAGGGGGCGGGCGCTCCGGCCAACACTTACACACATCGTATGGACCTTGGAGGAAGAAAAAGACATCCATTCACACCTCCAGATGCTCCGGGCTAGAATTGCGCTATTTGAGCTTCACATAAAGGTGCTTTCTCAGAACTAGGTTGTCATTATGTCCTAATCCCTTTAAGATTGAGATTAGGCAAAAGAACCATATTTTAAACCGTTTGGCATTAGTTATTTTTGTTCCATGTAAAGACAGCCACAGTGATTCGTAAGAGTTCTTACTGTCTCTCCCAACTCATTGCTGGGCTTCTAATTATTAGATAATGAGAGGGAAAGAGGAAGAAAATACCACTTATTGATATTGGTCCTCCTCTTCTCCATGTGTCCTGGCAGGGTCTTCTCTCAGGATGTGTCTGGGTCCTTATTTCTCTTCTTAGAAGTACAGCAGCCACTCTAGATTAGGGCCCACCCTAGTGACCTTGTTTTAACTTTACCATCTCTTTGAGGATCCTATTTCCTAGTACAGTCACATTCTGATTTCCTGGAAGTCAGGACTGCAACACACACGTTGTGGGGAGGGACCCAATTCGGCCCCTAACACGGTCCCATCCTCTTCCTTGTGGGAGACGCGCCGTTCTCCACACCACTCACCTTCCACCACTTCCCATCCTTCTTGTTGTCTTAGTCTCTCCCTTGCCCAGCTTCCTGAGGGGGACAGAGCCTCACAGGGGGCAACGCAGGGGCTCACCGTGCAGCGCGGCAGACATTGGGGGACTTTGGTCATCTGTGCATCCACACCTACCCCCGCAGAGGACTCTGTAGCCGGCACCAGAGTTAAGCAGGGCCCCATCACACAGGAAAAGGGTCACAAACTCCTCCTGCCAAGAAACGACTGGCTCATAGCTGGGTCATTATTCTCACAATCTCCAGATGACAAGCGGCAGGCTGCACCGGGCTCCATGGACATCTGCCACCTCATGTCACATCTCTACCTTGGAATGCTACTGGAAGAAACTGGAGGCTGAAGGGCCCATTTGCCCAGAGCCCATACTGTTTCCTACTGTAATACAAGCAGCTCCAACAACCTGCTAGAAATCTCCTGTCTATACAGGAGCAAATCACCTCCCCCTATTGGCAGCAATAATTCCTGATGCTGTGTACACGTTACATGACTTTCTTCCACGTGATCGAGTTTGATCATGAAGCTAGTCCCATGGGGTCAGCCAGACTAGTGTAATTACCCCTATTTTAGAGATTAAGAAACAAGTTTAAATAAATGAAACAAAGACGTGGGTTGTGATCCACTCTCCTGTAAGGTCTGCCTTCTCGGTTATACTCTACTTACCTCATTTCTTCTTCCCTCTCAGCACTGCCCAACACGGGGCCATGCACATAGCCACTTTGTATCTTTGGCTACATTCGCCCAAGCACCACTCACCAATCAATGAGGTCGGTGGAAGGTGAGGTCCTGACTGGAGTCGGGCAATATATTGGTTTCCCAGGGGTTTGATATACTATATGTTTTCCTAACATTCATTAAAATGATTATTAAATACTTAAATTAGATTATTAATTTGGGATATACTCCCCATCTCAGGCTCTCTTCCCACTGCTGTGATTTCTCTGTGGAGCTACAGAGGCATCAGACAGCACTGTTTTTCAAAGTCTTGGCTGCAATCCACAGTAAGAGATAAATCACATTGCAACACAGTAGTCACATACATACACACAGATAAAACAAAAGCCAGTTTCACAAGATAATACTTAACCTGAGTGTGACATAGGCTATTTTCTATCGTATTTTTTAATGCTTGTTGTGATCCACTAAATTGATTTTATGACCCAGTAATAAGTTGCTACCTGCGATTGGAAAAAATAATCTACAGAATGTTCTGTCCAAACTTTGAAAGCCTGGCCTTCCATTTTGTTTGCACCGCCAGGGAAAGGAGACGCAGGAGTCGGGCTGTAGGGTTCTTGAGACCCTCTCATTACACATCCCTCCTGGCCACGCCGGGCTCAGCAGGCTACAGCCACCAAAGGAGGAGGGGGCTTCCTGACCGTGAAGGGCACTATAGCTCCAAGGTCGCTGGACTCAAGGTGAAAGTCAGGGTCTCTGCCACACATTGAGAGAGAATCGTGAGACCCACACACTGGGGAGATTCACAGATACTGTCGTCCCAAACCGTGGTGGAGTGATTGAAGATCCCACCCTAAATACTTCATCTCATCACCCTCCCGACCCCATCTAAACTGAAATGGAGCTGTCGTGCCTACAGAGTGGATATTTACCTGTTTGATATTTTTACAGAGATATTTTAAAGCCCTATTCTAAAACATCTCTCCACAAATGCCTGAGATGCCACCGCTAGGATTTTATTCCTTTGGTTTAAGCGTACCATCCTACGATTATTCTAGATATACTCAAATGGAGTTTCTAAGGCTCTCCCCTTCTAGTCTGGCCTCACCTATAAGTTCGAGAAGTTGATTCCTCTTTTCCAGGGACACCTTGAGCAGCAACTATTGCCCGTCCTTTGTGGCAGAGACCTCCTGGGCACCGTGGTGAAGCTCGTGGCACCTCTTCTCAGAATAACGTTTTTACATGTACAAAGTAAAATGTACGGGATTGCAAAGGAAATTAGTTTTATGTGGTTTTCTATAAATATACATATATAATCAGCCATTTTCATCATGTTACAATTTTTGCATATACCTCGAAATAGTGTTTATCCTCATTCCTTATCGAAATTCTGAAAAAAAAAATAGTATCAAAATATTTTTAATCTGTAATACTTGTTTAACCCCTTAAATAAAATCTAGAGGCAGGTGTAATAAATACTCTAGAATAGTGACAAGTACAAATAATATTTCAAGGTATCTGTAAAAATCACAGTGTGATGAAAATAGACTTTCCACTGGCGGAGAAGTCGCAGGTTCTGGCATCACCGCTGTGGTCTGTCTACCGCCATGATGGAAGGAAAGGCTAAATTGCAGTTAGAACTTAATGAAATTAAAGATGTAAGTTTTTCTCACCCAAGTTCATGGATTCCCTGTATTCTATCCACCTACCAACCCCACATGGAGAGCCTAGGTCTACAGCTACCTCAAGCATTTCTCTTCCTGTCACATCCTACCAGGCTCTAACGCTTCATGTGCTGAGCCCAGTTCTGTGAACACTGTGCACCTGCCTCCCTTCCCCCGTGTGCCCTTCCCCCCGCCTCTCTCCCCTGACCTCGTGGCCAGCCCGGTTGGAGCAGCCCAGCTGCTCGACAGTATCTGGGGATGGATGGCCTTTGGGATGATGTTGGACTCCAAGCAGTCCCTAAATCAATCATTCCTCCCCTGGACTTTGGTCAGAAGATCTGTAATTATCTCTGTGTGTTAATAACATGGAGGGGAACCTGTCCCTATTTAAGGCAAAGCCTACTTCGTTGTCCGCCCCTGAAAATGAACAATATCTCATGTCTTGAACCTTGGTTCCAAAAGACGGATCTTTATTTGGCAAGCAGGACTCTGCTGAGCTCAGCACAGAACCGTTGACATCCCGCCACTTACCCAGGAAGACCAGTCCTTGTACCAGACGGTGCAAAGGAGAATGCCTTTGTGGATTGGTCAGGCCACTCAGTGACGTATCTGCATATAAAATGACAATATGGCACAGTGAGACTATGCCAAACAGAAGTGTGCATGTCCTGCCTAAAAGCAATCAATTTCATTTTTTCTTTTTAAGTATGTACTGTGAGCTGGTGGACTTCAACTTAGAGCATCCAACACAGCTCTGAAGCCAACATGTGGAGTCCTCTCAAAAGGCCACTAGGACCACCTCCACAAGCTCTCCAAGACGCAGGGACACTGCCTAAACAAGTCCCTTTAGGGGCAAGGAAGAGAAATGGGTTTGCCTTGGTTCTGACACATGGTTAGGAATTGAGTACATCACCATACTAAGGGTCACAACCGTTTTAAGATCTCGGCCAGGGAGTTTTTAAAAAATTCTCAGTTTTCAGCAAGGTAACTATTACAAAATTCTTACCTTTGAGGTGGAAAAAAAGTAAAATTAACATAAATATCCCAGAGAAATTAGAGTGTTTGGGGACTGTCTCTAACACCTGGGGATAAATAAGGATGATGATGTCTATGTCTTTGTGTACTCCATTTTTGTTACCCCCATCAAGACACAAAATCTTAATTTGGAGGCATCCCAGAGAACCAGTTTTTCTGTTCTTAGGTTCATACTTCAATTCTTTTGACACAAGCCCCTAGGTGCGCTACCTTCAAGTCTAACCCAGGGGAGGCTGGCAGGCCTCTGGGAGAACTGGCTGGGTTAAGAATGATATTTAACACTTGGGAGGGGCCTGAGGAACGTTCAGGAAAAGAGGACCATCTGCGGAAGTTAAGCAGGAAAAGCGTGTGGATGAGATGGGAAGGGCTACTCTGGGAATGAGAAACCACACTGAGCCATTCGTCTTTTCCCACCCAGCCCAAGTGGCTGGGGACTTGAAGTCGTCTAATCTGATTAAAATACTACCCTCCCTCTCTCCCTCTCCCAAATCAAGCTGGTCCCAGGCATTTGGACAGGATGACAGGATGCAATCCGCACTCAGAAATGCACAGCAAGCAGACTGGGTAGAGTTACCGTAGCAACAGCAAGATTTCGTGAAATCTGTGCAGGCTAGGCGGAACTGGGGGCTGGAGGGAGACCCTTCCCAAGTTAGGGAGAGATACCGCCTGTTATCCCAAGACTGACCTGCAGGGGCAGCAGAGGAGAAAGACACAGGACAGCGGCCTCACTTGGGGAGCTAGGGGTGGCGGAGTGTGCCACTTACCATTACTTCCTGTGAACAGGTGCACCTTTCTCTTGGAGGGGGTGTTCAACGTCTCATCCAAGTTTAACCGCAGAACAATTCCTCTACCCTGCTGCGTGGCAGACACATCACACTGGTGTCCGAGTGAAATGAGGCACTGGGACTTAGATGCTTGAAAGGACCACGTGAGTCAGCTCCCTGCTCCTGGAACACAACAGAACCAGCCAGAGGATTAACTCGCCTGCTGATCTAAGCACTGTCTCATGGTCCTCTCTGGTCAGCTCCTGTGTGAGGGTCTGGGGTAGGAGTGATCATCAGATTGTTCCTCCATGACCTTGTTACTATGGAGTCAACTCATCACCTTTCAAAATGGTTTATGTTCCTACTCTACTAAAATGAGGAACGTGTGCTGCTTCCTCAGTTGGGGCCACGGCACATAGAAAACGTGGCAATGGATATGTAAGGGGAGTGACTCCCCAACCCCTGGCCGACCTGGGGGAGCCTCCTAGAATGTCTGCCTCGGTGGGTCACCACACTTTAGGGCCCGGTTCTGAGCTTCTCAGGCGCAGCTCGACACCGTGACACTCTGACAGATGCATGGCACTCACAGGCACGGGCCATCCTGGAGACCATGTGACAGTGTATCAGAATGATTTCCCAAGTGGAAACTCAGATACGGGGGTTTAAATTGGGCACCATCATTTACTGGCTATGTGACCTTGGAGAAGGTTATTTAGCCGCTTCTCTAAGCCGCCTCTGTGAGTCAGGGGTAATAATGTTAACAGCACCAGCCTCGCATGATGAAGAGGATTAAATACCTTGCATTTACTCAAGTGCCTAGAATAGTACATGACAGTGTAGAGGTCTTAGTGTTAACCCTGTACAGTAGTACAGGTTGCAGACTATACAATTCTGCAAGATAACCTTCATGCAGACTCCAATATGAATGGTGCCCCCAGAGTTGTGCTGGATAGGAGAGCCCTGAAATATGAATCCCCACCGTGCAGGGTTACTGTAAAGATTATAGTGAAATACACGTGAAGTGCTTTTTGCATTGTAGGCACTGTAACACAGCTTCTCGTAGTATTTTTACTGGGAGTTTTATCTGGCAGTTTAACAGCCACATTTGCACAGACTACTTCTCCCTGTTGGTCAGGTTTGCACAGACTAAATCTGATTAAAAGGCAGTTGAAGAACTTTGAATATGTGAAAGCAAGTTGAAAGGCATCTCAAGGTCATTCTCATTCCATGAGTGTGGAGGGTCCCCGATTCCAAGGGCTCCACTCTGGACGGCCGGGATTCACCGTGTGAAAAGAAAGCCTCCCACGCCAGACATGAGCCTCGAAACGCTGGCACTTCTTTACGCTTTAGTTCTCCTTTTTTTGGTGTTTCTCAGTTGCTAGGAGCCTCTCTCACTGCATCACCTCATGGGCCTGCTACAATTAATTAGATAACTGCATCTCTTACATTAGTTAATCTTTAAATTGGTCTCCTCCTAATGAAATTTTAGGGAAGGCCCACAGGCTCCGTGATGAAATTTGAAAGGCCCCTTAGTCTCATCAGCCACAATTTTTAGAAATTATTAACTTAAGCAGCATTACAGCCAAAATAACCTATTGAGGATGGAATTCAAACACCTCTCTCCGTGTTCACTCTCAAGTGCTGCTCGACACATTTTCCCCGCGTTGTAACCAACCCGTGCACCCTCCTTTTTTGCTCTGCCTTTTATGGTACTGTGCTATTTCATAAACAAAACTTCAATATTAATCATGTTTTAATGGCAAGTTATTGCAACAAAATATCACTCATCCCAGCACGCTACGTCCCTCCAGTGAGGCGTTTGAAGAAGCTTAAAAATCTCAGCCAGCAGATATGATGTCTCCATGACACAAAGGATATAAAAGACATGAAACAAACAGAGAAATGAAATAAACTGTACAACACTAGAGTTGGGAGCATCTTAGGGGACTTTCTGGTCCAATCTTTTCATTTTACAAATGTGAAAACTGAGGCTATTAATTCCCCCTCTGGCTCTTGGGACGGCTCTGGCAGAGGAGGAGCTTCTGTGGCCTTTGGGGACTAGGGCAGAGAGGCTCACGCGGCAGGTGACGGGCGGCCGCTGTGCAGAGGGCCAGCCCGGAGGCATGGATCCTCAGGTCCGTCCTTACAGCATCCCTCGGAGGGGAAAGGAAGGCGTCAGAGCCAAACATGTGGCCTTCGTCCCCTCCCACCCAGCACTTGGAGGTGTGAAAAGACATCCCAAAAGGGAGAACCCAAAAGAGACAGGCAGCGAGGAACTCCCACACGGCTCGCGTCGCCACAAGACAGAGCTCAGCGTGCCAAGCATGGGGGCGACGGACCCAGGGGGAGGGGCTTGGAAAAGTCACACATAGCGGCTGCAACATGAGGACCCCCTCCCAGCGCCCCTCCCCCACCCACAGAGCCAAGCAGACTGGCGTGGGATGGAACGGCGGCGGCGGCTGGACTTTAGAAGCCAGCTGCTCACACTGCTTCCCTTGATGGGTGTGGAGACCCAGACCCAGGGTCAGAAGGGTCTCGCTGAGGGTCTTGCATGGAATGAGGGGCCGAGCTGGCCACAGAATGGAGCCGCCCTAACTCCTGCCCAGGACTCTGTTCTGGGGTTCCTCCTTTGCTGGGTGCAGGGAAAGCAAGTCGCCACAACTTGTGGAGAGAGAGGTATAAAAGATGGTATCAATTTATTAATTAGACATTAGTTGACTCCAGCAAACTAGTCACACATTCTTCTGGATGCCAGCATCTGTTACTTTGATGACTCTGTCTGGCTATAGCGTCTTAGAAAAAGTGAGTAGTTTGTGTGCTTCTATTTCTTCACCTGTAGAATGGGACTAATCATTGGACCTACTTTGTGAGTGTTTGTGTGAGTTAAACGGGAAGCATTTGTGCCTGTGCTGTTCTGTGTGGGATAACATACCGTGGGGTTCTGCCCCACAGTCAGCTGCCTCCGCCCCTGCAGCCTTCCTCATAGGAAAGCTTCCATTTCTCCAACGGGTTTACATCATCCACTGTCTTCCCAGTGTGACGTCTGTGCATCGCTGCCTTCAAATCAAGAGCTGCCACAAGTTCCAGACCACTGTTTCCCAAACCGGAGTATTTCCTGAGAGTTATGAAGCCTTGAAGTAGCTTTTTTCATCCTATTAGTTATAGATTTGGGAAAACCTACCTCATCTCTTGAGGGCAGAGAGATGTCCCCAAAGTGCCTGGCTCCCCTCTCTCCTCTGCAGAAAGTTCCTGTCCTTTTGATCGCTGTCTGGTCCTAATCATCTGGCAAGAGAGCAGCCCCGGGGACTGAATTAGGACTGGAAGCAAGTGACAAGAAAGAGACCCTGGAAGAAGGACGGCCTCGGGAAAGGGCACATTGCAGGTCTCCCTCGTCCTCTGGGAGCGGCTCTGTTCTAAAGGATTTAGAGGAAGCCGAGGGAGACTTGGGGAGGCAGGAAGGTGGGGGCGGCAACAGGAGGCTGCAGAGGAGGATTTGTTTTACCTTGATCCTCCAAGAAAAACAGGAGAAAAAACGGTTTCCCATTTTACCAGTTTACTAACCCCCTGTTTAGTTTGCCCAGAATCCTTCAGAGGGGTCAGCACCGCCTCCCTGGAGGTGGCCTCCAATCACATGGGCTCCCTGTGCTGCCCCTGCTGGGACCAGCACCACTCCCAGGGACTCCCCCGAGGCAATGCCAGCAGAGGTGGCTGCTGACTCTAGTGTGCTCCTGGTGGCCTCCAAGGTAAAAAGAGGGAAGGTGACGGTGGTAGTGCTGACACATTCCTTGCCTCCTATTCCAGATTGCAGAGCACTTTCCCGAGAGCTCCCGGACTGGCCAGAGGAGCAGATAGTAATACTCCTGCTTGCACAGAAATGGCTCACGCAGCTGCCAGAAGTTGGGGGAACTCAAAACACTTGTCCTGAACACGAGTGTGCCAGGAAGAAGTAGAGTTAGCCCAGGAGAGAGCACCTAGAGAGCGTTTCTTCCAGATAAGGTGTGCGCATCCTCATTTCATAGACGAGGCACGGGAGGCCCAGGGAGATGAAGGGCTTGTCCGGACCACTGAGCTTTTCAGCAGCGGAGGAAGACTAGAACCCGGGCTGCTGCGGTTCAGTCCTCCCCACTCCCCAGCCTCCTCCACAGGGGGTCTGGAGCCTTTTCTAGGGTGCCATGTGACCCAGAGCCTGTCCCCCCAGGGAGTTCTGTGCACGGCTGCCTTCTCAAACGCCCTCTCGCCCCCGTCTTTTCTTCCTTCTGGGTCACCGACTCGTTCTGAAAGGAACCTAAAGAACCAGCCCTGCTCTTACAAATTTTACTCCACTCATCAGCACCAATATTTACAATTTTTAATACAGAATGGCTCATTCAGATATGTTTATTTGTACAGCTCACATCTTTATTAAGAAATTTTCAACATGCAAGAAAATAAAGAAAATGCAGCAAATACTATTGAAACTCATACTCCAACTTAAGAAATAAAATATTATAGATCCAGTCAAAGCCGCCTGTGCACACCCTCTCCCCTCCCCAGCTGCACGCACTCCCCTCTCACTCCTTCTCTTCCAGACCTGACCAGAGACACGGAGTTGGCTGTGCCTTGCCCCTGCAGCTCTTTGTAGCCGACACGTTATTCGTTACACAGTCAGGTCTCGCTCTGTGGCGCCACACAAATGGCCACACAAGCTGAAGCCATTTTTAAGATCCTGGGATCAGGATCAATGGGAAAGTGGCTCACACCTGTAATCCTAGCACTCTGGGAGGACGAGGCGGGAGGATCGCTCAAGGTCAGGAGTTCGAAACTAGCCTGAGCAAGAGCGAGACCCCGTCTCTACTAAAAATAGAAGGAAATTAACTGGATAACTAAAAATATATAGAAAAAATTAGCCGGGCATGGCGGCGCATGCCTGTAGTCCCAGCTACTCAGGAGGCTGAGGCAGGAGGATCGCTTGAGCCCAGGAGTTTGAGGTTGCTGTGAGCTAGGCTGATACCATGGCACTCTAGCCCAGGCAACACAGTGAGACTCTGTCTCAAAAAAAAAAAAAAATCAATGGGAAAAAATTACAATTTCTTGTGATCTTTAAAAATTTTTGCCAAAAATATTAAAAACTCTCTTGTTGTAGGTTATAAATGTATAGGGAAAATTCTTAAAATAGTAAATCAGTGTTTAAAATACTGATTTTTGTCCAAATTATTTAATTTAAAATGTTAGAGGCGTTGAGAATAAAAGTGTTTTATTTCTTTGTAAAAAACTTCTCAAGAGTAGTCTGAACAGCGCTTGTTGCTTTCTTCTCCCATGTAAATCACAATACAGAGCGAACATGTTTTCTATGCTTTGTAAACTTTCATACTCCCTTCCAAGTTTGGATCACCTTCCAACATTTCATCCTTCGCACTTTCCATTCTGTACATAATTTCCAAGAGTCCCTTTAACGCGAAGGTTTTGCCGACGTCGCTTCCTCGGGAACATCTTCATCTGTTTCATCACGAACACTTTCCTCATTAATGTCGCTAAGAGGTCCTTCACGAGGCTTCCCTGGCTGCGATCTAGAGTCCCCCAAGCAGTGGAGGTGTCCACATTCCCACGGCCAGCTCCTTCTTCTGTAACTCCATTTCCATTTGATTTGAATTCCACTGTCAGCATGATCACTTTTTGTTTCTTTGCTGTGCTTTCATCTCTGTTGGCCAATTTCCTCTTTAGATTATCCATTTCTGCAAAATGTCACGTGGGTGTATCACTGGGAGACACGGAAGCAACATGGCTGCACACTCTGCTGTCTGTGCACGAGTTGGATGCAGGTGTGCACTGACCGGTCGCCCGACACACTGTGAAAGAAGAGATCATGAAGCATATCTGTTGTTTATGGAGAGATGTGTGGAATGAAGTACTAGCATTGAAGTTTGTACTTTGAACGATTACTCACAGTCAATATTCTAAGGTGACTCAAATTTTACTTGTGTTATTGGGGAACTGGTTCAACTAAGCCATAACAGCAATCCGTGCATACAGGAATTGAGCCGAGCAAAGACAGAATGCACTTTACGCTACGTTATATATGTATATCTCAAAGCAATATATGGAATTGTTTTTCTTGCTTTTAAATTGTATATAAATGCTGATCACACTGCATGAATATTTCTTCATCTTCCAATACTATTTTTTTCTCCCGTTTGTTTGCGAACCTGTGCAGATCTCCACTGGATGAAGCCAGGAGCTATGACTCTCCCACCAGCTGAGGAGCTCCCGAGGACAGAGTCTGATCTCTCCTTTCCCTGAGTTCGTGTGAGAACCCCCAAAGGCGCTGTCCATGGCCCTGCTGAGAGAAGGATGGATGTAACTAACCACAAATAGTTTGTGTCAGGGTCACACCTCAGCTGCTGGAGAGACCATGCGGGGAGAGCCTGAGAGATCCCTGCGGGCAGAGGTCCCAACCCCAACAGCATCTCGAGTGCCCCAGCGAGCCCTCCGGGCTGCAGCTGTAGCTTTCCTGCCTCTGTCATGTCCGCACTGTTCACTGCCCTTTAGAGCTAAATTAACTTTAATAGCATCCAAT
The DNA here is from genome assembly GCA_008086735.1 of Cheirogaleus medius. Taxonomy (NCBI): domain Eukaryota; kingdom Metazoa; phylum Chordata; class Mammalia; order Primates; family Cheirogaleidae; genus Cheirogaleus; species Cheirogaleus medius. The sequence continues at coordinate 8,776,993 of VBSM01000361.1, forward strand.
TTTCTCAAGTGCTACAGAGACAGACAGGTTACAAAGGGAGTGCTGTTACCACCTCCTCTTCCTTCCGGATTCCCAGGCGGACATTGATAAGTCATTTCATCTGCCACTTGGCCCCTGGCCCCAGAAGTAACCAGGAAGATGGTATCAGGCCCAGAACTGGCCGTTAAAACTCTAAGCTTCCCACTTTGCCTTTCTTGTGAGTGATGGGACAAAAAGCATGTTGCCCACTTCCGGTTGTCTATGGGGGAGTGTATTTGTAACGCAAGGGGGCCTGCATTTAAGCATGCCTGTGTGTGGGCTTTGACCCAGAGTAGAAATGACTAGGGTGTGTGTTGTGTAGGTGCATGTGTGTCTTGCTCACGTCTGTATCGTTAGTGTTTGGCACATTGGGGTGCATGGTAAATATTTGCTGAATAAACGTCACCCATCAATAACAGTGAGGTCGCACACTGCGTGCGTGCCCCTTTCGTTTCAGCAGCATGTCCCTTCCCTGTTCCTTCCTTCGTATCAGGAGAAGCCGGCCGGAGCCCACGCTGTACAGTGCGTGCACAGGGCAAGTTTGGAGACTATGTACCCACTGCCTCTGGGGTGTGTGTAATAGGAATGGGTGTCCGTGAGTGAGTAAGTGTGTTTTTCATCTGAAGTCCAAACCTACTGCCAGATGTCGGTCCATCTGCCTTAGGAAACAACTGCAGGCTGGGATCCCTGAGCACCCCTCTCGTCCTTGCTTCTCCCAGGCTTGGCAGTGTCCCCTCCCGGGCTCCAGCTGCCCGACTTTGTCCCTTTCCTCTCCTCCCCATGCACAGCACCTAGTTGAGGGGCAGCAGCCTTATCACCCTCAGCCAACCCCAGAGCATAGAGGAACCTTCCTCACGTCACGTGCGCCGTCTCCAGACTCTGCACTGAGAGTCAGCTCAGGGGAGCTTTAAAGGAAAGCAAGTGCTATCCCTTCCCCAGCATGTGAGTGCACACATATGTGCATGTATGTACAGGCTCATGAATGCTCCAGATGGCTGGGCTGTGTCCCAGGTCCCAAATCAGTATTTCAGGGTCATGGTACAGGGTGATTAATGTAGGGTTCCTTTCTGGTGACCGATGCTGTGACTGATGACCCAGCCTGCCTGTATCTGGGGTCTGCTTGCTGAGTAAGAACACAGACAGACACCAAACAGTACCTTGTCAGGCTTAGAACTCGGCTGGGTGGTGCCAGTCCAGTGCAAACTGGGTGCACTGACCGAGAGGCGGACAGCAGCCAGGCGAGGGAGCTGAGGGGCAGCTGCGGGGGAAGGCGGAGCTCCACCAGGGCCCAGAGAGTGAGGCCGGATTTGTGCAAAGGAACATGGGCAGAGGCTTTCAAATAGAGAGCCAACTAGAGGGATGCCAGGAGGAGGCTAGGGTGGCATCACCAGCATCTGGAAGCAATTTATTTTACTAAATGCTTCCATTCAGCAAGCGACATGCATTCATGTGCATCTGTGTGACCCCCGAGGAAGGCACGCGCTCATGCATCCACTCGGCATCTGCTGACCCACCAAGCGTGTGCCGGGCACTTCGCTGGGCCCAGGAGGGTACGGACAGGAGAGATCTTTCACAGATGGCGAAGCGGAGGCTCGGGGAGACTGATTTGTGCATGGTTGGGGTCCAAGCAGTGAGGACTGGACCCAGGTCTGCCTAACTCCAAGTGCTATGCGCGCTGTTTGAAACGGAGCTAGGATGACTAGGGGAGTCACATGGATGAGGCCGAATAGGCCAGACGTATGTGGGCTGAAGGGACAAAGATAATGACAATCCGGGTCAGGACCTGAGGTTTTCTTGAGAAGTGTCTTGGAGCGTCCTGGAGCTGCCGAGACTGAGCGATCAGTATCGCAGCAGCGGGGAGCCGGGAAGGGAGGGCGCGGGTGGGGAGGTGTGTGTTGCACTGGTGGTGCAAGTGACTGTGTCTCCTTAATACTGACGCCATCCCCAAGGCGTCTGTAATCGGTCCGTAAAGCCTGCCCTGGTCTGAATCCACGAATACATTTATAGGTCATCACTGTTCTCCAAGTGCCAGTTAATGGTCCCATAAAACATATCTCATTATGGCCAGCAGGGCTTCCCAACTCTAAACTCTCTTTTTATTTTAAAAATACATTCTTAAAATCATTCCGTGATGAGGAGAGCACTCACGCTGACATTTCCAAGGGGGAGAAAGGAGGAAGGAGTTCCGGGGTGCTCCTGCAGCTGTGCCAGGGCTCTGGCTGCCATCTGGGACGTCACGTGACTCTCCCGGTCCTTGTTCCTCTCTGTCCCTTAGCAGGGACGTGTACGCACATTCCTGCTTCTCAAGGTTGCTGTGAGCATAATTAGTTTACCTTAGCCCAACGGCTTGCTCCCTCCCCGCAAGCCTCTGAGATGTCTCTGTAATTATTATAACAGATTTCACAGAGCCCTCAGGCTGCTAAGAGATCTGAGCCGATTGGACTTTAAATCGTGTGTGCTTTTGCATTCACTTTGTTGCTATTGGCTCCCAAGTGTACACCTCCACCCTGCCCCTGTCTCTGAGGCTGACATCGTGACATGGTGATCCCGCGGGTGTCCTGGGTGTGACCATACTATTAGCGCCCCTCCAACCCTGTTATCCCTCCTCTGGACCCCTCCCCACTATTGGCACCAAATTCATCCCACAAACATTTATTGAGCACCCACCTCACGCAGGCCCCGTGGGGTGTCGGGGGGTAGGGCTACAGCCCCCACCTTCATGGAGTCTCGGATCTCCCATCACCATCCTCCCGAAGAGCTCTGGCAAGAAACTAGTGAATCATCTTAGACGTGCCTCTCCCTCACCTCACCCCCAACCAGTTATCACGTCCCCTCAATACTGGTCCCTTGATTTTTGAATCTGCCTCTTCCTCTTCACCTCCCCAGCCTGCTGCAGACCCTCCTGTCACTGGGCCGAACTGCTGAGCCCTTGCTGGCCTCGCTGGCTCTTTCCATCCCATTGCTCTAACTCCCTTAGGGGCCACTGTCTCCATCATGGAAACCAGGCTCCTGCCTGTGACGTCATAGCCATGGCCACCTAGACCCAGCCTACCCCGGCCTCGCCCTCACCCCACACGACACGCAGTACGCGGCACACCCGCGGGTCCACTCTGTTTGCGGAACCCGTCAGATCTCTTTGCCTCGCTAATGTGATTTCCTCCCAGAGAAAATCCTTTCTCCCCACCCCATCTACACACTCGCACACCGTCGCCCTTTCCCCACTGGGTGCACTCTACCTGTCCGTCCAGGCTCTACTCGAATGCTACTCTACAAAGCCCTCCCGGGTCCCTGGGTGGAAATAATCCATCTCTCTTCCGTTTCCTCAAAACACTTCATTTGCACCTTTGTGCCAGCATTTGTCACACTTTATCCTGTATTCTACTGAGTTCCGTTCATGTTATTTTCCCAACACTAATAATAACAGTCATAATAATTAATGTTGATTCAATGCTTGTGCTCATCACATGACACGTATTATCTCATTTAGTTCTCCAAAGAACCTTACGGAGTCCGTGTGCTATGGTCCCTATTTCATAGAGGAGGAAGCAGGTTCAGACGATGTCATCACATGCCAAGGTCGCACAGCTGGTTCGGACCCTGGAGCCTGCACCCTTTCCCATGCCCATGCGCTGCCTTCGGGAGGCCACGAGGTCAGCGTGGGGGGTGGGGCTCAACTCTGATGTCACTGTGCCCCTCGGCCTTCAGTGCGAAGCCAGGCACAGGAAGGCAGGTCACCAGCACTTGCTGATTAATACATGAAGGATCCATTGGCTAAAGAGGTCGAGGACAGGAAATAGAGGGGACGTCAGGATAGAAGAGAAGAAATTCCATTGTTCCCTTAAACAGCATCCCTCCTCCCAAGCCCCAGCAGTCTCCACTTACATATGCCTTTTTCCTCCTGCATCCATTTCCTAGGGCTGCCGTAACAAAGTGCCGCAGACGGAGTGGCTTAAACCAACAGAAACCTATTCTCTCTCAGTTCTGGAGGCTGGACGTCTGAAATTGAGGTGTTGGCAGGGCCATGCTTCCTTTGGAACATCTAGGGCAGAATAGTTCCTTGTCTCCTGCAGCTTCTGGTAGCCTCGGGCACTCCTTGGCTTGTGGTTGCATAATTCCCGTGGTCATCTTCCTTCTGTGTCTCTGTCTCCGCTTCTTCTATGTGGACAGCAGTCATACTGGATTAGGACCCACTCTAATGACCTCATCTTACCTTAATCATATCTTCAAAGATCCTACTTCCAATAAGGTCACATGCACAGGTCCCGGGGTAGGACTTCAATATGTCTTTTTGGGGACATAATTCAATCTGTAATACTGCCTATTAATCAAACTGCACCACTTGAAAACACATATCCTTAACAGCACCAAGAACCCCGTAATCATCCGCTATGGAGATAAAATCCCTGGTTCTGCTTTCTGAGTTGACATTGCCACATGATGAATCCCTAGTTTTTTAAGATGTTTAACTCATGTCATTTTGAGACACATGAGTTGACAGCCGGGGACGAAGATGGAGGGAGTGATGGTCCCCTGGGGCTGGCGAGTGCTGTGGGGCAGAGTCTTGCCTCGCAACAGCTGCTTATCGGACCTAACCGGGCACTCCGTGCAGCGCGGACCCCCACCTGAGGTTCTTGCCCCGCTTGGCTGATAGTGACAGCACAATCCCCTCCCTCTCCCACCAGGAAAACTGTGTTTTCCAAAGTAAGATTTGTTCGCCGTGCATTATCTGTCATCTCCCCTGCCTCATTGCCTGCCTCAGTTTACCCTTCCATCACATTAGGAAACCAAGAACACCTGAGTTTAAAAGCGAGTAGCTTTGTGCCTCCTCCATCATGATCCTAGGTGTCTCCATGAGTGTCCGGGGCGTTCTGGCTGCCTTCTGAACACCCAGGTAGCTCCAGCTGCGGCAGAGAGCTGTAAGGGCTTTGCTTCTCTGTTCGAGGGTCCTGACAGCTGTATCTAGTGATCACAGCACTGTAATCTAGTGCTGACAGTTAGCTCTGCCCAGAGTCCAGAAGCCTCAGTGCCTCCCCATAGGGGATGGGGAGAAAACCGAATTACACATTGACCAGGGAGCAGAGACTGTGCTGGGACATTTTATTAAAGAACTACAACGGTTAGGTCATTATTATTAGTTCCATTTTACAGATGAGGAAACTGAGGCCAGGGAAGTTAAAGTGCCTTGCTTGCCCTCACATGCCTCGTAAGTGGTGGCTTTTTGCACACCAGGCTGCTGTGTCTGGGCTCACCGTGCCAGCCCCACTGGCCGGCTCTTGCTTCAGCCCTGCTGTCAGTGTTCACAATTTCTCTGCTCCTGCCATTTTGGATAGACTGGTTTAGCCACTGGAGCAGGACCAGGGAAATAGCTATTGCCCATTCCTCCAGCTCAGCCCTGCTGAATGAATCACACGGGGTGGCTGAAGCCACAGGGCTAACACCATGCTTCCCCTAACTGTGTCTCTCTGTGTCTCCTTTGCTGCCCCCAGCGGGGATTCTGGGACCAAAACAAACAGTCTGGGCTAGGCTGTGTCTCAGGCTTAGGAAGGTGGTAGGGGTGGGAGTTACCCCAGGGTGCCAGCTCACACAGGCCTCTCCCCACACACCCCAGACAGAGGTCTGGCTGCAGAAGGAGGGCCACCTGGACGGTTCGAGCACCAGCGCTGGACGTGGCTAACTCCCCCTCAGGACCAGGGGCTCCACAGGCCAGCGGGGGGTGCAGAGGGGCAGGGCAACCCCTCCAGAGAGATGCGCTGCCAGGGCGGCTGTGAGCTCCTGGCCTGTAGGCCGCCCTCATCCTCCTCGCCCCAGCTTGCTCTTCTTCACTGCCTCCGGTCCGCGGCTGCTCTTCTTTTTATCTTGCCCCGTTCCTCTTATAGTTTCTCTCTGCCAAGAAGGTCTCTGTCCCGTCTTTTTATCTCTTTCTCTATCACTCTCCCCATCACTCACTTTTCTCCTTCCTCCACCCCTAAACAAAACTTAGCCCCCCTGGGCTCCGGGACCTGACAGATTGTGAAATAGGGGCCTCTTCCAAGCAGGAGCAGCCTAGGGTGAGATTAAAGCAAGAGAAGTGTGCACATAGGCTCTCTCACGCTCGCTCTCTCTCTCTCTCTCCCCACCCCCCCCCAGCGGTCCAGGACTGGGAGGTGTGGCTGGTACTGCCACCAATACAGGCTGTGTTCCTTGGGGAAGTGTCCTCCCTCTTCACGTCCCATCCGCTCAGCGCAGGAGGGGTTGGACTAGATACTGTGACGCTGTCCAGTGGCCAGCCCTGACACACTGTATTTCTATGGAAATGGGTGTAAGTGACAGCAACAGAGACTCAGAGCCACAAGTCCATGAACTCCTTTTTTCTCCTTCCATGACTTGGGGACTCCTGGCAGGGGTTTCAAGCTCCCCAAGCACGGCAGCCTGTAGGACACTTTCTAGTGTCTCACGTTTGACTTCCAATGTGACCGTTTTGCCGTGCCATAGCCCGTTTCCTCTGGGTGCACCTTCCCACACAGGCACACAAGAGCAACGCCCCAGCTCCGCCCGTGCCCGCGGTAGGCGGGAACCTGTCTATGGCCCCTGAAAACCACCCTGTTCCCTCCCCAGAATGAGCAAGGGTCTGAGCGCGGGCCTTGCTGGGGGATGTGGGGTAGGGAGAGGCTGCCTGGAGGGACAGGCACGAGATGGGGAAAGGTGGAAGCTCACACACAAGTATCTCCCTCACAGGACGACTCCTGCCTGGGGAGCACTGGGGACGGAAAGGAGGACTCTCACCTTTGGGATTTCTCTAGGCAACAGAGCCCAGCCCACCTTTTTAAAGGAATAAGCCCCAGAAAGGAAAATGAAGGCCGGAGAGCTCTTTGCCCAGGATGTAGTATAAATCTCAACCTGCTCCAAAGGAAGGAGGAGAAATATCATTTGTAACCTTGATGAATTGGAAACTTAATAAAGCCCAGGCCCGCCCAGATGAGTGCTCAATTAGCGGGAGATGGAGAACGCGGCTAATTCCTTTCTCCTCAGCCCTCCTTGCCCCTCCAGAAACCGCGGGGAAATGGCAACAGCTTTGAATGTTACACTCATTGCCCCTGCCTCGGTGAACGCCTTTGAGCAAGTCAGAGAGAACAGAGGTGTCTTCTCTTTCCTTCTCCTTCCTCCCTCCCTCCCTCCCTGTCCCTGTGTGTGTGTGTGTTCGGGGGCCGCAGGCAGGGCTCTCGTCCTTCTCAGACTGGTCCTGGCATCCTCGCCATCAGCCCATGCAGGACCCCTCTCCCACCCACATTCCCCACCCCACCCATCACCACGCCACAGGCCACTGCTCTGCCCTTTGAAGTGTACCCTGACGTTGTATTTGCTTGTTTATGTCTTTTTAGTTCAGACACACAGTGTTGCATTATGGACTCTGTCCTTTGCATTATACACTTTGTTCTTTCCTTTACATTTTATTTTTACCTTCAGCACCATTTCTAAACATCCCCCAGAAGCTATGTGCACATCTGGTTCATCATTTCTGACCACTGCCCAGAATTTGCAGGACATGCCGCACATGCCACCTCTCTATTCCTCCAGTGACAGACACCTATGTTGCTTCCGATCCCACTGCCACAGCATCACTGCACGGGATGTCCACGTGCACACCCACGGTGGCCCTCATGGGAGTGGCCCACAGTGCACGTCCAGCATGAGGCTGGGTCAGAAGAGATCTGCAGCCTTGATTTGCCCAGGGACTGTGGGTTAGTAGGCTCTGCGTTGGTGGCCTTGGTCCATTTTGTAGCACTAGGAAAACATTCATTTTGTTGGGTGGCTCTACAAAGACACAGCTAAGCCTAAGCAAATGCTGGAACTTTCCTGGTTGTGCCCCACCCATCAGTGACAATTGCCCATGTCCCCTTCAGGGTCAAGTGGCTCTGCTCCCAAGGCACCTGTGCATACTGTGTTCTTCTGTGTTGCACTGAGGGACCCCCTTCATGTGAGTGTGAGCCTATGGTCTCCCGTGCCATCTGCAGTCATCGCATGATTAGAGTCCCCTGGGAATGGATGGGCCCTTTTGGCTCCCCTCTCGAGGTGATTAACTGTGGTCTCGTCTCCACCAGGGTTGCTCACTGCGGCCAGGCTGGGGAGACAGAGGAGCTTGGACTTGGAGATCTCAGCAGTCAGAGGAGGCCTGAGTGCTTGGCAAGACAGAGAAACTTCTGGGCACCTCCTCATGAGTGCTCCCTCCCTTACCTGCTCCCCCATCTTCTGTGCCCCACCTCCTCTGCCTTTGCCTCTTCTCCCAAGTCACAGCCCAGCACTTTGATGCCACCACACCACCTCCAGTCCCACTCTACAGTTGGATCACCCTCCTCGGACTGAGGACAGGTGTCCCAGGCTGGCTGCCACTGTGGTCTCAGGTGTGTCTCCACCACTAAGTCTCTGCTACCAGCCAAACATGAGACCCCAGGTAGCTTATCCACAGTCCTGGAGAGACCAGCTGTAGGAATAGACTTTTCAGAATGCTAAAACTTTATTTGTAAAAGCCAAAATCTACAAACAACCCAATTCAACATCAACAGTAGAATGAGTAGACCTATTATAGTGTATCCATACAGTAGAATACTACATAGTGATGAAAAATAACAAATGTCATGGATGAATTGCACATGCATCATACTGAGTAAAAGAAAGCAGGCATAAAAAAAAAACACATCCAGTGCTGTTCCATTTCTATGAAATTTAAAAACAGTGAAAACTAGTTTATGATAATAGAAGTCAGAATAGTAGCAACCCTTGGGGGAAGGGGTTGATTGGAAATGGGAACGAGGGAATCTAGGGTGTCTTCTAGGGTGCTAGAAATGCCCTATATCCTGATCTGAGTGATACCGTGTTTCCCCGAAAATAAGACCTACCCATAAAATAAGCCCTAGCAGGATTTCTAAGCAGTTGCGCAATATAAGCCCTACCCCAAAAATAAGACCTAGTGATGGGCGTGGCTGCACAGCGCATCTGCACAACCCATGCATTTCGTCGCGGAGCAGCAAAGAAGATGAGCAGCCCTTCTCATCTGCCCTATCGTGACAGCTACTATCCCAGAGGTGACTGGAAAGGTTTGGGCAGTCCCACCAACAAGATCGGCTCCCCCTGCCAGGTCCCGGCCATCCTGTGTGTGCTGCAAGCTGAGGCTTTGAGGGGAAGATAACACATCCCCTGAAAATAAGCCCTAGGGTGTCTTCTTGAGGAAAAATAAATATAAGACCCTGTCTTATTCTGGGGGAAACATGGTAGTCACACAGGGGTAACTTGATATATGTCAAACTTCAATGATCATTTCAGTGGACATTTCTTCAAAGAAGATATACAAATAGTCAATAAAATAAGCACATGCAACAATACTCAACATCATAGGTCATTAGAAAAATGCAAATCAGAACCACAATGAGATACCACTTCATTCCCACTTGGATGGCTATAATAAAAAGTACAATAACAAGTGTTGACAAGGATGTGGACAAATTGAAACCCTCATACATTGCTAGTGGGAAAGTAAAATGGTGCAACCACTTTGGAAAACAGCTTGGCAGTTCCTCAAAATGTGAAAGAATAGAATTAGGATATGGCACAGCAATTCCACTCTTAGGTATATACCCCAAAAAATTGAAAATTCATGTCCGCACAAAAATTCATATGTGAATGTTCATAGCAGCATTATACATAATAGACAACCCAAATATTCATAAACTAATGAATGGATCAACAAAATGTGGTATATCCATACAACGGAATATTATTCAGCAGTAAAAAGAAACAAAGTACAAATGCATGTTACAGTGTGGGTCAACCCTGAAAACATTATGCCAAGTAAAAGAAGCCGACCCAAAAGGTCACATATTATATGATCACATTTATATGAAAAGTCCAATATCTATAGAGACAGAGGCAAATCCACAGAGACAGAAAGTAAATGAATGGCTTCCAGGGTTGAGAAGCAGGGAAGAATGAGGAGTGACTGTTAACGGATATAGGGTTTCTTCTGGGGGTGATGAAATGTTCTGAATTAGATAGTGGTAAGGGCTGCAAAATTTGAACACACTAAAAACTACTGAAACTTTAAATTTGTGGTATATAAATTATATCTCAATGAAGCTATTATTAAAAATACATTGAGCTACACACTTAAGATTTTGCATGTTACTGTATACAAATTATATATATGTAAATAAATGTACTTGGAAGCAATGTTTTAAAAACTAGTGCTAGGATTTAAAAAGTGAAACATGGAACAATATCCATAACACTGTACTATTTGTGTAAATTCCAAATCATACACGTGCAAGGTAATGTTGCTTTTCTGTAAGGATTCAGGCTAATTCAAAGATAGATGCTAGATTGTTCCTCAAGAAGTCCAAATTTTCTGCCTCTGATTTGAGTTCTTCCCGGATGGTGACTCTTGGCCCTTATTCCCACCCAGACCTCACCTGAACTCATCCACTGGTTGAACCCTGAGGCTCCGACCCACTGTGCAGGAACAGGGCTCCCGGTGCTGATTGATGCCCACCTGCCTTTGGAATTGAACCTCCTCCTGGAGCACCTTTTGCCAGATCCAGACATCCTGGTACTCATGACCATCCTGACCATCATGGGTTACGAACTCTGGGCATGTTGACTGGGGCTACCTGGACCTTCCAGGACAAGCTTCTGCACTGAGTCAGACTCCCAGCACACCCCCAGCCCAAAGAGTGTCTCCCCCTCCTGGATGGCCGAGCAATACCCAGGACCCACTGTAATTGGTACCACAGTCTGCCTGGTGCCCAGGCACAGATGCCTAGGAGGCAGGAGGGCTGTGTTCACAGCCTTCCTTCTCTGACAGGGGGTGGATCTTGCCACGCTGTGCAGCAGACTCCAGAGCATTTGAAATGATGGGCACAGCCAGGCACAGACGGGCACTTGTCCCATCAAGTGAAGGGACTGACAATGAGTAATCCACTGCATTGTCTAGATATTGATTCATCTCAAGCATCCCTCAAGAGGCTCTTGGCTGCAGTGTAGACCTAGCTTAAGAGACTTGTACAATTGCCGTATGCATTGGTTGAGCTTCTCAGTTGCAGACAACAGAATCCTCTCTAGGTAGTTCAAGCAGAGAGCGGTTTCGTAAGGATATAGAGAGCTCACGAAGTCATGGGAACAACAGAAGAAACAGCCTCTACGCTCAGCTGCTGGAAACCAATGCTGGGACAAACCTCAGAACGAGGCTGCTAAGGGAATCTATGCCTGTGACACAGCTGGTAAGCTGCCGTCACCCCCACCACAAAACCAGACCGGCAATAAGTGTGTCCTACCCCTGGCCTGGTCTCTCCTTTAACTCACCCCACCTCCATCAGTGTCGCAGTCACACCTAAAGAGAAGTCATATTAGAAGTTAGGAATAGGGTTACCGGTGGCCATCACAGGTGGCCCAGGACTGGGGGTTTCCCAAGATGTGGGGCTTTCAGTGCTAAACCAGAAACAGTCCTAGGTAAAACAGGACAGGTTGGTCACCCTCTCCAGGAAATGCAGTACTCTCGGAGTCTACCTTGGGAAGGTGGGAATCACATTGTGGGGAACTGTCCTAACGTGAGAGGAGGTTAGATGGTTTGGGGCACTATAGTGACATTATTTTTAAACTGCACGATCAAAATAAATTAGAATCGTCATTTACTGAGTATGTACTGTATGCCGTACTCAGCCATACTTGCCGGCCAAGTCCTTTCTCATTACTGCTGTTATTATTTTATTATTATTCTCTCATTTTGTCTTCACCACAATCCTATAACAGCATATTATGTGTCCCATAGGACCTGCTCTCATGGAGTTTACACTGTTGTGGGGAAGAAAGGACAATAAACAAAGAAAAAGTTAATAAATGGGGGCATGTTGAAAAGTACTGAAGAAGAGAACAGGACAAGCCCACAGGGAGTGACTGGGGTGGCAGTAGCCACCTGACCAGGGGCGGTCAGGGGAGTCACCTCTGAGAAGGGGACATTAGAGCTGAGACGTGAGCAAAGAGAGGGGGCCAGACACGCAGCGCTCTGGGGAAAGGACGTTCTCGCCAGAGGGAACAGCACGTGGAAAGCCTGGAGGTGGGGGCAGAAGGAGCTCGCGTGGCTGCGAGAGACAGCACATGCACAGACAGTGATACGAAATGAGTGTTAGCTCTTGTAGGTGATGGTAAGGAAGATGGATTGCATTTTGAGATCAACGAGAAGCCAGTGGAGGGTTTTAAGCAGGTGAGTGGTACGATTTGATTTTCCTTTTATGTCCAAGGTCACAAACCTGGTGAATGAGAAATGAAATTTGAAGCCACATATATATCACTACAGATTGAGATATTGCGTGTTCTCAACTACCCTGCAAGCTGACTTCATCCAAAACCAATCAGCAAGTGCCGCTGTCTATTTTTGTTCACGAATGCTCATTCTGTGTGTTGATACGTGTGTATTGATCGCCCTACAACAATGGTTCTCAACCTGGGGCAGTTGTGTCCCACAGGGGACATTCAGCAATGTCTGGAGACGTTTTTGGCTGGTGCATCTTGGAAGCAGGTGCCAGCATCTAGTGGGTGAAGGCTGGGAGCCCCAAACATCCCACAGTGCACAGGACGGCTCCACACAGAGGATTGTCCAACCCCGCAGGTCGGTGCTGCTCTGCAGTGAGTAACACAGTCATCGTCTCATGTGTACAACGGAGGATCAGCTCAGATGAAATCTGAGGCTCCATCCAACTCCCTAGATGTGCGTTCTCTGCTTGGGAGACAGGAGTTCCTCAAAGCCGGCAGCATGCCCTCCGCATGCGTCACGGGGGCTTTTGTGACACAGGCCGGCATTCACTCCACACCAAGTCAGGCAGATTCTAACAGCACGGGGGGGAAAGGCACATTGGCTCTTTAGTGTGGAGTTGGGAAAACAATGGGTCTGGTTGGACTTTTCACCTTCTAGAAGCTGTTGCTGCATCTCCTAGTGTCCAAGCAGCCAGGCATGGGGCAATAAGCCAAGCCATTCCTGGCAGCAGGCCAGCTGATGGGGATGGGCCGGCTCTGACCACGTCTGCATGAGCTCTCCCCAGGCTTCCAAACACTCAGGACTGGGCATGGAGGCTGCAAATGTCAGTGCACGGCCAGCTCAGCTGCCCCTTACATACGGCATGGTGACATTTGCACATGTGCAGACACTACCTATCGTCTGGACTGTCGAGTAACAACTAAACATGTTACTCCTCCTGCACACCCAGCGCACGCCTTCCACTGCCTGCTTATCCACACAGTTCCCACCGCCTCCTGGTGGTCACGGCGTCAGACCGTCAGATGGCACAGAGCTTGTGACTATCGAGTGGAGAGTCCCCATCGCACTGAGCTGGCTGACTTTGGAGGCTTGTGCACGCACCCACACCTTCCTCTCCAACCCCCACGGGCGGCCTGCAAATCACTTATGCTGCACGAATGGCCCATCATGTTCACTAAAATGAATTGCGTGCTTACTGGGTGCCACATGCTATAAGTACTTTTATACATCATCTTTTTGAATCATTCTGTCTTCATTTGGGTTCCTTCAGAAGCAAACCTGGAAGCAAAAATTTGGGAGCAAGTGGTTGAGTTGGGAGGCGATGCAGGAATTACTGTGAGGGGCTGGGCAGCGAGGTAGTGAGGGGAGCGAAATCCATGCAAGGGGTGTTAAGGACGGAGTTAGCGCTCCGGGCTCCTGGGCTCAAGCCCACAGGGAGGCTCTGGAGACCCCATGGAACACAGCTCCGGTTTGTCCGCACCCATAGGAAAGAAAGCAACTGCCCCTCGTTGAAGGTTGTTCCAGAGACATTAACCTCTTGCCATTTCCTGCCTCCCTGCAGCCCGAACACTGTCATGCTCGAGAGAGCACTGTCGGCTGAGAGACACGGAAGGGGGCAGGTGGGAGGGCCACACACAGGGAGCCTCCAGCCTGGCTGAGGGAACACAGACGGGACACCGACAGCATCTGACACATCCTCTAATACCACTGATAAAGGTGTTAGGATGAGTCCATTGCAGAGGGGCTGACAGGAGCTGGAAGAGGTTACATTCACTTGTCCAAGTCCACGTGGTTAATGAAGCATGGAACCAGGATCCAAACTCAGCTCAGACTGGCTGCCAAGCCCACATTCATACCCACTGTAGTACCGTGTTTCCCTGAAAATAAGACCTACCCATAAAATAAGCCCTAGCAG
>VBSM01000361.1:8791302-8815680 GCA_008086735.1 Cheirogaleus medius
GAGGAAAAATAAATATAAGACCCTGTCTTATTTTCGGGGAAACACGGTAGCTTCCCAGAGCTGCCGTAACAGGCACCACAAACCGGGTGGCTTAAGCAACAGAAATTATTGTCTCGCGGTTCCGGAGGCAAAAGTTGGAGACCAAGGAGCAGGCAGGGTGTTCTTCCGAGAGCTCTGAGGGAGGATCTGCACCAGGCTTCTCCTCCAGCTGCTGGTGACCCGCTGGCTACCTGTGGCGTTCCTTGGTTGGTAGAAACACCACCCCAGTCTCTGCCTTCATCTTCACGTGGCGTTCTCCCTGCCTGCACCTCCGTGTCCAAATGTCCCCTTTTGATAAAGACACCAGCCGGATTGGATTAAGGCCCACCCTGATGACCTCACCTTAACTAATCACATCTGCAACGACCTATTCCCAAGTGAGGTCACGTCCACAGGCACTAGGGGTTAGCGCTTTGAGAAGACACGTTGAACCCGTAACACCCACCACACTTGTTCTTGCCCCTCCACACCCCATAGGCCCTTGTTACATGTGTCTTTTTCCATCCTTTGAGCTTGCCCATTGCATCCTGGACAAAGAGCCCTTTCCTTTGTGTCCCTCGGTGCTTTTGCTGGCTCTGCCCCTCAGACAACACTGTGACTGGATCACGCCAGAGGGCAGAGACAGAAGAAGTCTGGAGAAGGCATCGGTGAGGGTGCTCGGGCCCGAGGTCCACCTCCCTGTCTCCTTAATCACCATGATTCAATCACCAAATGCAATAAAGAAAAGTATTGCAGAAATAAAACACTGCCAAAAATCTTTCCAAAATCACAAGTACATGCAATGAGCAGTCTAGGTTTATAAAGAACAAATTATGCCAGACACACTTGATTGTGCCTCTGAGGGAAGTAAGAAATTAAGGGATGGGGAGGATGGGAGAGATGCAATACATCTTGATTTTAATACAGCAATTGATACATCGTCTTGTGGAATTGTCGCCACAAAATTAATTTAAATCGTCTTGGTGAGAAGAACTGTCTCTGGGGTTGAAACCCGGTGGAAAGATAAACAAACAAATAACGATTAAAGGAGAAAACCAAAGCCCATAACCGCAAGGCAGGGAAAGGAGGGGTGGCGTGGGAGAGGGAAAGGCCCGGCTTTTCAGGCAGAATGGGAGGCATGCAGAGGTGTGGGGTGTGTCTGCGTCTGCCTGGGGAGCAGGAGATGGGATGGCCCAGAGAAGGGAGTTGACCAGGAGCCCGCCAGACAGTGGGGTTCCCCAACGGCCAGGCAGGTCCCATCACCAACCCAGAGAGATTGGAAATTGCGCCTTGAAGAAACCACAACCTGAATGGAGTGAGCCCATTAAATGACAAGTACAGTTGACTTCAGGGGCAGAATCAGGTACTAGGTTTTGCTTTTTTCCAATGTGTGACATTTGAAGTAAAGGGGTCTCTTCTTCAAAAGTCTAGAAGCCTGGCTTGGGCTCAGAATGTTGCAGGTGGCAGGGCCCTAGTGAGGGGCCCTCTCCATGCAGACGGGGAGACGCCGACCCCCAGAGAGAGAAGAATGCCCTGGGGCTTGTTAGATGGGCTCGGGGCTCAGAAGTTCTGATTTTCACAGAGCTTGGATAAGACCAAGGAACTATCATTTTTAACAGATGTACCACAGATAATTCTGGTCTTGGATCATACTAAGAAACATTGGCCCACGGTCGTACCCTGATCCTTCCCTTGTCCCTTCCTCCCTCCCTCCCTCCCTCCTTCCCTTCCTTCCTTCCTTCTTGTTTTTCTTTTGTGCCTACTATATGGAAGGCATGGTTCCAGGTTCCAGGGCTGTGGAGATAAAAGGCGATTTCCATCTTTGAGAAGTGGACAGTTAGACTACCCAGTGGAATAGTTTATAGGAGGCATGAGAACCAAGGTCATGTTAAAGGATACGATGAAAACATCGTCAGCAAAATCCAGACAGTTGGAAACTATAGGACAAATACCTGGTTCCCGCGATAAATATACTGCAAGTGGCAAAGATAAGGGGGTGGGGGACTCTATAGATTAAAGGGGACCTAAGGGCCGTATTAATCAACTGTAATGTAAGACCTTGTCTGGTTCCTGACGTGAACAAACTAGCTGTTACAAGGAACAATTATGAGGCAATCAGAAAAATTTGAACATTTATGAATATTTGATTCTTTTAAGCAATTTATTATAAGGTATGTTGTGATGGTATTGTGGTTGTTTTTTAAAGATCTTTGTCTTTTAGAGATAGATACTAACATGTTTATGGGTGAAACAATGTAATGTCTAGAATGGGCTTCAAACTAACCCAGTGTGTGTGCATATGTGCGTGTGTGTGATGTGTGTGTGTGAGGTATATGTGTATGTATGTGTGTATGTGTGTATGTATGTATGTGGGCACATATATGTGTGTGATGTGTGCATGCATGTGTGATATATGTGGTGTGTGTGCATTTGTCTGCAATATGTGTACGTGTGTGTGATGTGTGCATTTGTGTGTGTGTGTGTGTGTGTCTTGGATCAAACAAGACTGTCCATGAGTTAATAATTGTTAAAGCTGATGATAAGTGATAAGTAGTTCATCATACTACGGCGAGTTCATTATACTATTCTCTCTACTTTGTGTATGTTTGAAAATTTCATAATAGAAGTGAAAGAAAGAAAGAGAGAAAGAGAAACAGAAAGAGAAAGATGAGGGAGGGGAGGAAGGAAGGAAGAAAGGACAGGAGGGAGGGAGGGAGGGAGGTGACAAGTGGTAGATGAAGTCGTAGACTGATGATCAGACAGGATGAACCAGGCTTTCCTCTGCAGTGACAGAGCTCAGATCAGAGAAGGATCTGGCATTAGCCAGGCCATGCAGAGAAGCAGAGGAGTGGGGGCCCACACAGAAGCAGAAAGAGCATGCCGGCTGCAGAGACCACGGGAGAGGACCTGGCCCTCCAGAGCTGGACGTGCTGCACCCAGGAGCTCAGGGGATTCTGGCAGGCGAGGGGCGTGACCAAAGGATTTCAAACAAGGGCGACATAGACAGACACATTTTGATTAGTTCACTTGGGATTTGCTGTGGAGACCGGACCAGGACAGGGAAATCAATGGAGGGAAAACAAGTTAAACCAAGTGGGGTGGATGGAAGGTGACTCTGGAGACATTCAGGAAGTAGAATCTACAGGACCCAGAGTTTGGGGTGACTCCTGGGCTTCTTGTTGGATGTCTAAGGAGATGGTGATGTCATCTCTCAGCTGAGGTGGGGACCCCAGGCAGAGCACCCGTTGGGGTAAGAGGCGATGGATGCGTTTAGATGCCTCGGCTGCGTGGGAAAGCCACAGGGAGACGTTTCACACACCATTGGACATACAAGACTGCAGCTCAGAAGAGAGATCTGAGCCAGGGCCTGGGCAAGGTGCCTCGAGGGGAGCTGGGTAGTGTCTCAGAGCAGCGCCCATGTCCGAGGGAGCTGATGGCAGACAGCGCCTGCACCCAATCCCTGTCTCCCAACCAATTCCTGCCAGACCCTCTTCTGCTTTTGCTCAGTGATTCTCCACTGAAGTTTCAAGGCCTGCTGGTGTCTCCTGGGTCAGGCCGACTGCAGCCAGCTGCTTTCTCTCCTCGCTCACCTGCCTGCAGTGAGCGTGGCACCTGTCTGGGGCCCGATGCTTGCTCGGGTAGCTGACGCACGCCTCCATCACCAAAGCCCTTTGTCATCTCCGTCAGCTCAGCCATCCTCTCCTGTGTATTGTTTCTCTGCTCCCTGTTTTGGGGACGCAGGATGGGCTAGTGGGGACACACACATGCTCTGGAGTCTGCCAGGCCTCAGTTAGAGACCTGACTCAGCATCAGGTGGTGTGTAAGCTTGAACAAGTTATTTCACCTCTCAGCGCCTGTTTCCTCATCTGCAAAATGTGGATGAAGGATAATCGTGCTGACCTCGTATGTACCATCATGCACAAATAGCGCTCAGCTGGGTGTTGTGTAAATGCTGTTGTCATTCTTGCTCTTACCTGCTTGCCTGGACAGTAGAGCAGCCCCTGTTCTGCCCAGCAGCTCTGGCAGCCAGCAGGAAGACACCTGTTTTCCCAGGCGATGGGCACCCCTGCTCC
Source organism: Cheirogaleus medius (assembly GCA_008086735.1). Lineage (NCBI taxonomy): Eukaryota > Metazoa > Chordata > Mammalia > Primates > Cheirogaleidae > Cheirogaleus > Cheirogaleus medius. The sequence continues at coordinate 8,795,394 of VBSM01000361.1, forward strand.
CTCTCCCCCATTGGTGTTGATGTTCTGCTATCTCCAGGCTGAGTCCCTGGCTCCTCGCCTGCCGGGTTTCCCTGCCAAGATCTGAATGTCAGCCTCTCTCTACCGTCTTGCCCTGAACCAGCAACCTTCTGAGAACTGCAGCCCCATAGGGATTTCCAGTTACGTCAAGGCATTTCACATACTTCTCAAAAAACTAACAGTATGCGGCTATGTGTATGATACTGATTTTCCCAACTTGCAACTACTAAAATGATGGAGAAATTTTAAAAAGGCTTTGCACAGATACTGCCCTCCGCCCCCAGTGCACATATTAATAGCAGCAATTCCTGGTGGGGATCAGGACGACCCCACTCCTGGGACAGGCCTGCTTGGCCAGGGCTAGCCATGGGAAGCAAAGCCACACCTTCCATTCTCTTTGCACGAAGGAGTTAAGCAAACCCATTTGTGCTTGTGGAAACTGACTCCCTCTCCCATGACGTCTCTAGACATCCCTGAGACGGACACTTCCCAAAGCACTCATTTAACAACCGTTTACTGAGAGGCCACTACGAGACAGACACTAAGTGATGAAATCAAATTTATTTCCTGTATTAAATCTTAGGGAAGATTGGAAAGCCTTGTCAGTGAAGCCTCCAGGTAGAATGTTTATGCCTTTGCAGAATAAAATGTGCATTGTTTAATGTGCTGCTATTTACTGTTCCCGTTGCTTCCTTGGAGGGAAAAAATAAGATCTTGGCCTGACGGGGTTTTGGCAAACAAGGGGGCTGCATGATTAGCTGGAAGGGGCAGGAATTGCCTCTTGGTTCTGAAGCCACCTTCATTCACTGCAGTGGTTCATTTAGAGTAGTATTTTAGGGGAGAGGAGAGAGGGTTGTTTGTTGGGTGTTTTGTTTTGTTTTGTTTTTTAAAGATCAACTTGCAGTAAGGGATTGGCCAGAAGACTGTTCTGCAGTAGAATCTGCTCATCAGTCCCTAGTCTCTACTCTCCCCTCCTTCTGCCGATAGCACCTGGGTTCCAGCGCCTGCCTCCTGTCCCGCATGCGTGCCCCAGCTGCCCTGCAGCTGGCTGCCGGTGGCCGTGCGACTTCTGGGTCTTGCCCTTCCAACGTTTAGGTGTTGATGCCCCTACGTCACCCGGACAGAGTGCCTGTGAGCCAGCAGTGACCATGTGGATGAAGGCAACGTTCTAGAAGAGTCTGGGACCCTTGCTGACCTTACAGAGCTGGGCTACCTGCCCGCGGTGGACCAGCTGCCTTTCTCTGGATGGCCACAGAGGAGAAAGGGTAACCCACTGAATCTGAGTGTTTCTCTGTCCCAGCAACTCAGCCTTTACTCTAACGAATACGTTCTTTCACTACAGTAAAATTGTTAAAATCCTAAATTCTTTGGGTGTCTTTGGTATGAATGGTCACAGTCTCTCCCTTCCCTTCACCCCCAAACTCTCAGCTTTTTAAGTCCCCTCTGCTCTGGGCAGCTCTGGGATGGGCCCGTCACAGCTACTCACATGGTTTTTGGTCTTTTACATTCCGACTACCAGAGGAGCAGTATTTCCCTGCAAAACCGTAAAATGTATGCAGTAAGCAGCAAATGGCTTACTTCTGTAACCAGTTTACCCTTGAGAAGTTCAGTTTTCTGTGCGTTGTTCTCTCCGTGTCAAGAGTATGTCTGAGTTGTAGAAATTCATGTCAGGGCAGCGAAGCGGCTTCTGTTTATGTCGGAATGTTCTCTACAGTGACATGTCAAACCTGAGGACCTCGGGATCCACTCTTGCCCTTCCCGGGGACTCAGAGCCCCGCTGCTCCAGTTAAGCCTTCAGGGTGTGAGACAGTTGTCACTTGACTGAAGCAGCCCACCTGGGGGAGAGTTGGGAGTTGCACAGAGACAGATCCTACTTCCTTTCATGTTAAAAGAGGGAGGCATAAAAGCGTAGGGGAAATCACAGGAATATAATTTTTAAAATACTTGTCAGGTAGCACTGTAGCAGGAGGAAGGTGCTGAGAAATCACGCAAACAATGACAGCGTGACATGGATCCCAGGGGGCTGGGTATCACTTATGGGAGCAGCCCAAGAAAGAGAAAGAACACATTCAGGATAAAAATTCAGTAAAAGCCAGATCACGGTGGTGAGAAAAAATGAAATTCCACCTTTGATCTGGGTCTCTGTTGTGCTGAGGCGCTTACAAAATCCTTAAACTGCTTTATTGAAACAAAGACTAATGGTCCTGATAGCTCCTGCCCCCTTGGCCGCCCTGCTCAGCGGGGTGACGACCTTCCAGGCCCTGGGCCAGTGCGGACCCAGGCAGCCTGCACGGCCCTGGGTGCCCACCTGGCCAGCCAGTGGGGTCTAGAAGCAATTTTGCAGCCATGACACCTAATGCACCTCAAATATCCCCATTTCCAGCAAGCGGCAGCCTCTCCCGTGACCTTCGCCAATCTAGCAAGTGGAAAAACAATGGATTTATTTTAGTGCCATACAGACACAGGTTCAAATCCTAGCTCTGCTACTTCCTGGTTGAATGATCTTGGACAAATTACTTAACATTTCTCTCTCTATTTCCTCCTCTGTTCATGCACAAGGTTATTTTAAGGATTAAAGAGATGGTGGTTATTAAATGCCTGCTTCTCTGTGAAATTTATTTCCTTCTTTCTTGGTCTTTGAATTCATAAGGCCCCTGCCCTGCCCTGAGGCCTGGATCTTCCGCTCCCATCCCAGTGGCCTGCTTGCCCCTGTTCCAGGTAGGGCATCCCTTCCAGGCTTGGTCCCGCACCACCCCAGGCCTCTGTGAGGCAGCCTGCCCTCCCCCGGCCCCATGCACACCCCTGCTCAGGTCAGCCTGACAGCCCATCCCCCTCTGCAGAGTCTATGGCGCCACCTATGCCTCACCGAGCCTGCAAAGAGGAGTCTGCCACTGTGCAGGGGGAGCTGGGGAAGGCTCTCCAGGCGTCCCCACCGCACGAAAGCTCACACCCCTGTTAGCCGGCTTCAAATCCTGCCTCTGGCTTCAAATCTCACCTCTGCAGCTTCTCAGCTGCGTGGCCCTGAAGCCCGTCCTGGCTCTGGACTTCTCCTTACGTGAGACAACTGCTCGGCCACATTCTCGTTGTTGAAGCCAGTTTGACTGAGGGATTCTGAGATCCGTCACTCGTAGGAGAGCTGCACTCAAAGTCCCCGTCACCTCGACGAGACAGAAGTTTTTCTCGTAGCACATTAATTACGCTGTATTGTGATTTTTGGTTTCTTCAGCAGGGTTCGCTCTGGCCCCTCCCTCTGGGTTTTTGGTGGCACTGGCTCTCCTCCTCGGCCTCTGCCATTGCACTGTTCCTTGTGCACGCCTCCCTCCACCCAGACTTCTCCCATCAAGGCCAAAACCAGGGAGGTTCATCGGAGAGACAGAAATGCTCTCGTAGTGGGATCAGGAGATAATGCATGCTCCTTCAGCTCTCGATAAGATCTGAGGACTCATTCCCATTTAGAAGAGATGTCACTCAAAGCCCTGTCCATCCCTTAGCTGGGGAAGGCTGCAGGGGACAAGGAGCACTGAGTGACTTCCTGCTAATTGCTGCTGTCGGGCACCCCAAGAGGACCAAGAGCAGGCTGCCAGGCCAGGGCCCTCTCCATCGGGTCGGTGTGCCAGGCACTGTGCAGGCTTGTCCTTGAGAGAGGCACTGGCTACCTGCTTCGACCTGCTCTCGTAGCACGCCTTGAGCACCTGCCGTGGACAGCATTCAGTGGAAGAAACAAAAATCGTACAACACCTGAGCCTTTCTGCTCTTAAGGAAGTAAAGGCTTTAAGTGTCAAAACTGGGAGGGAATTTGGGAACCATCTGCTCTGGGGTTTTTCAAATATCAGTAGAAGTAGCCTTTTTTCAAGTGAAATCTTAATTATTATTCAATACAGAGTATGAGACAGAAACTGGGGGGCTGCCTGTTTGAAGCGGGGGGGCGCTGAGCCCTCTTTGCCCTTTGCCCCCCTCAGAAGCCCCCTACGGGTCCACAGACCCCTGTGAAAACCTCTCGACCAGGTGATGTTCATGGTCTTGTCCCTCTCTCTGTTTCCGTGTAGAATTCACATAGCGTCATTTGCTTTCCCAGGGTATCCCAAACACAGTGCAAAAATGATTGATCTTGTCCAGCTCTTTGAGGGCTTACGGAGGAAATGGAGACCTGGGAGAAGAAGCAACACCACCAGGATCCTGGCCTGGGCCCCTCATTCCGCCTTTCTCAGCCCGACATGCTGTCACCGGTTGAAAGGTGCTGGGTGTCTCTCCAATCTTGTCCCAGGCAGGACATCCCATCGTTTCCTCCCTGACTATTCAGGATCTTGGGAAGCGAGCCGCTTTGCATGACAGCAAGACCCACCATGAGCCTGGGTGTTGGAGCCCGCGGTGCCGGCTGGGAGTGGAGACCAGACCTTTGACTCTGAGAGCCGAGTATCTGGCACAACGCAGGCTCGGGTGTCGGTGTGATTACAGGCCCGTCATTATTCATTACTTCTGTGGAGGGAGGGCAGGATGGAAGTGGAAGACGCATGAAGAGAAACTGGGAGAGCGAGCAGGGGCTCCGCCAGGAGGGCCCAGGGGAGAGCGGGGTGCTGCCGCGCTGACCCAGGCACCCCACACCTCCTCCCCAGCTGGCTCCCATGACCCATGACCCCAGCTGCCCCCTCAGCGCCAGGCAGGTGTCCAGTGCCCCAGGTCTCCGTCCTGCCGCAGCCTGTGCTCCGGGTCCTGCGGTCTGTGTTTTGTCGCTTTCTTTACAATTATACATGAATAGGTTTGTGAAGGAGTGAGCAGAGCTGGGCCGTGGCAGGATTCCTGCGGTGCGGACGGGCGGCCGCGCCTGTGGGTGAGGACGAACCAGGGGCCGCAGAGCCTTGTGCGTGAGCCGGGCCCCCAGCCGGACGCCAGGTTCCCAGCGCCCGTCCACCGGCGTGGCCAGGGAGAACACAGGAGAAAGTGAATCGAGACTTATCAAGGTGATTACATTTTGTCCACCCTAGGCCCACTCCCCTCAAGGGTCGTTTGTGCCTCCTAATGTGACAGCCAACCAACCAGTCAGGGAGGGGAGGGAGGCCTGAGGGTGGGGGCTTAGGAGGTGTCACGAAGTCCCCCTCGAGGCGACAGGCCAGCATGCTGTAATAGGCCCCCAAGCAGTCAGGCTGGCTGCCTGGCCTGAGCACAGGCCGGGCCCTTCTGCAGGAGGAGGGTGCCGGCCAGCCCACCGGAGCCCAGCCCTGGGGCAAGGGGACCAGTGGGGGTCCCGTGGGGCTTCTCTGTTCCATTAACAATGTGACACAGTAACCACTCACATGGCATGAGATGCTGTCAAACATGTTCTCTCTTTGACCCTCACTGCACCCTGGAGGGGGACTGTGCTGATTGCCATCATCATCCTCGAGATCCAGAGACAGACAAATGCCCAGGGTCCTGCAAGCAGAGCCAAGACCATCTTCGAGCTCTGGCTTTCAGAGTCCAAACTCGGTCCCCTCCGCCACACCACTGAACTCCCCCACAACACTGTGAAGCTCAGAGCGGGCAGAGAGGGGCTCAATGGTTATTTATTGCAAGCCCATCATGTCACAGACCCCAGGGGGAGACGGGGTCTCCTGCACCTGGCCCTCGCACTCCCCAGGCCGTCTAACCCCTCGGAGCTTTGGTCTCCTGACATTCTGTCCCCGCCGTCACCATTTCACTCTCCAGACGGTATTTTCTCTCCACCACAAAGACAGCTGTGGCCGTTTACAGCTGTTTACTCGCCGTCAGCTAGAGGAGGAACTTAAGTGGAATATAAACTACTGAATTAAACTCCCGTCTTCAAATGCCACTCACTGCACCTGAGAATTTCAATCAGTGCTGGTGACTTCCTGCTCTCTGATGGAATGCACTAGACAAGCCTTGTGCAAGCCATTTGATCTGGGCTGCCATGGCCCATGCAGTCTCAGGGACAGGGATGTCCACATAGATGGGTATTAAAATGCATCACCGGAAAGTGTGGCTTTCTTGAGCTCTGAGCAATGTCATTAAGGGGGCTGGAAAATGGCTTCATTTCCTGAGCCTGAGTGTTAGAGGGGTTGACAGAGGCTCTCCCAGAGATGGGGGGTGGGGCTCTGTCCTTCGGGACACTTTTTAGAGACTCAAGGAAACAGTGGCGTGGGAGAGGAATGGTAGGGGGAAGGAAGGCAGATTTCCTCCCAGCACCAAAAAATAAAATAAAATAAAAATAATGGGTGAAGCTCATATCCAACCTGCCGGTAAGCCACCCACTAATAAGTCAAAGGGAGGGAACATGGGCCCTCAGTATTTCACAACACAGAATGGGGGTTCCTGGGTTCTTGTCCTGGTTCCACCGTTTATTAGCCATGTGCCATAGGCAGGTCTCTTCTCTGGGGCTCCATCCCCTTCTCTGTAAATAGCTTCCCTGCCTACATTACAGGAATATAAAAGCTTTTTGAAAACTGTCAAGCACTGTGTAATCATGAACTACAAATATGTTGGGGAAAGAGGATCCCCTTGAGAGATTCCCTTCCAGACCCCACAAACTCTAGGGTCAGCCCCTGGGCCAGGTGGGACAGGGCCATTTGCATCTTGGAAGGGCTTGGCTGGGACGGCCATCCCCAAAGTGACCTCTAGGAGGCAGCAGAGGAGGCGCTATGGAGCCGTGATACCTGGGAGACTCCGCGTGCCCCCAGCCCCAGGGCCCATGGAGGACGGGGAGGGAAGGCAGGGCTGGGGCCGAGTTACTGTCACCTTATAAAGATTGGGAAGCAAGGTGCCAGAGTTTCCCAGGGCCTGCAGGGCCCAGATGTTGGCCACCACCAACAACCTGTGTCCTGTTGCCTCTTTCTTTCTGACCTGGGACCGATCCTTCCAAGTTCTCCCCTCTGCAACTATTTCCCTCCTCATAATGGACTTTCTGAACAGGTCATGATTTTACTCTTAAGCCCTTCTTCTAAGGGCAATAGAAACTGCCTTACTTAAGGTACAAGGAAAAACAAGGGAAAAATAATTATTGAGTGCCTACTACGTGCCAGCCGGTTTACGTACACAAATCTCACAGTAACCAGTTGAAGAGGATTAGCCCATTTTACAGACAAGGAGACTGAGGCACAAAGAGATTAAATAACTCTTACAAGCTCATACAGGTGGCAAAGTTAAGACAAAGCAGAGACCGGAGCCTGGACTTCTCTCACTCCCATGTCCGTGTTCTTCCCACCATGCTGACTAACCAGACACGTAAGGACCGACGAGGAAACGGCAAAGATACGGAATAGTTACAGAGCCTAGCCTCAGAGAGGTCCTCACTGGTTTCTCCCTGCATTCCGGATCTCTCCATAACCAGCTTTCCGAGGCCAGACTGTTCTTTGCTGTGAGTCGTTTTGCCTTTGATTTTTGCTTTTGCCTTTGTTGAGAATCCTTGGGGAGCTGTCCCCCCGAAGGCTCTCTGCTTACTACCTCTTACGCCCTGGTCCAAGCTTGTGCCCTCAGCTCTTGGAAAGCTCCTCCAGGTGTTTTTCCACTAGCAGAATTATTTTCCTATCTTCATTCAAAACATGAATTAGAGCTCCAATCATGTGCTGGGTGCTGGACGAGCAGCTGGGGACCATACCACTCAGCGAGCGCCCACTACCAGACAAGACCCGCACATGCTGAATGTTAGCACGTAGCATCTCACTCAACTGTCTCCAAATCCTTAGGGTAGGTATCAGTGTCTCCATTTGATAGATTGGGTAACTGAGGCCCAGAGTCATTGAATGAGCTGCCCAATGTCACACAGATGGCCAGTTCTCAACCTCAGCCCCGTGTGGTTCCAGAACCTGTGGCCTTAACCCCACCCACAGGGTACAGTCAGGGAGATAAACTAATTCCCCATCCTCTCACTCTGGATGTCTGGTTCTTACTATAACTTAATATACCAAATACCTACCACTGGGGCTCTGCGGGAATAGAAGAGAAATATGTGATATGCCCACAAGGATCTTCAGTCCATCTGACAGCCCTACAGCTCTGAGCATTGCTTGGATTGTTTTGTTTGGGAACTTTGATAGGTGACGAGAGGCATGAAGTGGGCTGTATGAGCTCCCTCAGGTCCTGGAACACTCTTCTCGTGCGTCCCCTCCCATCTCCCCAGTGTTCCCTTTGATCTCCTTCCCAGGCTGCTCTCCAGCTCCACCCGCCCTGCGAATGCTGGTGTCCTACCAGGCTCCGTCTCCAGCCTACCTCTCTTCTCACCCTGCATCCGGACTTGCAGATTTGAATAACCACAGGGAATGTGCAGAAATTCACACAGCAGGCTCAGCATTGGACAACAGCTGCTTGTACAGCAACCAAGCAAAACCCTTGCCTGTCTACGGGCCTTGAACCCTGCTCACCTATCAAAGCGCCCAAACAAAACAGAGTGGCAATCCAAGCAATGCTCGGAGCTGTAGGGCTGCCCCTCTTGTTCATCTTTCTGTTTTTCCAGGACAATTTCATCTATTTCAAGTATAAATGAGGCATATTATCTATATAGCATATTATGTATTATTTACTCCCTCCATGTTGATAACTCCTGCATCTCTGTCTTCAGCCCAGTACTCTCCTGGCTTCAAGACCCTTCTATGCATGTAAAGGTCAGCTGACATCCCCAGCTGCCCCCAGACCCAACTCGGCCAAATTTGCATGCATCCTCCTGTCTGTATTTATTTTACTATTCTCTCTCTCTCTCTCTCTCTCTCTCTCTCTCTCTCTCTCTCTCTCTGTCTTGCTCTCTCTCTCTAGCCCTCTTGTAGCTGCCCAAGTTCAGACTGGCGCCCTCATCCCCTGGAATATTGCCATAGACTCCTACCCGGGACCCACTCCCCCCCACCCACCCACCATTCTCATTGCAGCCTGAGTTGTTGATCAAACATACAAATCTAGGGCTACTTACAGCTTAAAACTCATAACCTGTAGGAAAAGACACAAGCTCCCTAGCTCAGCACTCCAAGCCCTCCCTAGCCTGGCAGCACATACAGCTAGAGCCACCCATGGTTCCCACTTCATTTTCTGAGTACAACAAATTGTGTGTCCTTCACCTACATACACCCCAGAGTGTCACACTCAGGAGTCCCTAGGCCTGCTATTGCCTCTGCCTAAAAAACCTTCCTTCCCACCCACCCACTCCCCGCCTTTGCCTGAGCAACTGCTGCATACACTAAAATTGTACGGTGGTGCCACCTCCTCCTGAGAAGCCTGCCCTGACATCCGCCAAGCCTGGACCAGGAAGCCCTCCCCCAGGTCTCCCACCACCTGTACCATGGCTCAGGCTTTCAGCGCTGCGCATTTACTAGTCTGGGAGCTGGAGGGCGACCCCATGTGGCAGACACTGGAGTTGCCACCCAACATCTGTTGCCTCTTTTCCTGATTTTACTCAGGCAAGGAAATTCTCAGCCCCGAGGCCGGTGGTTGGTTATATTAACAATTAACATGGTGAGCCATGCACTGTGCTGAGCACGTTACATACATTAATGCATTTATCTTTACATCAACCTGTGAGGTATCACTATCACCATTGTACAGATGGGAAGACTGAGGAACAGAAAGGTTAAGCTCCTTGCCCAAGGTTATGTAATTCAGAAGTGGTGAAGCTGGATTTGAACTCGGACCATCTGGCCCCAGAGCCTTGCTCTTAACGGAGATAATATACTTATTGCCTTTCCTGTAAACAGTGCATCACGATTGACCCAAAGCAGCCAGTGGTGGCATCCCATTCTGGTTCAACTGTGACTGGTCCAGGAATAGCCATGTGACCCAGATATGGCCAGTGGGTTGTAAAAAGAAGTCATCTGGGCACTTCCAGGGAAGATATTCTTCCCCAGTAAAAAACAGAGAGGTGAAGGTCCCTGACCTGTCTTGTTTCTGCCATTGGACATTAGGATGCTGTGGGTGGTGGGGAGCCATCTGGTGGTCTGGGGGGAATCATCACTGATGCACCAAGAATAGCAGGGCAAGAGATTTCAAGAGCCTGGGTTCTTAAAGGCACCACTGAGCAGTGGAGCCTACTAACTCTGGAGAGCACGGCTTGCACTTCTTTCTTATTTGATGAGAGAATGAATGTCTGCATTGTTTAAGCCACTGTCGGGTGAGTACTCTGTTAATTGCAGCCAAACCTGTTACCGAAAGTTTGGCGCTTGTCCCTGAGGTCACATCAGAAGAATGAGGACAAGTGATTTGAGGAAAAGGAAAGAGAAGTTTATTAATTTGCCAGCAAATGAGGAGGACGGCAGACTCTCATCTTAAAGTACCATAGTCCTATCTACAAACAGAAATACAGAGCTTTTAAAAGGAGTTTTCAGCTTGGGGCTATGGCTGTTTAACTATAGTTGATGGTCTTGATCGACCCCATCTCTTTTTCAAGACCTCTGCCTGGACAATTCTGCTGAGCCATCTCCTGTGGTGCTAAGAACAAAGGACATTCCCCTGCCCCTCTGATTACTGGCCTTGGGCAGGGATGCAGGTTTTAATTCCGAAAAATGGGGCGAGGAAGTAAAGAGACATCTCATAAAACATTTGGCCCTGTTCCCTCTGTTACAAACCCACATACCCTTGCCTAGAACAGCCCACCCTGAGCCTTTCATAAAGGGCTGTTTAGTGAATGGAACCCCAAAACAATGTGAGTGTATGTGGGCAAACAGATACACTCAAAGCACCACACGAATGTGAAGAAAGATGCATTTCCCTGAGCTTCAGTTTCTTCACTGAGGGCACTGGGCTCAGTGGGTTCCATTGCATTTCCACTTCTTCCACTTTGGGCACAAGAAAAGATGAAGTTCCAGGTGTGCAGCACTGACAATAAACCTGCCGGAGAGGAGACCCTGGGAATCCCTCACCACCACTACTGCTTATGCTTGGCAAGCTGACAGAACCTGCCAAAGGGCAAGAAGTCCTGTGGAAAGGTTCAAATAAACACAGCTAAACAGGAGAGAGATGATAAGGGACTCACCCAGGGGCCAGCCTCTAAAACAAAGAAAGCTACAAAGACCGCCCCTCTCTCAGCCTTTGATTTAAGTCAATAAAATCAGGAAGCATCTGAATGACTCTCTTTGTTCACTGTGGAGTCCTGAGGGCTGCCCAGAGGCCTTCCTGCTTCTGCACCACAGGCAGCTGGCAGCCACTCAACAGGCACAAGGCAAGGCCTGCGTGCTCCACCTGGACCAAGCACTCAGAGGAGGCCATGGGGCCCAGGGGAGTTGGGCTGGGATCTAACATACTTGACCTTGTAGGCCAGACACAGTGTTCTGAGACTTGTCCTGGCTGCCCCCTCGATGCCCCTAGCCATCCTTTGTGGGACCCTATAGGAAATCATGCATTAGTTCAATGTTCACTCCAATTTTCCTCATCGAAAGTCTGCGCTCTGCCCTCAGATATGTTTTAGTCAATTGCACATTAGTGTGAACTGAAGTCTTTCTCAGGGCTATTTGCTAAGTAAGTCTCATCTCCCCTAAGATGCCTTTGATGAGTTCATCTTTCAAGTTTTGTGACAATTCTTAGCCATTGTTTTACACTCTTTATCTCTTACACTACTTAACTTTTTGCCTTCTAGTTCTCCAACTAGACTATAAGTCCCTCAAAGACAGAGCCAACATAGTCTACCCATAGGTAGGATTCAATTATCCATTCATTCATTTATTCAACAAAGATCTTTTGAGTAAATCCAAATACTTGGCTCTTCCCTAAGTCTAAGCTTTCGAATATGCGTAAGGCATAGTCTCTGCTTTCGAGATCTTGCAGTCTACTGGGGGGAGACAAACTGCAGAAGCAGATAGTCAGATGTCTGCTCGTCTTGGCCCAGGGATTCATCTTCCTATTGCCACACCCATCCCCCAGCAGCCTTTATATGAGCTAGTCTGAGAAAATCTGTGTTTTGCAATCAAGATTATCCAATTACAACATCCTCTAGGGCCATAAATGCTTGAACTGACTCTTAAAGGATCAGGACAAGGAAAACAGGGCATGGGAGGATATTCCTGGCAGAGGGCACAGCACGAGCAACAGCGTGGGGGCCAAGAACAGCTTGTTATGGGCAATGCCAAACACATGTGCATTCATTTCTATTTCTGATCCTTCACTGTGGAATGGAAGGCTCTGTCCACAGTAAAGCAATCCCAAATGCCAAAAGGCTGATAGAAGAGGTATTTTGAGACTTGCGTGGGGAGGAATGTCTCTACCCTGAGCCTGCAATAACAAACTGGGCAAGCAGCTGTCTCCAAACACCAATACTTACAACCAATCCTGCTGATTCACAGCAGTTTCTCTGGTGGCCAAGGATGTGCTACAGAGAGGGAGCAGCCTACCCGCAGCAGCCACCATCCTGGGAGGGAGAAGAATGTCCCCAAGGAGGGAATGGCCAAGCTGGAAGGGACCCTAAGAGATCCTTCCCTCCATCTGAGTCCTGAGGGCCTCACACCAAGGTGGGAGGAACGCAGAACCAGAGCTCAGACTTCCATCCCCTGAGAAATACCATTTCCCCTGCAATTTGGTGCTTACATATACAAGGAATGCCGACTCCCAAAGCTTGGGAGTGTAGGAGCTTGGGGAATATTGAAATGATAGAAAGCTGGGTTCAGCCACCCTTGACTTCCCAGAAAAGGCTGGCTCTAGCACAAAGAGCCAAATGACACTTGCTCTGAAAACATCCCGAGCATCCAAACAAGGCAATAGTATCCTCCTCCTCCTGCCAGGGCTCCACCGGGCTCCAGTTAGCTCCTCATCTCTCAAGTTTCTAGGAGCCTGCATCTTGATAAATGGCTGGTAAGAGTCCACTTAATGCTACAGAAATTAATTGACCTACTGTGTGCAAGGCCCTGTCATTGGAGGAGTATGAAGAGCTCAGATTTTCTGAGTTGGGACCCATCCCAGTCATCCATTGCCAAGGGATCGGATGTGGTTAGCAAGGACACCCCTGCCCTGTGAGGACGCTCACCCCAAGCTATGGCTTCCACTCAGCCCAAGGGATTGTCTTTCCATGACCTCAGATGGCATCCTGCTTGCCTCTCAACTGTCAGGAGCCACAGGCCTGCTTAGCTTTCGGAAAAATGGTGCCCCTGTGCTTACTTTCAGCGTTAAAGGCAAAACACGCCCACTCAAATGCAAGTTCAATAAGGCAGTGGCTTTGTCTTGTTCACTGTTGAACCCCCAGCACCTAGGACAGTGCCTGGCACATAGTTATTGTTCAATAAGTGTTTGTTGAATGGGTGAAAGAATTGGTTGACTTCCTCCCGCATTAGACTGTAGCCTTGTTGTTTACCATCGTATCCTGTCTGTTCAGAGCAGTGTCTGGCACATAGCAGGTACTCAATAAGTATTTGTTAAATGAATGAGTATGCAGGTTACTAATTTTTTGACAAATGATTTTTCTTACAGTGTCTCCAATAATTTATTCCACTAATTATTAAGCTTCTTCCACATGCCAAGCCCTGGGCCAGGCTTTGAGATCCCAAGATGCTCCCTGCCTCTAGGTACTCACAGTCTAGTAGAACAGGTAAATATGTCATCAGATAAAGTAGAAGCCCTACGATCTGGCAGGCCTTGGACTCACAGTTTTTCAGAAAATAAAAAATGTCAAAGTGGAGAATCCTAAAAAATGATACCCCGCTAGACATCTTCCATTTGGCCCCGATCCACTCTCCTGTTCTCCATCTTCTCTCTGCCTGGGGTTTCACCTGCATAGACTGTACCAATGGGCTCCTTTGCCATCTGCCTTCCTGCTGGGTTTGGCCATTGGTGATACAGCGGGAGACTACAGGGAGAGAGAAGGGAGAGGCCAGTGTATTTATGTCCCTGCTTCCACCTGCGGTGCCTTGGCACACTGGCTGCCTCCTGAACCCAAAGCCCAGCTGTTCTCAGGGGTCTTTCTATGTTTCCCTAACTTGAGGCCCTATCCCTTGTTGTTTTCTTAACTTCTACCCACAGTTTTATAAACAATCCTTTTATTTTATTAAGCTGTCCTCAAAGTATTTCATTTGAGCATGTCATTTTTTTTCCTGCTAGGATATTACTGACACACATTCCTTAAATATGTTTCAGCTTAAAACACATAAATATACGAATCTGTTACTTAAAAGGCCAAAGCCTTTTCTCTGAGTGTGAGTCTTCTAGTTGAAGTTCCACACCCTCCTTCATGCACAAACAACATCCATAATGTATAGACTGTGATTTGCCTGTTTCTTTTTCTTTAAATTGAAGGGAGAATTTAAAGACACTTGCTAAAGCAATTCAAGTGCAGAATCCTTCAAGATTTTTACAGATCACTTTCTAATAATTTACAATTGTCTCACCTACATCTAATTCTCCAGCAGTTTGTTTTTATGACTCATATTGTGAAGACTTTTTTTCCCTTTTAAGACCTCAACGTTTATTTGTTCATTTATTTTTTGATCAACATACACTCATCAACTCCTTGTCTGTCTCAGGCCTTGGGCTAGAATGTGAGGCACAGAGATGGGGCCACTGTGGTCTCTGTCTTCAAGTTTAGTCTTGAGGAGACACACATGTGACCAGATAATATCATTTCATGAATGTCAGCTTGCTCAAAAACCTTCATGCGTCAGCTTTTTCATGTGTTTTTCTGAAGCATTCAACTTAGGTTGTATAGAAACAACTCTTGCTCTTTTTCCACTTGTATTTCATCTGTTCATGCGGCATTCAATAAGATCATGTAACTACTATAACAAGAAGAATTAGCCCAGGTACGTTGGGAACAAACATCACCAGGTCATGGTAGTGTATAACTCAATAGGTAAAAGTGGAAGGGGTATCTAGAGAGAAGCCTACCAGCCATAAGAGACAAGCGGGCCTTAGGCATCAATTAGCATGCATCACAGGGTGAGTAGAGAGCTTGCTTTAAGCCAGCAGTTTGGGGTTAAGCAGATGCTATGGTATGAATGCTTGTGTCCTCCAAAATTCATATGTTGAAATCCTAATCCCTAAAATGATGTATTAGGTTGTGGGGCTCTTGAAATTGATTAGGTAATGGGTACAGAGTTCCCCTGAATGGGATTCATGTTCCTACAAAAAAGGGCTAGGAGTCTCTCCTGGCCCCTGCCACCATGTGAGGAAACAGCGAGAAGGCACCATCTATGAACCAGAAAGCAGGTCCTCACCAGACACAGAATCTGCCGGCACCTTGATCTTGGACTTCCCAGCCCCTAGAACTGTAGGAAATAAATTTCTGTTGTTTATAAGCTGCCCAATCTATGGTATGTTGTTATAGCAACTCAAATGGAATAATACAGCAGAGGCTAGTTAAGAGAAATACCACTCTAATTAAGGTGCAGAGTGAGAAGCACTCTAGTATGTGTCGTATACAAGTGATAAATAAAATTTATGGAAGGCCATTGTTTTGGACCGAGGTCCTGCACTAAGCCCCTACAGACCAAGACAAACCAAGGTAAACAGCAAGGAGCCCAGGGCAGAGAGAAGGGCAGTGAGACAGGGAGGATATGGCTTCAGAAAGGTGAAGGGACAGGCACAATGGGGTTAGGGCCCACTGGCCATCGCAGGCCTTGGGCTTCACTCTGAGTGGGGTGGGGAGCTATTTTGGGGTTTTGCGCAGAGGAATGACCTGATCGAACTACTGTTTTTAAAGTCTGTATATGTTTCTAAATTATGTACACCTATGAGACAAACCTATTGCCTACATGATAAAAAAATATATGAAAAATTAGAAACATCACAAGCTAATATCCCATGCCATAAACCATTCTTACAGTAAAGTTCCTTGTTAATGACGGTGGATATACAGTCACGTCTCAGATAGCTTTCTTGATCGTTTTTAAATGTGGAGGCCAGCCCCATCACCACTCTTTAGTCTCACCACATAGCTGCTCAAGAGTTTGTCCTGGGACTAGGAAAATGTTGACTCAGCCGTTTCTCACTGCCCACCTGTGCTTGCATTCCAAGTATTATCTTCACTGTGTAAGTTCTTTGTAGGGACATCTTTAAGCAGTTTGCCCTTTTGTAGGGGTTAGTCTAGGTAACATTTGATTACACTGATACAAGGTAACCTGTAGATTTTTATCAAGGCACCCGTATATTAATATTAATGCTTGCTGGACTTTGAATAGGGATAGTCTAGAGTTGATGTTCAATATCGGGGCCACTAGCTGCACGTGTTATCACTGAGCCCTTGATGTGGCGAGTGCAAATGATTGAGATGAGCTATAAATGAAAAATACACACTGGATTTCAAAGACTTAGTAAAAAAGAAAACAATAAAATATCTCATTCATTTTTTATACAGACTGCATGTTGAAATGATAATTTTTATAATATTGATCTTTTTATAATATTGGGTTAAATTTAGCATATTATTACCATTAATTTTATCTGGGTTTTTTTTTTGGTTTTTTTTTTGCTTTTTTGCTTTTATTTGCTTAGTGTGACTATTAGAAAATTTTTAATTGCATACATGGTTTGCATTTGTGGTTCACATTATATAACATTTCCATTGGGTAGCACTGGTCTAAAGGAAAAATCAGTTCCCCAAGTTATGGAAAAGTCCAAATTTATCATCATTGCCACCACCTCTCGTCCCAATCGATCTTACCTATCGTGTTCCCAAGAATGGCCCTGCTAGATAAGGAGCCTGAGTTAAATGCGTTTATGGCACATTGTAAAGGGCCCGCGAGTGGTGCACTGTGATCCAGCCCAGTGAAGAGTGCTAGAGGAGTGCTAGAACAGGGGTCAGAGGCCTGAGTTCAAGGTCCAGCTCTGCCATCCACTTGCCAAGCGACCTCGGGAACATTGCTGACATGTTGCTTTCCTTCCTTGTCTGTAAAAATGTGAAAGGAATTAATTACATAATCTTCCATCTTTCTGGCTCTGAGTGCCTCCTTCCAGAAGTATTTACATTTTTAAAAGGGAGTTTCTAGAAGGCAATGCTTAATGCAAATTAAGAAATACCAAATGGCAAAACTTCAGGCCCCTTTGGAGGAGGAGCTTTGGAGCAGAGGAGGTCCTCCTGGATCCCTTCAAGTCACAGCTCAAATTCTATGTGAACATGATAAATCAGATAAACAGATAGGAGCTCACAGGACAGACTGGCCCTAATGAGAAGTCGTGGGATGGATGGATCTCCATTTTTACCACAAGCTGTTGATTTGAGCTGCTTGGGCATGCCATGTCATGAGCACATTCTGGTCTGCCACACACATGCACACTTCCATAAGTGCAAATATCCACATGCACACACAGCGAGACAGCAGAGCATGCTTAAGACAGCAGCTTCCCAGTCCAGAAGGAAAATATCACTCATCTAGAGAGATAAGAGAACAGGAAGAGGTCTCGGGAAGCAGGTGGCATGCTGCCAGGTCACGCACAGAGCTCTGGTCCAAGGCCAGTGAGATAGAGCAGCAGAGGCTGCAGGGCATCCAGAGACAAACCAACAATGAGCTGGCAGAATCCAGGAGAAGTGGCAAAACTAATTGCAAACCTGACAATGGTAAGTAATTAAGGCAAAATGGAGAATCCCAGGAGAGGGAAACCTACAGGTATCACAGAGGGCCTGGCTCTGAAAATTAAGGGGGAAAGGCACTGAAGAGGAAAGGAGAGATTCTTCCAAAACTACAGTAGCTGTGGGAGAAAGATACAGTGAGGAAGAGAGGGGTGCCCACATTTGTGCTCCCTTCATTGGATGCCATGTGGACAGCCAGATAATTTACAATGCTTTGAAGACAAAGAGATAAACTAAAAGGAAGTTCCTCTCACAGAAACTCCTGGATATGAAAATAAAATAAAATAAAATAAATAAATAAAATGAAGTTCCCCATAACCATGTTTTTATCAATCCAAGCTTTATCCAACTCCAAATTTCACCTCCTCCAGGGAGTCTTCCTTCCCCAACAACTGCAGTCCTCAATGGTCTTGCTGTGAACTTCCAAAGTAATGATAGCAGATATTCAGGGCCAGAGTCTAAGGGAAGAAATTAATTAAACACCTTATGCAAAAAAAAATAACCCTTAATTTAAAGTTATTTATTTTTATTTAGAAAGAAACATTCAACCCACTTGTTTTTAAATTAGAAACAAGAAGCATCCAATTTTGTGAAATTTGTGCTAGATAGAATATATGCCCATTAAAGGGTGGGAGAAAAAGAAAAAGTAATTAAATTGGAGGACAAGAGAGAGAGTAGAAAAAATAAATAAATGGGAAAGGGAGAGGGAGAGGGGAAGAGAGAAATCATTATGTGAATGAAAAGCTACAGGAGAAAGGAAGGTTGGGAGGATCTGTTGTACACTAAGAATGTCACTTTTAAAAATATGTATGCTGCTACGGAGTGTTCTAAAAATGTCCATTAGATCAAGCTGGTTACTAGGGTTGTTTAGGTCTTCTATGCCCTTGCTAATTTTATATCTACTTGTTTTATTAATCAGTGAGAGAGGACTATAATAGTATGTTTTCTATTTCATCCTCCAGTTCTATCAATTTTTTTGTTATGTATTTCATGTATTTTGAAGTTATGTTGTTAGGTGCATACACATTTAGAATTGTTCTCTTTTGGTGAATTGACCCTGTGATTATTCTGTAATGTTCCCCTTCTCCCTGGTAATTTTCCTTGTTCTAAAGCAGCGGTCCCCAACCTTTTTGGCACCAGGGACCAGCTTCATGGAAGACAATCCTTCCATGGACAGGATGGGGTGGCAGGGTGTGTTATGGTCCCAGGATGGCCCAAGTGAACCACACTCACTGTGCAGTCAAACCTCTCTGCCAATGACAATCTGCACTTACAGCCACTCCTTAGCACCAGCACCACCACCCCAGCTCCACCCCAGATCACCAGGCACCAGACTCTCCCAAGGAGATCCCTCACAACCTAGATCCCTCACACGCACAGTCCACAGCGGGGTTTGCCCTCCTATGAGAATCCAGTGCCACCCCTGATCTGACAGAAGGCAGAGCCCACATGTTTATGTGAGCAATGGGGAGTGGCTACAAACACAGATGAAGCCCACTTCCCCACTCACCACCCACCTCCCACCCCATGGCACATCCCCCAACAGGCAACAGACTGGCACCCATTCATGGCCCAGGGGTTGGGGACCACAGTGCTAAAATATACATTGTCTGATATTAATCTAATGACTTGTTATTTTTTTTAATTGTGGCAAAATGCACGTAACATAAAATTTACCATCCTAATCATTTTTAAGTGTTCAATAGTGCTTAGTAGTGTTAAGTAGATGCACACTGTTGTGCAACCAATCTCCAGGATGATTTTATCTTGCAACATTGAAACGCTATACCCATTAAACAACATCTCATCAATTTCCTCCTCCCCCAGCCCCTGTCACCATGATTCTACTTTCTGCTTTCATAAATTTGACTACTCTAGATACCTTATATAAATGGAATCACATAGTATTTGTCTTTTTGTGACTCGCTAATTTCACTTAACATAATTTTCTCAAGGTTCATGCATGTAGTAGCATGTGTCAGAATTTCCTTTCTTCTTAAGGCTGAATAAGATTCCATTGCATGAATATAGCACATTTTGTTTGTCCATCTTTCTGTCAATAGACATTTGGGTTGTTTTCACCCCTTGGTTATTGTATATAATGCTGCTGTGAACATGCGTGTACAAATATCTCTTTTATAACCAGTTTTCAATCCTTTTGAATATATACCCAGAAGTGTAATTTCTGGATCATATGATAATTCTATTTTTACTTTTTTGAGGAACCACCAGACTATTTTTCAGAGCCACTGTACCATTCAACATCACTTCAGTTATTTTTTGATTACTGTTTTTGTGGTGTATCTTTTCCATTATTTACTTTTTACCTAAACCTATTTATGTCTTTATATTTAAAATGTTTCTCTCATAGACAGAATATATTTGGGATGTTGTTGTTTTGTTGTTGTCCAATCTGACAATCTCTGTCTTTTAATTAGTGAGTTTAGACCATTTACATTTAATGTACTTTAATGTAATTAAACTAATATGATTGAATTTAGGTCTACTGTTTTATTAGTTTTTTGTTCCCTTCTTTTTTTAATTACTCTGTTTTCCCTTTCCTGCCTTCTTTTGCATTATTTGAATATTTTAGTATTACATTTTAATTTATCTACTTTACCTAGATCTCATTATATTATTTTTGTTGGTTTCTACAGAAAGTATAATATATACACCCAATTTTTTACAGTCCACCTAGAGTTATTAGTTTACTACATTAAGCAAAATATAAAAGCCAGGAATGTCAATTTTAAAGTGGATTCCTTTTTTTTTTTAATTAATTAATTTTTTTATTTCAGCATATTATGGGGGTACAAA
>VBSM01000361.1:8815780-8844770 GCA_008086735.1 Cheirogaleus medius
TTTACTAAATTCATCTATTACCTTTTCAGAAAATAATTTATGAAATTCTTATCATTTATTATTCAAAATATTCCTTGAAATATCAATAGTGGCATAATAATTATTAAAGATTTTATACAAGCTCACAGTCTTAAAAATGTAGAAGCTCTGCTTTTAAAAGGATGATCTACAGCAATGGAAGTTTAACATCAGTGACCAGAACAAACTGTCTCAAAGAGTAAGAAGAAGTTAAATTAAAGGTCCCAGAATCTCTTTAAAGGGACACCTGCCACCTTCCTCATTGCAGTGGGCACCACAATATCCAACCTCCAGTGACTGGTCTTAGTGAATCAGACGCATCCCATTCTTCTTGCAGTGACTGGCTTACAGGTGAGCATGGGGTACAGCATGGCCAGTGAACCTGAGAGAAGTTCCACTGGGCCCCTTCTGAGAAAGTTCCCTTGCTCTTAAGACAAAGACACCATCAAAATAGCCCTACTTCTGCCTCTGGGTATCACTGTGTCAGGATGTTAGGTCTGGAAATGCTGCAAAGATGTCGAGGCAGAATCTTACCCCTGCTATCTTCTTGTTATGTGACTAATATATTTCCTCTCTGAGATTTAAGAGTTTTCTGTTAATTGCAGCTGATAGCTTACTAACCAATATAGCATCACTCCTTTATCTATTCATTATCTATATCCACATGGGCCCTCCTACACATGAGAGCTGTCACCAGGACACAGCAGAGAGAAAGCATGGGCCCTCCTTGCCTTCAGGGAGCCCTATGGTCATGCACTGGGTCTGTCATGACCTCTGCTTGCACTGGCTTCTCATCATCCTTTCTCACCCTTTACGGCTCACTTCTATAATACACACACCTAATTTCCCACCTTCTGTGCGAACTGGCATGTTGGCATTCCTTCCTCAGCACCATATACATCCTGTGCCTCTGTTACAGCACTTTTCAGACTGTGTTGCAGTTGTCTCCTCATTAGCCCGTGAGCTCCTGCTGTGAATCCCAGAGTCAGCCACGGGGCCTGCAGCTGCTAGTTAAGCACTCTGAGGGCACCGTGAAGGCAAGTTCAAAAGTGGGAGAGAAGAGACGCTACCTGCTGTTGAGAGCCCAGAGCAGGGGAGCAGGCAGCCCTGAACTACAGGCCAGGGGAGGAGAAAACACCAGAGGGGAAGGAGGGCCACAGAAGCAAAGGACGAAAACCCCTGTCCCTCTGCAGCCGAGCCCTTCCCCCAAGCCCCAAATCCCTTGATTTCCCCTCCCAGAGGTCCCTGCACCACCAGGATCCCACCCAACAGAAATAGGAAGCTTTCATCTGTTTAGCTGTTTAGCTGACTGGACCTTCTTCCCCTTGTTTTTATACTCAGGAGTCTAATTAGGTAACTCACTCTTCCCTCCCCAGAGCTCTGCACCCCGCCCCTCCCTCCCTCCCTCCCTCATCTGCAGGCACAGCTCACCACCCTTATGGCCCTGCCTGCCTCCTTTGTAACCCATCCTTCTCAGTCTGTCCATTGGCAATTAGTTTCCTAGTCACTTCCTCTCAATGAGTTTTCTCAAAAGCCCTTTTAAATTAAATTATTTCTATTCTAGATTCTAAGGTAACTGAGCCAACATAGACCAGCCCATGTTCAGGTGTAGCTGAAACAGGTGACTTCCCACATGGTGTGAAGAGATACATGAGTCACAGTTCTAAATTGCAGACCACAGAATCTACTCCAGCTGGTTTAAACAAAGGGGTACTTATGAAGAGATATAAAGAGTGGAGAAGGCTGAAGAAGCAGACCTAGACCAGTAGTCCTCACCCTTTGCTGCACATTAGAATTGCCTAGACAGCTTAAGAAAACAAAATGCTAATGGCTAAGCCTCATTCAGATCATTACATCAGTATTTCTTAGGTTTAAGTTCCAGGTAATCCTAATGTCTAACCAAGATTCGGAGCTATTACTCTAGGCCAGGCACCGTGGCTCATGCCTGTAATCCTAGTACTCTGGGAGGCTGAGGTGGGAGGATCACTTGAGCCCAGAAGTTTGAGGCTGCAGTAAGCTGTGATGATGCCACGGCACTCTAGCCTGGGCAATAGACCGAGACTCTGTCTCAAAAAAAAAAGAAAAATTACTCTAGGCCAATGGTTCTCAGCCTTGGCTGTATATTGGAATCACTGGGGAAGTTTTTAAATGCTGATGCCTGGACCCCACTCTCAGAGATTATGATTTAATCAATCTGCACCTGGCATCTGGAGTGTTCAAAACTTTCCAGGTGATTCTAATTATAGCCTCAGCCGAGCTCCACAATTAAGCATTGTTGACAAATGAACAAGGTTGTCCATGCCATCCAAGTGTTGCACAAGGATTAGAAGCAGCCCTAGAAGACTGGTTAAACAAACATCCTGCCTTGCTCATCCTTATCATGGAATACTATGCAGCTAATGAAAAGAGCAAGGTGGCTCTCCATGGGCTGACAGCAAAGGATATACAAGGCATACTAAAAAGTAGCATGTAAAAAACATGGTGCTACAGTTTGTGCAAAACAGGAAACGGGAATACCTGTACCCTTATATTATCAGAGGCTCTCTGGAAGGATACACACAAAACAGGACTCAGATGCTGATTCCAGAGAGAGGAACTGGGTGGTTGGAGGACAAGCATGAGGAGAGACTCATTCTACCTTTTGTATTTTGTACCTAGTGTATAAATAGAATCTGCTTTATAAGAGAATTAAAATCCACTATATAAAATGCATTCATTCACTCGTTTATTCATCACAGATGCATCTACCTCTCTTTGGTCTGAGCCCTGTCCCAGTTCTGTGGAAGGGCCACAGTGAGGTCCCAGAGGCTGTAAGACCTGGCACCACTGTGTGGTGGGCACGACAGCAGAGGTGGCACCCTGGACCCTGGAGTGCAGAAGGGGGGTGATTGGTTCAGTCTGAGGGGCCCCGGGAAAGTCTGGTAGAGAAGACATCCTTTGAACTGAGACTTGAGGGAGATGTAGGATTGTGTTTGGTGAAGAGGAACATTCCAGACAGAACGGTCTGCATAGTGTGGGGCTTGAGAGCAGGCACAGTGAGCTCTGAGCAGGAGGAACAAACGAGAGGACCAGAGCAGAAGTCAGGGGTGTGTGTGCACCCACCTGCCTCTCATCTCCCTGAGCCCCCCCATCCTCTGTGTCTTCGCTGCCTGGCCCCGGCGCCCAGGAAGCTTGCAGCCCGAGGTTCCCGGCTGTGGTGCATTTCTACTCTCCTGACCAGATCCAACTAGAAAATGCCAAACGACGGGAACCGCGGGGCTCAGAGGTGATTATTGGTTCACTTGGAAACACCTTGAACCGAGGAAAAGGAGAGGACAGACAACCTCTGCTCTTGAAATACTGTTGTGATATTTTAGGCTTTTATCTGAAGATACAGCTTCACGCTTAGATGGTGGGAGCCGTCGCAGGGGATGGGCAAGAGGGACTGGGTGGGGGTGGGAGGAGACCATGGGGGCAGGGAGACAGCGCCCCAGGAGCGTGACAAACGGAGATGGGGAAAGCAGTGGCGAGCGATGGAATGCACAGAGGCATTTAGTGGAGAGACAGACAGTGGGACAAATGGACAGAAGTGGGCCGGAGGGAGATGACTTCTGGAGACAGAGTATTGGCTTCCTATGGCTGCTGTAGCAAAGCCCATGGTGGGTGGCTTAAAGCAACAGAAATCAATTTGTCATAGTTCTGGAGGCCGGAAGTCTAAAATTAAGGTGGCAGCAGTGCCGCGCTCTCACTAAGCCTCTAGGGGAAGCTCCCGCCTTGCTTCGTCCTGGAACCTGGTGGTGGCCCGCAGTCCTGGCGTTCCTTGGCTTGCAGAGACATAGCTCCCATCCCCGCCTTTGGCATCAGGTGGAAATCTCCTTGTGGGTCAAAATTTCCCTCTTCTCATAAGGTCACCAATTACTAGATAGGGCCCTCCATCATCTAGTATGACCGCATCTCCACCTGATGACACCTGCAAAGGCTCTATCTCCAAATAAGAAGACACACACGGGGACCAGGGGTTGGGACGTCAACATGTCTTTTGGGGAGGACACAATTCAACCCACGAGAGATCGTGTTAATAAATAAGTTTCCTCCTCTGCGAGGAGATGCAGCTAAGGATTCTGGGGCTGCCTCCAAGCTCGGAGATAGGAAGCAGCTGATCTGCCAGGTCCACCGCCGCCATGCAGGATTACACCAAGCACTGCCAGGCCCAGCTTAGGCTCAGGTCGTGAGCAAAGGCGAGCAGGCGAATCTCACCAAAGGGCAGACCCTATCCCTTTGGCCATTCCTTCAGACCCTTCTCAGGCTGCTCCCAGCTCCAAAAATTCCCTGTCTGGGCTCTGAATCAGCCTGCCTTTCCCAGGTCACCCGCTCCGTGTATCTTCTTCCTCCATCTCCCCCAACCACCCTCACCTGTCCTGCATGCCGTTCCCTCAGGCTTAACTCCCTGGCCAATAAACTAATCATCGCCAACAGCACAAATGGTTTCACGTGCCAGTTGGACATCGGCTTCTTAATAAAAGGGAGCTACTTAAAGACAACATTCCTTAGTGCAGAAGAGAGATTTAGCTCAGTGAGGCTGTATCATGTTCCTGAAATCACTAAGCATCTGTGCGAAGTAGGACATGGTCCTTAGGGCAGGCCAGTTCCTTGGGGATTAGCTCCCCAACTCAGTGCTAACTGGCTGACCTAGACAGACCTTGAGGGTGAGATGGGGCATGTGGGACATTGCAGAACAGACTCATGAAAAAAAAATTCAGTGACCCAGGAATCACCAGGCCTGAGCTTTAGCCCCAACTCTGCTCTCAGTTGCTATGTGATCTTGAGTGGGCTCTCAAGTCTGCAAAACTGATCGCAGCAACTATCTGTTTAACCAACAACAGGCCCCTTCTCCTCTCTGGGCCTTCGTCTCCCCCTCCTTCCAGCGGGGGAATGAACGGAAGTCTCTTCTGTCTGTAACATTTAGTGATTTTTACAAGATGGTTTGGCTCGAATCATATTTTTCTCAAATCTTGTCTGTGTTTGAACATTTCAAATGTTTTATTACTAGGTCTACAGTACATAACAAAGCAATTGTGTAATTAAGAGATAATGTCAATGCTGTAGAACAACGCTGACAAGATAATAGCGTTCTGAAACCACAGAAATGCCAAAGCAAGTGAACAGATTGATAAGTGGAAAAACAAAAAGCAAGTGGCAAATGGCCCTGAAGCTCTTTGCAGTCCAAGGTGGTCCATTTGCCCCCTCGCTTGGGTTCTGTTGTGACACTCAAGTTCTGGTCTACATCATGCCCCGGGTCCCTGTTGTGCGCCCCTAAGCATGTGGGTCACCACCGAAGAGGGCAGGGTCGTCTGCAGTAGCTGGGCCCCGCCTCTTCACTTGCAGACTCACGGAGACCCCAGTGGCTGCCAGGCCTGTAGGGGCCGGAGACGGTTGAGTTCAAACCTCCTAGCACCCCAACATGTCCAGATACAGAAGATGAGACCAGAGTCAGGAAGGATTTCTTCAGGTAACTTCTGAGCTGGCTCGTGGAAGGAGAACTGGAGCCCTGGGTTGTCTCCCAGTTTGCTGCTTGTCCTTAAAGTTAGATCCAGTTTCTCAGGGGAGTGAAAGGAGTTGGAGGACGTGGAGCAGGATGGGTCACATGACCTTGAGGCCCAGCAGCCCAGCAGACCTCGGGGATCGGGCATTGTCCTAAGCAAACTGCCTAGAAAGACAAACGTCATGAAGGGATGCAACTGTGAGGGTCACAGCGGGGAGAAGGGATTGTTCGCCATATCTCACAGCACTGGGAAGGGCTGCAAACTCGTGGCATTAAGGTAAGGCAGGAATAGCACAAATAGGAAAATGTTGGTTTATGGCAGGGGAAAGAGGCTAGACTGGCCTCTCCCAGAAAAAGAGAGCTCATGTGCTGCAAAGAGCACTGGCTTTGGAGCCAGAAGAACGGAGTTCAACCAGTAATAAATCGCCGATTTCCCCTCTCTAGGCTACAGTTTCCTCACCCTTGAAATGAGGGCAATGGGCCCAATCAATCGGCAATGCCCACATACCCTGCACTGAGGCTAACTTCCATTTCCAGCTACTCCTAGGCTTGTTGGGATGACTGAGCGGCTAAGTGCTCCTTGAAGCCTCTCCCAATTCTAGCATCCACAGATCCTAGGAAAATATCAAATGGATTCACAATGATTTTGATAAATTCCTGGATACCTGAAGTATGATGGGATCCTGCGTATAATTGCAGGGGTGAGACACACCTGACCCATGAGAGCATTGTTGGGGGACATGCAGCCCATTGACTTCCCTGTTGAACACAGACCCAGGGGTGAATGGGCCACAGGTCCACAGAGGTGTGCGGTCCATCCTCCCACGTGTCCATGCCTTCGTCCACGCTGTTCCCTCCACCTGGAACCCCCTTCTTCTCCAGCTGAACCCCCTCCCCTCCCTTCCTAGCCAGCTCTTGGGATACCAACGAGGGAAGCTTTGCTGATTCCTCTAAGCAGAGTTAATTGCTTTCTTTGTCACATTGAATTATTTATATTCTGACCTGTCAAGACTGTTTGTTTTCAGATTTGTCTCGTGGGCTAGACTTCTCGAGAGCAGAAACTGTCTTTTCGCCTCTCTAAACTGGGTAATGAGCAGAGTGTCTACACAGAGTACCAGCTCCTAAACTGCTGCTAAACGGCAGGAAAGAGATAAAGAAGACTGCGAAGAAGAGAGAGAGGCAGGCAATGGAAGGAGGTGGAAGGAAAGAAGAAAAAGGATGGTTCCAGACTCCTTTTCTCCCTGTAAGGTCACTAGGAAAACTACAATCCTCTTCTGCACCTTTGTGCTTTAACTGGGCATCGGACACCCAGCCTCACACTGCGCAAGGCTCTTCGGGTCTCTCTTCTCCGGGGTCAGTGGGAAAACATGCCTCCCTCTAGCCATCAGGCAGCAGGGAAGAAAAGAACGCAGCTCCCTTCCAAGTGTCTGTGCCTAACTCCCCCTCCTGCCTCCTTCCCTCACACAGAAGCCAAAAGAAATATTAGATTCAAGCTCCTTCACTCTGGGAGTGGAGCCATTCCTTAAAACCATCAATAACTGGGGGTGGGAGGGTAGGGGAGGAGGATAATTATGGGTTGTACTTGAAAAAAAAATCTCCCTCTCCATTCCCCACTGGTTATTAACAGGAAATGTAAACACAGCAGCAAGAGTGACCCATTACCCACAGCCCAGGAGGTTGTTCTAAACACAGCATCTGCTTTTATAGGCCACCTGGATAATAGAGTTCTTCTGCTTTTTTTTTTTATTTCTAAAATCATGATTTCAATGGCACCAACTGTTTTACATTTATTTATTATAAAAACAATGGAGCAACAATAAAAGAAGTTACAGGAACGCTACTATTTCCCTTTGCGTGTTCATGGGTATATGGTTTTGACTAGTGGTGATTATCACGTAATCCAATTATTTTAATTCTGTTTTTCCATTTCATATTAATCCATAAGAATTCACCGTGTGGCTACATAGTCTCTATAATTATCGCGTTAATGGCTTTCTTAATATCCCATCAGGTTGGTGTGCCGCAATTTACTTTACCATGTCCCTCTTTAGAACATAACCTTTTAAAACATTAAACAGAAAGCTTATCAAGGTTTTAAAATAGATGGGGAAGGTGGTTTCTTGGCAACGCACGTGGCGGTTCTCAGGTGCGCATGCCAGGAAGTTCGGTGTATGCCGCGGGAGCAGAGCGGGCAATGGCAGCTGCGGGCGGTGGGGACAGGGGGTTCTGCTCCCAGCCCCACTCCTCTCGGGCTGCCGGCGTGTGCCTTAGCTCTGCCTTTGGTCAAGAAGCAGTCACTGACCATGCTTGGGAACTAATAATAGTCATCGTAATAACAATGGCTAGTGCTGATTGAGCTCCGCACTAAAAACTTTATAAAATGTATCTCATTTAATGCTTGCAACCAGCCAATATAATAGTACTATTATTTTATTCCCCATTGCACAGCTAAAGAAACTGCAGCCCAGAGGTCACACAGCTAGAGGGTGGTGGTCCTGCCCCCAGGCAGTCTGGCTTCACAGAGTCTTCGAAGTCCTGCGTTCCTCTCAGCTCCGGTGGGTTCTGTGCTCTCAGGGACTCCATCCTCCAAGGACGCCAGGCGCAGCTTGTCCAGGTGTGTCCTTACAGGATCCCGGTTCTATCTGGAGCTCTGGGAGGCTTCCTGACTCTCAGCAGTGGCCTGGACAAGGGCACAGAAGGCCTTTTGAACCCACCATTTGTGGGCGACATGCAGCTGGGGGGAAGGAACATGAGCTGGTGACAGGAATTGACTCGGACATCCAGGAGCAGTGAATAGAGCAGAAACAAGCAGATCTGGATTTGCATCCTGGGTTCTGGCATTTACCAGCTGTGTGGCCTTGGCCCACTTACATCTCTCGAAGCCCCAGTTACCCAGTCTGTAGAATGGAGATAATAGCACCTACCTCCCAGGGTTGTTGTAAGGATTCAAGGTGACGATGCATGACCCATATGCAGTGCTCAACAATGGGTGGCTGCTCCTATTATCTCAACAGACCAAACAAGGAGCCAGCTCTAATAAGATTAATTCCTTAGGGTCAGATGCAAACCCTCCACTTCCTCCCAGTACAAGACGGAGAAGAAAAGTATGAACACCATGGGAAAACATAAGGGTTTCATTTTCCATTAGCTTCAGAGGCATGGCTAGGAGGAGGGTGACGACAATAACAGCAACAATAAGAAGAATGCTGACACTTCCTGAGTATTTATTATGCACCAGGCACTGTGCTACCTACTGTACATGTGTTGACTCATTTCATCTCCAGGCCTCACTGTGAGATAGGGCTGATTATTTCCATTTTACAGATGAGGAAACTGAGGTGAGGATTTGGTGGCTGCCTGCGATATTCCTACAGGCTTTGCTGGGTGGACAGCAACAGAGCGCCTGGCATGAGGGAGCAAGGAGCCCACTGCTCTGTGCCAGGTGGAGCCTCTTGGAGGATGCCTTTCAGTTCCGGGGGCCCCAAGGGCAGAGAGAGGAAGGGCGAGCTTCTAACTTGGGGTGGGGGGTGTCTTGAAGGAACAGCCACAATGAGTCCCTCTTTGAAGGAACTCAAAAAATGTCCAGCAAAGACTCCGAAAGGCCCAGGTTAGTCCCATCAGAGAAGAGGACGTGGGGAGGGACTGCCCCCCTCAGGGGTCGGGCTCCACTTTCGCTGCCGGTGCCAGGCTGGAGTCTTGTTACTCTCTAACAACCCCACACCGTGCCTGGCACATGACAGGCATTCGGTGAAAGTTTGCTGTGTGAATCCGAGTGAAGGGCAAGAGTCTGTGAGGTCCCAAGGGAGGGGTGTTGCGCGGCGTGAGGAAGCTGTAGGGAGAAAGACACCAACTCAGTATAAGGACGGCGTGTCCGTCCAAGTGTGCAGACGTGGGATGGTGGCTCCAGTTGATTGGCAGTGAGTCTGCTGCCGCTGGATTTATTCCAGGAGGGGTTGGAACAATCACCCAACCGGGAGGCCAACCGCAAATGGAAGGCGCAGGCACACGTGACCTTCAGGGTCCCTGCCAGTTCTGGGGTCCTGAGTCTCCACTGTAGTCTCCTCTTAAAACTTTCTCCTTCATTTCCCATTCCCGAGATGGAAAAGAACTGCGAAGCCGATAAACCACTTCCTTTGGAGAAGATAATAATAGAAAATTAGCTCCGTGTATTGAACCGTGAACACTTAAAGACTGATAATGCCTGAACTTAATCCAAAGTGATACATCTTTAATGTTGGTGTTATTCCCGGAGCACACCTCAGGTTGGGGTGGAGATAACTTGGAGCCACAAACTGCCCTAAATATCTTGCTAGGACCAGAAGCCTTTCGCTGTAGTAACAGGTGACCTGCAGGCACCAGAGCAGAGTGTGGCTTAGGAGGAGGAGGAGGAGGACAAGGGAGAGACCACAGACCCCTCACAGACCCCACACAGGGGTCCCGGCCTTGTCCAAAACACTCAGGAAATCAAACAGCCCCCCCTCAGGGCCCTCTGCCCGTGCTCCCGGGACCCGTAGCCCTGGGCCCCGCACAGGTGAGGCTGAGCACCCCGTGCTGGCTTCTGGTTCAGCCACAGCCTCTGACCTCACTGTGGAAACAAGGGAGAAACGCAAGGGACACGTTCCCCTGTGCCTGACGCTCCTCACACTGGACAGGTGAGCAGGCAGAGGCCGCCGAGGGAGGGCAGGGGTGCCAGTCAGGGGACAGAGATCGTCCATGCTAGAGAGCAGCTGGTGGTTTCAGGGGCGAAGCCACTGAGACAGCAGGCAGCAGTGATGGGGAAGCAGAGAGACAGAGTGGCATCAGGCTGGCACGCAGAACCTGGGGGCTCCCTGCAGATGTGGGGACACAGGAGCCACTGAGCACTGGTGCTGCCTGGGGAAGATCCCACAAAGCTAGAAAGCCCATGACTAGGGCTCATTTCCTCTGCCAGTGTCTCCCACAGATCCCTAAAACCAGATTCATAGATGCCCCTCAAAATATGCATACAAGATCTGGGTCTACCCCAGTTCCCAGCCCAGTCCGGCCAGGCTAGAATGTCAGCAGCAGCCTCGGCGTGCACTGCAACATTCCTCAGAATCTGTGCCACGTGGGGAAGTCTACCAAGTCACTGTGTCGCACTGTGGCATCTGTGTCACCTGGCATCACCAGGTACCAGGCTTCCACCTGAGAGCTCCTTCCAGGGTCCACCCAGCCTCCTGTAGGCCAGGGCTCCCTCAGAACCACAGCGGCTCGTCTGGGTCCCCGACACGCCTCCACTCTGGCGCGGTCCTGGCCACACACCGCCCCCTAGAAGCAGTGTTGCCTGTATCTGGTTGTCTCCCACCCGGTGCTCCCCATCTGCAGGAGGCTGCCTCATGGCACCTGTCCTCGCTAGCTGCAGTGCCAGGTGACCAACTCGCCAGTCCCTCATTGTGTTCTGCATGGTCCCCATCCCACAGTTTCCTCAGTCTTCACTTGCAGAAATTCTGATGAGGGAGCCTCACTCTACCTTCCTCAACCTCATCTCCCTGCCCTGCCCTGCCCTGCCCTGCCCTGCCCTGCCCAGCTTTAGACAGGCTCTAAAACACATCAGGTGTGGTCTTGGTCACACTGTGAGCACTTTGAGGGCAAGGAAGGGCTCTTTTCATCTCTGCACCCTGAGCGCCCAGTGTAAGATAGGAACTCAGAGAATTCTGATCAACGAGTACCTGGACCATTCACCCTCGTGGTGCAGGAAGGGGAAGAGGGTTTCTAGAAGCTGCCTCCGATTTGCTGGGTCAGGCTGCTGTAACCTCGTCCATCAGTCAGACTCAGGGTAGGTAAGTGAGACTTGAGATTGCTCCTTCATCCCTCCATTTCTTCAAAAGAGGGCAGTGGCAGCTAAAAAGTGTAAGCCGTTATTCTAATATTCCATGTCCCCAGTGCAAAGTGGTGGTAAGTGAGTGACTTGCTCCCCTATTTTTTGTTGCATCTCAATTTAGAGCCCATATCAGTAGAAATCAGTCAGACCCTGGCTCAGGGGTGGAAAATCACAAAATGTGGAAGGAGCAGGATTCTAGCTAAGACCTGCCCTTGCCTTCTCTTGGGTTGGCTCAGAACCTGGGATGGGAGGGTGGCGATGCAGCCACGACTTGGGACTTGGGAAACTCAAGTTCCTGGGCAAGGTGAGAAATGCCATACATTACCTCCTGTGCCATCCTTTTAATGGTACAGGGGAGATAATCCTTCTCTCTCCCTAATTAGGTTCAATTTATAGGAAAGATGAGCAGACAAAATAGCCTTCCCAACTAAGTTCACCACACCGACAGCCCCTGGGAGGGGGCAGCTTCCGCAGCTGCTGGTGGGCCCCTCCTGCCATTCACAGCTGCTTAAGCAGCGGGTTGGGAAAAGACGGTTCTCTCGCTTGGTCTCTCTGGGTTCATCACAAAACATCTCTTGAAATGCTCCAGGAATCAGGCTGGAATTTATCATACATTTGGGGCAAATAAGTCAACCCAGTGAAAAGATTTGCTGCAACCGCTGAGAGTTATAATAGCACAAGAAATGGCCTTTCAGATACAATGGCATAAAATCTGAAGTTTTATGGAGAAAAAACTTAGGCAGACATGTTTACTCAGGCCATGTATGTGAGCTGGAAGGGGTGGGTGCCCTAAGCATGGAGCTTCTCCTCATGGACTTTATGACAATTTTAATTAGTTGCTTGCATGGCTGTCTACTTTATGCCTCCTCCCACCCCCCAGACTGCGAGCTTTTGTGAGTGCAGAGGTGGCTTCTACCTTTTCACCATCAGTCCCCACCAGCATGCTAGTCCTGACTCAGGAGACATTTACTAACTATTTGTGGAACAAATAAATGAGAAGCTAAGATTTCTCTTTAAAGCCAAATAGAAAACCAGAATAAAATTGAACAGTCATTGATAGTATTTAGAAATATGGAAAACTATCCATTGCACTTAGATTTTATTGTTCTCTAATTCTTGTTCACAGCTAGATCATGAATGTTAGTGAATGGGCTGCATTTTTAATACAAGTGTTGATTTCTATAGAAAAGGTGTAATAGCTTATAAGCATGTGCTGTTAGGTCTGAGACACTCCCAGCCCTTCTGAGAACCCTGTCTGGATAATGATGCCAGATAAGCACCACCCCGTCCCATAGGCATCGTGCCCAACAACAGGACAGCAAACGTCAAACCAGCATTCCCCAGCCGTCCAGGGACGGGGAGAAGAAACAACCAGGTTTTTGGTAGCAGTACCTACCTCACGGGGAGCAGGTGTTTGCTGAATTAGGAACTCACTCCCATCAGAGGATGCTGACAGTGAGCCTGCTAATTGCTGACTTTTTTGAGGACTGGCCCACAACCTCTCTTTGGCTGGGGAGACATCGTGGAAGAACTGCAGCGTCAAGAAGGAAGTCCTTCCCATGCGACCTCAAGGACATTTTCCCTTCGCCTTTTCTAGCTTCTCTGCAGAGGATTTTGAGGAAACCGGTATCTGCAACAGAAGTGGGTGACAGCAGTCCCTGGCCACTTTAAAGACCATAATGATACCCATTCATCTCACTTCCTGCCCCTCTTGACAGAGCCAACTAAGTTACTTAATGTGCTAATATCCTTGGATCCCTTGCTTAGAGAATTTATTTGTTTATATAAAGGGAAAATGAAAGCCCTGCAGTAAGCTTAACGGGAAACTGCTGGAGTTCATGAGTTAGATTTGGAAGCAGGACACCCACCATCAATACTTTATCCTCTAACAAGTTAAAAAACAGTGTATCTCCCTGAAAAAGAGTCCCCCTTACTGCCCTGGCCTGGAGTGTCAACGGCCCTTTACCCTTTCCTCCCCTAGCTCTTTACCCTGCGTCCATAGTTAAGTCAAACTCTTCCCCACCTCTCTGGAGCCTCCCTTTCCGGTGTCCTGTGTCACCTGCCCCACAGGAAGGTGCAGTAAGGATCAGAGTGTGCCGGCTGGAGACAGAGTGCCAGGATGAGCTTCCCGGCACCTCCTAACAGCGACTGACCTGCAGCCAACGAGTTAAGCTTACTAAGCGCCAAGTTCCTCGTCTGTAAAAGGGGAGCTAAAGTAGTTGCAACCTCACAAGGTCGCTGTGATGATCACATAGCACAATCTCTAGGAAGCCCTTAAGAACTGTTCACTACTGTTAATTCCGAAGTGCTTTAGCCAAACCCAATCCTTTCTGTTTCCGAGCTTGCCATGTTTGTCCTGCTTGTTTGCCTCTTATCCCACCATTTTCCCACCACGATGCTCTTCTCTTCTCATCCCCTTCACAGAGCACACTAAATGCCTCCTTTGCCAGGAAACTCTCCCCAGTTTCCCAAGCCAGAAGTTTGCCTCCCTCTTCGGCAGGCCCTTGGCCCTGCTCTCTTCTTCCCCCATGTCTGACAGCGTGGCTCGGGAGGCGGCCAGCCTGCCCTGGAGTTCCGGCTCACCCCTGCCAGCCACCTGTGTCATGGGGTTATTATTCATATTGTTATATTATATCAATTAATAATACATATAAATATATATTATTTGTAATCATATATTATTATAGCAGTTATATTATTATAAGTGACTATAGGAAGGATTGCATGAGCCACAAAAAGGCTTTAGCACAGTGCCTGGTACACAAAGAAGTTTTCTCTAGGTGTTCACTTTTGTTGTCACCCCCGCGTCCTTGTTCTGCATCTCCTTCGCAGGCGTCTGGAGGATAGCAGAGTGTTTATCACCGTACTGCGCAAACCCTTGCAGGTGTTACTAGGGTGACCGTCCATTCAGGTTGGCCTGTCATCCAGCGTAGATATTAATAGTGCCCTCTTTCACCCTAAAGAGAGCCACAGTTAGGCTGACAAATGATCCACCCTAAATAGTACCCACTTGGCAAATGTGTGTTGAGTAAGTGAAGGCAAGCATGACTGAGGCTGGAGGGTCCAGGTCCCACGGCTCAGTCACTCCCCTCACTCCAAACTCGGGGCTGACACTAGGGTGCTCCTTCCCACTCTCCCTGCCAGACTTCCTCCCACCCTCCGTGTCCCTCCTCCCTGTCACCATCTACACGCTTGAAAGTCCGCACAAACCATTCACACTAAGATCATAGCACATGGTAATAGTTTATTGTGATGTGTGAGAAGGGTCTTTAGTTTAACAGGAAACGATGCTCTAATCCCAAAAGACGAAACTCGTGCATCAGAGACAGGCTGTTGCAGGGGTAGCCGTTTGCTATAGGGAGTCGCAATAAACCCTTCATAAAACACCCTCTTAATGGATCTGCACTTACTTCTTGAGACAGGATGTGAATATCTGCCCCTGTGTTCCTGCCTATCCTCGCCTGGTGGGGATGGCATCTTTTAGCCTAGTGACACAGGCCGTATGAGCAAAAGTGCCTTGTTAGTCTTCCAGGAACTCCACTCCGAAGAGTGTGACGATGGCCCAGGGAATAGGACTTGCTGGCGCACATCCAAGGAGCAGGCATGAAGGAAATATGGGCCTGGCAGACAGATCCCAGGCAGTGGGGGCTTCTCGGAGCCCACCTGGAGAGAGACAGGGACACTGGGGAAGGCAAAGACCTGGTCCACCATGATGCAGACTCCACGTATAATTCTCATGAGCTAGGAGTAGGATGAATTTCCGAACTCTAACGGCAGGATTAGACTGACATATCCATGTATCTAGCAAACTTCATATTGAGTGCCTACTATGTGCACGGCATTGGGTGAGTTGGAGAGGGTGGCAGACATTAGTTTGACAAAAAAATGTAGCTTTTTTCCCAAGAATCTAATAAATTAGTTGTAGAGATAGAACAGACACAAGTAAAGCAAGAGTCTGCAAGCGTTCCATATGGAGTGAGTACCGAACCAGTCAGCGTCAAGATTCCAGGTCACTGGCTGAAAGGCTGCTAAAGAACCAGTTTTAGATACTGTCCCACGGTTCTCAGTGGCGGTGGGAAGTGGAGGCCTTCTGGGTTCAGGAGGCAGGAGAGCAGGCCCCATGGCTAGGGTCTTTGTAAACCTCGTTCTAAACATAGGAAAGAGCACAGAGCATGGTTCAGGGTTACTGCTACCCTAGTCGTCCTAGGAGAGTAAGAAATGCTATGAAAATTAACTCTACCATCAGTGTTAGAGGAGGCGAGCCCCGTTAGAGAATTAGCAGAGCAATTAACCTTCAGAGCCACAGAAACACATATGACCTGACAACTCCCAAAGCATGTAATTTAGCCAATTAAACATTTTATGCCATGGTAACCACATAGGGTTAGTGTATTAGTCACCCCAAAGGTCTCTATTTCCTGGGCACATAGGTTTTTTTTCATCTTTCTGCTCAGACACATCTGCCTGTATAATTATATCATCCAAAGCATAATATATGGTATAATTACATGGAATTTTATTTAACTCTTTATTTTCATTGTGTGGTCCATATACTGCTCATAATTTACATAAGGCGCTTGGAGATGGAGTTTATAAAGCCTCTTTCCTTTCTTTTGCACATACTCTCCAAGGCCCTGTTCAAGCCCTCTTGTCCATGAAGCTTTCCTTGACACACCCAGTACACAATGACTCCTCCAAATTCCTACCCACCTCTTTGGTCACTTGACACTTGCCCCATATTATCTTGTCTTGCTAATTTTGTCTTGCGTCCAGTAGAGTATAAACTCTTCAAAGGGGAGGACCAAGTCCTCTGTTTCTGTCTATCACTGTGGCATCTGGCAGAATGCTCGGCACCTGTGGACCTTCTATCTGTGATAAACAGATGCTGATTCACCAGGGCTGGCACTGCAGCCACGCTCCTTTGCAGAAGCACATGTTGTATGAACTACGCACACTTCTTCTACCAGCCTGACCCAATCGAGTCTGTAGACAAAGAATGGCGTTTAGGTCTGTATCACTTAGGAGCTTTCAGGTGACAGAAAATTGGCTTAAGCAAAAGACAGAATTAATTAGTTCAGATAACCGCAAAGCCCAGGAATAGTCTGGCTTCAAGTATTTTTGGATTCAGAGCTCAAGCTGTATTATTAGAGCGAAGGTTTCCTAATCTCTCAGCTCCATCTTCCTACATTTTGATCTTGCTCACTTTGCTTCTAGTCTCCTCCTGGTGGCAGCTTCAGCTCTGATGGTATCTCAGTCAACAGAAGAGAGCACTTCCATTTGCCCTAAAGTGTCTCATGACAACTCGTCAGCTCTGGTTTACTCATGTGCCAGTCCCTAGACTAGGCACTGGGACCACGGTCTTTAGTATTCTGCATGGAGCAAGTCTAGGTGATGTGCTGCAGCCACAGAGCCCAGGAATCTGTGTTTATAACAAGTACACCAGACTCTTTTAGTGTTCGTTGAAATTTGAGAACCAGTGGTCTAGTGTCTGGCCACGAGTAGGTAAACCAAGAGAATGAAGAACCAAGAGAGTGACGGAAAGATCACTGGAGGCAGGAAGCATGGCGTGTTTGCTGGGACGCGTGTGTAATCACGGAGTTGCTCAAGATGGTGTCAGGGCTCAGGGCGGGCAGCGAAAGAACATCAGCCAGGCATCTTGGCCATCAAGAGTAAGTTTCATTTCACAAGGCTCAAAGATGCTTTTAGACTTTGATTCTCAGACCCATCAGACTCAAAATCATAAACTTGTGAAAGCTCAACTTTGGAAAAGATCATAAATGGCATCTACCCAAACTCAATCTCCATTGGTCCCAGAACCCCTTGGACATCATCCCTTGCCAACTGGTCATCGAGCCGCTACGCAGATACTTCCCCTGATGGACAGGTCCTCACTCTTTAAAGCAGCCAAATCATCTTCTAATGCTCTGGGTGCTTAGAATTTCTCACTCTATGAGGCAGAAATCTATGTCTTTATAAATCCCTTCCATCCATCCGGGCTATACCAGGAATGATAAAGGAAAATCCTATTGCTTATTCCAAAAGACAATCCTTTACACACAGTATTTGAAGACCATTTTACACCCCCTCTATTTCTTCCAGCCCCCAGGATGAACAGTCCTGTAAATGTCTGTCAGCCATTCCTTGGGTGATGTGGAATCTAATGCCTTCCTCTCACAGTTGCCCTCCCTCCCGAAGGTGCTCAGGTTGGTCTGTGTCCCTCCCTCTTAAAATGCAATGCTCAGAACGCAACGACACTGCAGTAGTGATCCCAGGAGAGAATAGAACTATTGTCTCACTCTAGACACTGCTCTTCCATGATTATACCCTGGTATTGCTTTAGCAACCACTTTCTGATGTGTACTCGTAATGAGCTTCCTCCTAATCTCCCCTCCTTGGCCTTGCGCAGCTGCCAAGTTACATCTTTCTCACCGTATATCCTGCGGAGTTTGTTTTGTGAACACAGGCTTATGATCTTAGGAATAATAAGTGAATTTCAGACAGGAACAATGAGCCAAACAATTATATTACCACTGCTTGCTCATTAACCATTGTAATATTTTAAATAACATCTCAGGATTTAAAAAAATAAAATTCAGCAAACACTGAGCACTTACCATGTACCAATGTTGAGAACATGAAGATGAATAGGGGGAGGGGAATGCTTGCTCTTGGGCGGGGGCTCACATTTTGGCCCAGGAAATAGAGTGAAACAACTAACACTAGCAGTAGGTGCCACGGAATGGTAAGAACTCTCCCCTCCACCCAGGGACTGAGGCTGATGTCGAAGCTGGATTTGGAAGGACATGTCTGACTTCTGCAGTCAGCAAAGGAGAAACAGGCCTTCCAGGAAGCAGGAGCCGTGTGCAAAAGCCCAGAAGCATAAATGTGATGTTGTCCCTGGAACCGGTGCTTGTCCTGGGTGGCTAGAATCTAGGGGGAGGCGGGTACGGGGAGGACAGCCAGACTGTCAGAGCCTGGAAGGCCACATCAAGTCTGAATTTTATGCTGTGGTCTCTGAGAAGAGGATAAAGATCCTTGAAGAAGAGAAGTTGTCAAGGGGAGACACTGGAAGCAAGGAGCCCAGAGAAGGATTGCCACAGTTAACCAGGAGTGGCATCTAGAATATATAAAAGTTTCTTGCAGAGCAATAGGGAAAAGGCAGGCACTTGGTAGAATGGAAAATATGAATAGCCACTAAATACATGTAAAGGTGAAGACCTCATTAGCAATCAGGGAAATTAAAATGAAGACCACAACGTGCTGTCGTTTCACGGCCATCAGACTGGGAGAATGTGAAGTCTAACAATACCGAGCAAATATTCACAAAATAGCCACACACTGATAGCGAGAGTGTGAGTTGTAGTCCTGCTCTAGAAAACAACTCGTCAGCATCTAATAACGTTGTGGTATGCACACCACTGCGTCGGGTTCCAAGCCCCAGCGTCTGTCCCCTGTGTTCACAGGGGTATGTATGAAGATGTTCATCACAGCATTGTGTGGGGGTAGGGGCAGGGAGAGAGAACTATTATGGGCTGAATTATGTCCCCCTCCCCGCCAAAATCCGTATGTTGAAGTCCTAACCCCAGAAGCTCAGAATATCACTGCATTTGGAGACAGAGTCTTTAAAGAGGTGGTAAAGTCAAAATGAGGTCACTAGGGTGGGCCCTAATCCAATGTATTTGGTGCCCTTATAAGAAGAAGAGATTAAGCCACAGATAGGCACAGCGGGGGGACCACGTGAAAACACACGAAGAAGGCTAGAAGTTCTTGGACTTCTGGCTTCCAGAACTGTGAGGAAATAGATTTCTGTGGTTTTAGTCCCCCCATCTGTGAGTACCTTGTTATGACAGCCCTAGGGGGCCATCAATGGGGGCATGAAATTAAAATTGACTAAAAGAATAAACTAGATATGCCTGTATCCACATGCCTACAGCTTGATAACATAATGTTGAATGAAAAAACAAGTTGCGGAAGGTATGTTCCATAGGACGCCAACGACGAAGCACGGCTGGGAATGCCACAAGGCCATTTCAGGGTAGTGACAACTGTGGGGGAATGGGAAGGGGGTGGCGGGTGAACAGGGCTCCACCTGCATCTGTAAGGGTTCACATACGTAAGTAGAGAGAGAAGGAGAGAGGTGCACATGACAGGATGGAAACATTTGTTAAGCTGCGGCGGTAGGCACATGTTGTGCGTTTCTCTGCATTTTATTATATTTTAAAACTGTTTTAAGAGGAGATTGGGAGAGGAGTGCTAAAGACCTGAACCAAGGCAGCAGCTCAGGGGGAGAAACGCCCCAATATCACACTTTAAGAAACATTTTTTCTCTACCCATGTTATCTATTCCCTTTCTTGCGGGCAGCAGAGTAGTTCTCTTGTTGCAAAATGCTGGTGCACAAGTCCCGGGAGCTGCAGTGTCAGGAGACTTGGCGCCTGTTCTCCTTTTAAGTTCTTCTAGATCAGAAAAATGGAAAGCTTTTTTTAGGTGTTCTTCTTGCTAGAGCCTTTGCCCAGTGGGTCCCGCCTTTCATAAGGACATAGCACGTCCAAACCGTGCCCTCGGTGCTTTTTGGAATCTAATCACATACACATTCATTTTGCCCAAAAATGTCAATGAAGCCAGGCCCAGCGATGTTCCTAAAAGCACAGAGGGGTTTCTGGTTCCACCACGGCCTCTAGCCAGATCCATTTACCTGGGCAATTGTCTCACCCCTGAGGCTCAGTTTCCCTTCTGCGAAGCCAGGGGTTTGGACTAGATCTCGTCCGTCACCTGCTCTGGGTGGTGGGAGTGTGGCTCTCACAGGACAGGTCTCACTCAGGCCTGGCAGCCACCACCTCAGGCCAGCCCTCCCTTAGCAGAGTTACTTGTAAAGTTGTTAATTGATCTTGGCCAGAAGAGGCAGCTCACTCGTGAATCTGGGTGTATCAATCAACACCTCCAGCGGAGGCATTTTGAGATTCGCAGCCAGCAAAGTTTGTCTAGGCTTGTTCACGGCCTCCAAGCCGAACCCTAAAGACTGTGCTAGTTGCTTGCAAGCAACGTGCTCCAGCTCAATGTGGGTCGATATTTGGTTCCAGCTTGAAAATTATAATCACTGAAAGTCCAAATCAGGAAGACAGTTGACACCTTGGGCCTTGTTTCTGGGGCTCAGCTGCACGATACGTCAGGGGTGATCAATCAACCAATCCATCAGCATTTGTTGACTCCTTGTCCTGTGCCATTGGCTCCATTGTGAGCTGGGCAGCATTTGTCTTTGGTGCTCTCACTCCCATGCCCAAAGCCTTAGCCCCGCTGGGCCCCCTGCCTTGTTTCAGTACCTAGTACCCTCTCTGCCTCCTCTACTCCTGGTCAAAACTCTCTCTCAGGGGAGAATCTATCTCTGTTCTTGAGCTTTCCCTGTTCAAAGAACAGCTTTGTCCCTTCCAGGAGGACTTGCAGGCCTCTCTAACCTGACATCTCTCCTCCGCTCCCCACCCCGTGGCTCCCTCTCCTTAACATAGTAGGAATTAATCCACAGTAGGAATGAATCCTGCCTCGGCACTTACTGGCTCCTCATCAGCCTTGGGGCAGGTTGCTCAGTTCTCTGAGCCCCAATGTCCTCATCCACAAAGTGGGGGAAACAGGGCAATTTTCTACCTTCCAGGGCAGTTTTGAAGATTGATAAGTTAAAGTGTCTTAAGCCCCTGGCACTTAGAGGGTGCTGAGTAAATGGTGGCTATTATCACAGTGATGGGCTTAGAGGAGGGCCCGGGTCCTCCCAGGGCTCCCAGCTCACACCACGGTAAGCACTTGGTCAAGCACTGGGAATTTCAAAGGAAGAAGGCCCAACTGGTGACCTTGAGGGCTCCAGTTCTACTGGGGGCTAATGCCACATTGGAGAACACGAACAGTGACTGGCACACGGCAGCACTGAGCGTAGCTAGCCCCCCAAGCATGGCGAACTAGAGATTTAGGACTCCAGGCCTGCAATGATGAGCTGTGCAGTGAACCCCAAATGGGGGTCTGAGACTGAGCGTTCCAATCCCAGCTCTTCACCCAGCTGCCAGAGAGCCTCTGGGCCTCCATTTCCTCATCTGTAAAACGAGAGAGTTGGATTCGATTAGTCTCTAAGGTCCATTTCTTGTCTTACATTCTCAATGTTGTTAATTCTCTCACTTCAAACAACTGCCAGCCTTCCTGCTTTTCTTCTTTCCCATGAATTTTTTTTTTAATGCAATAAATAAAACTAAGACTCCTGCCCATGTGGAGTTACATGTCAGGGGAAGCAGACACTAAAGCCAAGCCCTGTGTCTAGGATGCCAGGTGGTTAGGGGTGCTATGAAGAAACATTAGACAGAGGACAGGGGACGAGGAGTAGCAGGGCGTGCAACTGAACTGGGGACGGCCTCCCCGAGAGGCAACAAATGAGCAAAGCCCGGGGGAGGTGAGGGGAGCAGGGAGTAGCAGGTGCAGGGATGTGGGGACAGGTGGGTGGCTCTCGCAGTGGGGCAGCAGGCCAGGCACAGTGCCTCCACACAGACGCAGGTGGGCGGGTGGACGGGTGGGAGCCCATGGAAGTTCTCTTCCAGTAGTGTCTGTGCTCACAGAGAAACTGGAAGTGAGGTCATCAACTGAGAGAGCACATGGTGACGCAGGTGTCAGAGGTTGTAGGAAAGAAACTATAAAATAGTTATCTGGGAGAGCGAGAGCCAGAATGGACAAGGGAAACGCATAATTCCTTTCTGTGCCTTGAGAAATCAGTTTTCATTTCCCAGCTGGGGCACAATAGAGCATTTTTAAATCCATTCATACATTCATTTTGCAAAATGTGAGTGAGTGCTCGGGCCGGCACCGAGCTAGGCAGTGCCAGACCAAGAGAGGGTCACCAGAACTCTCCTTTGGTCCAGAATTGTCCCTGAGACAAAGATTTGAATGCAAGTTGTTTAGGGGGCGGGGTGGGCACAGGTGGGGGAGTGAGGGAGTGAGACCGGGAAGGGAAGGAGCCAGTGCAGGTTGCCACCGTGGGCAGCTGGTGCTCAGTCCCCCTCGGGACCACTGTATGCAGTTGTCCCAGCTGCTGAGTGTCCATCCTCCAGCTCCCGCCCCTCACTGGCTGTGTGGGCTGCTGCGGCCTTTCCAACCTGCTCCAGTGAACAGAGAACGGCCCCGGGCGTGCAGTAAGCAAACGTCCCAAGGCGTAAGAACAGCGAGGGCAGGAAATCTTGAGCAGGCATCGGCAGCTTCAGCAGCACTTGTGGAAGTGTCTTGGTTTAGATGAAAGATTATATGTCACCCTAAATATAAGACACAGTCCTTCCCTTCAAAGAATGAATTTATCGGGAGAGGCTAAGAATGGAATCAAACCTAAAAAAAGAAAAAAGAAACCCTAAGAGAAGAAACAGGAAGACATAGGCTAAATGCCAAGTGAGTCTAGTCCTCAAGGAGTTAGGGGAGGAAGGGACGGGGGAGGGGCGCCTGAACTGGGCAGCATCCGGGGAGCAGGAAAGCAGCGGAGGGCAGGAGTCAGGAGTGGGGACCGGCTTCAATGGGATTGCTATATTCTGCCTTTGTAGCCAAAGCCGACACAATGACAGGCGGCTGCTGCTGGCTCGGAGGCCCCAAGGTGTGGTGGAGAAAGACTAATGCTCATCCGGAGCCACCTCTGGCCACCTGTGCCCTGCAGGTGCAAGACGGTCTTGATTTGCAACTGAGGCTGCTGTTTGGGAAGCTGTCATGGCTCAGAGGCTCTTCTTCAGGGAAGTGTAAAACAAAGAAGGAGCTTCTCGTGGGTTGTTATAAAGCAGTCTCAAAAACATATCTCTGATTTCCAGCCTTCCTGTGCCGGGCACCTGCTGAACACAGCCATGATTCACCATAACAAACGGCCCCAGCATCCTCCTCCTTGTGACAGCACGGAAGTTTGGACTGTGGTGCATCTGTCCCTGCTCCCCAGACTCTGAGGAGAGGGGGTGGCTGGTACTTGGATTCCTTGCTCTGATGGGGATACATTAATTAGTGTGCAAACACACAGTCACGGACGTGCCACTCGGGTTTGGGTGTTCTAATGAGGGAGATGATCGAGTGATGCTGAGGTGGGCAGAGTGGCCTGGGGCCCGACTGCTGCTCCCTCCGTGCCTGCACACCAGGGCCTGCTGCGTTCCTGACCTTCGCCCTCTCCTGTCTCCAACCACTTCCCTCTCCTGCCCCTGCACCCTGAGTTACAGACTCTCCCGGGTTCCACCCTTCAGTTCTGTTCCAACACTCTAGACCTCTTCCCAGAATTACCACAAGAGGCAGGAACCTCTATGCCTGCTTCCAAGCTCTTCTTCCTGCCCATGGTTGAGGAATTAACTGTTCTCAAACAGCTTTTTGTTCATTTTTCCCCATAGGGCTCAGGACCCTTCAATGGCTCCCTATGTCCCACAGAATAAAATCCACATTCAAATGGGAGGCCCTCCACCAACCATCTGCTTTCCACCCTCTCAGTCCCTACTGCCCAGTGTGCTTCTCTGCATTCACTGAGGCCCTCAACTTGCTTTCCCTGCAAGACTGGCTAGTTCTGACTTCCAGGTCTCCACTTTCCCATTCTCCCTGCCTCCAAGGCTTCCCTCTTGGCAGCAAATTCATTCCGTCTTCTTGAAACCAGAAGAGGTACAAACACTGAACTCTTCCAAAGACCAAATGCTCACTGCAGGATGAGTGATCGGTGTGGCCTTCAGGTCAAGACCCACACACTCGGTGATCGAATTAACAAATGAAGAGGCCCTTCCTGGCGAGGCCCCCTGTTCTGATGAGCCCCCTTGATACGGTGAGCCCAGCATGAGCAGGTATAACAGTTGCAGATTGAATCGCTTCCCTCCACCCCCACGACCCCCTGTATGTAGT
Source organism: Cheirogaleus medius (assembly GCA_008086735.1). Lineage (NCBI taxonomy): Eukaryota > Metazoa > Chordata > Mammalia > Primates > Cheirogaleidae > Cheirogaleus > Cheirogaleus medius. The sequence goes on from VBSM01000361.1 coordinate 8,840,024, forward strand.
AATTTGCAATTTTGCTGATGCAGATTTGAGTGTCTTGCTGTGAGGCTGATGTTTTGAGTGACTTAGTCGGAGAAAGAACCCAGCAGAGCATCCAGTGCCCAAATTTAAACTCCGTTGTGGTTTACTCTGCTCATCTGTCACGCATGCCGTGGGTGTCAGGAAGTAATTTAAGAAAACGTTATTTCCTCCTGAAAAGGACCACCCTTTCCCCTAAGGGAAACAGAACACTTTAGCGATGGTGCAAAGTGGGTCTGGCGATGGTGGCTTCCCCCCTGATTGGACTGTGAGCTGTTCCGTTCACTACGGGACCCTCGGTGCCTGGCACGTGGCAGGTGCTCAACACTTGCTCACTCAGCGTGTGAGTGCATGCATGTGTGTTCTGTGTGACTGTGCTCCAGAAACGTGGTTCTAGACAGAAATGCATTTCAGGGAAAGGCCAGGAACAAATACTTCTGTATCCAAAACCCTGGGGACTCAGGATGCTTCCCAGGGAGAGCTCTCTCCCGAGCCCATAGCCTCCTTCCTGCACGTGTCCATCTGCCCCACTGGAACTCCCTGCTGTTCTTGCAGGTGTGCGTGGCTGTGTCCTCAACTTGAGCTGCTCCTTGAGGGCAGGGACCCTGTGTCATGTCTTCATGTCCCCCACAGAGCCTGGACAGTGCCAGCAGGATCACAGAAGGGGGTGGGTAAATGTTTGCTGACTAAATGATGGGAACGTTCCCTTGGGAAGGGAGGGGTTCTCTAGACCCTTAGGCCCTAGGAAGAGCTACCAACCTGGCGGCCCTTTCTCAGGGGCACAGGAGCCAACCCTCCCTGCCTGGAGCAGCTACACCAGGGCAGCTCGGAGGCCAGGGCTGCCTGCAGCAGAGTAAGAATCACAGACTGTTAAAAACATCAGAGCCGGAAGGAGCCTTAGGGACCATCTCGCTCAACCTCCGTGGTGTTCAAGTGAGGGACCTGAACCCGGGGACGGGAGGTGAGTCTGTCCAGGGGAGAGAGATGAGAAGGCCCCAGGTTCCCAATGCCCAGTTTCCATTCATCTTTGCCACGCAGGGTCCTCACTGCTGCTGTCTCGAGCCTCCTTGCCCCTCTAGCACTGCCGGTGCCCGTCGTCCAGGAGGGCGCGGGTTCCCATCACACTTGCACAAAGTAGGTAGTTAGTGCATACATCTGCTGGATGAACGGATGACCTCTAAAATCAGAGCATCACATCGTGTCATTTTGAGATATGAGAAGCCACTCTGCCCCTCAGCTGCAGCCCTGAGCTTCTCTGATGCTTTCAGAGGCTGTGGCTGGATGGATGAGCTGGGTGTGACTGTTGAGGGGCCTTGTCTGAAGCCCCCACACAGCCCGCTTGCCCCTCCTCCCACACCCCGAATCATCCATGGGCCCACAGAGAGGAGCCAGAGCTCCACGATCTAATTGCTTTAACTCAAGCAGGGTTTATATTGTGTTCCTGCCATTCGCCAGGCACAGAGCAGCAGGCTTGGGTCCCTTTCATGAAAATTTATAGTCTGCCACTGAACAGCCCAGTTCTGGACAGAAGAACCATCCCTGGTTCATCATTCTCTCTTATGAAATCCAAGAAAGGAAGGTCTTCAAGTCACTATGTCCAGTTTACCCGTCAGACACCTTCCCAACCACATCACTGTGTGTCCGAGAACTTACTGCGGGGCTCAGGGCCGCACCACCAGGAGGAAGTGTCTGGCCAGGTTTCTCTGGCCTGGCTTCTTCCTGCTCCTGGGAGGACCCCCATAGTACCCAGAGGCTCAGAGACATCTGCCTCCCTCTGACACTCATGTATGATGGAGACACTCCAGGCGTCAAACAGGCCCCAGCTAAAGAGAGTCCCTTTCTGCAGCCCCTAGAGAGAGCCTCCTGAGCCTCCCGGGAGAAATGAGGCCCCAGCCCTCCCCTGGGTCCTGCCTGAAGAGCCACAGGCCAGAGTCATTACTTCCAACTTGCCCCAACTCCCTTGCTGAGTAGGAGAACTTATGGCACCATAATGTCATTTTGAAAAATAAAATCAATGTTGATTAATAAAAGTGATTTTCCAAAGCTGTACTGACATGTGCTCAATTTCAAATCCATTTCCCTTGTCTAACAGACTGAGAAAGTTTGAGAGATGACTTTCAATCAGGTTGCTTTATCATGGGCTCCCAAGAACCTCACTTCTCCAGCAGCCAGCGTGGAGGAGGAGAGGCAGGGATTGTCTGCTTTCTCCAGCATCCCAGACGCTGCACACTCTGGTTACCAGCCTCGCGGCGAGGCAGGAGAGTACCTGAGCCCCTGCAGCAAGTCCTGTCTGGGAAGCGCATCTCCTCCAACCCCAACCTCTGGGTCCTGCAGGAGGGTTTTTCTTGAGAGCAAGATGGTGAAACTATACTATAACAAAGTAAACAGAAGCACAAAAGAAACACCATAAGCTGGAGTTTAGAATCCTGCACTCTGGTCTCAGGTCTCATATTAACTTGCTATCCTTGGGCAAACAGTTTCACCTTTTTGCACCTTGCTCCCCTCGTCTGTGTAACTAGAGAATTGAATTGGATTAGTGGGTCTCAACTGGGAGCTGACCTCCCACCCAAGGGGGTCCCTACAACCTGTGGTGCCACTGGCATTTAGTGGGCAAGGTCATGGATCCGAAATGACTCACAGTGCGTGAAACAGTAGCATATGATAAAACAATTATCCCGCCCAAAATGATAGGAGCAAACTCACTGAGAAATATTGAGTTACATTATCTCCTGAGGTCATCCCAGCTTTGACAAGTCTGGGATTCTACAGTTCTGAGTATGGCTTTTCCACCTTTCTCTCCCCTTTCTCCATTCAATAAATATTTCCTGAGTGTCTTTCATGTGCCAGGCACCATTCTATGCGCCAGGGTGATCAGAGGGAGCAAAACAAAGTTCCTGCTCTCACGGAGCTGATGTTTTAGTGAGGAAGACAGATGATAAACCCAGACACAATAGACACATGATCTATTGTCATGGGAAAGGTGGGCAGGGTGGAAGGAGGTGGGTGCTATTCTACGTGGGATGGTCATAGGAAGAATAAGCGGGCGTTTGGACACAGACATAAATGACATGAGGGAGCAAGCCACATGGACACCTGGGGAAGCAATGTGCCAAGGAAAGGACATATGAAGTCTCTGGGGAGTATTCAAGGTGCAGCAAGGAGGCCAGCATGGCTGGAGCAGAGAGAGTGGAAGGAAAGGGGAGGAGGTGGGAGACAGAGGCTGTGAGGGCCAGAACACAGAGCACTGCTGCTGAAAGTCAGCATTGGCATCACCCGGAACTGATCAGAAACCAGAGTGTCAGGCCTCACCCCAGACCTACTGTCAGAATCCGCATCCTGGAGGTGGGTCTAAGTAAATAGATTTATTTTAAAATCTTCCCCAGTAATTTGAATGTGCAGCCATGGTCAGACCACTGGATCACACACATCCACACCTTCCACTCGCTGAGACGGATATTCCCTGCGAGGCCACGGGTGCCCCTCACTGGAGTTGCTGTCTCCTGTCGCTTGTCTCCCCCTGGAGTGCCAGCCCCTCAAAGATAGGGCTGTGCCCCCTTCCTTGCTGTGTGCCCACTGCCAGTGTAGTGCCTGCCACGTAGGATCTACCCATGCGTAGTTATTGAAGGAATGAATGGATGAGCATGTGAATGAATGACTATAGAGAACTCACCTGCCACACCCATCCTTCCCTGTCCCACAGGATTCCCAATCGGGGACGTTGGTGACTCCAGTCCCCTGGGAGAGGTGCTTCTCACGGTTCCTCTTCTCCTTCACACAGCAGTTCCACCAGCCGCTGACAATTCCTACTCCATCTTCTCCCCCTGGTGATCAGGATGATAGAACTCTAGACTGTTGGCACCTAAGGTGCCTTTAGCGGTCATGCCCCTCCCCACAAACACAGCTTTTACACAGATGAAGAAATTCCAGGGAGGGAAATTGGCTTTCCCAGAGGCCCGGAGCAAAATGAACAACAGGGCTGGGCATGATGGTGGTCCCAGGCTGTGATGGTGTTCCCCTGCTGTGATGGCAGTCCTCTGCTGTGATGGTAGTCCGCTGCTGTGATGGCAGTCCCCTGCTGAGATGGCAGTCCCCAGGCTATGATGGCGGTCCCCAGGCTATGATGGCAGTCCCCTGCTGAGATGGCAGTCCCCAGCTGTGATGGCAGTCCCCAGGCTATGATGGTGGTCCCCTACTATGATGTCACTTCCCAGATGTGATGGAAGTTCCCTGCTGTGATGGTGGTCCCCTGGCTATGATGGCAGTCCCCAGCTGATGGCTGTCCTCAGCTGTGATGGCAGTCTCCAGCTGTGATGGCAGTCCCCTGGCTATGATGGCAGTCCCCAGCTGTCATGGTGGTCCCCAGCTGTGAGGGCAGTCCCCAGCTGTGATGGCAGTCCCCTGCTGTGATGGCAGTCCCCGGCTGTGATGGCGGTCCCCGGCTGTGATGGCAGTCCCCGGCTGTGATGGCGGTCCCCGGCTGTCATGGTGGTCCCTGCTGTGATGGCAGTCCCTAGCTGTGATGGCAGTCCATTGCTGTGATGGCAGTCCCCTGCTGTGATGGCAGTCCCCAGCTGTGATGGCGGTCCCCTGCTGTGATGGCGGTCCCCAGCTGTGATGGCAGTCCCAGGCTCTGATGGCAGTCCCCAGCTGTTATGGCAGTCCCCTGGCTATGATGGCGGTCCCCTGGCTATGATGGTGGTCCCCTGGCTATGATGGCAGTCCCCTGGCTATG
>VBSM01000361.1:8844870-8858782 GCA_008086735.1 Cheirogaleus medius
CCAGGCTGTGATGGCGGTCCCCTGGCTATGATGGCAGTCCCAGGCTGTGATGGCAGTTCCCAGCTCGCCCAGCTCCCAGCCCAGAGTCAGCTCACTGTCCTCCACTTGTCTCTTGGCCTTCAAATCCCTCTTCCAGGGTCCTCAAATGCCCCTTCACTTCCTCCTAGTCCCCTGCTGACTCTGGCCCCCTCCCCTCTTCATTTCTCACAGCAGAGCCAGATCTAAATTGCGTGGGGCCTGAAGCTTGTGCAATTTTAGGATCCCTTTTAAGAAAAAGACTGCAGTACTATGAACACAAAATTAGGTATAAAAGTAAATATCTCAAATAAGAAAAGAAATCATAAAAAATTACAAACTCTAAAAAGCTGACCAATACCACAAATGTATTCACGATCAGAAAAACAATACACTATTTGTGTTCTTCGACTGCTCGTGGCAACCCTCTGGCACTAAACTTGAACATGCACACATTTGACGACGGGAAGAATTTCCCTCAACCAGCTTCTGGCTCTGCACTTCAAACCCTGATACTTCTCCACCACCCACATCCTTACGCTGCTGGGCACCATGGCCTCTGCTCATGAAGTGATGTGACTTTGGCCTGCACCTCCATGTCGCAGTGCCAGCTGGGTGGGCGCAGGGCGGTAGGAGCACCTGTGGAAGCCGCTCCTACACGGGGATGGGTAGCACATTTTAATTATGTGTGGAAGTGACCACAAGCCATACCTACAGCCCACTGAACCCCAGTTACGTGTATTCCCGTATACGTAATGCACGGCATGTGTGGCCACTCGCGGGCCACCAGAGGCAAGAGAAGGGCTGGAGGGAAAGCTACCAAGGAAAGAGTGAGTGGTCGTAACTGATTGCAGTGTTAATACCATTTGCAAATTGCACAGAAATACGTGACCCCATGTAAGCATCACGGGCCAACAAGGGCTCTGGCAGGGCCAGGGCAGCATAAAGCCCTGAAGCCGAAGCCTCAGCAGCTCCCCGGTAAATCTGCCTCAGCCTGCACCCCACTTGCCCTCCTCCCCTCCGGAAGGAGAATGACCCGGTGAGAACACAGGAGCCAAAGGTATGAGTGTGTCCGTACTCATTTTCCAGGCCGCTGCAGCAAAAGGCCATGGACTGAGCGGCTTATCATCGCCCAGCCTAGAGCCAGGGCTGGGAGCAAGGGGGGCAGGGTTGGTACCTCCTCAGGGCGAGGGAGAATCTGTGCCAGGCCCCTCCTGGCGTGGAGAGGGGCGTCGTCTCCCTGTGTCTCTTCACATCGCTTTCCCTCTACGGACGCCCATCTCTGTGTCCAAAATTCCCCCTTTTCCTAAGGACAACCATGCTATTGGATTAGGGCCCACCCTCATGACCTTACTTTAACTTGATTACCTCTATATCACCCTTATGTTCAAATAAGGTCACATTCTGAGCTACTGGGGGTTAGGATGCTAACGTATCATTTGGGGGACACAACTCAACCTACGACAGTGTGGAAATGCAAACAGTGTGTGAATCTGCAGAAAACCAAGGGAGAGCGAGAGGATCCCAGAGAGACAGCGAGGGAGGGAGCTGTTGTCTTGTTTACACTTTGCGTTTAGAAAAATTACCTCATTAGCTGTCTGTCTGCATCCGTGCCCAGTTGCAACCACTAAATCAATCATTTGGGGATCCGTTTGGCTTTCCTGGACTCCATAAGTGGCACATTTTTTAATCTGTTTTGATTTCTGTGGCTGTCTCAAATGTCAAAATGATGGAGGGGACAGAGAGGCTGAACTCTGAGGACAGAGAAGATAGGGCCTCTTCGGAGCGGAAAAATCAAGACTGAGAGGCATGTGGAGGGCCCAGGGGGAATGGGGACAGGTCCCCAGTCCTGAATCAGCTGCAGTGGCTGCCCACTTTGCCTCGGGAAGAAGCAGGTTAGGGACAAGCAAGTGCTATTTACACAGAAGGCAGCGGACCTAGGGAACTGCCCCGCCCAAGTGACAGGTGGAAATAGAAACTCAAGAGGAGGTTACATAAATTATTGGATAATGAGATGCAGACACTCAATATTCGTCCTCAACAGTCTTCTCCAGTCTGTTTCTGGGAGTCCCCAGAGGTGACTCACAGGTAACCAGGAGCAGCCGGACACTGCAGCAGCGTGGCCCTTGCAGGGAGGCTCCCATGGCCCTTCACGGTCCCCACTCTTGCACGTTACACTCCAACTCCTGCTCCCTTCGAACTCAGGAGCAACCACCTTGGAGAGAAAGCAGAGGTTAGCCATCCTACCCCATCCTATTTCTCAAGCTACTGGCTCCTGCAAACCGATCTCTGGGAGGAGTCCCGGGCCCACAAGTCTGCAACCAGCCGCACCCTGAGCCTAGGCTGGGCTCTGCTGGAGAACCGGCTACAGGACAAGCCACACTTACTGCCCAGGGTTCTCACAGGAATCACTGCACTGAAAAAGCCGCAAGTGCGACAGGAATGAAGGCACCATTAGCATTAGAAGCAAAGGGCACCTAGGAAAAGGCCAACTGAGTTTGCAACTCCAAACAATCATCATTATCACAAAACACTTGAGAATCAGCCGTGTCCACCACACAGGCACCTAGGCAGTGTTTGCTTAGGGCAGTTTTGTTTTTAACTGTGTCGTGAGACTCATCGGTGGATCGCAGCATCACTTTAATGAGTCACAACCAGCATCTGGAAAAAATAAAACAGAATAGAAAATGTCAGGAGGCAGCACACATAGATTATAGAGTTTGATGAAACTTCCATTTCTTTTACATATATGTGCATGTAAATGTATTTCATGCTATGACTTGAAGAAAGGTTGAAATGCATCGATCCAGACCATAAATCTTTAGAGAAGTTGAAGCCAAATGCCACTGTGCCGCAGAACTAGCCAGAGAGCGTGTTAAATAGAGGTTCCCAGGCCCCACGCTCCAGAAAGCTTTGAAGCTGTATCTTCTAGTGAGACCTGGGACTCTGCGTTTAACAAGCTCCCCAGGTGGCCCGGATACATTTGGCCTGTGGAACACAATTCAGGAATCACTGTATAAAGAGAAAGAAACCATGTATCTGGTAGGATTGTGTTATAGAAAGCTTGAGTGGCACAGGGAGATGCTTGTTTCATCTCATCCCAGACACTAGAGAAAAAGAGAGGCAGAGGAGTGGATCTCAGGGGGAAAAGGGGTGGTATCCTTCCTCCATTTGTGGGGCTGAATTCAGCATCAGGCAGGCTCGGGCACTGGTAGACAATGCTTTGTTGTTTTAATAAATTGTTCTTACAGGATTCAGAGCCAGGCCCTGGGAAGGGCTAGGTACCTCCCCTGAGTGAAATGCCCACTGAATAGAATTGTGTACCTGGAGACCCAGATGGCTTTGGGGACATCCCTTTCTGAGACATAGTCTGGGGCTGGGTGACATGTTGAGCTTACTTTCATTTCTTATACATCATGCTTCTAAGAGCAACAGGCCAGAGGGTGAGGTTGGAAGATGGATAATCTCTATCACGTCTGCACTGATTACAGTCGTGCTTTTCAAATTGTGGCTCATGACTCCTTCACTAGCGGGTCATGAAATCAACTTCGCATTTTGAAAAATAGACTAGATCAAATATAATAGAAAATATCATGGTGCGTTGCTTGTAATAAGGATGTTTGATTATCTATTGTTGTATAACAAAACCACCCAAAACTTCGTGGGCTTGAAACAACATTTATTGGCTTGTGGTTCTGCAGTTTGGCAGGGCCTGGGAGGACAGGTCTCTGCTTCACAGGCATCATGTGGGGGGTTTCACTGGAGCTGGGGTTCACTTCCAAGATGCCTGATTCACGTGGCAGGCAAGTTGGTGCTGGCTACCGGCTGGGAACTCAGCTGGGACCTTGCTGTTGTTACAGCCCAACCAGGTTCGCTGCCCACTGCTCAGGATGAAGCCGATACCCTGAGACAGTCGAGTTTACAGTGGAGAAGGAGTTTAATAGCGCAGGCGCCATGCGAGGAGATGGGAAGAATTTCTCAAATCCACCTCCCTGAGAATTTGAGAGAAAGGGTTTTTAAAGATAGTTGGCAGGCAAAGGGCTAGGCAATTGGGTCTGCTGATTGGCAGGGGATGAACTCATAGGGTTGGGAAGCAGAGATTAGCTTCTCAGTTGGGAGATTTCCTGGGTAGGGGGGGTCTCAAGGCTGTTGGATCCGTTCCCACACCCATCCATGGGTCCAGTTGGCATCGGTGTGTCCCCCTTGGAATGCAGAGTATGAAAAATACTTCAAAGACCAGTCTTAGGCCTCACAATAGTAAGATTATCTAGAGAAGCACAGGTCTTGGGCTTTTCAGTGGCAATGTCATCTACAGAGCTCGCGGGGAAAGCCACAAATCTTGCACCCGTCAGGGACGATAGTGCCATTAAGCAGTACCAGTTAGGTGGGGAACAATGGCTGGTTAACTTCTGGCTATATCTCTACTTTAAAAAATGAGACTTTGATTACTATTTATACTTTATGGCTCTACATTATTTTAATACAGACGGTTTCAGTGTCTCTCCAGGTGGCCTCTCCATGTGGCTAGCTTGGGCTTCCCACAAAAGGACAGCTTGGCTCCCAGGGGAAGAACCCAAGAATCCCTTCCAAGAGGGCAAGTCCCAGCATGCAGGAGTTTACCAAGCCTTCACCTACATCACCCTTGCTAATGTCTCACCTGGCCAAGCCCAAGTCAGTGTGGGAGGGCACCCCAAAAGGGCATAAATGCTGGGGGTGGGGCTCATTGGGGGACTACAGAGTAAGCATTATTTCCTTTAAAAAGTATTTTTAAGCTGTATGTGTGCATACATGTGTACTGGGTAGCAATGGAAAACAATGTAACGTACAATCAGCAATGTATCCCTGATAGTTAAGCACTGTTCCGAAAGTTTGGGAAACACAGGAGTAGAGCGCCTTGAGACACAGGCAGAATCACATTCACTTTCCTGGGTTTCTCTTTCCCAGAGACCTCTCTGTGTATCCACCTCCCACCCCCAATCCATTTTTCTGATAACTTCCCCCCTTTTTCTTTCTTCTTTGTTTCCCTCTCATTTATTTCTCTTTCTCCCTTTATCTCGTCTCTCTCTGTCTTAGTATCTCTGTCACTGAGCCATTTTTTTCACCTCTCACCTTCCACATTCAAACACATGCATGCGTAGCCTTAACATAAGCTGAGGTCCCACACGACCCATTCTCTGCACAGCACCACATCTAAATGAGCACAGTCCAGCAGCCATATGTAATTTTGCATTTATTTCAATTTTCCTGTATCTCTTGAAGAATATTAATAGGGATCCAATTTACATTCCACAGACAAACTGTGAAATTCCTCTGTCTCTCGTCTGGCAGTCCCCACTTGGCAACTGCTCAGGAGTCCCCACTTGCCAAACCCACCAAGTGTCAACACTCAGCAGGGAAGGCATTCCCCAACCACCTCCCCTCCACTGACCCCCCCTTTCTTACTCTGCCTCTGCTTAGCCTCTCTCGTTCCAACTCTCTCCCCAATATCTTGATTCTGTGTTGCAGAAGATCAAAAACGATATTGCAAAAACTAAATTCAGAGAGGAGAGTAAAAACAGAATTTGAAAGAACAACAAAATTCTCTTTAGTTGTACCTATTTGAATAGTTACACATTTCATCCCGGTTTACACACACAAAATATGGGAATTTAGAGCCCTGAATGGAGAAATTTATTTTAGTTCTGGCTCTGCTGCTAATTAAATGCACAACCCTTGACAAATCATTCAGCTTCTCAGCCCCAAGCATCCTGATCTACATGATAAGTAATAACCCCATTTTTAGGGAGGTTCTGAGGACTAAATGAGCTGCTGTGTGTAACATGCCTGGCATCCCGCAGTCGGGTAAAAGGTTAATTCCCCTTGTGATTCCTTAACTGCAAAATGGGGCAAAGATGCACACCTGGCTCACCGCACAGGGTCTCTCTAAGGATCAAATTAGAAAATACACGTGGATGCCCTTTATAAGCCGCAAAGTCCTGTGTTGAGAATGTGTGATATTTTTTGTACTTTATTGAATGCAAAAATCTCATCCTAATCATATCTGTGCACAATGCCTTTGTTCATTACAAGGCTCATAAATACCCAGCACTTTTGTGTATCAATCATACTCATCAGAGTGTGGGGAAACTACCCTTCCTCACTTCCCACCAGCACCAACATACACTTTAAAGTCAAGGGAATTCTGCCTTCAAGTTTGTGAAAGAGGACTTTGTTATTTGACCCAAGGCTGGGGGAAAGGGGCAAAGGTTTCTTTAGCTCAATGGTTCTCAAAGTATGGTCCCTGGGCCAGTAGCACTTCAACCCTTGGAAAGTGTAAGATGCGCATTGCTGTGCCCCACGGCAGAGCTCCCGACTCAAAGATTTGGAAGAGGGGAGCCCATTATCTATGATTCTGACATACATTCAATTTGAAGCATAATACGGTCAGAAGAATAGCGGCGGGGAGATGTGACTCTCCTATGCAGATCTGACAGGCTTTCTGGCAGGGAAACCAGCTTTTGTGATGCAAGATGGTCTACCTGTGTTTAGACATTTGGGGACAAGAAAATGAAAAATTCCTACTGTAGCAAAGGATCACCAGAAGCAGTTCCTTCCCCTCTGTGACAGATGAATGTTTGTGTCCCCCAGAAATCATATATTGAAATCCTTTTGGGAGATGATTATTTCATGGGGATGGAGCCCTCCTGAATGCCAATGGTGCCTTTCCAAAAAGAGACAGAGAGAGCCTGCTTCCCTCCTCTCTTCTCTCCACCAGGCCATCTGCAAACCAGGAAGAGGGCTGTCACCAGACACCGTCAATCTTGAACTTGCCAGCCTCCAGAACCGAACCGTGAGATGCAGGTGCTGGAGAGAAAAACAAACTGGGGAGGGGGGTGAACAGTGCTTTGGCAGCAGAGGCAGCTCTAATTAGGGTCACACTTGAGTAAAGACCTGAAGGAGGTAAAAGAGTCCCTTCTGGGGGAAGGATATTGTAGGCAAAGGGGACAGTCAGCACGGAGTCCCTAGGGCAGGGCACGCCAGGTGTTGGAAGATAAGCAAAGAGGGTGCTATAGCTGGGAGGGAGTCAGTCAGGAGCTGAGTAGTGGGAGACAGAGACGTGTGGAGAGGTATGGGGGCAGGGGCTGTTATTTTGGGGACTTGGCTGTTACTCTAGTGGGATGGGAGCCACGGGAGCGCTGTGGGCAGAGAAGGGCTCTGACTTGGGATTCAACTGGCTGCTGTCAGCAAGGGAGAGGTCAAGGCGTCCATGTAGGAGATTTTGCTACTGCAAAATTCCAGGTGAGGAAGGATGGCTGCTGGGACCAGGGGGCAGCAGCGGAGGTGGGGAGATGTTCGGTCAGATTATGGAGGTGATGGCAACAGTCTTTACTAGAGGACTAGATGCAAGATGTGAGAGGAATAGAGTCAAAATGAGCCCGGGGTTTTTCCCCAAGCTCCCAGAAGGAAGGAGTGGCCACACGCTGTGATAGAGGCGGTGCGGGGCGTGGGCCTCCGAGTGTGCTGCCTGAGACACCATTCGGCGTCTGGGTGAAGGCGGAGAGGAGGCAGCGAACACAGGAGTCAGGAGCTCAGGGCCAGTCACCAGGCAGAGCCAGACCTGAACGTGAGAAGGCCCAGACCACACTGCTTCTGCTCAGGAGTGCCAGAGCAGCCCCCGAGCTCTGGGATGCTGAAAAGTCCGTCACTGGAGGAAGACAGGGCTGGCGATGAGGACGCTCCATGCAGTCTCGGGGACAGCATTGCACCGAGGGACCACGGCAGCAGGGGCTAGCGCAGCAGAGCGCAGCATCCAGCCCACGTCCTCGCTGTGTGCAGACACAAGGGAAGGCCAATTCCTCCCCCAGGTTCATCCGTCCCTGAAGACCCCTGGGAGCTCGCTGGGGAATTTGCCGAGCAGTGAGGGAGATAGGTTTGCTTAAGCCCTGCTCAGGCAGCAGAATAAGCACATTTGATTAAAATGCTCTAGATCCACAAACCCCAAGGCTTGAGCTACAGAGAATGGAGGGGAAGCCTCCCGGTGGGGTTTGCAACGCATCACCCATCAGTGAATGAGTGTGCACAGGCTGCGGGAGTGAAGGGGTGTATGTAAGGGGTGTCTCAGTTGGGTTTTCCGGAAGCAGACCCTGCGACAAGGACTTGGTTGCAAACAGTTCATTTAGGAGCCCAGGGAGCACCAGTAGGAGAGAGAGGAAGTGAGACAGGCAAGGAGTGTGTTGATGAGCTGTGAGCACTGTGAACAGCTAGGCTCAATTCCGCCCTAAGAGGCTGCAGAGAACATAGCAGGCTGTCCCACTGAGGGACAAGGAAATGGGGGTACTTACTAACTCTTACCTGTCTTTGGCTGAGGGCTCCTCCCATAGACCTTGACTTCCCCACTCCTGGAGGGACAAAGTCCCCCAGCAGAGAGCAGCAGGTGTCTGCAGGAGGACGCTGCCAGCCTGCGCTGAAACCAGGCTGCCGGGGGAGTGGGGGACAGAGCACCAACCACAGTGGGCTTCACAGGAGCTGCCTGGGCTCCACAAGTGCGGGCTCCACTTTTGGTTTGGACTCTAAGAACCACCTTCATCTCAGTAATAGGACTATAAGCAGAGACAGATATGCCAGGGCAACACCTCTGGTTCAGAATATCAGCAACCTCATAGGTTCCACCTATGGAGACAGCAGGTACCCTCAACTGGAGACCAGAGCTGTGGCAATCCCCCGCCAGTGTCAGAACTGTGCAGGGTGTGGGGAGAGCAGCCCGGCCCTGGCAATCTACTGAGAGATCCAGTCCTTCACGCTCTTAGTGTTTGAGTGTGTCTGTTTAGTGTCTGCTTCCCCTTCACCATCCGCCTCGATTGGAAGCTCCCTGAAGCCCTCACCACGATGCTTCTTGTCCAGTCTGCAGAACTGTGAACTGAATAAACTTCTTTTTTTTTTTTAATAAATTACCCAGCCTCGGGCATTCCTTTATAGCAGCACAAAACGGACTAGTATTAATACACCTCATTTCCCAGAACTTCCCCAAATTCTGTCTGGAGGAGCAGTCCCTTATGTAATAAGCTAACACTTTTACAACTGACCATTTGCCAGGAAACTGTTACTTGTAAGGTGGTTGCAAGATACCTGGGGCGGGGGGTGCTGTCCAGAACTCCCAGGTCCCACAAATCAATACCCGTCCTTAGGCAGGACGCTTGCTGAAATAGTTCTATGAACAGAATGTTAGATGGCGGCGGTGGCTGCCACCCATGGGTCAGAGCCCTGGGCTGGGTCTTCAGACGCTAGGACCTCTCTTCAACGCAGCCCTGTTCTCACGACCCGCCGTTCAGCCTCCTCCACAGACAGTTCCTGTTTCCCAGCCGTCGGCACAGGCCACCTCAGTAGGTAAATTTGCAGTATATCCTTACAGTGGCTCTTCTGGGTTTTTGGCTTTGGAATTCTGGATACAGCCCTGGTTTGATCAAGTCCTCTCCCCCAACAGGCTGTGTGAGCTGAGGACAGCTGCTTACCCCTCTGAGCCTGTCATCTGAAAAATGGGTGTGATAATAATAAGATTAGGGTGAACCACACGGAAGTGCCTTTTTGTAGGTTAAAAATTGTTGAATATTGGCGATCTCATAGGTTCCACCTAAAACGTACCTTGTGGGGTTCTGGGGAAGATTTAGTGACAAAACACATGTGTCACTGCTAGGGCCTCAGATCTCACTAGCTTGGGACCACAGAAGAAGATGGCATTCCCCTTAGTGACGGAGTCCCGGCTCCTTCCAAATATCTGCAGGCTGTGAGTTCCAAGCACATTCTTCTTCCCTCTTGTTCCCTCCGCCTTGTCCCCTCCATAAAGACAGCTGATGTGTGCTGTGCATTTACTCCCTGCCAGGTCCGCGCCAAGCACTTTGTACGTACACAGCCCCCTAGCTCCCTACCCACGTGAGCAGGTGCTGCTGCTATCACCCCCTCCACAGACAAGGAAACCCAAGGGCAGAGAAAGGGTTTTGCCAAAGTAACAAAACCGGGAAGTGGTAGCGCCAAAGCCCAGCCGCCGCCTCCATCCCGTCCCCTCCCCTGGCCACTGTGCTCCTGCCACTTTGCAGTCTTGAGCTGTTCCACGCCGGGCCCCCGCGGGCTCCTCTCTCCGTGACCTGTGGCTTCCAGGTGTGGGCACAGCCTCCCTTTTTCTCCAAAGTACTGAGATCAGGCAAACTTGTCAGGAAACTGATTAAAAGTTAAAAGAAAAAGAGCAAAATCAAGCAGAATTAGGAGCGGAAAGGAGACATAGCCATAGAGGCACTTGAGATTAAAAGATCATGAGGGAATTCTACATCAACCCTGTAACAACAAAATGGAAAATCCAGAAGAAATGGATGTTTACTTAGCAAAATATAAATTACCTAAATTGACCCAAGGAGAAGCAGAAAACAAGAAGGCCAATTACAGCAGGAGAGACCAGAAAGGTGATTAAAGACCTACCATTATAAAAGGCACCAGGAACAGATGGTTTCACAGCTGAGTTCTATGTAACTTTTAAAGAACAAATAATTCTAATGTTAATTAAACTCTTCCCGGTCATAGAAAAAGATAAAGCGCTGCAATTCACTTTATGAAACCCGCATTGCCTTAGTACCAAAGCAAGATACAGACAGCTTGGAAAAAAGGCAACTATAAACCAGTGGCTCTTATGAATGTAGATGTAAAAATTTCATATAAAACACCAGCAAATGAAATCTGATAAAATGCCATTATGGTAAAGTTCCTTTTATCCTAGTAATGCACATAAATATAACAGGAAATCAATTAATGTAATTCATCATATCATCAAATGCAAGGGAAAAAACGTGGTCATATCAATAAATGATGAAAGTATCTGATGAAATTAAAACTCTAAGTTAAATATCAATAGAAGAAATTCATTCATTCTTCCAACAAATAGGTATTAGGTGCCTACTATGTGTCAAACCAGGCTCTGAACCCTAAGGCCCAAAACAGCCATGGCCAAAACAGACAAAAATCCCCAGCCCTCGTGGCACTGATATTCTAATGAGAGAGACAGACAATAACAGGATGCATAAGGAAAGTATATATTATGTCAGGGACATGTGCTAAGGAGACAGGAAGCTAAAGATGTAGACAGAGTGGTCAGGGGAAGTGTTACAAAAAGTGACAACTGAAAAGAGAAAGGGTGCGGCCATACATGCATGGGGGATGAGGGGACACTCCAGACCTAGGAGTGCTATGTGCCCTAGAGAATAGGTCGGAGAGGCCGGTGCTCCACCAGGTGATGGAGAACAGGATTGTGGGTGTTCAGCAAAGCTTCACTGGGCACCTGTGGGATAACTGAGAAGACAGAGAGGTGACCGGTGCTACTGCCAGGCATTGCTCCTCTTGGACTCAAAGGCCCTGCCCTCACCTAGGGTTTCTGCCTGCCCCTAGCGGGTACCACGTGGCAGGTCAGCTGAGCTTTCTCTGGACCCCTCCCTCCCCTGAGTCCAGGCCCCAGTAGAACCATCAGACCCACTGAAAGGACGTCCTCCTCTTCCCCACCCAGGGTTCGGTTCATCTGCCACCTGAAGATGATGAACAGTGAGGTGATGTCATTCTCCTAGGAAAACCCCACACCTAAACCACAGGGCTGGGCTGACAAAGCATCACAATAGCTGGTAGAAACATCTTTCACCACCTGGGTTATTCAGCCCAAAATCACGCTATCTCAGGGACTTCAAAAGTCTGTGTAATTAGAGAAACATATTTTCCAATTCTTCAAGGGCACAGACTGGTGAAATACATGGGAATTTCCATGGCTAGACAGAATACCCTCTCTGTCTGTGGAAAGAATGTGTAGTCAGACCTGGGCTGACGTCACCATTTTCTCCAAGAACAAGAGCTGGGCACTTGGTCTGCAGTTCTCTGCCCAAGGACCCAGCCTGGTGGTTTTCCTAAAAACAGGGAAGACGGCTGCAGAGATGAACCCACCTTTGAACTTCCAAAATCCTCTGACTGTCAGCTGCCTCCAAGTGACAGTTCTGCTAAGAGAAAATCCCTACACCTATGAACAATATCTAGCATAACACCTGGCATGGAGTAGGCACTTGTAAAGTCTCCCTCTCCTTCACATTTTTTGCCTTTTCATCTGTCTGCAGTGTGATCCCACAGATGTCTTCTCTTCCACGTGAGAGCAGGTCAGTTGAATTTCACGGGAAAGGAGCCACTTCACACCTGGGGAGAGGAGCTCCGTGAAGACAGGTATGGCTTTACTACTCTGTTGTAGACTCCTTTTGCTGAGGTTGGCTTGTCCCCATCTGTATGTTCTTTCCCTGGAAATGACAGCTTAAGAGAGCAAATGTAGAGCGGAGGGCTGGAAGCTCAGGTCAGAGTCAAAGAGAACAAATCAGTGGGGCTCCTCTCTGCTCACCGTCTCCCAGTGGAGGGCCAGCAGCAGAAGCTGCGTGCTGCAGACCAGCTGGGTTGGAAGCATGGACTTGGGGACTGGCGCCTGTTCTGAAAATAAAGAGACCGTGACTGCCAAAACCCTTCATTGACTCTGACCATGGGCTTGGCATGTTCTAGAGACCACTCATCTTAAGGTCCTCAGTGCTGTCAACAGTGAGAACCAGATCCTGGTGCATAGGGTCTTCCAGAAGATCAGCCTTATATCAAAGCATCAACATGAGGCTTGTGATCAGTAGACCCCTGGATCCCAGATCAACCCTCCCAGCTGGATAACTGCAGGCAAGTTCCTTAAGCTTGTGGAGCCTCGAGATTTTTGTTGTTGTTCTTGTTGTTGTTGTTTGGGGGGTTTTTGTCTATAAAATGGAAATATTAACACTTCACCAAGGTTATTAAGAGACTAGAATGAAATAATGGCTGTGGCAGTCTCCACCTCATCAGAGCTACTTAATACATTTAAAGCATCTGATTCTCTAGAGCAGCGGTCCCCAACATTTTTGGCACCAGGGACCAGTTTCATGGAAGACAATTTTTCCATGGACAGTTGGGAGTGATGGGGTAGGGCACAGAGCTCTTTGGCCAGGTCCAAAAAACTTAAAAATGTGTTGGGTGTGCCGGTGCATGCCTGTAGTCCTAGCTGCTCAGGAGGCTGAGGAAGGAGGATTGCTTGAGCCCAGGAGTTTGAGGTTGCAGTGTCACTCCCCTCTAGCTGGAGTGACAGAGCAAGACCCTGTCTCAAAAAACAATTTTTTTAAAACATGGTGATAAAGCCCAATGCCAAAGACCACCAGGAACACCCTCAGAGTCAAACAAAGTTGGGTTTATTAACACTGCAGCAAAGGAGAGCATGTGCCGTGGGGACCCGTGGAGCAGCTCAGCAAGAGGTGGTCAGGATGGGCTTGTTACAGGGCTCGGCTCCCGCTGAGCGATTTTGCAGAGGGCTTGGGAAGCAAGGGCTGTTCTAGATTGGGTGCTGTCAGGAAGCAGGGGCATGTTACTGGTTGGGTGTCTTAATCATTTTTATCTAGGTGTCAAGAGGAATAAAATAGGGCTAGAGTTGTCGTTGGGAAAGAAGTAGGGTCACTCACATTAGCAGGGAGAAAAGAATGGATGTTCATTCACTTTCTGGTTTCATAATATCCCATATTTCTCGTGTTCCATTATGGTTGTGGAGAGACACTGTCTGATCTCAACATTGTATCGGATTGTTCATGCTCAATGGGAATCCCTAGGGCCTTGCTAGTAGTTGCCAGGCCAGCCGTCTGGACTGCGTTTGTTTGTTTGTTTGTTTGTTTGTTTTTTACCACAGACTCCTCCACCTGGGCTGCTGCCGCCTAGAGGAACCTTGTTTAGTTTGTTGTGGTTTTTTTTTTCTTTTATTTATTGATTTATTTTTGGAGACAGAGTCTCACTCTGTCACCCAGGCTGGAGTGCAGTGGTGTCAGCCTAGCTCACAGCAACCTCAAACTCCTGGGCT
>VBSM01000361.1:8858882-8901469 GCA_008086735.1 Cheirogaleus medius
AAAAAAAAAAAAAAAAAACAGTTGCATTGGAACACAGCCACACCCATTTATTTAGGGCCTGACTTTCTGACAACAATGGACCATTGCATAGCTGCAACAGAGACCATAAGGCCTGCAAAGCATAAAATATTAACTTTCACGGATAAAGTTTGTTGACCCCTGACCTAGAGTAGAGCATGCACCTAAAATATGTCCTATGCATCCCGAGATGGCTCTGGCACTTGCTATGTGACCCCAGACAAGTTGCTTTCCTGAATCTCAGTTTCCTCATCCGTAAAATGGGCTTGCAGGAATTTGGTGAGCTAGTGCCTGCGCACAAGGTGCCTGAGCTGACACAGGTGTTTGATGAGGGTTAGCAGCTATCATTGCTAATAATGTGATGCAAATTACGACTGATTCCTGTAATACCACTGAGGCCAGCGCAGAGACCTTTATCGCTGCTTCATGGGTCAGGAAACTCTGGTGCAGGGAGAGGAGATGGTGAGAGGCAGAACCCAGTTCTGCCCAGTCCAGGTCCCGCGCTCTGCCGCCTCCCTCCCCCGCCTGGCCAATGCACAGCGGCCCTGGTCCTCGTTTGTGGTCGCCAGCGTGTGGAGCAGCCCGGCTGTGTTTGCAAGTTTTCGGCTTCTGTAAGTACCCACGGCTGTGCAGAGCTCGCCAGCACAGACATTTGTCAAAGATGACGCGCCAGTCATCCATGCCACCAGAGACAGTGACAGATGTGCTGTCCAGTGCTGCATCCAGGCAGTGGAGGATGGATGGGGCCCTGGCACCCACTGGGCCAGGCCCACACGGGGAGCTGCAGACCAGGCGGGAGACAAATTGCATCCCGGTCAGCGGGCAGGAGGCTCGGTGCTCGCGCAGGCAGATGCCGTGGCAGCCTGCCCTGCACCAGGACCCTGCCTGCTCTCCCCCTCCCCGCCGCCCCGGACCTGCCCAAACCTGGTGACCGCTTAGGACTCGTGTGTGGTCACTGACAAGGAGGTCGGTGTCCATGGGCCTTGGGTTATTTCTAATGATGATGATGATGATGATGATGGCTGACACTAACATATGCTGCACTGTTGTTCCAAGTGCTTAGTGTACACTGAGCCCTTTAATCCTCGGCCATCCATGCTGGAGGTACAGGAAACTGAGCTCAGAGAGGTTAGAGACCTCTTCCAAGGTCACACAGCAGAGGCAGAGGCAGGATTTGAACCCTAGCAGTCTGGCTCCGGAGTCCACTGCCCCTCAGGATTACTATTTGGGAGCCTGGGATGGAGGAGAAATCACAGCCAGGACGGACAACAGGAAGAAGAAACAAAGGATTTGGGGTCAGGCCAGGCTCACCACTAACCTGCCGAGTGGGCAGGAACAGGTTGCCCCTGCCTTGGTTTCTCCAACTGCAAAGCGCACAGGGGCTGCTACTGCCCCGTCCTGCAGGGGCCGGGCCCCGCTCCAGGGCCGGCCTCTCTCTGTTCTTCTGGGAACCTCAGGCACTGGCTCCTCTGCCTTCACACATTCGCTGCCTCCATCCAGTCATTCCAACCCTGATTCCCCCCGAGGACCATCTCACAGCTCATTAAACCGTCACCTCCGTGTCCCTGAGGCAAGCTCCCAGTCCGCTGAGATTGTGTAGTGATGTTTACGGCTAGTGACAGCAAAGGGAACAGACCACATAAAACAAAAGGAAAAGAGACAATGGAGAGCTCTAAAAAAGTCTCCCAAGTCTTGCACAGAAGCTCCCCACGGGGGATTCGTACACACGGAAGCCCTGCCTGCCTCCCTTTCTGGACGAAGGGCTTGGAAATATTGTAGTCTGGCGTCTGGTTCAGTAGGTCACTTGCTGTGGGCCCTGCAGAAGCACCTTCCTTCCCCTGAGGCTTAGTTTCCTCATCTGTAAAATGGGCATAATGACAGTACCTAGCTCATAAAATTATCGCAAGGATTAAAACACAAAAAACTCTTAGAGCAATGCCTGACACACAGTGAGTGCTCAACAAATGCCAACTGCTGTCATTCTCTGCTTTTTAGTTCCTCAGTGGGAAAATGAGGAGGTGGGTTTCATGCCATGTATTATGGGCTTCCTTCCAACTAGAACATTCTGTGATTTAGTGACACTCCTGTGGTGCTTCCTTATCTCCTCCCACTCACCTGAGTCTTTTTCCATTGTATCTGTGAGCCCCGGCCAACTAGTTTACTCACGAGTGTGGGGTAGAGAGGACTGCAGAAACAGGAAGCATTAGCACTCTTATCCACAGTGGCGAATTATTCCAACCTTCCATCACGCAGATCCACCTCCCTGCTCGACACGGCTGGGTAATCTGAGCTGTCGTGGCCAGGTCCCTGCTGCCCACCCCCAGCAATGACGGAACTCAGAATCCTTCCCAAAACGTCAGTGGGATACAGTCCACACCAGCCCGCCTGTGTAGACAGGGCCACATCAACCCATGTTTGCAGGAATAAGTAATTCCAGCTTCCCTGGATTCATGCAGAAGATACCCACGCTGGGAAGAAATCTCTCTTGCTGTTTAAGTTCCATAAACACTTGAAAAGTCACTTTATTTTTCAATCTGTGTGCAGAATGCCACCAAACCAGGGAGCATCATTAAATAGACCTTGAGAAATTTTTTTTCAGCTTTTTTGGGGGGTTGGATGGGGTTTGGTGTTTGCTTATTTCTTCCCACTGATGCTTTTTGGATAAACACATAAATCAGCATCATCCATGTTCATTAGACATCGTGCCTTGTTCAGTACAAAATTACCCCTGTTTTGCATGATTTTCCCCCCTTGTGATTAATATAAATGACTTAAGTTAATTATGTTTCTCTTCATGGAAAAATGTATTTGTCAAAGCGCTGAAACATCAATAAAAAAAATAAACACTGTCGTTTGAAGAAGGGCTCATTTGCAAATGAGCAGTTGGGATATGGGGAAGGGAATGGACCAGCCCGTCTGGAGGTGTCATTCTGATTGAGTAGGCACACTTTATATTTGCTAACAGTGACAAAAGCATTTTTCTTAGTTAAGCACTCACGGGTCCCGATGAGGTAGATTGATGTCATCATTATTAACAATAATGACATCTCGGGCATAGAGAAAACGGTTCTCTCCAGGATCCAAAGAACACTGCATGGATGAAGCCTCACCTATCTTTACCAGGGAAAAGTAAAGCTGAGTATTTTTCCAGCCAGCCCCCCAAAACTGGGCCCGGCATGTGGACTTTGCAGGAATAGCCAGAGGGGCAGTTACAGATGGTTGGAGGGTGAACGGAGAGAATGAAGACAAGAAAAACATGCGGCTGTTACGGATCCCAGAGCAACATGGAAGCTTAGCAGTTGGAGCCCAGCCACCGCACTGGGCCAGTGACAAAACCAAAGTCCAGAGAAAGGACTTGCTCAGGGGCACACAGCATGTTAGTGGCAGAGCCGAGAGAGAACCCAGGACTCGTGACTCTCCGACCCTCGCCTTTCCCCTATAAGCTGCTGCCACCCTTGCCACGGGGTTCAAAGGCTCTTTTCATGGAGCAGGTGAGCAATGGCACCAGCGGAGCGAGGGTGGGGGTCCTTAGATTGCTGGGGAGTCAGGGTCCCGGAGAAATCTTCGGGTTACTGACTTTCCCTTGATATCTGGACTACCTCTACCCCACCTGCCTGTCTCACGTTGCATTTCCTGAAAGCTGACCCTAAGATAAGATCGTGGTTGCTGGTGGCTTATTTGAGAGGTGAGCCCAAGACCCCTAAGTGAGGCAGAGGAGAAGTGAGACAGGGACGGGAGGAAAGCCAATACAGGTGCCTCCGGGGGGCGTTACTGTGCTGGACACCTAGGTGCACAGGAAACAGAAGAAGTGCCTCTGAGTTGTCCTGGTGCTGGACAGGGAAGCGGAGGTGCTTATTCACTGACCCCCTGGGCCTTTAATTTCCAGCCCCGCTGGGTCACCCAGGCTGAGCAAGCTCATGCAATACCGTAAAAACCAGAGAGCCAGAAACCTGAGCGTGTGAGTGGGAGGTGCCAGTGGGCACGGTCACTGTCTATGGCGGATACAGGTGTGTCTGGGGGTGGGCCAAGAGGATGTGAGGGGGCAGCACAGTGTCTGCTACACCCCCTTGCCTAAGTGCTCCTGCCTCTGAGATCTCCTCCTCCTCCCCCCAAATGAACACCATCGTCCCGCCCTCGGATGGTCAGAGCCATTTGTCTGGCGTTAATCGTGGGCCACCTTATTTTTTATCTTCCTAGGTGTCATTTCTGCCTCTCCAAATATACTGGAAGTTGTTCAAGGGCAAAGTTAAGGCCATCATCATTCAGTCGTCCAACAACTATTTATTGAGCACCAACTGTGTGCCAGACCCTCTTTAAGGTGCTAGGGATACAGCACCAAAGGTAAAGTCCTGTCCTCAAGGAGTCTGCATTTTAGGGGGTGAGAAGATAACAATGATCAGTAAATACTATAATTTCAAGCAGTGACGAGGGTTTCCGAGAAAAACAAAGCAGTGTAAGGGGGATATTATAACAGTAGGAGGTACTCTGGGGATATTTGAGCAAAAGCCAGAGTGAAGCGAAGAGTGAGCCATGCAAGAATCTGGTGGGAGGGCATCTGGTCAGAGAAAACGTCAGTGCAAAGGCCCTAGGGAGTGACCAGGAGGCTGATGTGCCACTCAGCAGGGTGAGGGGGAAGGTGTTGGGAGACAAGGTAAGGGAGGACCAGATCATTTGGGTCCTTATCTTTATTTTTGTATTTTTTTTTTTTTTTTTTTAGAGATAGGGTCTCACTCTGTTGCCCAGGCTGGAGTGCAATGATAAGATCATAGCTCACTGCAGCCTCGAACTCCTGGCTTCAAGCCATCCTCCTGCCTCAGCCTCCTGAGCAGCTGGGATTATAGGCGTGTGCCACCACTCCTGGCAGGACCTTATCTTTAAACAGTGCCTGGCCCAAAAAAGATCCTCTGAGCTGACGGGATGACAAGATGGGCTGGTGGCAGGATGGGCTGGTGGGTGGATATAATGGGTGGAGGGACGGGTAAGAATGGTGACACACCAACAGATGAAGAAAGGAGAAAATAAAGCAGCTTCTGTGCAAAGAATAGAATGTGGTGCCAACTGTACATTCAAAGGCAAACTTTGCAGAAAAAGCAAATACTGGACCAAAAATGCCCAACGAGTAGCTATTAGACCAAGGATGCAGTTAAGGAAGGACTGTCCTTCCCTGGGCCTCAGCCAACGAGAATCCTAGAAGACAGAGTGTCCTTATCTTTCCTTCCCTTCCCTGCAGAGGCCCAGCTCCCCCCACCCCGCCCCCGCGGCGAGCATCCAATAACACTAAATGGCATAACAGTATTAATTAGACTTCGGTGGCTGCGAGCTAGTGAATCATCCCTTCCATTACATATGACCATGTTTACTCATCAGAGCTCCGTTTTTAATACTCGTCTTTTAATTAAAGTGTGTCGCCACAGTCCGTTAGTGGAGAATTTAGAGGAGGAGATGTGCATGTGCATGTATCATTTACTTCAGTTCTTTATTGAGCACATACTATGTGCCTGGCAAGTCTCAAAGTATTATGAGAGAAAAAGCGTAAATGAAAGGCCACAAAGAACTGACACAATCAAACAAAGCTAATCGCACTCACCAACAACTGAAAAACAATAACATATTAATTATCACTCACCTACTAACCATAATATTTTGTTAGTGACTTTTTCCACCTGGTTTAATTGGGGAGAACCAGGCTAATCCTAAGAAAATTTGGGGGACTTTTCTTTTTATTAAATAATCCAAATATACAGGGTATACTGTGGCTTAGACCCCAGTGCAGTTGCGTATCTTCGGGAAACCCTCCTACATCTTCTGAGCCTCAATCTCCTCCTGAATGAAAGGAGTCGATCTTATCCAGGAATTCCCGAATTTCAGCTGTAACATTTTCTCATCTGTGACCCTCCAAACCTCCAGGCCCAGACCATGAAAATGGGTTTTCCAGAATGGTGAAAAGTCTAGAGTCAGTCTAAGATCTTCTTCATTCACTAGAGAAAGATTCCATTATGTTCATGACATTTTGTTTCCTGAGTTTTCAAAGGGAACCAATGAGACCTCCTTGGAAGTACAAGTAGTTATAATGCAAAGCGCTATGTGTATATTTAGACAAGGAGGGACAAACCAAATACTACCAGAATTTAGAGAACGATGGGCTATAATTATGGGATGACCGCATGGGAGGCATCTGAGCTGGACCCCAAAGACTGAGTAATAGTTTGAGAGTGGGAGATTTTAGAGGAAACAAAGAGTCCTTCAAGGGGAAACCCTCCACCTCTCCTTCCTGCTCAGGATGCTGTCTCACAAGGATGTAATGCAGCAGCCATGTTGAGGCCACGAGGCATCACAGACACAAGGAGAATGGCAGAGCAGAAGGATGGAATAAACCAGGATCCCGGATGAACCAGCACCACAATGGCCTTCCTCCAGCCCTCTTCTTAAGTTAAACCTTCTGGCTCACTCCACTGTTGGTCAGATTTTTGTTATTTGCAGCTGAAAGCATCCTAGCTCCCTCTAGAGACACCCTGCCCCCTCTGGAGACACCCTACACCACGCTCTCTTCGAGTGTACGTGGTTGGCCCGTGTACTGGTCTGCTCTTCCTTCCCTAGACTGTAGCGCCTCCATCTCTACATCCCAGACTCTCCCACCTGAGCCTTTTCCTTCTAGCTCTTCTAGAACTTTCCCTTCCCCACATGGTAGGTGCTTGGATTGTGAGTGACAAAGGAATGAAAGAAAGGCCACCTAGCAACATTGCCCGATGCCAATACAAACCACTGCACCTCCGATGTTGCTTTAACGTTTTTGCATTAAGCCAAATAACTGGCAGTGACCTAAAAACAAACACTTGAAACAGGCACAAGAAAATTCTGGAAATTAAAACACTTTGCCTTGAGGGGGAAAATGTGTTTAACCAAAACAGCACCTGCAGGAGATATTAACATTGTCAAATTAAGGGCACTTTGAGATTTCGCTGCATTAACACATAACACACACCATTTAGACAACAGAGGGTTCAAAGTGAGCTTCTAAAAACTTGTTTGTTTTAAATAAATGGGATGTGCGCGCACACACACACACACACACACACACAGAGTGCTCAGCTTCTACAGTTATCTGCTGCTGTGGTGGTGACTCATCTGAATGACAGAAAGCCCACAGATGCCGTTACCAGGGCAACGCGTAAATCCCAGTGCGTCCTCCATTGTCAGCCCGGCTCCAGCTTCGCCTCCTGATTAACGGAAACTGGCAGCACACACCCGACTCACTAACACTCACTACGTTCTCGCTGTCTCTCTGCGTGCTAGCTACGTTCCTTTCAGCCTGATTCCAGCCATTGTCCACGCAAGGCTCCTCACTCTCCAACTGCATGACACACTCCCGCGCTGGGAGGGCCCAGGTCTCCCATTGCTTTCGTCTGAGCTTCTTCCTTCCAGATCCCTGCTCCTGGGGTGAGCTCGTCCAGCCCCAGGGGGTGGATCCCACCTGTGCGGTGACAGCTCCCTCATTTCCATCTCCAGCCAGCACTCTCCGCGGAACTTTCTGTGCAGAGCCAGCTACCCGCTGGGCACACCACTTGGAGGTTTCAAGACATCTCAAATGTAACATAGGCAGACCGAGGCTCCTGATTCTCTCGGT
Organism: Cheirogaleus medius; assembly: GCA_008086735.1. NCBI lineage: Eukaryota > Metazoa > Chordata > Mammalia > Primates > Cheirogaleidae > Cheirogaleus > Cheirogaleus medius. The sequence goes on from VBSM01000361.1 coordinate 8,866,525, forward strand.
GCCCAGCTCACGGGTCCTCAGCCTTCAGGTCTCAACTTAAGCATTACTTTCTCAGAATATATACATATACACACACATCTCAGAGTTGTGTGTGTGTGTGTGTGTGTATACACATATGGAGGGGTCAGGCCCTCCCTGATCCCTCTTCTACGAACACCCTAGATTTTCCTTTGCAAACCTTGTCACACATCGTCAGGAAACCTTTTCTGTGTCAGGATGTCATTTCTGTGGGATATGTGATGGACAGTGGCCTGCCTTGCTGGATTTCAAGTGCCCCTGGGCACAAATCAGCCCCATGTGCACACGACTGTCTCCCGAGTCTCTGGCACTGTGCCTAGCACACAATAGGCCGAGGTCAACATTTGTTAACGGAAGGCACGTGTTCCCCCACCCGCCCAGCGTGCAAGATCCACCCCTGCACGCCGTCAGCACACACCTGGGGCTACACGGACGTGGAAGTTTGAGCACTTTCTCCGTGCCAGGTTCTGAGTTAAGCCCTCTTCTCACATCACCTCATACAGTTCTTACAACAACCCGAGGAGGTCGGTGTTATTGCTGTTCCCGTTACACAGATGAAGAGGCGTGGCTCAGAGGAAAGCGGCATGTCCAAGACCACACACGCTGCAGGGGGCAGGGCCAGGATTCAAGATCCAGGTGTCAGACTCCCAAACCCATGCTCTCCCCAGCCTGTCATCTCCAGACAGCACCAGGTTTGCTAACTCTCAAGGGTTCTGTGTACGCAAGAGGAGGTCCGTGGCTTGGGGTCAGAAGACCCGGGTTGAGTCTTAGCAACGCCCTTTGTAAGCAGCTTAAGGCAGCCCCTCCGTTTCTCTAACCCTCAGTTTCCTGTGAGACAGCACACACTAAAGCCCTTTAAACTGCGTACAGAAAACAGCTCTATAAATGGGGTCTCAATTGCCTGTCCCCTCTGGAGCAGCTGCTCTCAGGGTTCTCCGAGCTGCCTTCGCTGAACTCGAGCTATCTCCCCACCTTCTGGCAGAATAACAAACTGGAGGCCGAATCAGGGAGTAGAGTTTGTTTCACTCACAGAGTACGTTAAAAAAAAAATGTATTTCTTGTGTGAACATTAAGAAGATTCATCTAAGGATCCAGGTTTTTACCTTCTCTTGAAAAATCAGAAGCTCTTGCGACATTGGGCCCCCAGTTCTGCGCCCATCGACTGGCATCAATTGGTTGGAGCTGAGAGGTGCCATGCTCTCCCTCGGGTTTGCCGCGGTCCCCACCTGAGGCTTGGAATCAGGTACCACCGATCCCGGTGCCTGTTCCCTTGTTTTTCCAACAGTGGAGACACATTTGTCTGCTTCCATGTCTGTATTAGAACTAGAGCCTGGACCACCAGGATGGCCAGTGGGGGACAACACAAGTGAGTATAATTCTCCATGCAAGTGAAGAGTTTAATAGGCTAACTGCACGCGCTTCAGAACAATACAGCCCAAACAAGGTTCAGCAAACATGCCACCCCCGGTCCCACTCTCTTATGTTGCCTCTCTGGCCACTGTGAGATTTTCAGTTTCAGATGACTACTTTGGTTAAACAAGGAGTTATCGGGCTGAAGGTACACAGTAGGTCTGTGTACATCAAGCCACTGCCTCCTCCCTCTCAAGTGACTTGTGACTTCAAGGTCCTGCCCAGTGACTGCTAGTGGCTAGGTCCCTTAGACCCTAAAGACCCCAAGGCCCTGAAGAGCCCAGGAAGCATCAGACCAATGAACCAGGCCTGCGGTGTCCCTGTACCCTCCAGATTCTGAGCAGTAGGAGAATCCCAAGGGAAACAGGATGAAGACAACCAGTAGAATAGTAATAGTACTGCCAGACTCTAGTGTTGCTCTTATCAGTTTGCAAAGCACTCTTATTCATTCAACATTTGTTTGATAAATATATGTTGAGGCTGTATTATATACCAGGCCCTGTGCTAGACACTGTGGACATTGCTTTATACCAGGCAATCAAGATCCCCAGCTTTAGGAAACTTCCAGTCTGGCAAGGAAACATTAGAGAGCAAACAATTCTATAGTGCTTTACCATGAACTGGTTGCTATTCTAAGCACTTTACATAGAGTAACTCATTTATTCTTCACAGTAATTCTAGGAGATGTGTACTAATTTTATCCCCATTTCACAGATGAGGACACCGAGGCTACAGACGTTAAATAACTTGCTCAAGCTCAGTGGTGGAGCCAGCTGTCTGACCCACAGCAGCATGTTGCTGGAGGTGGGCTCTTGTGACCATAGATTGGGAAGCTGAGATCCTTACCAGTGAAGATTTCTAAGGCCAGGACCACTTGGCCAAATCACCCCACCCCACGGCCCTGGGCTCTTCTCCCTTTTCACGCCCAAACTCCGAGACTCCTGTTCATAAGAGAAGCCATCGGCACACTGCTTCCCCTGGCCTGAGAATGCTGGGGCTGAGCCGGCAGGAGTCGCAGGTCCCAAGGCAATTTGCATCTCCTGCTGGCAGTTTTCCCCATCAGAGCAACGGAAATCGATGCAGTAAACACAGTTATAATGAACTGACCCGCTCGTACTCCCTGCCTTTTCCCGGGGAAGAGGAGTCGTGAGAGACGTATTGTTCCCAGATGCATCCCGTCCCTCCTACTAGCCCAATCGCCCCGCAGGGAAGCCTCTTCACTCCTGTCAACAGCGTCTGCGATGTTTGGGGGTCTTTCCTGGGTGTTCACTGTCACCGTGTCTGTGAGGACTCAGTGAAGCTAAGATGTACGGCCAGAGGGAGTTTAACTCCTACCAAGCATCAGCCGTGGCTGCCCTACCTTCTGGAACACTGTTCACAGACCTCTGGGCCAGAGGGACTAGGGATTAGGCGGCCGCCTCATTTCATGCATGTGGAAACTGACCCACAGAGAGCAGGACCACACGGCACAGGGGCAGCCCATTCTCCAGCGTCCATACGTCCCGCCCTCTCAGACAGATACGCATCTCTCCCGCAGACAAGCGCCACTCGCTGAGAAGCAGAACCGTGCCGCCTTAGACTCGGCGTCAGACTGCCTGAGTCTGGACGCCCGGCCCGCCACTTCCTCCCCGTGGGAGACCTTGAGGAAGTTGATTGACCTCCGTGACTCAGTTTTCTCATGTGTAAAATGGGGATGATGATAAAGGTATCTGCTCCATTAAGCTGTTGAAAGCTTTAATAAACACAGAAAAAACAATTAGAATTGTGCCCCCCAGCACATAGTAAGTGCTCAATAAATGTTGGTGAATATGGCAATGGTAAATCTGATTAGGATAATGATGGGAATTATCCTGGGATGAACAGCCGCTGCTAGAGCAGTTTAGCTTCTCCTGACTTTGAACTTTGAGGCAGGACATGAACTTGTGTTGAACCAGTGTGTCTAACACAGAAATGTTCTCTCTGCTCCACTGGCGTCGGTTGTGTTTCCCGGATAAACGGTAAGATTGAAAGCCCCTGAAGACAGAAGACAGCCCCAGATATTAATATCTTTTTGTTGCCTAACACAGTGCCAAGCACAAGTGGTGCGCCTTAATCCCGGGTCTGTAAGCCAGGCCCTTCTATTTATACCGTGTGCCGCCAGCTCGTACAGACCAGCCTCACGCCAGCCGAGCCTCTGAGGCTTTGCTCTAGCTGAGTCTTACCGGTTTTTGCTGTTGGCTCCAGGTTTGGATCTCTTGGCTGTTCTACTGCATCATGCTCTGCCTGCGGACTGCCCAGATTTGGTGTTCTTCCCAAGTTTTCTTGCATGCCTTCTGGCTTGGCACGACTTCTCTCCCATACATCTCTAGCCCTTTCCATCTTGAATGTGTATTGTTGACCTGGGGGAGAACCACTGGCTCCCGCTCTCAAGCCTGTGGAATCCCTCCTACCCCATCCCCATACACACAAACCCCTCTCCCCCCTACCAAGCCAGAGGGCAGACAGCCGTTTTATTTTCCATTCGTTCTGCCCCTCCCCCTCTTTGTCTAATTTCCAAGAGTTGAGGGTGCTTGATATTCACTTTCCCAACCTTTCTGTGTCACCCAATCCTGGTCATGTGGGGTGGGAGGTTAGCCCCTGGGGAGACTGTTCTTCTTAATAGAAGAGAGCAATCTGCGAGGATAACCCCCCTCCCCTCCTGCCTCGGGTGCTGTTAGGTGAGGCCCTGGTGCTTGGACCGGTGGCGATCGTCTCACAGCATGGGGGAAAGGCCGAGAGCATGGCAGGGATGCTGACCCACCGCAGCTGTCAACACTGAGCTGCTAAATGAACCAACTGCACACCAGCGGGCGTGGGGTAGGGGCTGAAGCTCTGCACTCAGGATAGCAAGATGCGTGAGCAGGCTGGGGAGGCAGGGTCGGAGGAATTCCCTAAGACAGAAATGACACTAGCGCCCTCGACTGCAGCACCCATAGAGGACACTGCTACTCTGTCACAGTGTGCTCTTCTGCGGCTCCCAAAGCCAGCGAGTACTCAACCAGCACTTGAGGCAGCCACTACCGACACAAAGGAATTGGCGCGTGGGATAAAACGTTTGCCATTCCCAACATAGGACAGTGGTACCCAAAAGAGAATTCTGTAAGACATTTGAAACCACAGCCATGGGCAGAGAGGAAACCACGAGGGCACTGGAATGATCTATTCCTGTCCCTGAGACGATGCTAGAGTTCTTCTAAGACAAGGGTAGCCCTGTGTTCAGGAACTCACTGCTGCTTGTTGTAGCTCATTCTATCTTTGAGCAACTGGGTCTATTAGAAAGACTACATTGATTTGAAATCTATCTTGCCAGAGCTTTCTCCCTCCATCCACATTCTAATCCTATTTAATCCCTTGGAACCACACGAATGTATTCATTCAACAAGTATCTATAGCATATCTGTGCCTATGTATGTCTCTACTCATGTGCCAAGTACTAGGCCCTAAGAGGGCTAGTGGGGAGAGAGGGAGGATAAGCTGTTTACACTTTAGTATGAATAGATTCAATTAATTGTTTTTCCTCCAAGAGTGGGCTGAAATCGCCTTCTGGGGAGGCTTTCACATGGGGATGGACAGCGTGAATACGTGGAGGAGCAACCAAGAGGCAGGAAGCATTCAGCTCATATACAGCCTTAAGAATCAGTAACAAAACTGAAAGCATCACAGACTCTTAAGCAAAAAGCATGAGAATAAAATTACTGGAAGAAATACAAATAGACAATAAACAAAGGGGAAAAGTTCTATCTCCTAAGCAATCAAAGAAATGCAAAACAAGGCAATGAAATTTTATTCTTTTATCCACAATATTAACAATTAGTTGAAATATGATATTTGGTGGTGGCAAGGGTGTGGTAAGACAGGCGCGGGCCCTTCTTATTGGAGTAAAAACTGGTCCATCCGTGGGATGCAGTTGAACGATGCACTCTTGAACCAGGTCATCCCACCCTTATCCTGACCCCAGAACACAGAGACTCTGACAGGCATTTATGAGATAAAGATGTTAAAACGTGTTTTTGCACGGCCAGAAATGGAAGCAACTTAAATGTCCAGCAAGGGGGGAACTGTTGATCTCAGAGAGTAGAATGACAGTTGGCAGAGGCTGGGAAGGGCAGGAGGACATGAAGAGAGGCTGGTTAATGGCACAAGCGTATGTTTAGGTAGAAGGAATAAGTTGTAGTGTTTGACAGCACAATAGGGTGACTATAGTCAACAACAATTTATTGCATATTTCAAAATAGCTAAAAGAGAAGCTTTGAACTGTTCCCAATACAAAGAAATGATAAATGTTTGAGGCGATGGATAGCCTAAATACCCTGATTTGATCATTGCACATTGTATGCTTGTTTCAAAATAGCACACATACCCTATACATATGTACAATTATTATGTATCAATAAAAAAGGGGGAAAAAGGGAAAAAGGGGAGTGGTTACATAAATTATAATATACCCACATGCTAGAATAGATTTTGAAATAGCGGAATGGCATCACAGTATAATGGTACATTTAAAAACCAGGGTCCAAAACATCAAGATGTACTTAATTTCTAATTGTACAAGATCTTTAGTAATTCATAGAAATATAACTGGAAAGAAATACCACAAAGTGCTGACAGCTGCAGTTACCAGACACTGTGATACACAGTAATGTAAATTTCCTTCTTTATTCTTCCCTCTATTTTCCGAATTTCCTCAAATAATCATGTTTTTTCTTTTTCGGAGGGAAAACATTCTTATCATAAGAAAAGAAAGGAGGCAGAGATCTTGAGTCACCCTGGCTCTTTCTATTACCAACCGACCCGCACTTCTCAAGCTCTTTCATAAAATAGGACAATTGTACCTAAGCTGCTTCACAGAATTGCTGCAAAGATAAAGTAAGAAAATGTATGTGACATGCTTTGTAAATTGCAAAGCATTGTACGACTGTTAGCTGTTGTTAACATTATAACACAAAAGTAACTCCAACAATCTGAGAGAAGAGAAAGAAACCCATAATAAGATACCTCAGGCTTTGACATAGGAACTAGGAAAATACAAGAATGAGCGAAAAATAGGAAGAAGTCAAATGTCCACAGGAATCCTGAAGAATGTTCACTAGCATGTCTCAGGAAGCCCATGGAAAACATTTAACGAGGGAGAAAAGAAAAAACGTACAAGGCAACCAAATCATTGCTTGGCTAACAACCCACATACAATGTTCTGTCTTTAGTTTTTCTTAAAAAACATCTTCTGAAAATTGAGAAATAGTCAAGTCAGGAGAATAGAGGCATTCACTCATTGTGACAGGCAGATGAAAATCAATAACTGAGGTTAAAATTTACCGGAGAAGCATTTTGCAGGCATCTAACTCCTGAAGTAAAACTCAGCACACCGAGAGAGAAGAGTAGAAAGGGCACTTAGTAACCACTGGGCCAGAACTGGACTCAGAAACAACAGAGACCCAGCAAAAGACAAGGACCCACAAAAACACTGCGGTAAGCACGGCAGAAGCTCTTCACCTTGCAGAGGAAGCCCCGGCTGCCGCTCCCTCCTGCGGGAGACCCCCCTGGTTCATTCCTCAGCCTCTCACGTGCCCCACCTGCTGCAGCTCCTTCTCCGACATCCCTCCCTCCTCCCAGGCCACACGGAGCTGCTCCGGGGTCCACCGGCTCCCCCTGCTCTTTCCTACCCTTCCTTTCCCTGTCCCTGCTGGCACCTTCACATCTCCATGTCCACACAGGACCTTTCCTCCACTCCCGTGCCATCTCCCCAGCTGCCCAGAGGACACCCCCCATGGAAACCCTGCTGCCGCTTGACACTAAGCCTGCCTAAAGCCAAATGCATCTTCTTAAAAACAAAGCAAACAAACAAGCAAGAACAGTCTGGAGGCACCTTACCTGCTAGTCCTGATAAAGTTCCGCTAGAAATTTGACTTTCCTCTGGCACATTTTCCTCTGTTCCCAAACCAAACTGATCATGTCCCAGATACTATTGATACATCCTTCCATATTTTTCTTATATCAGGCCCTTCCACCTGCCCCCATCTCAGTCGAGATCTTTATAGGCCTCTGCGGCAGCCTCCTGATCGGTTTGCTCATCACAGCATCTCCTTTCCAAAAACCCTTCCAAATTCCAAAACTGTCGAAGGGAGCTTTGCAAGACGACACTTTCTCCCAGCTTGGATCTTCCCAACCAAGGCTTTCAGTGACTACCTCATGACTATTCGAGCAAAAGCAAATGTTTCACCTCGGATTCAAGCCCTTGAGCCCCAGCTAAGGGCTGGACCAGTGGAAATGGCTTGGCCAAGATCCACGGAAGGGTGGGGCCAAGATGGTAGCTGAGGTTAGATTTCAAGCAAGAGCCTAAGGGAACCAGTTGTCCCTGAGCACGGGCAGGGTTGTTAATGGTCAAAAAGACTCAAGTCTGGGGGGAGAATGTAATGTCAACATTTGAGCATAAAGAACATCTCAAAGCAGTCTTGTTCTGGAGATGGGAAGGAGTACAGAGATGACAGGCAGGAGGGTGGGCTCCAGGAACAAGGGCCAGGTAGGCAGAAGCTGGAGGTGGGGCCAGAGAAGCCCTCATAGGAGCAGGTGAGAAGTGCACAGCTCAGAGCCTGGGGGCTGGCGCCAGGCACCAGGATGCATCTGAAGCCAACCTTATGGGGCATTTGCCCCCCACACAGTGCTCACTCTTCCCCGTGTAATAAGGCAAGATACGGCTTCTGACAAAGGCAAGCGTGCAGTTTTTGGAAAATTAACCTAAAAGTAGTGCTTTGGGTCCATTTCTCCTCCGCAGGAGTCCACCACTCCGTGCTCATTGGCTTAATCTGAACGGGCTGCTATCATGAACTATCTTAGACTGGGTAGTTTATAAACAACAGAACTTTATTGCTCACAGTTCTGGAGGCTGGGAAGTCCAAGATCAAGGTGTCTGGTGAGAGCCTGTTCCTCATAGACGGCATCTTCTTGCTGCCTCCTCACGTGGCAGAAGGGGCAAACAGGCTCCCGCAAGCCCCTTTTGTAAGGGCACTAATTCTATCCTCATGACCTAAACACCTCCCAAAGGCCCACGTCTTCACACCGTCACCTGGGTGTTAGGGTTCTGCACAGGAGTCTGGAGAGGACAGACACCCGGGCCGAAGCACAGCCCTTCAACACAGCGGCGAGTCCCCGTCTCAAGTCTTCTCCGTCATCTCCCCAGCCTGGGGTGTCCTTGACCCAGTGATGTCTAATTCTCATCCGACACTCCTAGCACGACTCACGTCCCGTGTCCACCCCCAGGTTATGAGGAACCTTCTTCCTTTCACCTCCAGGAGAGAAAGAAGTCAGGGGACAAGGATCTGCTGGGTCTGACTCTGTGCTGCCTACTCCTTGGCACTGAAACTGCGTTAGGTCATCAGTGACATTTGCATGTTCAGGGCTTCTCTCCTGAGGCAGATTCTGTTGGCTGGCTAACACAACACCCATTCCCAGCCTTGTCCGCCTTCACCAAAGAGGCTGGAAAACCTGAACACTCGTTTTCCCAGCCTCCTTTACTGCTGGGGTGGCCACGTGACACAGTTGTAGCTAATGATGGATGAGCTCAAGTCTTGGCAGGGGTGGGGGTGTGCTTCTAAAAAGGTTTTTACTTTTCCCAATAAAAGAAACAGAAACAACTGGTGTCCTACCCTTCTTTTTTGTTCTCCTTTTTTGTCTCCAATATGGGCTTGGAGCTTCAGCAACCATTTTGTGATCATGAGGCAACAAGCACAAGGATGAGAAGCCAAGTTGCTAAAAATGGACTTACAGAGCCTGGTCTCTAAGAACATTATTGGGCAGCTAAACCAATACAGTTTTTACCCTCCTCCAGACTGCTAATAATAAAAGAAAACTAAACCTTTACTTGTATAATTCGCTATTACTTACTTTTTCTCTTACTTGCAACTAAAAGAATTCCTAATCCAATCATCTCTCTCACCAGACTGCAAGCTCTTTGGTGGCAAGGACCATATCTTCTACACCTTTGTTTCCTCCATAGCCACTAACACAGGGCCTATAACCAACTCTGACAACCATCTGCTGGCAGATGGGAAAAGACAGGAGGGAGTTTCCTACCCTTCGAAGTGTCTACTGAAGCAGACAAGACATAGATCTTAGATGAAATGGTGATAAACAAATGAGATGTTCCAGACCTAATTGACAAATGAGATGTAAATAAACCTGCTGAGCAGATGGCTCCCACCCAAGAGTTCTCAAGTGTGAAATTGCAGACATGTTGGCCAAAATGTGTAACCTGCTTTTATAGAAAGGCCTTGGGGCCAGAAGCCTGAATGATGACCAAGGTCCCCACCCCCCCACCCCCCGCCCCACAAAACTATTTGGAGGAGCCTCGGAAACCAGAGAGCGATGAGTCTGACTTCTCCAAACACGCTGGTGGAATCTGTAAAGGAGATCCCGGACGCCTGAAGAGCATGGACTTGGCAGAGAGTGGGCACGGCTCTTCCTAAGGAGACCCCGAAAAGGCTAATCTGCAAACCCTCTTCTAAAGGGGAGCAATAGAGAGGCATGAAGGGAGGGAGAAGGAAGGACACGTGGACAGGACATATTTAGAATTTCAAAAAGTCTGTGGTGTGGTTTTAATGCACACATTCATAAACTATTCATCTGCTCTGGTGTTGGTGAGGCTGTGGCCTCGAGTCTGGAAATGGAGAGTGGGGTTAGACAAGCCCATGTCCTAGCAGAGACCTGCTAGTGGTGTGCCTCCCTGGGGATCACACGGAGACCAGTGCAAGCGAACAGCTTTGTAAACTGTTCACAGCGGCAGCTCTTCACCCACATGTGATCCCAGCACGAAGCCCAGATAATGGGGACAGGGTTACCAGACAAAATACAGGACTGCCTAGTTACGTCTGAATTTTAGAGAAATGACAAATAATTTTGTAGTGTAAGTATATCCCAAATGTAAGCATGCCTCGTGCAATATTTGGAACATATTTATACTTCAAATCATTCCTTGTTTCTCAGACATGCAAACAGGACCAGGCATTCTGTTGCTGTGTTATGTTGTGTTGTGTTGTGTTTTGCTAAATCTGATAACCTTAGATGGGGAGAAATGGAAAGAAACTCACAGGGCTGCATGGGTGGGCCCAGAGGCAGCAGAGTGGGGGTGGAGAGGGCCAGGACACTAGGAAAGCAGTGGTCTCAGCCAAACCTATGAGACAACGGCCCTTGGGTCCTCAGGACCTTATGTAGGGGGAATAGTGGTTAAGGTACAAGCACTATAGCCCAGTGGTTAAGAGTGTAGACTCTGTTGCCAGACTGTCTGGGTCCAAACCCTTGTTCTGCCACTTACAGCTGGGTATTTTGGAGCAGTTGCTTAACCACTCTGTGTCTCAGTTTCCTCATCTGCAAACTAGCATCATAAGAGAACCCACTTCCTAAGTTGTTGAGAACTAAATGGATCAACACATGGAAGGTGTCTGGCACATGGTGAATGAATGTCAGTTCCATCTGTGCAGAGGTGAGTCAGGACGGGGTCTGCACCCTGGTGTCAACCTCCAGCTAGTGGCTTCCCAAAAGCCAGGCTTTGCCATGCCTCTGTCGGTCAATGGCTTGTTGGATAGCCACATAGCACACCTCAGGGATGGTTGCTGGCACTGATTGGCTGGGAGGGTTGCAAGAATGTGGAGTGGGCCTTTTGGCAACCACCCTCCCTATGGGTCACACATCCTGGTCCCCAGCACCCCAGATCTCCTTCCTATGCCCCTGCCAGAAAGAGCAAGAAGTTTTCTTCCCAACATCTGCAATCACTTCTGTAGCCCCAAGCCCAGCAACCCACACTTGATGGACAATAAAGTAGGGTTCCAAAGCCAGTAGCTTCCATGATGAGCTCCACTGGGGCTGCACAGCAGCACTGGCCGCCCAGGGCATGGACCATGGCGAGACATTGCTCTTCTCTGGCTCCAGGGCTCCCGGATTGCTGCTAAGCACAGGGCAGCACATTCCTTGACCCCTCCAGACACCAACTGACCTCCACATCTGCCCTGGCTTGACCTTTGATGACTACAAGGTCCTCGACATTCTACTTGCCTATCCCTGTCCCTGGCTCCAGTTCACCTTCTCCTGAACACTGGACTCTCCCAGAATAGGTTCTGCCTTCCCTCGAGTCAGGGGAGCAAGAGGAAGGAGCAACTGGCCACCGCTCTGGGGTCAAAAAGGAGCTCGGTGCAGCTAGAGCACTGACGCCTACCTCCTTTCTCTGCTTCCTAAGACCTTCCCCCACTGGGCTCCGGAAGTGAGTGCTGTCATGGTGGCCCGTAGTTAAGACATTTAAAGACAGACACAGTTTAGGAATCTAGCCAGGTCTGCCACAAGGTAAGTAGGGGATGAGGCCTGGGATGACTTCAGGAGCATCAGAAGTCCACAGCCAGCAAAGTGAAAAGCTAAGCAGGTGTTTCCAGAAGGAACATTTTGGAGAAAAGTCAAATTTGAAAAGCAGGAAGATGAGAAATTGAAACCCTCCTACATTGCCGGTGGGAATGTAAAATAGTGAAAAAATACCATGAAAAACAATTTGGTGGTTCCTCAGTAAGTTAAATATAGAATTATCATGACCTAACAATTCTACTCCTAGGTATATACCCAAAGGAATTGAAAATGGGATTTCAATCAAAAACTTGTACGTAAATGTGTCCAGCAGCTTTATTGATAATAGCTAAAACATAGAAACCACCTAAATGTCCACCAACTGATGAATGAATGAATAAATATGGTATCTCCATACAGTGAAATATTATTCAACCATAAAAAGGAATAAAGTATGGCATGTGCTACAACATGAATATACCTGGAAAGCATGATGCTGAGTGAAAGAAGGCAGCCACACAAAAAACACAAATATTGGAGGATTCCATGTACATGAAATGTCCAGAATAGGCAAATCCATAGAGACGGGCAGTAGATAGTTGTTGCTCAAGGCTGAGCGATCAGGAAATTAGTGGTAATGACTAAGAGGTACGGGGTTTCCTTTTGGAGTAATGAAAGTCTTCTAAAATTGATCGTGGTGATGACTGTACAATTCTATAAGTATACGAAAGGACATTGACTTGTACACTGTAAAAGGAGAATTTTATGATATACGAATGATATCTCAATAAAGCTGTTTTTTAAAAAAGCTGTCAGATAGTCCAAGGTAGAATTCAATTCTACAAGGCCAGGCTAAGGAAAAGAATCGAAAAATAACTCACCAAGGAAAAAGTGAATTTTATAACACCTCTGTCCTGGTGGCTGTGGAAAGCCCAAAGGTGAGTTACATGACCTTTTCTGCCTTCACTGATAGATTATTTTCCTTTCTCCACCCCTTGGTGCTACCTCCGCGGCCTGCACATATTTTATTTCCCCATAACAGCAATAGATTATAATTGGCCAACCCGGCTGCTCCCCTACTGTGTCGCCGTGGATCTCAGAGGGCTGAGACCATTACCTGTTGGTCTTCATCTATCCAGCCCCTGGCATGGCGCTGATGCTGAATAAGTAACTGCTGCATTGCTATAAATTTTATAAATCCTAGTCCTTTTTATCTAAAAATCTTAACGATCTCACAAGAAACTGGTCACACTAGTTACTGCTGGGGAGATTACTAGGTGGTTGTGGGGATGGGAAAGAAGCTATCTGCACACCCTTTAGTACATTTTGAATTTTATGCATGCCAGCACATCACCTAGTCTCAAAAGAAATTGATTTAATTTTTTAAGTGGTTTAAAAATGTATCACTCGTTAGCAAAGACACAGAGTTCATGCATTTGGCGATCCAGAGAACAGCATCATATGAAAACGTTCTCAGGAGAGCAGACTCAGGCAGCAAACCCTGTAGCTCTGGGGAGTGGGGATCAAAGCCCCCAGGAGAGACGAGTGGAGAGATTTATAGCTCCCTCCCCATAACTCTAAGGAGGTAAACGGATTTCTCCATTCATTCTTGGTAACGACCTCAGGGTCTCCCTGGGCACTGCCAGCTTCAGCAATCAGACCACTGCCAGTCTCAACTCTGGCACAGATTCATCAGTGTCACATACACTGCCATCGCTGCTGACGTGCTGCCTCTCTGCTCAGGAGGACAGCTGATGCGGCCAGAAACCGGGAGAGAGGACCTCATCACCGGTGTCATTATTCACTAACTAGAACAGAAAGTGCAGACCGGCTCTCATCGCCCCAGGACAGGCACACCCAGAAGCACCAGAATGAAGGCCAACCTCGTTCCCCATGCCCTTCCCTCCTCTCCTTGTAGGTTTCGCCCCCCACCTTGGGCCCCCTTCTGCACCAGAGACTCCTGGAGCCTCATGCTGCACACCCTTGGCCCTGGGCAGTGATCCCCACGGCAGTGAGAAAATGAAAGCAATGGGACCCAAATAAATGTCCCCAAAGGATGGCAGCCCTCACAGTGAGCCAGCACCTGGTTGGGGCATGCTTTGACATGGTTGTTGATGTCTCTGCCCTCTCTTCCCAGTCAGCACCTGGAGGCGTGTCTGAATCTCTGCACTGTGCATCACCAGCGGCCAGCACCGTCCTGGTACACAACCGGCACTCAGTGTTTGCTGTTTAGCTCACACTGAATGAGCACTTAGTAGTGCCATGCATTTAATCCTGACATCAGCCTTAGAGGCAAGTGCTACTAGTCCCAGTTTACAAATGACTCACAGAGAACTCAAAGTACCTTGCCCAAGAGCCCACAGCTACTAAGCGACAAAAGCAGGACTCAAACCCAGTCAGCTCCAGAATCCATTAGCTTAACCCAAATGCCCTACCATGACTCACACAAGAGACACTGAGTGCGTGTGTGTCAGGGCGAAGGTGGGTAGGGCGTGGGGGTAGAAGGAAAAAAGAGAAAGACAAGCAAAGAAGGGAGGGAGGGAAAAAGGAAGAGAGGGAAAGAGGGAGGTGGGAGGGGAGGTCACCAGGTCCCAGGCACTTGGTGTCCACTTTAAGAGGCAGCAGCTCTATCTGGTCAGTACCCTAAAGGCTGGAGAGTGGCCCGGGCTGAACAGACTCTCAAGTGACTGATGAGCATGCCGGAATATCAATCAGTTTATTAGTTTCAGCGAGAACCATAACAGCCGAGCCGCCCAGAGCCTCACGTGCACCGGCGGAGGGCGGGGTGTGGGAAGGGGATTAGTCTCATCTGAAGGCTGCGTGGTACGGGAGGATGCCGCGCCAGGGAGAAGCGGGGTGATCTTAATGACTCGTGTCGGTGAGTTATGATTGCCTGGCGCTCCCAGCTCCTCTCGGGCCATCTGTCAAGCAGAGCGGATGTGTCTGTCAGCAAGACGGGCCCCCTTGGTCTGGACAGCGCTGGAGACACATAGAAGAACCACTGCTCCGGCGTCCCCTTCCTCTAGACGAGGCAAGACCCCCCCAACCCCCTTCCGTTAATGCATTTGTTTCCCAGACAAGGCACATTGTGATTGATTAGATTTCACAATTGATTAGGTTTCACAATCACAGGCACTTAACTCCATTATGCATGGATTCTTCTTACTGAAATAATCTCAGGGGACAACCATGATCTGAAAAGAAAAAGAGAAAAAAAAAAAACCACTACTCTTACGTATGGACGGATGGTATCTTATTCTCGGGCTCCAAGTTGGCTCCTTGTCCCAGGAAAGAGTCCAGTGTGTGTCCTCACAGTGTGACCATATTGGGGACTGGTTGGAAGTGGGACATGATGGGATGGGGTGGGAACCAACCCAGGGGTGAGCAGGCTGACTCTGGTGCTAAGGTATGTTCTGTGGTTTAAAAAAAAAAGTATGCGACTCAAGTCAGTCTGATTCAACCCTGGCTGCTTGTGAAGGCCGTGTATAGGCTACCTAGCTTAAGGAGTTTCTCTGGTAGAAGACAAAACCCCCTTACCAATAGCAGAATTTTCTGGTACCACTGCTAAGAGTCATATTTAAATTTACTGAGCACCTTCTATGCTCTAGATGTTGTATCAAACTCTTATATGCATTTATTAGTTATCCACTGCTGTGTAACAAATTTCCCCCAAGACTTAGCATCTTAAAACAACATACATCTATTATCTCACAGTTTCTGTGGGTCCAGACACAGCCTAGCTGGGGCCCCGGGCTCTGGCAAGGCTAAAGTCTTATCTCAAGCTGGACTGGAAAGGACCCACTTCAAAGCTCACATGCATGGTTGTTGTTAAGATTTATTTCCTCTCGAGCTGTTGAACTGACGGACTGAGGCTTCACTTCCTCATGGAGTGCTCGTGAGCCTTTGGCTGGAGACCCCCGGTTCCTTGCTAGGTGCGCCTGTCCATAGAGCATCTCACGATGTGGCAGCTTGCCCATCAGGGCGAGCAAGCGAGAGGGCAAGAGAGAGGGTCGGGGGCAAGCGATCTAGCAAGACGGAGTTACAGCCTCTTGCAATCTAACTATGGAAGTGGCATCTCATCACTTTGCTGTATCCTGTTTGTTAGAATCAAGTCACTAGGTCCCACATGCTGCAGGGGAGGGGAAACAGAGGGGGTGAATGCTAGGAGGCGGGGATTATTGGGAGCCATACCAGAAACACATAATCTCCTCAAGGCAACCCCATGGGGTAGACGTTATTCTCTGCATTTTCCAGGTGCAGAAGCTCAGAGAGGGTAAGTGATTTGTCCAAGGCCACACAGCTTGTCGGTGGTGGAACCAGAACTCAGACACAAATCTGTTTTTGTTACCATTCACTGAAATCAGCCTAGTCAAGTGATTTTTCCCACAGTAGTCCCAATATCCTATCAAAAAGAAGGCCACCCATTCCATCAATGGGTAAGGTTGGTTGCCTCTAATTTAGCATGAGACTAATTTGAAGGGATCCCAATTTTTGGTGGCAACTAACATCAAGACCAAGATCTGGGCCTTTCCAATTCTGGACTTTTAACTCAGACTTGCTGCAGAGATGTCCCGTGCTCCTCCTCCATCCCGGCTCTGTCAGCGTAAGGCGACACCTGCCTTTGGTCACTGCTTGGGTCCCCTTACCTGTCACCGTAGCTGGTGATTGTATATATCCTCCTTCACGACCGGCCCAAAGTTAAAACCCTGTGACTACCTGACTTGGTACAATAATAGCTCACAAACGTTTATTAAACTCTACTATGTGCCATGCATTGAGTGACACAGAGAAAATCAGACACTGTCCTGTCCTCAAGACATTCACAGAATTTCTTGAATCTAGCATGGCACTGTCCAATACAGGAGCCACTGGTTACATCTGGCTACCGAGCACTTGAAACGTGGCTCGTCTGAAATGAGATGTGCTGTCACTCTAAGATAACAATGGACTTCGAAGACGTATGAAAAAATGTAAAAATACCTCTTTAGTAACTTCTGTATCGATTCAATGTTAAAATGGTAACATTTTGGGCTTATTGAGTAAAATAAAATATTACTGAAATTGAAATACATTTTAGTTCTTTGTACTTTTTTTATGTGGCTTCTAGAAAATTTAGAATTACACATGTGGCCCTTGTTATATTTCCCCTGGACAGGCTGATCTAGAGGCAGAGAGCCAAGTCAGACCAACAATTTGCATTTACTGAGGGCTCACCGTGTGCTGGGCCCGGGCTCCACACACTGTCTGCAGACACTGCACACGGGACACAAGTTGCTTCATTTGATCCTCACCACAAACTCATGCAGTGGACACCAGCATGCCCTTTTACAGCTCAAGTGGAGGTTCAGAGGCCTGAAGATGGGCGCTGGAAGTCATGCCGTGGGTGGGTGAGCGAGGCTGAGCAGCTGCGGGGCTCGGAGTCCGTGAATGCACATCTGTGCTGTCCGGAGTGGCGGGTGCTGTAGTGGAGGAACGGTGCCAGGTGGGGCACCCAGGAGAAAGCAGCCAAGTCCACCGTGAAGGGCCAAGGAAGTCCTCCAGGTAGAGACAATGCTTAAGCTCAGTGAGCCCAGAGTTAAGACGTCCGCGACGCCAACAGCAGGAAGCGCTTCCCCAGCAGGGGAGCAGCTGGCGTGAGGTGGCAGAGGCACGTAACTGCACGATGCATTCAGGGAATGGTGCGGGTCTGATATAAGGAGGTAGAGGAAGATAAGAACCCCAAGATAAGCAGGAACTTGGCAGGAAGAGGCCTGCACCCCACGCACAGGAGTTTGGACTTTATCCTGGGGGTCAGTAATCTCAATTCTGGCTGCACACTGGAATCACCAGGAGAACTTCTAAAAAATAGCCATGCCTAGGTCCCATCCCAGAGCAATAAACTCAGAACATCAGAGGGGGCGGGGCAGGGAATGGCCCTCACTGCAGCAACTCAAATGTGAGGCCGGATAGAGAACCTCTCCATGGCGTTGGGAATTTAGGGGAGAGCTTTAAGAATTGGAGCCGAAAGATCGGGGTTATCAGAGGAGGATCATTCTGAGGGTTGCAGAGGAAGTGGATCATTGGAAGGGAGTGAGACTGGAGGCCGGGAAGCAGGCAGGAATCTACCAAAATAGTCAGGACAGGGGTGCTAAGCCCGCGATGACCGGCTGTGGGGGTTGGGGTGAGGCAGCCCCCGAGAGAGACCCCTGCTGAGGTTCATGCTATGGCTCCAGCCCTCACTTGTTAGTCTGCAGCCTAGAGCACATTCACCTGCCTGCTGCACCTCTCCCACTAGGTGGCCCTTAGACACTTCCCGATCATCACACCCCTCCCAGCTGCTCCTCCAGGTTTTCTTAGTTCTCCTCATGACGCCCCAGAAACCCTGCAGCCTTCCAGCCCATCATCAGCTCCTCTCCCTCCGTCCCCCACCCAGTCCGTCACCGGGGCTTGCTGCTTTCACCCTCAAAGACCCCCAGAGCTGCCCCTCCCTGTCATTCCCCAGCCCCTCTCCAGTTCAGGCTCTTCCATTGATTGCTCAAATCCCTGTGATCTTCCCTGTGGCAACCACTACCCGCTGGATGTTGCCCTGTTCATTGTTCAGAGAACCCTGAAGTTATGAAGGTATCCGGCAGTGGTGTGCACCTCCAGGGGCGAATCAATTTTGGTTTAGACCAGCATTCTTAACCCTGGCCGCACATTAGAATCACTCCAGGGGGTATTAAAGATCTCAGTGCCCAAGCCAACCACCACTTGAAATCTGATTCAATAGGTCAGGTGTAGGGCTCAGGCATTTATATATATATATACTCTCATATACTCAGTAGAATCTCACTGAGATTTACATTTTTTGTGCATATATATAAATCTCCCACAGTGATTCTATTATGCAGCCAGAGTTAAGATCCATTGTTCTAAATCAGTGGTTCTAAAAGTGTGGTCCCTGCACCGGCAGCATCAACATATCTGGAAACTTGCTAGAAATGAACATTTCTAGCAAGTTCCCCCAGGTCTACTGAATCAGAATTTTGGGGGTGAGGCCAAAATAGCTGTGATTTAACAAACCTTCCAGGTGATTCTGATGTACCCTCAAGTTGGAGAACCACCTGTTTAAACTAATCATGGAAATCCCATTCTATTTTCTAATGATTGGCTTTCAGTGGGCCTATGACCAAGTTCTGGTCAATGAAGCATGAAAGAAAGTCTTCCAGGAGGGTTTCTGGATAGGGACATGTTTCCTCCTTGATAGAAAAAGGGAGCCACATTAAGAGAAAGCTCTTCCCACAATATATACGCTTTCTGTGGGGAAGGGGACCTGTTGTCAAGTAAGGCTGTGATGCTGGGAGCTATGGCAGCAATCTTGGAACCATGAGGAGAAAGTGGAGAGAACCACAGGGAAGTTAACCCAGAACCTGATGTTGCGCTACCCAATTAACCTCTCCTGGAATTTCCCAATCTTCATATTTGCTTTGAGATCATCAAATATCATTTTTGTGTAAGCTACGCTGAGTTGCATATTTTTCTTACTTGCAGCCAAAAGCATCCTAACTTCTATAGCCTCCTAACTATTGTCTACAGCTCTAGGCTCTCCCTTTCCAATCCATCCTTCTGTCAAGAACAGTGAAGGATCTTAGATTTTACCCTACTTACAAGCTAACAGCATGGATGCTGGCAAAAGGTACCAGACTTCTTCTGTGTCAGAGGCAAAAGACTATTACTCATGGTATAGCAAACGTCATATGTGCATCAATTCCCCATCTTGAAGGCCCACGGGTATGACACTAGGGGCCCCCATGGCACCTGCACATACAGTAGGTTGCATTACAGGAGCACCCAAAGCCAAGAGCCCAACAAAGCAGCAAGCAGCAAACAACAAACAAGTTCTCTTTCTCTCTTCCCAGGGAGGGACTGTTACACAGTAATCTCGCTGTGGTCACCTTGCCCTAGTTAGTTACCTAAATGACCAGCTACAGAACTGCTCAGGTACCAGGAGAGAGATAAGCCTTGCAGTCTGGCACACTCAGCAAGAACACGCCGGGAGTGCAGATCCCATGGTGAACAGGCTCTCCAACACCTGCATGTAGCTCCCACCTAGACTGCCCAAATGGCCATGGCTGCGAACACCTAAGTCCTTTCCTCACATACCAGTGTTTGAGCTGGCTCCTTGCCTTTAATCCCTCCCTCCCTATTCATGGCTGAAAACTATCACACCCTCCAAAAAAGGCTCTGGCTGTGCCCCAGCAGCTGAAGGATGCTCACCAGGTGCTTCTCTTACCACCGTGCAGAATCCACTTCTTGTCCCGCATCACGGTTTTGCAGACTTTCATCTTCCGCCGTGCCCCTCCTCTCATCTGCATCTCTTCGAATCTATGCTTGAGTGAGAGTCTCAGTCTTGCTTCCCCTTTGGCTCTGCACATCCTGGGCTCTGCATTCTCCAGGTCAGTCCTTGTGCCCTTCAGTCTCTTACAGCCAGCATCCCGGACTTCCATCGGTCCAGAAGGAGGATGCAAACAAGTGGCTCCCGGCTGCCTCCTAAGCACACGCACTCCTCACCCTGGAATCCAGGCCCTCCCCACCTGCCTCCAGCTTCCTGCACTGTAGTGTCCCCAGCTAGCCCTCTGCAGTCTACATACTACCCATGTTTCTTGGACTGTGTGGTTTTCTCCACCCCATCTATGGTCTTTCCCCTTTATCCCTTTTCCCATGTCCATTGCTGGACTGAGAATGTGCTTTTCCAGCCCAGTCTCCTCCTGGGGAAACCCCAGCCCTCCCCCAGGCCCCTCTGAAATGCATGGCGATGGCGAAGCTCTGTATGGTGCTCTCCCAGCTGGACAGGCCCTCTGCCTCCTTTCAACCCCCAGGAGCTGTGAACTTCTCTTTTGGTTCTCATCTTTGCAGTCTTCTGTCACAGTCCTCTAGGGCTGGTCTCATCCCTGCTGCAGCATAAAAGCTCACAAAAGCAGGAACTATATGACACTCTCTTTTGTCTCCCTTCCTGACCCGAGTGCTGTTGCTAGCTCTGTAACTAGTAGGATGGTTTCTCCCCCGAAATGTATCTGAACACCACGACTGCTTTTTCCTGACTGAAGCAAATGACAAAGCCCTGCTGTGAGCTGTATCACCACCATGCTAGTCCATTTTTCTGCCACCTTAGATACCAGGGGAGGGATGAAGCCTTCATGTCACTGGAACTGATGGCATTTGTTGAGTCAGCCAAAGGGCAAACAGGCAACATGCAATTCTATAGGGAGAATATGTTGTGATCCGGGTGTGCAAACTCCTATACACCTTCGCAAACCGTGGGCTGAGAATGGATTTCAGGAATGCCTAGATGTCTCAGCCCTGGGGTGCACTGGGCTGACCCCAGTGGGCTGTAAAAATATCACTTTCTGTATATTTATGAGAATAAAAAGGCCAGAAAGCCCTGCTTTTGGGGTGTCAAATTCCTAGACCCCACAGGCCTGGTGTCTTGAGGGCTTGATTCTGCAAAGGTTTAGCCCTTCACACTCATGAGCACCAAATAAAGGGATTTGTAAATGAAATGAGAGGAGTTGGGAGGGGAAGGGGCTGTGCTGAAAAGTGTGACGGAAGTTTATGACGGATTGGGACCAGGGTGGAATGGATTAGGAGGAATGAGAATGGAGACAGGTCTAGCATGAACTGCGGCAAGAACAGGGGCAGTGGCTGAGGGAGGGGATGCATGGATTCATGTGAGCTGAGAATGGGTGGCCTGGGATGGGGGAGTCAGGCTTTCCCTAAGAAGCCCCAGCTGGCTCCTGGCTGTTTCCTGCCTCTGTCCTCCCCAGCATCCTGGCGGATGGTTCAGCACAGGTAGACCTTCTTCCCAGTCTGTGTCTAAACAGCATGACAAAAATCAGGCCTGGCCAGCGGACTCTATTTAAGGCCATGTCTGCCATTGATCCAGCTCTGGAAAGGCCCATTTATCACGAGGAGCTGACGCTTCCCGACCTACTCTCTATTTTTTTGCTTTATTCCCCAGCACGGCAGGGGACTTCGGGAGCTCCCACTCCCCTCCATGCCCAGCGACCTGCTTACATTCCCACACTGAGTGTGGCCCCCACGTCCCTCCCTCTCGGCTTTCCTGGGCCTGTGACGTGCCCGTGGCTCTCTGCTGGCCCTTTTCGTTCTCACCGCCGCCGGGCTCTTCTGCCTTCCCGCGTCCCTCTCTCGGCAGCTCCGTGTCCTTTCCAATTTAAGCTGAAATCAGACTCCTTCTCCCTTGCCTTTGCTTTCCCACCTCCCGTGGCCTCTCTTGTCATTTATTATTTAACTCCATCCCTGTATTATATATGCACAAGAACCCTTTCTGAATATGGCCGGCATGAAAAAAATTAGAACCCAAACTGGAAGAAAACTACCCTCTTCTCAGCCAGCCTCAGCGCTCCATTGTCATCCTGCTCCAGTCCCAGGCAGGCCCCCAGAGACGCCAACCAGCTAGCACAGATCTGACCGACAACCCCGCAACCCAAGCAACAACTTCTCAGGTTAGAAACCATGGAAGATTTCCATGTGGCTTTTTGCAGATATGCTTTATGCAAGACATGCCTTCCTGGAGGTGGATGGATGTCTGAATGAAATTCCATATTAAATTCCAAATTTAATATGGTGGGCACAAAAGATCATTGTTTCAGGGACCCGGGTTCTACTCTTTAATGGCCGTCATTAACTTACTCCTGGTCCCTGAGCAAGACCTTTAGCCTCTCTAGAACTCCATGTCCCCATCTATAAAACAAGGGAGCCAGACCATAGTTCAAGTTCCTTTCAATGTGAAAAGTCTAAGAATTATATTTACTCAAAGATCCACGTGATTCCATTGGAGATCCATTCCTATAGTTAAAATTCAGCCCTCTCTTAATCAAATTATGGAGCACCTGCTAGGCTCCTCAGAAGGGAATTTAGATTAACTGGGTGAATGCCTCATTTTATGTATGAAGCGGTCAAGGCCCAGAGAGGAGAAGCAGCTAACCCAAGGTCACACAGCAAGTGAGGGGCAGAGTCAGACTAGAATTCACAACACCTGGCCCCAGACTACTGTTTGTTCCTTGTGTGGTGCTTTTAAGCATGACTGCCAATATTTTGACCCTTCTTCCATCAAGAGGTGGGTCTATGTCCCCTACTTTTTATTTGGATGAGTCTTTCAATCCTTCCGCCAATGGAGTATTTAAAGGTATTGCTATGCAACTGTTGAGGCAAGGGCATATAAGGCCATACAACTTCTACCCGGCTCTCAAAGAACATTTATTTGCTCTTAGATTCCTGAGCCTTCATGCAAGAAGTTCAACAGTCCCGGGAACTCCAGAAGCCGTATGTAGGCACTCTTGACAACTGGCCCAGCTCAGCCTATCCACTAGCCAGCCAGCCCGGCTGCCGGACATGTGAGTGAAGACACTGTATTGCAAGTGGATCCTCTAGCCCCCAGCAGCTGGAGACACCCCCATTCGAGTCCTTTCCCTGAGGCCCCCAGATACCATGGAGCAAAGAAGAGCCACTCCCGTGCCCTTTCCTAACTCCTGACCCACAGAATCCAAAAGCACAATAAAAGAGTGGTTGTTTTATGCCACTAAGTTTTGGGGTGGTTTGATACATAGCCATAGATAGCCTAAACAGTAAGTAAACTCTCACATTGGCTAATAATGGGTCTAGGGCTCCCTGCCCCTGAGTGACCAATGCCATAAGTTTATAACTTGTAGCTTACTTGCTGACGGTGGAGAGAGGTAGCCTCTGCTTCCTCATACCCTCATACCCCCCAAACTCCCTCACTGCAGTCAATTCACACAGGCCCCACCCCATGCCCAGGCAAAGTGCTCCTCTCTCCTCCTGCAGTCCTTTGATTATACCACGAATGGCAGGCTCATCACACTGGATAGCAAGCAACTGGTTTATTTATGCTCCACTAGACTGTGAGCTCTGCAGGGGCACAACTGTGTTCTGTGCATTTCCCCGGGCCAGTGCCTAGCACATAGTAGGCATAAAATAAATGTGTATGGAATGAAACTCACAAAGACCATGTGACCAGCTGCCAACCCTGACCCCTGCTAACCAGCTCCAGATCCAGAGCCTCTTCCCGGTCCTCCTCCAGGCAGGGCACAGTTGTTTGCTATGTGGGCAGGCTCCATCTGCTTCCCATCAACCCAAGAACAGGAAATGGAAAATGCCTTGTGCTACCTGGGGTGTGGCGCATGTGGTGGGGGGACAAAGTAAACCGGAGAGAACTCGGCCGCCTGGGACTGGAAGCGGAAGAGAACCGAACCATTCCAGAGAGCGGCGTATGTTTTGTAGTTGTTGCATTTATGAACGTTTATGTCCTGAAATCCTGGTTAATTTTCTTGTTCAAACATCATTTAGAAATTGTTGGCTGTGGGAGAAATACCATCCTTCGGCAGGTTCTGTTATAAACTTTGCAACTTCAAGGTCTGATTCAGCGGCGAGCTGGAAAAGTTCCTGGTTGCTAAGAGACCAGAGAGCAAATTACCAGCTCACAAAAGACCCAGCTCGGGCCGGCAAAAAACAAAATAAAACAAAACAAGATAGGGAATAGGCATCTTCAAAATAAAGTAAGGTAAATAAACTGGATAGGAGAATGTCCGATTGGAAAAGGCAATTATAAATATTCTTCACGCTGAAATAAGATGCACTATAGGTAGCCAGACTCTGTCACTTTGTCACTTGAAGGAAACAGCAGGGGAGCCCCTTTCCAGTGCTGAAATTCTGGATCTATGAGTCAGAGGGAAAAACAAACTGTCCTAGTTGATAAGAAGGCAAAAAAAAAAAAAGTGAACTAGGCTGCCTCTTTCATGAGCTCTCTCTGCCAGGACTATGCATGGGCTGCCTGCGGCTGTGGCCAAGAAACATCCCCAGAGGTTCTGATCACTACTGGTCAGAGGCCCCCACGCCACAACAAAGGCTGTTGACCCCCACAAGAGTCAGCCAGACACTTGGGGATCCCACCAGGCATGAATCAAGGGTGAGGATCATCTGAGACTTGTAATAGGAAGGAGCAAAGAAAACGGTACCAAATGGGTCCCAGTATCTAGTTTGTTAGAGTGCCTATATAGCTATGAATTTTAGTAATTTCTTTTCTGGCCAGATGATTGAGTAAAATATGATATTAAAATTCTTTTTAATGACCAGGCACAGCGGCTCACGACTGTAATCCCAGCACTTTGGGAGGCCAAGGCTGGAGGATCACTTGAGGCCAGGAGTTCAAGACCAGCCTGGGCAACATATCAAGATCCCATCTCTATAAAAAAAAGTTTGAAAAATTAGCTGGGTGTGGTAGTGCACACTTACAGTCCCTAGCTACTCTGGTGGCTGAGCCTGGAGGATCTCTTGAGCTCAGGAGTTGGAGGAGACCCTGTCTCAAAAAAATTTTTTTAATTCTTTTTAATGATGAAGAGAAAAAGCATGCCCATCTCTTATCTCTGGTGGAAACTCAGCCCCATAAACAGAAAGTCTTCCTAAGTCCCCACCACTTAGCTAGACAAACAGTAGGAAAATCCCCCAGGTGGAAATTACCAGCCCCTTAAGGGAGAAGTTTGAAAAGCTTAGGTGATCGCAGAGGAGTCACAGTCATCTGGGTTTAGGAGGTCAGAGAAGAAATAAAGTGGGGCCAAAAAAAAAATTGTGGAGGGTTGGGGGGAGAGAAGGGAGAATATGGAGGTAGAAATTGAGAGAAAAAGGTGTGTGTCAGGGAGTCATGGAGAGAGATGCATCAGAGCTATGTGACTGAACAGTTTCCACTTATCGATACTTGTCGGACAGCAAAAGGATTTCAGAATATGATGGACCCAACAAGCATGAAATAATCTTTAGGGGGAAAAATTACAATTCCTCACATGGCAGCTTCCTTCAGATCTTTTCTGACAGTCTTGTTTGTCAGACTTCCCAACGGTGTGCAACTGCTATGTTTTAGGCAGGACCGGCAGCCTTCTGAGAAAGACTCTACTATTTTCCCGAATATTCAGTGCCTCTCCCTGAAGGAGCAATAGACACCTCCTCTCTGGCATTTACGGCTGGGACCATCAGACTTGCTTTGGCCCGTGAGATGTGAGCAGAAGTCACATGTGTCATTTTCTAGTATAAGTTTCAAGAGTACGTGGTTCTCTGGCTTTTCGTCCTCCAGCTGTGACCAGAAATGTTCTAGCAGCGCCTTATCCAGCAGCCTGGGTTCCCGAGAGGAAAGCACGGAGTTGAGCTGCAGCTGGATCGCAGGGGACAGGCAGTAGAGGTGAGAAATGAAGCTCTGTTGTACGCCAGAGATTTGGGGGGTCATCTGTTACTGCAGCAAAATCTGGACTATCTGAATAACACACACCTTCCGGGGGACTAAAAGGTGGCCAAGTGGTCCTCACCCACGCTTTCCCACCACCTGGCCACAGTCTCACCGTTAGAAGATAGTCACTGTGCTCCAGGTGGCCCTCTTAGAGTTCAGACGTGTGGCCTGGCTGATTGCAGGAAACCAGGGCTGGAGGCGCTGCTGCCGAGTGTGGTTTGGGACCCTAGGGACCGGCACGGGCAGCTCACGGAGCAGAGGAGACAGAGCGGTGAACTTCACCCCCAAAATGCCACATTGGAGCTGGCTCACCAGTTCTAATTTGACACAAAAATGGGAACACTAGACCTTCTTGTTCTCACCTTTAGAACTTTAGAGAGTGTTGATTTAAAGAAAAAAAAAATCAGCCAAAAATGAAACCTGACTCCCAAAGCCAAGAAAAATAACATATCTTTATTGAAAAAATGTCGACTCTTCCCCCAAAGCCTTTTTCTCCCCGTAGCCCACCCCATCCCACCCTTCAGGGCTGCTCTCACTCCAAAGCTCTGTCTCCCTTTTCCTGCCCCACAACCCCAGCCTACACCTCTCACCCTCACCGTCTGTTGTCCCAGCTCCTTTCTCTTCCTTCTCTTTCATGTGTTACTTCCTGTTCTCCTTCTCATCCATCACCCCAGCCTGCATGCGAGATTGAGGGAGCAGTGCTGGCCAAATGCCACCCCCTTGGAGCGGTGGAGGAGAAGGAAAGGCTCTGAGGTCCTAACCAATGTGGTATGCACAGCAACATGGGGGCGAAGACAAGAGACCAGCAGAGAGGACGCGATGAGAGACTTCTCCTAGAACACTGTGGAAAGGCAGGGCCTGGAGCAATCACTGACCCAGGGGACAGGCAGTGGCCCCAGCTGTATGTCTGGTTCCTGAGACCACTGCAGGGGGCTGCACTGAGCCAGAGTTAGACAAGCCTTGGCAACAGATTCCCAGAAAGGCACCAAAGCAAAGAGGAGAGTTGAACACATAATAGGATATCAAATGGGACTTTTCCTGCAATCTCAGAATTTCAGCCCCAAAGAGGAGGACAGGAAAAGAAAGTTTCAAAAAGAAGGTGACCAGAGTGTACCTGCAGGATTTATTCAAAGGTGAGTGATCCAATCCTGCCACCACCACCCCTACCACCCCAAGAGAAGACTAGAAGATTTGAGTCCATTGAAATAAGGGCATTTCTAAGAGCAGGGAGTTGTCAGCCTAGTGGGAAAGGCTGAGATGTGTCTCCATCCCTCCCTTTCCCCATGAGAAGGCAAGAGGGAGATGCTTCTCCTAGTCCACAAGTGAAGCATGGACATCCAGGAGAACAGCTGGGAGGTCAGGAGGCCTTCAAGAGGGAGGGAGTGTGTGCAATGCCTAGCTAAACGCTTGCTGGGCCACAGAAACCAGTAGACTGACACGGGTGTCCCCCGGACAGGCGCTTGGGGATAGTCCTTGCCCTTTCCCCTTTGTTCTGGAACAGGTAGGCTGGCACCTGCTGCTTGTCCAGAGAACTAGAGAGGAATGTGGGAAGTTACTGAACTGACCTGCAGTGGCAGAGGGACAGAGAGAGGCTTCCCTCTCATCTGGGCCACATGGCTGCTATGGGATGTGCCCCTACCCCAGGAGTCTGAGAAGACTTCCTCTCAAAAGGGGAGCCCAGAAACTAGAGCAAAGTGGTGGGGAGGGTGGTAAAAAGCAGACGAGGCTCCCTGCCCACAGCAGACCCTGGCTCCGATTTGAGCTGAGGAATGGGGAGGGCAGAAGCCTTGAGCTGGGGATGAGATGGAAGTTTCGAGTCAGCCCGGACTGGACTTTTCAATGCCTGAAAGTGAGCTGGGGACAAGATAAGCCAAAATAAGACTAGTTATTATAACTGAAGGTAACCAACAAGCAGTGGGCCCTGCCTGAAGCAACACCAAGGGATGAGGAAGAGAAATGGCAACAGAGAGCTGGAAACAATAGTTGGAGAAAAATAAAATCACTTCCTAATTGTACCCCATTGGGTCAGATGATCAAAAAACCAATTACAATAGGAGGGAAAATTTACCGGAGAGAGAAATGCTGTCTAGAGAGCATGCGCCTTAAGCAATTATTACTGAGGAGGGCTGCCAAAGGACTTTCCATCTTCCATGCCATTGGACATACCTTCTCCAGGATGACAGGGACCCCAAGGGGGAGGGGGATTGGCTGGGGGGGAAGGGGTTTGTGGAAAAGACTTAGATATTTCAAAGTTTGTGACCCTCCAAAGTTTAATCTTACCAACAAAATATTATTTATTTTATGTATGATATTTTATTATACATATTTATTTATCAATATGTATTTATATATCTTTATATTATTGATATTGTATTATTATTTATAATAATATTTATCTAGGATAAGGAAAAATGAAATGAAATTAAGTGAATTTTTTCCATGGGGGGCAATAATGAAGAAAAGTTTAGAAACGTTGAGTTAGAGAGATCCACAACATTCCACTCCAGTCCAGAGCTGGTGTTTAGATAACATTTTTCTGGCTCCAGATAGAATTGCTCTCACTGAATTTTCTTTGCTATCCTGCCTGTTGAGAACTTTATCCTCTGTCTCACAAGGTGTCCTTTTTATAAGGACCCAGAGGAGAACTTTCTTTCAGGTTGTACTATAAAGAAAAGCAGTGCTTCTCCTGGATAAATGGTTTGTTTATCTTTTATGTTTTATCTTTTATGTGATTTGCTGTGCACATCTCAAATTAAATCACGTTTCCCCTTTTGCTTTGGTCACAGGGGAACTCAGGACACCTCTTGTAACATCCATAGGACTGGGCCATATGCATGTCTGGGACTTTATCTTAACTGTGCTTTTACTATTCTTCTACTTTTAACTTTGCCCCAATTCTCTAAACCGTGTTTTAACCCTTTTCTATTTCATGTATTTTATAAGCATTCTAAAATCCTTTGTGGAATAGTGGGGTATAAATGTATAAAGAAAAACACTACTTCTCCCTCCAAAATTTTCTCTCCACTCACTGTTATCAAGTCTATCCTTATGCACTTGCTTTTTTTTTTTTAACTCAATACACACCCAAAGTGTATTTTATTAGGTTTTATTTTCATCTTAGTTTTCCAGGATATCTTAAAAACTGATTCTGGGCCAGGTACAGTGGCTCACGCCGGTAATCTCAGCATTTTGGGAGGCCAAGGCAGGAGGATTGCTTAACCAGCCTGGGCAACATAGCGAGACCTTGTCTCTACAAAAAAAATTTTAAATTAGGTAGGCACAGTGGCATGTGCCTGTAAGCCCAGCTACTTGGGAGGCTGAAGCAGGAGGATTGTTTGAGCCCAAGAGTTCAAGGCTGCAGTGAGCTATGATGGCACCACTGCACTCCAGCCTGGGCCGCAGAGCAAGACCCTTATCACTTAAAACAACGACAACAAAAAAACCTGATTCTGTGATCCAACATGTTTGCCAATTTCGTGTTATTCATGGTGTCAAGAAGCACACCTCCCATGTCTCCATCCAAGTCACTGATAACAGTGTTGAGTGGGACAGGGCACAGACAGATCCCTGCGGCATGCCACTAGAGACCTCCTTCCAGCCAGTATCCATGCACTAGCCGCTTTTGCTTTTGATATGATTAAATCAGCGACTAATCCACCACAGTTCTACCACCTGTCCACTGGGATGGCAAAGAGACTTGGTCAAATGCCTCTCTGGACTCCAAGGAGCCTCTGCCCAAGCATTCTTCAGACCTGTTACTCTTAATATTCCTCCCCAAAAGGAAGTAGACTGGCCCTGGATGCCAGGAACTCAGCCCCAGTGCAGCCATGTTGCTGAACCTCTGCATTAGAAATTTGACATTATATCTCAAAAGCAAGAAGTCTGGCCTGCCAACAGCACCAGTAAAATGGATCCACCACCCAGAGCTTTCCGAATCCAAGTTTAATGCAGGCTCTCCTGACTGGTGGGGCCCAGGTCACCTGACTAGACCAGCTGCAAAGGATTCTAGAAATCCCAGCTCTCTGGGTTCTGCCTAGGGGCAGCAGTCCCCATAAGTCAGGGGACAAGGACGGTACTCAAAAGGTGCGAAGCAGTCGGACAATGAGACCAGGGTCCCCAGAGCCCAAATGGTGGGACACCACCGCCCCATCAAGCCCAGACTCTATGCTGCAGGTCTCAGGCCCTACTCCAAGCTCCCAGGACAGGAAACATGATTGGTTGACCTTGGATCAGGTGCTTTCCATGGACAGCTAGTTTGGCCGGGGCTGTGGGGTCAGGCAGTCAGTTCTCCTCCCATGTCCCCTCACAGCCCTTATCCAGCTCAGGGTCCACCCAAGTCAGCCAGCGCCTGCGTCTCTGTTCTCAGGCTGCCTCCCCCTGGGAATCCTCACCCGCTACAGCCTCCCTCACTCAACACGACTGAGGACGTGAGGGTAAACACGCTCCAGCCCCCTGCACCATCAGAAGAACTCTGAAGCGGGAGACCTACACTGCCAATAGACGTCCCCTGCGGGACTCTGGCACAGTCACCCTCCGTGAGACTTTGCTTCACTTCCTTCCTTTCCCCGTCCCATTTCCCCACCACCTGCAGACTACCCCTGGGAACACTTCCTAACGCTTCCACGGAATCCTCGCCTGGGGTCTGCTTCTGGGGAAGCCAACCCAAGACAGGCAGACCTGGCCGCAGGAGGCCCCCGGTGGCAACGCGGGTGTTACTAGAGAAGGGGTGACGAGAAGGCCCCAGAGTGTCCACCTTCCCTCTGGGTTTGACCCTTTCCAGACCACCTCGGTTCCGAATGTAGGGACCTAACCTCCAAATTTCTGCCCCGGCCCTGCCCCAGTGCAGGACCAGAGCTGGGACTCAAAACCAACTTCGTTGAAGGCGCACACCTTCCCCTAATCCTGCTGGTGCCGACGTCCCAGCCCTCTGCTCTGCGACTCTGAAACAGAATTCACTCTTTTCCCCTTTTTGAATGTCAAGAGCTCATATGCCCATCTCTTGTCTTTGAGCACAAATCCCCTCCTCTATAATTTATCAAAGATTAATGACAGTGGCTCTGAAATCACATATCAAGTCCCTCCTGGGCCACAGGACATAACTCATCAGGCTCAGAGCCCCGAGTTTATTACAGCTGCCGCCTCCGGCTTTACCTCCTCCTCAGCTGCCCTTGACTCCAATCCCCTCTTCGCGATGTTTGTTCTACATTGGAGAACCACTTCCTCACTGGAGAAGGGGGAGGTAAATTAGCACACACTGCTATTGTCTTCTGCGAATCTTAAATCATTGTCTCTGAGCCAAGCCTGCCCTAATCTTTGCATGCCGAACAGAGCTCAGTGGGATTCCTGGGATGGTTCACAACCCTTAGCTTCTTCTTGGGAGTAGACTTCCCTACCCCGGTTCTTACAGACCAGGCCACCCCACCGCTTGTCATGTGTCATTTCGGGGACACTGAGGGCCATTTTACACAGTCTTTTTTTTTTTTTTAATTTTCTATTTTTAATTTTTTTTTTTTTTGAGACAGAGTCTCACTCTGTTGCCCAGGCTAGAGTGAGTGCCGTGGTGTCAGCCTAGCTCACAGCAACCTCAAACTCCTGGGCTCAAGCAATCCTTCTGCCTCAGCCTCCCGAGTATCTGGGACTAGAGGCATGCACCACCATGCCCGGGTAATTTTTTCTATATATTTTAGTTGGCCAATTAATTTCTTTCTATTTTTAGTAGAGATGGGGGTCTCGCTCTTGCTCAGGCTGGTTTTGAACTCCTGACCTTGAGCGATCCGCCCGCCTCGGCCTCCCAGAGCGCTAGGATTACAGGTGTGAGCCACCGCGCCCGGCCCATTTTACACAGTCTTAACCTCCATGCCACTTCTGAATCCTAAGCCAACTGTTTGGGGACCCAGCCTGCTGCTCCTCTTGCTGTCAGCTGTCACCCCTTTTTCATCCCCAGATACCTCCCTCCTTAAGAGCCTGACTAACTGTTGTTAGTCGTAATCCCTGGCCCTTACTTCCAATCCCCTGTGTTTTTATTCCTGGGGGCAGAGCTCACGAAATCACCCCCACCCCGCCTCCATCGCTTTGAGGGGAGGGCCACCCCGCCCCATCCTTGAGATGTACCCTTTTCCCACAAGGTTAGCCCACAAGCAACTGCCTTTAGGGTCATCTGAATTTTGGGGACTCAAGCCTGGGAGACCTCCTGGTTGTCTGGGTTCTGCTCCTGATGTCCCTCATTTTCCACCGCTTCTTTTCCTTCCGTTTTTGTACTATTATTTCTTAATCCAGATCACAAGAGAGATTAACCTAGTTTCTCCAGCTAAATTCCCCTTTCCCTCCTCAGCTGGATCGATGTTATTTTAAAACAGCAACAATACCAGGAAGAGTAAATGAGAATCTAATGAAAATATTTATCTGCAGGTGTGGGGAGAAAAGTAGAGAAAGGGTTAGGGAGAGGAGTGAGACACCGTCTACTATACCTTCTTAGGTATTTTTGGTTTTTCAATCATTTAAATGTTTTACATGTTCAAAAAATAAAATTAAATAGGCAAGGATGAAAAAAGCAAAACCTGAAGCTGAGCTTTAACAAAAATGAATAAAATCTAACTCTATATCAAATCATATAGCAAAAATCACCGATTCAAGCAATTTTGGACAGAGTGCTGTGACTACACACCTTTAATGGAATATATTCTAAAGAGAAAAAGAACTGCAAAAAAAAGCCATAAACCTGACCTAGTACACTTGTTATTAGTAGTATTACTGGTGCAGTCATTCTGAAATGACTTGTGTGTTTTGTAGGATAGAGAAAATTAGTAAATATATTGGCATTTTGAGAACCAGGTTTCCACGGTGAGAGAAAAGAACCGTAGATATGGGATGTAGGAATGGAAGAAAGAACATGGGGTGTTGGATTCGAATTGGAAGTATCAAAGTAAATTCAAGATTTGGTTTTTAAAAAAGCATTTTCTACCTCTCTCCCCCCAAAAGGCTTAGAAATAACAATACCCCAGTAATAATGAGCACACCAAGCACAGAGATTTTGGTTTTTCAGAATTGCTCTCCATGACAAGGAGCCACGGCTCTTTGCAGAAATGCCCGGTCCAGCTCTGGAGCAGGGAAAGCACAGGTCAGCCCAGCAAGTCGGGTAATGCTGAAGGTCAAGGACGTGCTCAGATTCCAATGGAGACTCAACAAAGGAGCACAGCAGCCCAGCTGAAGGGGATCCAGCTGGACAATTTGGGACAATTTGAGCTTTGATATTTGTCATGAAGTATGGCACATTGAATTTTTTAAAAAGTTGTCAAGTTCTCGGTGATATTTAAAAGAGTGGAGAAACACTTCTTTACAGAAGAATGCCTTTTAATGAAGTAGAACGATAGAATTAGAAAATTACCCAGCCTGAGCAACAGCAAGATCCCGTCTCTACAAAAAAATAGAAAAAAAAAAAATTAGCCAGGCATGGTGGCACATGCCTGTAGTCCCAGCTACTCGGGAGGCTGAGAAAGGAGGATCACTTGAGCCCAGGAGTTTGAGGTTGCTGTGAGCTAGGCTGACGTCTTGGCACTCTAGCCTGGGAGACAGAGACCATGGCTTAAAAAGAACAAAAGAAAGAAAATTACCATTTTACAATGTAATAAAACAATCTACTCCGCTAAGAATCATCAGCCTATTCTGTTACAACTGGGTGAAAGGTTGGTGGGATAGTCATACGGTCATGACTATGACCAGATTACTTATTAATTAAAAAGGGGGAAAGCTACAATGGAGAACTATGGTGAACACTTAGCCAAATGGTCAAACTTAGCGTCTAACAATGGGACCAAATGGCATGAAATGGCTTCCGAGGTACAGCCGTGGGAAGTGCACCCCACCCGGGCAGTGTTCTTACCCAGTGAGGAAACAATCAGACAGATCCAGATTGCAGGACCCTCTGCAACAGAAACGCCATGGGGCCTTCAAAAATGTCAACGTCAAAAATTACCAAAGAAACTGGGAGAGCTTTTCTAGATTCAAGGATAATAAAGAGACATGTCATGCATGGTCCTTGAGTGTAGGGGGAGCTACAAAGGACATTATGGGGACAGTGGGGGACATTGGAATATGGATGGTATATTACATACCACTCTGTCAGTGTTACATTTCTTGGGTGTGATGTGGTCCTGTGGTTACGTAGGAGAGTATCTTTAGGAGAGGCATGCTCAAGTACTTAAGAGAAAATGTTATCACGTCTACACCTTATACGCAAATGATTCAGAGAGAGGTGGCTAATTTGAAAGATACTAGGCATTTTATTGTATTCTTCTGTCAGCGTATCTATAGATCTGAAATTTTTCAGAATTCAAAGTTGAAGTGGGGAGATGCTTTGGCCTCACCTCAAACCAAGTCAGAATCTCTAGGGGCGGGGCCCGGTTTCAATATTTCATAGTAGCTCTCCAGGAGAGTTCACTGTGCAGCCAAGCCTGCCTGATTCATCATGGCATCTCTGCCCTCGCAGCCTGCCGTCAGCCTCCAGGGACTCTGCATATGAGTTTCTTCAAGGTCACGGGGACGTCAAGTCTCTGCAGCCCTAACTCCAAGCCCAGGCTGACGAGGTGAGAATAAAGGGCCCTTGAAGAAGTTTCTGCTTAGCATAGGAGCCCTGGCCACTTTTCGGTCCCTGGCTTCCTCTGGCCAGAAGGCCGCCCCTCCCCTGCTCCTCTGCCCCCAAGGAACTCTCTCATTCTGTCCCGGACAGCTGCCTCTGAGAACCCTGGTGCCGGAGGCTGTCTCCCTGCTCCAGTGCTCCTAGCGCCTCCCACAAGGGACCTTGCTCAGCACACCCTCGATGAATGAGTGCCCTGAGCCGAGGGGTCACCCACACTGTGTCCCTCATGATCACCCCCGGTGGGAGGAGGTGAAAAAGCCCATCATCAAATCTGA
>VBSM01000361.1:8901479-8935707 GCA_008086735.1 Cheirogaleus medius
CAAAGAAGAAAAGAGAGAAAGGTGGGAAGGAAGAGAGCTTTTGACAAAAAGCAGAGCAGAGTCATGCTGGCTCACACTGGACCATGCTAGATGCAGGCGCTACCGCTCTGGCAGCCCCGAACGCGTGTTATCCCATAAAGTCCAACAGCCAAGCCTTATGGGGTAGGGACTATGACCAACCTCAGTTAACACCATGCTTGACAGCATCACACAGCTCAAACCCTAGCAGTCTCGGCTCAAAGCTCACATTCACAGCCACTGTGCTAGGCCTCACTGCCTATGTTGGGGGCTCCAGGGGGTGAGGGAAAGCAAGAGTTAATATTGATGAAGCACCTGCTAAGACATTTGTTGAATCCTCTCTGCAGCCCCATGAAGTCGGTCTTATCTCCTTCTTTGATAAAGCTGAGCAAATGAACTCTGAAATAAACAAAGAGGCTGTAAGTGGCGGGCACCTGGCTTTCTTTGCCAAGGCAGCATCTACTAAGAGTGGCTGGGCAGAGAGGGTGGCCTTCAAAACTCCTAGTTGCTATGGATAAGGCTCTGAGAGATTCTGCATCAGAACACAAGGTCAATCCCAAATGCTTCTGTAGACCTGCTAGATGCCCCAGTCTGGACCTGAGAAGGGCAAGCAGGCTGTATCCAGAGCAGGGCTAGGGTCCCAGCTGTCACTAGCAACCTGAATAACCTCTCCGTGCCTCAGTTTCCTTCTTTGTAAAATGGATGACAATAACTACTGTATAAAGTTGTTGTAAGGGTTAGAAAAAAATGAGTTTCAATGTTTGGCACCTAATAGTTTATTCAGAAAATGATAGTAAACTTTATTGTTCCCCCTCTCTGCACTAGCCTTGCATTTTCTCCCTCCCTCTCTCTCTTTCTTTCATTCATTCAACAAGTATTTATTAAATAATTACTATGTTCGAGTGTCACTGGGGATGCAGGAGTGAATAAAACAAAGTTTCTACCTCCAAGAAGCTTACATCATGGTCTGAGGAAACTAATAGACAAATAAATACATAACAGCACGGAAAGTGACAAGGAGTGATGGTTACTTTTAGGTGTTGGCTGGGCTAAGGGGTGCCCAGAGAGAGGGTAGGACCTTGCCTCCCCGTGTGTCTGTGAGGGTGTTTCTGGAAGAGATTAGCGTCTGAATGGTGGGCTGAGTAGAGAAGATGCTGGCTCAGCAATGTGGGTAGGCATCACCCAATCTTTCGAAAAGGCAGAGGAAGGATGATTTCCCTCCTCTCCTTGAACAGGGACATCCATCTTCTCCTAACTTTGGACATCAGAGCTCTTGGTTCTTGGGCCTTCAGACTCCGAAACTTCTACCAGCAGCTTCCCCTCCCGCTCCGGGTTCTCCAACCTCTGCCCTCGGGCTGAATCACACCAGTGGCTTTGCTTGCAGACAGCAAGTTGTGGGACTTCTCAGACTCCAAAATCACGTGAGCTGAGTCTATGCTAAGTCTCCTTTTATATACACAGATGGTCCCCAACGTAAAATTTCTCAACTCTGTGATGGGTTTATCATGATATTAAATGCATTTTTGACTTATAATATTTTTGAGTTCTGATGAGTTTATCAGGATGTAACCCCACGGCAAGTCAAGAAGCGTCTGTATCTAAATATATCCTCTTGGCTCTGTGTCTCTGCGAACCCTGACTAGACGGGACAGAGATGGGAATGGAGGCCAGAGGAGGCAGGACAGGGCTAAGTCTGGAGTCTGGAGAGAGAGGGACATCAGAAACATGATTTGGGAACCTTCAGGGCTGAGTCAGTTTTCCAAGCCAGGACTAGATGAGCTCACAAGGGAGCGACTGCAGGCAGAGAGGACTCTTCGGCCTGCGGGGCTCCAGCCTTCGTAGGTTGAGGGGACAAGGAGGAACCAGCAAAAGGGACTATGAAGGGGCTGCCAGCTGGTGATTCCGAGCTCCAGGGAGAAGGTGTCCTAGAAGCCCATACTGGCGACCATGCTAAGAGACGCGGGAAGAGGGGCCCGGGGCAAGCACGCGCAGACACTCCCTTATGTGAGGGCTGTTTCCCTCAGGGTCAGTGTCGCACCTGCCATGAGAAGCCCCGAATGGTACGTCCACGTTTCTTTTGTCTCTGGGTCTTTCCAGCGCATAATAGGTTTTCAATCAAAATCTACTTTAACTGCTTCTAACTGGAAGCAGTTAAAATGTCCTTCTGTCAGGGCTGAGGCAAGGACTGGGGGTTTCCGCTGCATCCCAGGCCCCGCTCAAGGCCTCTGACACTCCAGGGATAGCCAATGAGCCCACCGGTCCTCCCCGAGGGCCTCTCGGGAAATGTCGGCACGTGTGTCCAGCAAGGACTCTGATGGATTCACACAAAAGGAGAGTCATGTGGGCATTCCTGGCTCTCTGTTAAGCAAAGGAAAGGACAAGAAATAAATGTTCAGGAGCAGGGGAAGAACTTGGCTGAAACAGAGGAAGGCGTTGAAATCACTGAACAAAGTAACAGCAAGCATAACAATCATTTATTGAGCTCTTGTTCTGTGCCAGATACTGGGCCCAGTGCAGTACACTTGCTGATGTTTCTTATTTTATTTTTTTAGACAGAGTTTTGCTCTGTCACCCAGGCCAGAATGCAGTGGTGCAATCATAGTTCACACAGCTCACTGCAGCCTCAAACTCCTGGGCTCAGGCCATCCTCCTGGCTCTGCTGGGACTTCAGGCACCTGCCACCATGCCTGGCTAATATTTTTAAAATTTTTTTGTAGAGATAGGGATCATCTCATTATGTTGCCCAGGCTGGTCTGGAACTCCTGGCCTCAAGTGATCCTCCCACCTTAGCCTCCCAAAGTGCTGGGATTATAGGCATGAGCCACCGCACTGAGCCCTGACATTGTCTCTTATCTCAGTTCAGTTCAGTCCGTCCTCAGTCATCAGGTGAGGGAGGTACAGAAACCCATTCCTACAATGGGTAATCCTTTCACCTGAGGTCATGTACTCGGTAAATTCCAAGGCTGGTCTTTTTCAAGCACTAGTTGAGATTTATCATCAAAGGGAGGAGAGGAAGGATGTAGGAATAGTAGAGGATAGAGAGAAAGCCATCCCCAGTAGCATCATCTCCTTGCATGACATGAGCTCCACTGACACCAGGCTGACCTGGGCCCTCCCTCTGCCAATATCACCTTTGCTGGCTGTGGGACTTCCAGGCCAATGCATGGTGGACTGGGGCCAGCAGCCACAGAACTCTCCTCCTCCTTAGCCATCACCACGAAGGAGACAGAGGTTTCCTGAACTAACTCCTGACCCTGTTAGTAACCTCAGCCAATCTTCTCACAGTGGCAGCTGCTCATGACGTGTGATCTAAGTGGACGTGAAAGACATTTACACACAAACACATACACACACAAACACACATATACATATGTGCACACACAAACACATGCACTCAAAAAAATCTCTCCCACTGGCTCAGCACCTGAGATTCCACCGAGTTAAGGTCCAGTGGAGTCCTGTGTAGTTGTTACTGTTTATCAATATCTTTGTACCTCGGGAAAGCCAAGATTTAAAAGCTGGAGGACTGGGACCCGGGAGAGACCAGCTGTGCTGGTGGAGGGAAGGGGAAAGGAGACCAGCTGCGCCTTGCCAGAGAAAGGGCAGCAGGGATAGTGGGAAGGGGGAAGGGGGAGGATCTCATGAAGGGGCGGAAGCCAAGCCTGGAAGAGGGAAGGAGTCAGAAAGGTCGTTGTCTGCT
Source organism: Cheirogaleus medius (assembly GCA_008086735.1). NCBI lineage: Eukaryota > Metazoa > Chordata > Mammalia > Primates > Cheirogaleidae > Cheirogaleus > Cheirogaleus medius. The sequence goes on from VBSM01000361.1 coordinate 8,905,198, forward strand.
CTCTGAAGAGTTGAGCTTTGGTGTCATGGTTGGCAGTGTGAAATCAGACAACCAGCGCTCAAATCCCAGTGGTGTCACTTGCTATTATGTGGCCTTGGGAAACTTAATCCTCCTCTCTCCACTTCTGCACCCTTAAAATGGGGATCACGACAGTTCACATCTTGCAGGGTTCTCTTGAGTCTTCAATGAGGTAATCCACATAAGGTGCTTAGCATAGTTCCCAGAACTGAATAAATGCACAGTAAATGTTTAATATTATTATTAATATTTAAATGAAGTCTGTGCCCTGCCTCCACCGTCAGCTCCTGCAGCCACGCGCTTCCTCTGGAGTCTCCAAGGATCCCAGGGTTCATTGATTCCCTGGATGTGAATCTCTGTAAACAGATAGATTTGTGTCTTCTGTTTGGGGAAAACAGCTCCCATTCCTCCAGTAGCAAAACATCTGGTGACTTTCCCAGGAGAGAAAAGGGCAGAGTATGAGAAAGCCCAGAAGCCTGGTTCTCTCTCAGGGAGCAGAGCAAGAGGAATGAGCCCCAGCGGCACCTCTGGTGGTCCCTGACCTTGCCTCCTGCTCTGGCAGATGCAGAGGAAGGAGCACTGGGGATACGTTAGTTGATACAAGCCCTACAGAGAGAGCAAAGTGCCAAAAACTCAGAATTCAAATGCACATTCCCTTCTACCCCAAAATTTGGCTTCTAGAATTTTTTTTACAAATACACTCACATAATGCAAAATGATGTACATGCAAAGTTATTCACTGCAGGGTTATTTGTTATGGCAGAATTCATTTAAAAAATATCTAAATGTCCATGCATTTGTTCAGTAAATTATGGCTCACCAGTGCAATGAAATATTATGCAACAAGGGAAAAATACGAAAAAATTTCTATAAAGTGATTATGGAAAGGTCTCCAAGATCTGTAGTTAAGTGAACTTAACTCCCTCCGACATGCTCCTTCATGCCTTTGCCCAAAGATGCTCGGTATGGGTAAATGCTCACCCTAGGTAACAGCTATCTGATATGATATGTTAATTTCAGCCAATGAGAAGATGGACCCCTTTCAGATAAAATATGTGTTTTGCATGTTTTAACAGGGATCTAATGGAGATGTAAGACAGCCCAGAAGATTAGCTCTAGCAGGGGTTAGGGCAGGCCTTCTTGGGTGGCATCATAATCCAGGTTTTAACAGGGAGGCTTGCATGAGTCCGGGTCCTTTACTTGGGAAAATCACTGAAACTCTCAGCCCTCGGCTCTCTATAGGAGAGAATTTAGGAACACAATGGATGTGGCATGGTCTAGTGAGCTGCAAGGGGCTGTCACACGTTGGGGGTTATGTTTGTTCTGGAGGGACCTGCACATCCTTCCACCAAAGCTACCCTTTGGAAAGGTAACAAGTGGCCTTGTCCCAAGTCTGAGCTTAGGATGAACAGGTTTCCAAAAGTGAGCCACAAGAAGCTTGGCAGGGGTATTTGTATGTGTACACGCATGTGTGTGTGTGTGTGTGTGTGCACGTGCTGCTTCGGCCAGCTGGACAAACAATCATTTATCCACATGGATAACTTGAATTTTTATTGAGTTAACAAGTTAACAATTTTAACTTATTAAACACAGTTTCAGCCAGGTGCAGTGTCTCACCCCTGTAATCCTAGCTCTTTGGAAGGTCGAAGTGGGAGGATCACTTGAGGCCAGAAGTTCAAGACCAGCTTGGGCAACACAGCTAGGCCCTATATCTAGAATAGAATAGAATAGAATAGAATAGAATAGAATAGAATAGAATAGAATAGAAAACACAGTTTCCTAAAGGCCTGCAGCAAATTGAATGCTATACAGGAACCCGGTAAATTTTTACATCCCCTCATTCTTCAAATATTGGGATAATATAAAAGATAACTAAGGAGAAAGGGGAAGGAAGAGCAAACACTAGAGAAAGAGGAGCCATGAGTAAGTGGGTTGGAGGAACAAACAGGAGGAGGGTCGATTGTCCTTCTGGTCTCCAAGTATCAGTGGGTATATTTACTAACAAGTACAGACCAATCCATCGTGCAAATTCGTAAAATACATAATCTGTCCTAGTCTGAGCTAATAACATTACAACAGCTCATGTTTTCTGAGTGCTTCTTAAGTGGTAGGCACTATGCTAAGTGTTTATATACACCATCTCGTTTAACCCTGACCACCCTGAGGACTGGCACTATTACTGTGGCATTGTTATTACCCTGTCTTATGGGTGCAGAAATAAAGGCAGACAGATGTTAAGCAACTCACTGAAGGTCACACAGCTAGTAAACTGCAGACTCGGGTTTGAAACCCAGGTCTGCCTGACTCCCGACCCTAACCACCATGCCTGACTACCACTTCAGGCCTCAGTCTCCTCATTTGTGAAATGCAGCCACTGCATCCAGCTCTGCCTGCCCTATAGGGCTGTTGTGTGGGTGAGAATAATGTAATGATGCAATGGTCATGCTCTGAAGACTCTCAAGAAGTCCTACAGAGAGCCCCACATTAAGAAAAACTAAGACCCCTGGCCAGTAACCAGCACCAACTTGCCAGCCATGTGAACGGGTAACCGTGGAAGTGGATCCTCCAGCCCCAGCCAAACCTTCAGGTGACTGCTGCCTCGGGACAGCCCCTGAACCAAGGACTGCCCCTGAATCCCTAAGCCATATAAACGGTCAGAGATTATAAATGACTATTGTTTTAAGCCACTAAGTTTGGGGGGCAATTTGTTATACAGCAATAACTATTATAGTGCCTGTGATATTTTGTGGTTCCAGTATAAGGATAAGGGGTATTAAACACAGTTATTGGCTTCAAGTAAGAAAAACTAAATCTGGTAATAAGCCAAAGGAGAATTTTCTTGGGGGATTTCAGGGCTCACCAACTCCTTGAGAAGACTGGAGTCCCACGCTTAGGATCCCCTAGCAACAAACTCCAGCCCTGGTTTGGGAAGAAGAATAGCCAGGTAGGCACATGCCCATGGCTCTGAAGAGCCACTAACCATGGCACACCTCCTATCCTAGCCAGTTCAGGCTACCATAACACAATACCATGCATTGGTGGCTTAAACAGCAGCCATGGAACTATTTCCCGTAGTTCTGGAGGCTGGGAAGTCCACGATCAAGGTGCTGGCAGACATGGAGTCTGGTGAGGGCCCAGTTCCTGGTTTGCAGATGGCTGTCTTCTCAGTGTATCCTTACATGGCGGAGAGCAGAGAGAAGGGAAGCAAGCTCTCTGTGTCTGTTCTTACAAGGGCACTAATCCTGCTCAGGAGGGGCCCATCTCTTCATACCATCCCATTGGGAGTTAGGATCTCAACATGTGAATTGAAAGGGATGGAACACAAACTTTTAGCCCTTAGCACATCCTCAGTCCACTCTCTCAGGATTCAGTGTCTGGAGTGATAGTGACATGGGCAGGAAAGAAAGGATCTGCCCCTGGGAATTATTTCCCTCTGAGACTACTCCGAGTGGGGAAAGATGATTCCTGAAAAGAAGTCTGGGTGCTTTTAGAGAAGGGGATGGGGCACGCTGCAGCCAAAATGAATAAATGTCCAGCCCAGGGGGCCATTGCATGATGTCACAAATGGGAAGGACTTGAGTATTACTGAAACAGACCATGTATAGACTAGGGGCTGAGTGGTTATATTCATCAGCCCTCACAACAGGCTTTCAAGGAGGATGGTATTGTCCCCGTCATCCGGACAAGGAGACAGAACCTCAGACCCATTAAGTAACTTGCTAGGATCCCCATGGAAAGTGCTAGAGCTGGTTTTTAAGTTCACATCTGTGGAGTTCCAGAGTCCTTACTCATCCCACCTTACAAGGCTTCCAAGACTGGGCCTTGAAGGAATGGAACCATATCCTGCTTTGATGAAATCAAATAAGGTAAAATGAGTTTATTAAAGGAAAGATACAGAGGCTAAATTAAAGGAGACCCCTGATCTGCTCCCAAGAAAGACTGTATCTGAGTCACATCCAACCAGCTTGGCCCAGAAAGAAGGGGGTAGTCACAGGCAGGAAGGACAGCATGGGAATGCAGAGAAGGATGGTCTCCAGAATGTGACGCTTCCTCAGGGCTCAGACCTCGTGTACTGGAAGTGGTCCACTTCGGCCACGCAACCACAGGTGGTCTCTCTAGCCAGAGCACAAGAATGCCAACTTTGGGGAAGCCCTGTGGTGGGTATGGCCAACAAGCACCAGGCAGATATGAAGACCAGATTTCCAAGAGGACCAATGCCACTGGGTCCCCGTCCCTGCCACACACTTTCTTTTTATTTATCTTAGATTCCCAGGGACAGGATGGCCAGCTCCTCCCTAGATCAGGGGTTGGACCCTTCCCCAACCCATCTCTACTCTCTACCCAACTAAGGAACTTGTCTATAATTTCATCTCTCTTCAGCATTTTCCAAATATTATTCTTCGCTTTCTGATTGTATCTTTTCTAGTTTGTTGGGAAACCAAATCTATTCCCACCTGAAGGTTGACACCTAATATTAAGCATATCACTATCCTTGGGCTAACGTCTTTATGACATTATGACGCTAGCCAGCTAGGGTTGATGTTTGCTTTTTGTTAGCCAGGAGCCATAACATCTCTACCAATAAGAAACTAGCATAGGCTGGATTACAGCCAGCATGAGAAAGATTACCTAAAGATAAGAAAATAAATGAAGGCCCACAATGTTTCTAAGTACATAGTAAGTAGTCAAATATGTGCTGAGTAGATGAATAAACATATCTCTGTAAGGCTTTTAAAAGGATGAATAGGATAACAGGTCTCATAAAAAAGCATTCCCAGGCTTTTCACAGACCCATACTTTTTTGGTCTTTTTTTAAAAAATTTGGGATTAATTATCTTTTTATTTTGCCAAGTATGGACATTTTATAATAATAATAAAACTATTATCTATTTTACTATCCTTTCATAAGATAATAGACCCTTTAACATTAGCAAAGTAGCAAGTGTATGATCAGAGAATAAAGGACAGACTTTTCAGAGAAAGAATCATTGGCACATTGGATAAGGATCTTTGTTTTATACTATATAGTCCCTCTCTGGCTAGTTTAAGCACAAACAGTATCTTATGGAACCTAGATAGTTTACAACTCACTGGAAGGGCTGCAGGAATATGCTCTAAGCTGAACTTTCAGTGTTGAGTCCCCAAACCGCACACCATATAACTTCCCACTCGGGAAGCTGCTGCCACAACTGCTAGTTCCTAGACCACTTCAGCCCCTTGAGAAAAGCACCATCCTCAGGCCCAGTTCAACTCCCCACATTATTCAATTCCAAATCAAAGTCCTGCATGAGTTCAGCTGGTTGGCAGAACCTAAACCTATCCAGATCCCCATCTGCCAAGCAATCTGGGAAATATAGTTTTAGTTCAGCCCCTATGGTACAGGAAGGCACATGGAGCTGGACAAGGCATTGAGTAAACTAATTCACCACTGTTGGTGAGCTTTTGCTGTGTATGTATTGTCTTAGTTCATTTTAACTGCCATAACAAAAATACCATAGACTGGGTAACTGATAAAAAACAGAGATTTAATTCTCAGAGTATATATGTTTTGTCTTAGTTTATTTTAGCTGCTATAACAAAAATACCATAGATTGGGTAGCTGATGCCAACAGAAATTTAATTCTCAGAGTAGGTATGTATTGTCTTAGTTCATTTTACATTTTAGCTGCTATAACAAAAATACCATAGATTGGGTAGCTGATAAACAACAGAAATTTAATTCTCAGAGTATGTATGTATTGTCTTAGTTCATTCTAGCTGCTGTAACAAAAACACCATAGATTGGGTAGATGATAAACAACAGAAATTTGATTCTCAGAGTTCTGGAAGCTGGAAGTGCCAGATGAAAGCTCTGGCATAACCAGTGTCTGATGAGGGCCTATTTCCTGGTTCACAGATAGCACCTTCTCTCTGTGTCTTCGTGTGGTGGAAGAGGTAAGGGAGCCTCTATAAGAGTCCTAATCCCATTCATGAAGGCTCCGCCCTATCACTGGATCACTTCCCAAAAGGTCCCACCTCTTAATACCATCACCTAGGGCATTAGGATTTCAACATATGAATTTGAGGGAAGTGCAAACCTTCGGACCATAGCACTTATGAAACGTTTCAAGGTCTGAGCCAGGGTTACAGAATCACATTGGGAATCCTGGCATGAGAGCCATCCTGAGGGATGTGTGCAGTCTTGCCTTATGGAGAAGAGTCTGAACGTACTTGCTGAGGACATGACTCTTCTTGAGAAGAGAGTTTGCTACCTGGGGCCACGGCATTGACCACACCCTGACTATAGTGAACATTTATGACTTCTCATCAACTTTTAGTAGTTTTTCCATATTTGGGGATATTTGCATATAATGAGTCCCATCTCCCTGATATTGAAGTCAAAGTTTAAGTCAGAGTTCAGAGTTTCCAGACATCTTTGCAGCCAGAATTCAGGCACGTGATCTGGGCTCTGACAACTGGATATTCCCACTTGAAATTTTGTTCAGAAGTGAGTAGCATGAAGAAGCAGGCAGTGTATGGAGCTTCCATTTTTGCTAACAGCAGAGACCTCATCTTTCTGAGGGGTTGGTGAGGTCTGGTTCCCAACTCAGGAGTGCCTGCAGCAAAGTCAAGTTCCTGATGTCTAGTGCTCAGTCGCAGCAACCACAGTGATACCAGTTTCCCCCTTTGAACTGGTCCTATAGCACAGTTTAGGGCATCATTCCTGGAAACTTTACCTCAAATCTATTTCCCAGCCCTCCAAATGATTGTTCTTCAATTTCTTTTAATAAATCCCATCTTCCTCAACCATCAGATTGTCAGCAGCCAACTTGAACCCACTTGATGTGCTGGCTAAGCCGGGAACACCTGACTCTGAATTTATTGCCTCTATGCCAGGCTATGGTGTGAGCCATTCCTGCAACAGACAGTGTTGGCCTGTACCTCACCCCCCCTTTCCTTCTTGAGTCAGGTGCAAAGAAGGATAGAAGGAAAGTGCCTTTCTCTCTGACTCCCACCCTCCCAGGAGTGCCAATAGAATAAGAATGCTCTTTTTCATTGAATTTTTATTACCAACAATTTGTGCAGGGTTTTGCACAGAGAAGGCATTCCACAAATGTCTGATGAATGAAAATGAATGAATGAATGAATGAATGGTCAAGTACACTATAAAGTTATCCCCAGCTAGATCCTTAATCTAGAACTGTGTTGTCCACTAAAAGTACCCACTAGCCACACACAGCTACTAAGCACTTGAAATGTGGCTAGTGCAAATGAGGAACTGTAATTATTTTATTTCAATAAACTTAAATTTTAAAACTGGTACCTAATTCCATTTTTGGAAAACTTTAAGCTTAACTTGTGCATGCAAATGTACTTTTTCAGCTTCTAATTTTATAAAAGCTAAACACAGGTCAAATATTTCCAGTGAAAAGTTATAGCACAAATTGAGATATGCCGTAATTGTAAAGTACACCAGATTCCAAATACTCAATACGAAAAAAATGTAAAATATACCATTCATTTTATACTGATATGGAAATGATAATATTCTGGATATATTATTATAGGTCACCAGGGTGCCGTCTCTGCCCCGGTCTGTGGGATGAAAGGAGGGCTGTTGGAGATCCTCTAATATGGTCACTTCATTCCAAGGGTGAGGAGACTGAACCCAAGAAGATGAAAGCTGTTCTAGTTAGCACAAGAGCTAGAGCCAAGTGTTGCTTCCTGACACCTACTGGAACATGCCATCTCTCAGCATTAGGTGACAGTAAATATATGCCAATTGGGTTTGATTTGAGAAGAGAATGGATCACCTTATAGGAATCATGCAACCTGCACCTACCCCAGGATTTCCGAGCCTCCCTTTGCCAGTACTGGGAACCCATTCTAAGAATTTGGGTGGGGGCCAGAAAGCATCCCATGCCATCACAGGAATCCCCGTGGCTTCTATTCCAAAAGACCTGAAACTCTTAAAATTATTTGTTCAAGGGTAGGAAGAAACACAAAGATGCCTTTGATTGGCTTGGAGAGTGAGGAAGAGGCCATGGGAGACCATGGAAAAGCAGTGCTGGGGCTAAGGGGGAGAAAGATGCTCTTCAAGGTCCAATCCTGAGCCAAGTGAAGGGGGAAAAGGCCCAGGCACCAACCTGGAGTGACTGGCAGCCCCTGGTGGGGTGGGAGGACCCACAAGAAGGGTGGGAGAGGACAGGTGGGGCTGGAGAAACAGGGAAGGGACAGAAGGGCCCACCTCCAACAGCTTGCTTCTAACACAAAGGAAAACGAACCTCCTGATTCATGTGGGCCCTAGACAATTGTCATACTTGAAACACAATCTACAAAATGCTTCCCTCCAACCTGTCCCCATATGTAAAATTTTACCAAATAAAACCATTCACACCCCCATCCAAATGTACCAATCCGAGCAAAATATAGTTAGTAACAAAGAAAGGCAATTTTCTTATTTTATGATTCATAGGCAATCACAGAAAAAGCTTTAATATGTTTAATTAAATACAGAAGCAAATTCCTAGTGTTGCCAGAGAGTTTGCTTGCCTGCCCTTGAACAAATTAACAACACCTGTTTGCAAACAAAAGCATTGCCAGAATTGAGTCCAACCCTGCATTCTCTTTTCAGGACTCTATTCATCTCTTTTGTATACCATGTCTAACACATAGTAGGTGTTGAATAAATATCTGTTAACTGATGAGGTGCTCTTTAATCCCTATCTTTTATTTCCTGACCCTAAACTGGATCTTGATCCATGGGGAAAAACATCCCCACCCATCCATTCCTAGAGGAACCCAGTCCCCTTCAATAGCCTCTGAAACACAACATTGGTTTAGAGACACTTGCCTGAGGGGAGTGACTGAGGGTTTCAGAGAGAGAAACAAGACAGGGCACAGCAATGAGGTAGAAGGAAAAAGATGCCGAGTCGGAGAGTAACAGAATGAGACAGATTCAGAGATGGAGAAACTGCAGGAGACAGGGACAGAAAAATGAAGCCGAGAGACTTAAAACTCACATAGTTGGAGATAAAGAGATAAAAGGGTTGAGTGAGAATAGTAATCTTGAAACTTCTCTGCTTTCATGTTTTGTGGGAGATAATGGCAGAGAGAGGGGAAGACAAGGCATGAGCTTAAAGAGATAAAAGGAAGGTAACCGAGACAGATGGGTGGGCCAGGTATGCCCGTCCATCTCTCCATCTGGCCTGGGGCCCTCCTCCTACCCTGGCCTCACGCGCAGGGCCTCCTGACTGCCTCCAGCCCCGCATGTGCTGCGCTCCTAACTCCAGCCGCCTCTCCCCCCACCCCCACCTACACCTCTCTGACCCACTCTGCAGGCCCAAGTCCTCTCTCCCCGACATCCCCACGCAGCATTCTCGCTGCTGCAGCCCACGCACAGGTCGCGCCACGCCCGCGTCCCCTGCAGGACGCCCACGCGTGGGCGCTCACGGGAGCGCATCTTGTCTCCCAGGAGAGCCGTGCCTGTCACGGCTCAGGCCCTCCCCCACGTACTCCAGTATTCCCCGCGACGCCAGCCCAGCGCTGGGTCTTACTGAGGGCCGCGGCCCGCCGAGTCCCTAAGCCGTGCCCGCGGGGCAGCCGGACCGTCCGCGCCAGCTCCCAGGAGGCCGGCCACGCCGCGGCCATCCCCTGTGCTCCCGCGCCCCCTGCCGGCCGGGAGGGGACCTGCAGGCAGGCCCGCGCCGGCGGCCGCGGAGTCCGGCCCGGGGAGGCTGGCGAGGGCACCGCGGCCTCACGGGTGGCCGGGGCACCGTCCGAGGGCTCGGAGGAGGGCGGCAGGCACAGCCGGGATCCGCTGCCGTGTTCTTAGGCGCCGGGGCACACCCCCGAGCTCGCTCAGAGCTTCTCGTCCAGCTCCAGGCCCTGGTTGTCGCGGGCGCGGCCGCGGACGGGGGCTGGGCTGCCGGCCTGCGTCTCGCTCAGGTAGTTCTGGATGGCCGAGGCGCAGTCCAGCCGCTCCATGACCGTCATGAGGTAGTGCAGCTCCTGCAGGCTGCCGTTCTGCTCCTCAAACAGCTCCAGGATGGCCGCGGCCGGGCTGCGCTGGCAAGACAGGAACCTGGCGGGGAGGTGAGGAGGAGGGAGCAGCGGGGAGCTCGTGCCCTGCTCCAGCCCCGCTGGGCTGCAACACGCCCACACCCTGCAGCGCTCCTCGTCCTCCTGCGCTAGTCCCCTTCCAGGGGACTGGGGTGGCCCAAGGCCCCAGAACTTTGAAACCTGAGATTGTCCTGTCTTAGAGGCTAAGTCGCTGGCCCTATTCCTCCCTAGGCCTCAGTTTCCTCTTACAAAGCTGAGGGCTTAGACGAGAAGACTTCTAAGGCTGCTTCCAGCTCTGATGATCTGTAATTGCCTGCTCCCCCTCTCTCACCCCAAATACACTCCTTGCCTCACCCTGGCTTCCTAGCCTCCTAACTGCCTCCCTCCTTCCTCTCTCCCAGACCACATCCTGCCCACCCCCAAGGAAACAGTTGCCCTAAACCATGGCTTTTTATCATGGCCCTCCCCTGCCCAAAAACCTTCCAGAGTCCCTTTCACATACTAACCGAGCCCACGTTCCTGACTTTCTGGCTCATCCACCTGGTCTTGCCCTGCCTTGCTGACCTTTCCCTCCTTCTCCCATCCTGAACCTCCTTGCCTCCAGCTTGTCCCTTTCCCACCTTGCACACACCACACCCACAACCACTCCACCTCCACTCCTCCCTCAAACAGAACAGCTGATGGCCCTTTCCCCATCACCTCCTCCTTGAAGCCCTTTCTAATTCCCACCGCACAGGTGGAAGAGACCATTCTGCACCTCTCAGTCCAGACTTCTAGCCACAGCTCCCACAGTTCATTAGTATTCTTGCTTCAGCTATTGCATGCCTCTCTTCAACATGTTACGCAGTATTGGATACGTACAAAAAGGCACAGGAACATTTGCTTTTATTTTTTAGGTTCTCTGTACCTCTTGCTAGAGTGTGTGCTCCTAGAAGCTGGGACCATGTCTCGTTCATTTTGTATCCCACTGCTTATCACAGCCTCCAGGACACAGTAGGCACTTGATAAATGCTTAAATAAATGAATGATTTTAAAATCCACCCTGTTTTCAGGATCCAGTTCTAGCCCCATCTCCTGCATGAAGTCTTCCCTGAAGTCTTCCCTCTCATTGCACTCAGTCTGGGTTCTGGGGCTTAGTGCAGGATTGTCCTCTTACTGATTTCTTTGTGGGTTCCTTGACAGGGATCATGGCTGCATTGCCACCATTGCTGCTAACACTTATTGAATTAACATGTGCCAAGTACCCAGCTACATGCTTTACACACATTATCCCATAATCTGCCATTCTATTCCTCGGGGCACAGTATGGTAAGCACTCAATATGTACCCCATCATTTGCATGTTAACTGATTTACTGTTAAATATTTATTGAGCACCTACTATGAGCTGAGCATCATTCTAGTACTAAGGATACAGTGATAAAGGAAAGAGCTGCCTTTTTACAGGGAAAAGGGTAAGGAGTAGCCATTCTCTGATTTTAAGTCACTTCCTTATCTGTGCTCTGGTCCCCAAATTGTCTGAAGAACTCTCCACCCTCCTCTCCCATCCATAGACCTTGCCTCTCTTACCGGATTTTCATGCCGCAGAGCCCCAGGTGAGAGGCCAGTCTGCGCCAGTCATTGCCCGTGATGCTATTTGGCTCCAATAACATCTGCAGCTGCTCAAAGAGCTCTGGGGGCAGCCTGAGGCAGGGGGAAAAGTATGTTCTTGGAGGAAAGGACCAAAGAGACCCAGTGTGGTTCTCCCTCCCCACCCCAGCGCTGTGCTCACCCTGTAAGTGCCAGGGCAGGAATCCCAACATCCCCCAGGCAGCAGCCCAAGCAACCACCATCTCACCTATTGCATGGGGGTGGCTGGGAGACAGGAGGTGGCGCTGCCCAGGGTTCCTCCTCTGATGCCTGGAATCTGAGGATTTCCATATACTTGGTCTCCAAGCCCTGCATCAACAGAGGACACACTTAGAGGGCATAAAACATACCCCTGAGTCAGAAGCTGGGGTCCTACATCCATTCCTCATATTTCTCCTCCAGCTTGTCACCCAGAGCCACTTTACCAGGATATATAAGCCCACCTCACCCTCTACCTTATGCTTCTCTGATCTCAGAACCCCACTTTCAGCCTTAAGTTTTCCCACTGAGCTCTTTGGAAACTGGGACATGAGGCCCAAACAGGGTGCATCCTAAGCCACAAGGAGCAGTCCTGGGTGGGGTTGTAGGAGACAGCAGGAGGTCTTCCAATAACAGACACTGAACTCAGGCATTTATGCCCCCTGCCCTCCATTCCAACTTTCCCCAGTTCTTCTCCAGTGACAATCTGAGGGTATCTGCCTACCCTCTACCAAGATGCCACTATGGCTCCCCCAGGCTCTCAACCCTGACTTCATTTCTTCCTTTGGTGCAGTGGGAGGAGGGGAAGGATACCTGACTCTCATCCCATCCATTCAGTACCACCTCCCTATAATAAATGTACAAAACATCATCCCTCAGATGTAGACAATTAGCCTAAAAAGAAACCATTCTGTTTGATGTCCCAGTTCCTCTGAGTTGGGAGAAGGAGTTAAACTAGGGTTTGGTTCTTTAACCTCCTGATGGAGTCATCCATTGATAGATAAGAGAGAGTCAGGGATGGAGGGTAACTTGGAGGCCAGATGGTCTGAGCCCCTCAAAGAGCTGGTATGGCTGCTCTGTGAAAAGTGCATCTTCTCCTACTTGATTATATGATTATGGACCGTGCTTAAGGGCACCAGACCCCACACCCACTTTATCCAGGACTCCTCCTAGGTTCTGCCCTTCCTCTGCCCCTCAGCATCAACTCACATCCTGGTAGGTGTGCATGGTGACTATGATCTCATTGGTTAGTGCCGAGCAGTCCTCGTTCTCATTGGCTACAAAGAGAAGGTGAAAATGTGGCCGGTGAGTGTGGAAAAAGTCTGGGATAGGAACATAAGTCAAGGGACTCTACAGTAAAACTTGGGGAATCTGAAGACACTGGAGCCAGACATGCCTTTCTCTATGCCAAGATCTCTGTGGCTCTTGGCCTTCCAGAGAAGGTCTGTGTGCACGGCTGCCTGAGGCCTGCAGAGCTCCAGGGCCACTGGCAGGGGAGGGGAGAGGAGAGGAGAGGAGAGGGCAGGAGACACACGGGACTCCTGGGCTACCTGCTTTTCTCCGGAAGCAGAAGGAACGGAAGGGGCACTTTCCATGCCAGATGTGGAGATGGGGGACCAGCTGGCAACTGCTGTCATCCACGTTCTCCCAACCTGGGGAGCAGGCAGAGAACAGAGGGCCTCAGAGAGTGGGACCTTGCACAAGTTTTAAGGAGGCTATAGGGAGGCATGAGGACAGAGCAAAGGTAGGAACATCTCAAGTGGACGGGAATCCCCAGAGCCTGGTGGGGAACCCCAAGAGTGGCCTTGCTTCTTCCCACACACTACCTCCATGCACAGCATGCAGATCCCCCCATTACCCTCCCATCCCCCACCCCACCCCCAGAAGCAGCCATGCATGTGTGACCTGGCCACACCACACAGATGCAGTGGGCCCCATAGCCAATTCCACAGCCCAGGCCGTAAAGGAAAGCGGGCCAAGCAGAGAAGACTGGGAAGGCCTCCTCCCAAAACCAGCTCCACCCAGTGGACAGTAAGAGTCTCCCCCTCCCTCCCTGCTCCCTCTGGGTATAACACCTCTCCTCCCCACCTCCCACCTGGCATCATCCTGTCCTGGGGTGGGTGGCAAAGGCTGAGTGGGCAGCCAAATAGACAAAGCCTGGGGGCTCCTAGAGACAGCAGCCGAAGCCAGGGCTCTCCCTGAGGCTGCTGCTGGCCCAGGAACCTTGGAAAGAAACTTGGAGTTCCCCAATTTTCAGCCCAGGGAGAGGCCCTGAACTTGCTTTCTTGTGGGGCTCCCTATGGCCCTATTCCCCAGCCCCCGCGCCCCCTCACCCTCTGAGATGTACTGGAGTTTCAGGCACTGGTCGCCTTTGGCCCCGGTGAAGTCAAAGAGCTGGCAGGGCCCGCGCAGGCGCCCTCCGTGGGGCTGCTCGTTGGTCAGGGCCCACTGCAGGGCGCAGGGCGTGTTGTTCAGGAAGTAGACTCGCAGCTGCAGGTGGGTCTGCCCTGGCGCCAGAGGAGAGCAGAACACGGCCAGCTGCAGCCATTTTCGGGCTGCCCGCCCCGAAGGTGCCTCCAGCACACAGGTGTAGAGGCTGCGGAGGGAGACGGTGGCAGGGACCCAAGCTCAGCAAGGCTGAGACTCCAGCACACCTACCACCAGGCTCCTGCCGTGCCAAGGACCTTGTTGGGGACCTTCGAGGAGGCTAGGAGAGCACTTTGGGGGAGTGCATATAGGGAGAAACTGGTGACGGGGGGTATAAAAAGTGTGTCACAGTGACTGGGGACTGGTGACCGAGGGGGAGGAGAGCCAGCAGGGGAGACAGGGAAGGTGGGCTCAGGGTCACTGTGTTTGGGAGGGCTCCCACACATGGCCCTGTACTGCTAGTCCATGGGTGGCAAGGAGACTGGGAGACAGAGGACCTGAGATTCTAGAAAGACAAAGAGATGGAGGACAGAGATGGATTCAAGTCTTAGAGAACTGGAAGGGACAAACTGCCCTAGACAGTTTGAGGACAGTACTGAACAGAGGGACAGAGTAGAGAGAGAGAATTTTAGAGAGGCAGAGGTGGGAGGGACAGGAGAGACGGGTTGAGGCAGACACTTCCAGACAAGCAGAAGACACAGTAGGGTGCATAGTCCTGGGCAAGGCTGGAGTGAGACAAGCTGCCATGGACACTAGAACAGAGGGACACGGGGGTCAGGGATTTGCAGGCCATCTTGGACAGATAAAAGAGTTCTATATAGAGGGATAAGGAGGAGGCAGGCAGAGAGATAGAGTCAGGAAGACAGGCCAATGGGCACGTGCCTACCTGAAGTGGGAGAGGTGGATGTGACACTCATCCCGAGAGGCATGGGCCCCTGACCGCCCCAGGGGCTTCCAGGCCTTGGCGTCCAGCAGGTTGGTGTTGCTGCTGTAGGTGCGGGCGTGGCCAGGCTGCTGGGCACAGTGTTTGAATGTGAGGGTGCAAGGCTTCAGGAAGGAGGCCCCGTGGGGGCCACATGCCACCACAGGGCTTACCAGCCCCTGGGCTCGGGATAGCGACGGGGCGTCTGACAGGTCCCACACCAGGATCAAAGACACGCGCTCCTGCCGGCCCACAGCCACGGCACCTGGGAAGAGAGAGAGCTGAGATGGCCTGGCAGGCAGGCAGGCACACCCCTGTCACTGTGGAAGACGAGGTGGGGCGGGAGCCCAGGAGAAAGGGTGTTCAACAGGGCACACGGGGAGGCAGAATGGAGCTGTGAGCTGATTTGCAGTGTGACCCTGAGCAGGTCACTCCTCTTTCTTCCAGGGCTGCTGCTAGCCTGCACAGCACTTTGTGTGACTTGGCAAGAGGTGCTCTTTCTTCCTTTTCCTGGAGAATTAGCATAGCATACTGATTCATTAGAACAAGGCACTTTACTTCCACCTGCCAGGAAGTTGTCCTAAAAGCTTTGTAGTATGTCCATCTTTGGAGTCAATAAAGCTATACTAGAAACATAAACAATCTTCAAAATTATAAAGATGTCTATGAATGATGCTTCTTCAGATATGGTGCCCTAATGTACAGCATGAACAACTGTATGCTGGGAAGGGAGCCGGGGAGCTGTTACCTGGTGGGATGAGCAGGGAGATGCCCATATCCTGGAGCATCAGGCAGCCACCCCGGTGATCTACCTCTCGAGCCGAAAACACCAACAGTTTGTGCATGAGCCGACGGATGACAGTCTGGCCTTGAGTGGGTGTGTGCAGCTCCTGGTAGAAGGCAACCATCTCTGGCAGCGTGGCTGGCAGGCCCTGCCTTGGGGCCTCGTTTTCTGGCAGGGGGACAGGTTGGGACTCTGGCTCCCGTTGGCCATCTGGCTTCCTGCTGATCCCCAGCCGCCATCTAGGACAATGCCATCGAAGGCACTGGGCCAGAAGGAGGACACTTGCCACTGGGACCCCTACCAGCAGTAGGAACTGAGAAGGTTGGAAGGAACTCTCCTGGAGGCACATCTGCCTGGTCGCTGGGTGCTGTGGCTCTCCTGCACTTCTGTGCCAGCCAAAGCCAAGGGCCTGGGGGATAAAAGGGGTCAGAGCCAGGTTAAGCCTTTTCAAGTTGTAGAGGTCAAGACTTGGCTTCCATGTGACTGCAGTGAGGATTAAGTTGTCTTCATTCCAGCGTACCCTGCACACCCCAGTCTCATCAATTTCTTTAACAAAACTTCCTCTCTCTCTCTCTCTCTCTCTCTCTCTCTCTCTCAAGAACCTACCATGCCTCTCCATGACCTAGTATAGTACATAAAGGTAAGCTCCCCTGAGGCAGAAAGAGCTTGGGTTTGGAGTTCAAGGACATGAGTTCAAATGCCACCTTGGTCACTGTGGCTGGGTAAACTTGTCATATTGCTTAAGGTACCTCAATTTCCCTCATCTGTCAGAATATCATCTGTCATGATCTACATGTGCCGATATAGAAAAATCTATAAGGGGAAAAAGCAAGTCACAGAGAGATCCTTTGATCTCAAACATCCTCTGATCTCATCAATATGAAAAACAAAACTCTATTTATATATTTACGGGTGCATACATGTAAATGCAAATGTATAGAGAAAGATCTGGAGCAGTGGTGTACAATAAAAATATAATGCAAGCCACACATGCGATTTTAAATTTCCTAGTGGCCGTATTAAAAGTAAGAAAAAAAACAGGAGAAATTAACAATATATTTTCTTTAACCTAACATAGTCAAAATGTTATTTCAACAGGTAATCAATATAAAATTATTAATGAGATATTTTACATTTTTTTCATATAAAGTCTTTGAAATCCATGTATATTTTACACATATGGCACATCTCACTTGAGACTTGCTGTATTTCAAGCACTCAGTAGCCACGTGTACTACTGAGTCCTATCTTAGCCATCGTGGGTCTGGAAGGATACACCACCCAAACTATTCCCATTGGTCACGACTAAAAGACACATGGAGAGGGTGGAAGATGTGAACAAGAATTCTGAATTTTCTTAAACTCTTTTTGCTGTACTCTGAATTGCTCACATCAAGCATGTATTTTGTATTAACTTTGTAATTCCTTTTAAAAGCTACTAAAAGTAAAAAAAAAAAAAAAAAAAAAAAAAAAAAAAAAAAAAAGCCTCTCAGGTGACAGTGAGGATGGCGTGAGATCATGTGAACCTGCGGATACTAAAGCACCATCCAGATGTGTTTGTTTATGAATGCCCTTCCTTCTGCCAGAGCGGCCTGAAGGTAACTCACAGGATACACAAAATACAAGAGTAACAAAAGTTAAAAGCAGAAGCAAAAAGAAAGGAAGAAAAACAAAGGTGGGGCTGCAGGGAGGCTGGAATGAGGCAGGGAGGAAGCATACACTACTGGCCTGCTCACCTGGTCTCCTGCGGGGCCACAGGCTGAGACTCTCAGCAGCCTCCGCCCCCTCCTACCTCTCCTCTTCCAGCCCCCTTAATTCCCAACACCTCACACTCCGGCCACCCTGGCTCCCCACGCCTAGTTAATTCTAGCCTCTGGCTTTCACTCTCGCTGTTTTCTGTTTCTCCCTCCCTTGCTCTTCCCGCCCGCTTCATCTGCCCACCTGCGCCCCTCCTGTTCCACAGCGCCTCCCCCTGGCGCACCGGCCTTTGACAGTCTCACCACTCCCCTAGCTCTCTCTCCACAGCCATCCCACCACACTGAGTAACTCCTGATTATGTGCTGTCACGTGTGGCTTTTCCACTCAAGTGAACATTTTCTGAGCATCGCTGTGTGTCAGGCACTGTGGGAAGTTCAGCCCTGCCAAAGATGACGTCTTATTCTGCTCTCGGGGAGCTTCTGAGGGGCTGCGATTCATTCGCTCAGTAGCTGACTTCCATGAGGCACAAGTCCTCCTTCAAAGTCCTCGGAGGCCCCTCTGTTTGACTCACTAAGGTCCTCCCCACTCCCCTCACTCGCAGCACCCACCTGCAGCTGAGGCTGTACCTGCCTTCTTCTTTCGTTCCTTGGAACCCACGAAAACTAAGCCCCCTTCCTAGCTCCTCCCGGACAGGGGCAGAAGCTCCTCTGTGTCCTCAGGATTGAAGACTGAGGCCGGATCTCTTTCCTTCATTGCCTTGCTGAAAATGTGGGCAGAAAGCAGAGGTTTGGCATTGTTCCCTTTGCCTTAAAATCCAGCCCTGCGGACAATGCACCAGCCTTCTTTAGCTAGGGCTCTTGCAGGGCATACAAGAGCGAATCCGGTGAGTGGGCAGTGGCCCAAATCTGTTGAGATGGGGGTGGAGTAGCAAGCTACCCCTTATGCCTCATTCATTCTTTTTGGTCCTTCCACATTAGTAATAGTCATAATTCTAACTATAATTAATAATAATAATATGGCCAACATGCACAGAGCTTTACTGTGCGCCACGCGTTAAAACACTCTACATGGCTTATCTCACTTAATGCTCACAGCAGCCTTATGAACTACACATTATTTTTATCTCCATTTCACAGATAAGGAAGCCAAGTTTTCTCCCCACAGTGAGGATGGATGGGGGATTATTAAACAACTGAAGGCAGGAAGGAAAGATGAGCAGGAATGATAACGACTTCCAGAAACACCCCCTTCCTCTCCCACCACTTCTTTTTTCCTAGGTCTCTTCCTTCCCTGCTCTAGAATAAATGAAGTGGAGCAGAAAGAAGCAAAAATAAAGTAAAAATAAATAGAAGGAACTAAAGGCACATCCTCAGTTCCACAGTGACGCCCCCTACCCCCTGCCTACCAAGGCACCAGGGGCAGGGGATGAGCCAGCTCAAGTGAAGAAAGGAGGGGCCCACTCTGTTTCTACAGCAACCACCTTCCTGGGGCTGCCAAAAGACCAGAGTCCAAATCCCCTGCACCACAGTAGGTGGTACAGTGGTGTCCCTTTTCCCAGCCTTCCAAGCTGGAGCAATTAGCATGCACCACTTCCAAAGCCCCACTGAGCCTCTCTCCCAGGGGAGCCCATTCTTTTACCTGGCCTGAAGCAGGTTAACTCCTCCCCCAGCTCAGCCTGGGGTCTCCCAGGCTGACAGCTCTTCCAGGCTTCCCTAACCCTTGTGCTATCCTCCCCCTGGCTGCAAGAGGGGAAAGCTTCCCAAGTTTTGCTGAGTGGGGTCTACAGTACTGTAGCCATTCAAGTGTGGATTGGAGCCTCCCAGACCCATGCCTGGACTCCTCATTACCACTCCTCCAGGTGTCTTGTCCCAGCCCCCAGGTTAATCTGGGTAGCAGTTCCCCCAAAAGGAGGGCCCTGTAGAATGCTGCCATCACCTGTCCCTAGGCAGTTGCCTCCTCCAGCACAAAGGTCTAGACTCCTGCTGCAAAGTTCTGCCCGTACCCTTTAAGGAAACACTCAACCCTTCCCTACCCATTGGTTCTTGCAGTGCCTTCCCAACACCTGCTAGATCTCCAGCGATTGCAGGACATAAAAAGTACTGGGATGGATGAGTCCATATGTAAGTAATGGGGAGCATTCATTAGCTCAGTATATATTTCCACAGGACATAGAATCTTATGCCCAGTCCTCACACCCATCCCCAGTGGCCCCTCCCCAAATCCCGTTTTCCTCCCCTCCTCCAGCAGAGGGTCCCCACATTCTGGCAGGCGGGCTGAGCTGGCCTGGCTCCTCCCCTGAGCCCCAGACTATGCCCACCCCACCCCCAGCTGCCCCAGGGGGTGCTCACCTTACCTTACCGTCTAGGTGCTCTCAGGAGCTGCTAGCTTGTGTGGTTGGTTCCTCCCGTGAGAAACAGAGAAGTCAGCCAGACCCAGTTGCCAGGCCAGCAGACAAGTGGAGGTGGGTGGGGATCTGGGCGGGAGTGGCCTGGCGCTTCCTGGCAGAGAATCCTGCCTCTCAGCCACCCTAAAGACGGGTAGGGGAGAGTGTCCCCAGCTGTTGGCAAAGTCCAGCCGAGACAAGGGAGTGGCTGAGGATCCCAAAAGTCAGTGAACTTGCCTGTCTAGGTCTGGAAAGGAGGAGAGGGGGAGGGAGACAACCTAGGTGCAATCGCTGCACCTTGAAACCCCTCCCAGCCATGCCTCCAAAAGAAGAAAGAACCCCTCCCTACAGTGCCCTCTGCTGGTGCGTGGCTGTCCCCAGCCAGTGGCTATTATTAAAGTGGCAGAAGATAAGAAGAGAACCTTAACAAGAGATTCTTAAGCTATAATGTACACAAGAATGACCGGGGGGACCTTGTTAAAATGCAGGCTGTGATTCTGTAGGTCTGGGGAGGGGCCGAGAGTCTGCAGCTCTAAGAAGCTCCCCAGTGATGCCAGTGCCGCTGGCCCAGGGAGCTTAGTATCTAGTTCCACCCCCTTCCTGCAACTCGCACGATGCTAGTGTCTTTGGGATGCCCCCGTATCTTCTCCCCACTCAGCGCTCTTTCCACTCCCACACTCAGAATTGAAGGGGCACTGCCCCTTGGGGGAGAGCTGAACTTGGGGCCATCTGCCATCCTGAGTCCCTAGATACTCTGCCCAGGAGATAGAGATGGCACCACTGGATTGAAAGCTCCCTATGGAAAGGGATTTTTTCCATCTGTTTTCTGCTGTCTCCTCAGTGCCTGGTATAGCCTGATACATAGTAGGTGTTCAATAAAGACTTCTTGAATGGAGGAGTGAACCAGCTGAGAGGGAAGAGGGTGCATTTTGGATCCCGACGCCAGCATACAACCCAGGTGAGCCACGTGTTGTCTGTGTAATCCCAGACAAGGTACTTTGACCCTCTGGGCCTCAATTCCCTTGTCTGTCAAATGCAGATAAAAATATCCACCTTGTGTGGGATACTAATTGCCATTATTGAGCCAATGAATATAAAGTGCCTACCACAGAATGGCTGCTGGATAAATGGTGACTATTATCAGCATGGTGTGGCCTCTGCAGTTGAGGAACCTTGGTGAACTCCCCCAGAACCCCACTTATCATCTCCTATAGAAAATAAGTAACTTCCTCTGCTTTCATCTCGGTTAATGATTCTCTCACCTCTTGTCCCTGACTGCAGCCCCCTCCCCTCTCTGCTTCTTCCCTGGTGGAGGTGAGAGGGTGGGATAAACTTCCCAGGGGAGCTCAGTTCCCCAAAGTGCTGAGCTGTAGCAGAGGAACCAGTGGAGAGTGGGCAACCTGAGAAGGAGGCCTCATGTCTAGAGGACCAGCAAGGAAGAGGTGCTCAGAACTTTGATAGGGAATGAGGAGGGGGGTGTTCATCTCTGTTGGACGACAAAGCTGAGTCACACAAGAGGCTGGACTTTGCCAACAGACAGGGACACCCTCCCCTACCCCTCTCTAGGGCGGCTGGGAGGCGGGGCTCTGCCGGGAAGCACCAGGCCACTCCTGCCCAATGCCCCACCCACCTCCACTTGTCGGCTGCCTTCTCTGAGTCACGAAGTCCTAGGGGTTTGTGAAAGGTCTGACAAGCTAGAGTCCAAGTCATGCCAACCAGGAGGCTGTAACCAGGGGCTGTGTTCACGGATCATGAACTCACTTCCAAGGCCGGTGCTTGCCTCATCTGGCGACAATCCCAGTTACAGGAAGGCTCTGGAGGAATCTGAGGGCCCCTACCCACGGACACAGCTGGTTCACAGGATGCAGAGGCCACAGGCATCATTAGCATCGTAGCCTGGGCCTGCCTGAGCTGTCACTGCAGGCCCGGGTCTCACAGTGTCAAACCCTCGCCACAACCCCTCAAACATTCCATCGAGGGCTACCCTCCAGAGGCCAGGCACCCAGAAGAGTCTGGCAGACCAGGAAGAGCCTGTTGAGGGGAACCCTTTGGGGCCACATAAGCCAGTGTCACTCCCGTTGTCACTATCTGAGAAACGCAGACCAGCTGGGAACCCCGATCCACCCTTCTTCCCACCCCCACCCTCCCCTGCCTTCCACACATCACATATGATCAGGCACCCGGCCTGGGAGGTGTGCTGCCCGAGGTAAGGAGAGGAC
This sequence comes from Cheirogaleus medius, assembly GCA_008086735.1. Taxonomy (NCBI): domain Eukaryota; kingdom Metazoa; phylum Chordata; class Mammalia; order Primates; family Cheirogaleidae; genus Cheirogaleus; species Cheirogaleus medius. The sequence continues at coordinate 8,927,297 of VBSM01000361.1, forward strand.
AGGCCTGGGAGCAGGAGGCACTGGGAATGGCGGACAACAGGAGAAGAGGGGATGGGGTGGGGAGGGATGGAGAGGGGGCCTCCAACACTGGGCAGAAACAGAAAAACAGAGATAGGCAGACAGGTGAGCAAATGGACCATGAGGAGCAGAGAAAGACAAGTGGAAAGATGCACAGGCAGGTACGCTGATCAGCACTGTCCCAGGACCCTCCAGGACCAGTGTCCCTGACCCTTGACAGAAAAAGATAGATTAGGCAATCAGTCCAGAACACCGAAAATAATCAGATTTTTCTCCCTTTCAAATCCCATCAATCATGGCGGGGAGGCTGAAATATCATGAGCAAATGAGAAGAATGATATTGGGCAGGGGCCTTGGTTGGAGGAGGGCCTATACATTTATGCTGTCTCTCATGCAAATGACATGCAAAGCAAAATGCAAATGAGCCTGGATGCTTATTAATCTAAGACCAGGCAGTTGTTTCCTTGAGAAATCAGGCCACAAGAAATCTGGCCACTTGGGTTTGCAGCCTGACCCTATAGAAATGGAGAGACGTAGGGGCAGCCTCATTTCCCAAGGCTCCAGGGTAGAAGTGAGGTAAGGCTTCAGAGAAAGGCATCTAGGGTCGGTAGGCTGTTTGAATTTGGGCAGGAGATCAGCCTGGGTGGGTCCCTGAATGCTCCAGTCTGGTCTTGTGAGATAAGCGTGGGGCAGGTGGGCTGGCCCATTCGTGACTAGCCCCAGGACTCTCGGTGCTTCCTTCCAGGTTAGTTACTGTCAGCTTCGGTAAGACACTGTTCTCGTCAAGGGCCTGCTACGTACCTGGCCAAGTGTTGCCCACTGAAAAGGTGGTTGCACGTGGATTTGACCCCTGGGAGTCAGGTACACATGGAAGGAAACCTACTGAGAAGCAGTTACTCATGCTGGACAGTATCCTCCAAGTGCAAAATGAGTGGTGTGGAGAAAATCCATGGAAGCCACACAGTGGACAAGGCAGTGAGGGCTGGGTGGAGATGGCTCAGAGGAGCAGGACTGGATATGGGCCCGGGGGTGGCAGGGGAGGGCCTCTATAGCTAGGCCTCCTGTGAGGAGCCCAGCCAGGTTAGGTCAGGAGGTGGAGACAGACAAGGAGACACGTGGAAAGGAGTGGGGGAAGGTTCATATTAGCATGTTTCTGACTCTGCAGATTTTGCTTCCTCAAGGTGAATGCGGCTTCAAGGGGCCATCTTTGTGGTCCTTCCCCATCTGGGGCCCATCCTGGTCTGGCTGTTCACTAATAATCAGATGTTTGGTTGGTGTAAGGGCCCAAGGATGCTGTCGTGGTGCCTGCCCCACAAAGTCTTATTGCTTATATGGACAACCACCTACTCTGTCATGGGGTGAGCACTCGTCTCTCACACACGGCCCTGGTACTCGCTGGGGTGGGAACAAGTCCTCCATGTCTGAGCTACTGCCACATACTGGCAGTTGTTCCAAAGGGAAGGCATTCCTTCATGCCTCTTATGGTGGGCCCCACAGACAGAGAACCTCTGTGCCTGCCTGGGATGCCATCTAGCCCTTCTTCCATCCTCTCCAAGCCTCCCTGTCCCCTCACCCACCTCACTGTGCCCAACTCCTCCCACCAACTCCCCTGGCCCTCAAATGATGCCAAGACCTACTTGCCCACATTTCAGCCCACAAGGGTAACCAAGAGTCCTTATGCCAGAGAGCTGCCTCCATTTGCCATGGAACCCCCTCTTGCTGAGTGTTTCTGCCACCATCTCTCCACAGCTATGCCTCCTACCTGGTGTGGAATGACTTGGGAGGGGGCTTTGGGCGGCCCCTGGCCCTGCCTCTCGGCATCTATGCTGTACAGCTCACCATCAGCTGGATGGTCCTCGTTCTCTTTTTCACAGCCCACAACCCTGGTCTGGTAAGGCACACGGTGCTCAGTGGTGGATGTAGGGTAGAAGAAGGTGAAAGCACTAGGCCCCAGAAGCATAATTTAGCAGATCAATCAGAGATCAATCAGGTGCAGGCAGCTAACAGGTGGGCAGACTTCTCTGCGCTTCCATCGTGTGCAAAGAGCTCTGGGAATTTAGCTCATTCATTGTTGTGCCAGGGTGCTGCAGAAAGGTGGAGGGGCCAGTTCCCAGGACAGCCGACTGAAAACCTGCCTCTCTGCCCAGGTCCTGCTGCACCTGCTGCTGCTGTACGGGCTGGTGGTGAGCACAGCACTGACCTGGCACCCCATCAACAAGCTGGCCTCCCTGCTACTGCTGCCCTACCTGGCCTGGCTCACCGTGACCACTGCCATCACCTACCACCTGTGGAGGGACAGCCTTTATCCAGAGCACCAGCCTCAGCCCACAGGGGAGAAGCGTGACTGAGGCCCTGGGGCAAGGGAGAGGAGGGGGACGGCCAGGGTGGGGAGAAGAGTCTGTAGCCAGGGCTGTGGAGCTAGGGCTCACCCCAGTGTGGCCACCCTCCTGGGTCTCCTGGTGCCATTTTTTCTTCAAATTCAGAGAAATGGGAATGAGGGGGGGAAACTTATTTTACACTTAAATAATAAAATCCTATTAGTAACTTTGAGGGTATAATGTGAAATGTATATTTGAGTGTATGACACCCAGGGCTGCAGAGTGGGAATAGAAGCTTCTGCACCTGTGTGTGTGTACACATGAATGAACGTGTGAAGGCACATGTGGGAGGGGCGGATGCACCGGGTCACTCCGCCTGCATGCCCTCCCAACCTGGCATGAAGATTGGCAATTCAACTTTAATTACGTGAAAGACAAAATCTCTTTGAAAAGTGACATAAAAGTAAAACAGGAAAATAAAGTAAAAAAGGATATGAATCATACATGTTAAGCTTATATAATATGTATTAATTTTTATCAGATTTATTATAGAATACATAGTAATAACATATAATAGAGTTATATGATATATATGTCATGCTAAGACCTTATGTGATTATCTCTGATAAGATTATAGAGGTGGTTTTTTTTGTTTTCATACACTCACCCTTTCAATTTTTTACATCAATTAATTACTATTACAATAAGAAAAAATATTGGTGAAAAAAGGTCTGTTAAGTCTCAGGGTGCTGACAGGTGAATTCAGAGGAGCTTCTTATCGAGCCTTCTATCTCGCTTCTCTTTTTCTAAATCTTCTAAGTTACTTTTAAATATTTGTCTCCCCCATCATCTTATTTTCTTCTGTTCTTGTTTCAAAGCCCAGACAGTGGCAAAGAGTGACCACCTCCAGGGAGGCCTCCCTACATAATGCCCGCAGGAAGGCCCAGATGCCCTGCAGTAGGGGGTCTCCACTGTTGCATGGTGGGTTCACAGGGAGCTTTTAAAAATACCAACCAGATGCTTCAGGGACGAGGCCGGGCATCAGTGATTTTTAAACACCCCGGGACCTCCTCAGATGCAGCCAAGGCTGAGAACCACAGCTGAGTATTTGGAGCTTTTTTAGAAAATGCATATTCCTGACCCCTCACACAAGACCTATGAATCAGTACTTTCGACTTGGGCTCCTGGTATCTCTGGAGCTCTTTAAAGCTCCCCAGCACTTTGTCAGCTGCTCGCTAAAGTTTGAGTGCTCAGGGCCCTTTTAGCTTTGACAATTTATGGTTCTGTGAACTGAGTTTCAGGGCTGAAACAAACTGTGTCCTCTCAGGTGCAAAGCCAGCAGGGCAGCATCATTTAAGAAGGGCAGTGGCTCTTCCCAGAGCTCATCCGAGGAAAGGGAATATGCAGCCTCCCCTCCTCCACTAAGGGCGTGCTCTGCCCAGCTGGGCAGGTCACCTGCACCCCCGGAGGGCACACAGGGTGTTCCACTCATCTTTGTTTCTCCAGCCCCAGGGCAGGGCAGGATACAGAGTAGGTACTAATACATTTTTGTTGATTGATTTATTGAATAAATAAATGTACACACTGTCATACTTTATGACACCTCCCCTACTTGGACAAACTGAAGAGGAATAGTTTTGGAAACTTCTCCTGGTTCTAATGTGCAGCCAGATTGAGACCTGCTGCAGTAGGGCACTCCTTCTCAAAGTGTGCCCCAGTGACCTGGCTGAAGGTATGGACTCCAGCCCCGCTCCAGACCCATGAATCACATCATCTTAGGGAATGAGGGCAATAGGGTACAGTGGTTTGCAGTTCTGGTCCTGAAGTCAGATGAACTCGGGTTAGGTAGTGATGCTGTCATTTATTAACTAGTAAATTGGTGCAACTTTTATCTATAAATACTGACTGACAGAGGATGGGCTCGGGCAGCCACCCTGCATGAGTTCTTATCCCAGCTCCACTATCACTGTGTGACAAGTGAGCACCCCAGAAGTATTTGCCATTATCATTACCATCGTCTCATACAGGCATTATAATATTTGCTACCAATTTTATTCACATTACCAGCTAAATCTGGAAGTTAAACGAACCTCCAAGAAGATGTACCATGCTTACATCATGACTTTGACCTCCTCAGGGAAAGCTGAAGCCACTAACCCAGGGGTGGTGCCTTTATCTTAGAACTTGGCTTTAGAGAAAGCTTAATTGGGCCAGTGTCCTAAGCCCTGGGCTGGCATGACTGTCTGTTACGGCATGAGCCAAACTATAAAGGGCTTTTTGGCCTTGTGCAGAAACCCAGCTTGAAAGGGCAGGATCCCAACCTCAAATTCTTATCTTCTGACCCCAAAGTTGTCCTTAAAATCCCTGTCTCCTTGGTTCCTGGGCAAGGGGAGCCTCTAATCCCAGTCTCCCAACCTGCATGAACCTCTTGTCTTTCCCCTACCCCATTTCCCAGTTCTGGGCCCAGCCTGCAGCACACCTTGCCTTTGGCCCCTTTTTTTATCTAGAGTCGTACCTAAGTAAAGTGGGAGCAGCCCCTTGTCTTTGCCAGATGAATTCCAGGATTCCACCACCCAAATCATGTGTGTGTGCTTCTTTGTCCTGAGGCAGTATTTTTCCATTTGCCTGAGTGGGTACTCAGTGTCTGAATATGATTCCCGCATGAAGTCTTCACAGAGCTGTGCAGCTCTCCCATCCAGTGGCTGGTGAGAGAAGTAAAATAGCAAACCCAGGAGGTAGTAGATCTCATTTTATTGTATCCTAGTCCCTTTTCCTCCCCTACACCTTCATTCTTCCTCACTTTGCCAATTTCTGTAGAATGGAGACACAGAGGGGCGAGGTGAGGTGGCAGGCTGAGAGGTGCATGTCCAGTGGACAAAGGTCGGCCGCTGGGCTGAGAAGGGGGCAGAGTGCACAAAGTGTTTGTGTTGTGCATCTTCGGCCCCTCCTACCTACAGGCAGGTAGAGCTGATGTACAGGGGAAACTGAGGAGCTGACCTCCTGAATGTTGTTAGGCCTGGGCCAGGGCTCTGAAGTCTCTTTTCTTCCTCTGTGGATGGCCACCATCCAGTCTATCTTTTGGGGTTCCCCTCCATCCCAAGCCCAGTTTCAGAATCTTCCCAGAGCTCCCATTTCTGGAAATTCCAGAACAAGCACAAGACCCTTTTGTTTTAAGGATTTTACCACTGATCCTCATTAGCTCACAGGTTAGTCCGAAGCCCAACTTTGTTGGGGACTTCCTCAGATCTTAACCTTCCTCTTCTAGTTTCAGGTAGAGCCCACCAAAACATTTCTCTCCCTCCCAGACTCTTTCTGCCCTCTAGCTTCCAAGGCCCTTCATATACTTAGCCCCTCTTCCAGTATACAAGCCAGGAGAAGCCATCCTGGTCACCCAGGACCTCCACTGTGTCCATCTAAGGCCTCATCGTCCCTCTCCAAGGTCCCCTGGCCTACACAGAAATTGTCCGCTGGAAGCACCAGAACCACCCCCACTCCCACCACAGTTCCACCTGCACCTGCTCCAACACATTTCTCATCTTAAAGGCTGAAATTCTCCACTCAAAAGTTGATTGCATTAATAGTTTATTGCTTTCTCCCAGTAGGTTCTTGGGCCTTGCAAACACCACTTCAAAGAGGAATACTATTAATCACCTTAATGTGCATGATTCTTATCAGATCACTTTCCTCAAAGACTGAGAGTGCCAGCCGCAGGAGTCGGGCAGTGCCGTAGCAGCGGGGCAGTGCCAGGAGTGGCTGCTGGAATGGAGGACTGTGGTGACCAGGACTAAAGTCCGGGTGTCACCATTTTGCCCAGGGCAGCGTGTCCTGCATGGCAAGGCAAGCGTTGTGTCCTGTACAGAAGAAGACTGAAAACCCTAGCCTGCCCTGTGATTCTGGTGCCTTCTCTAATCCCAGCCCCAGACTCTGGGAGACCCTTGGCCCCCTTGCCCTTTCACCAGCTAAGGCCGCTCAAAGCCCTGGACACCCCGTGTTTATGTCAACAGAGTGGTTGCCAGAGAGGGCAGGCTCCCGCCCGCCAGGCCTGTTGTTTGTGTACCTTGTCTCAGTAGTGACCAGAGGGGCAGGCACGCCTGGGCTGGGTCTCTGGGGCAACGTGCTGTTGGGGTCCCAGCTGTCCCTGTACGTAAAGCACCATTCCATCAACGTGCCCCTGAGGTATCTTCTTTCAGAGTGAGAATTTAAACTTTCCTCTGGTGAGGCTTCTATTTCCACTGGCTCTCTCCCGGCCTCTCTGCTCCCTTCCCAGTGAGGGCAGCTCCACATCCCACCAAGACCCAGGGAACAACCAACGTGCCCGACCCTGTCCTCTGATATGACCATGGCAGATGGGACACGGGGAGGCAGGCTGCAGCATATTCCAGGCCTAACCCAGCTCCTTCCAGTCACTGCCGCCCTGATAGAAGGGCACAGAGGCCTGCAGAGACAGGCTGGGAGAATTCTGTTTTCAGTTTCCATCCCCACTCACCAGCTGTCTGGTTTATCTATACTGTACTCCGAACACCACACCCCTCTCGTAGACCAATTACTTCCCAGACCTGTTCTCCCTGCAAGAACTCCTGAGCCTCCTCAGCTTCTGCTAGTCCCTTTCTTTCCTCTCTTCCCTCAGAGCCTGGCCTCAGGGGTCCTGGCAGGGACTGAATGGCGAAGGGGTTAACAGCATGACTCTGGAAGCAAATGGCTCTGTCCTCACTAGCTGCATCACCCTGGGCAAGTCACTTAACCTCTCTGGTCCTAATTTCCTCACCCATAAAATGAGAATACTTCCTATCCCAGAAATCCTTTTGAGGAGTAAACGAATTAATTTACATGACACTTAGGCCAATGTGAGGCTGTGTTAATGTCAGCTCTCCTTGTTACTGAATTCCAGGCAGCAGAACACAGTAGGAAAAGCATGGAACTTGAAGTCCGACAGATCTGGGTTCAAAACCTAGCACTCCACTGGCTCCTTGTGTGACCTTGAACGAAATACCTTACTGCCCAGTTTCTTCCTGTGCAGGAGGGGCCTACTGATAGGGTTAACAGAGGGGATAGGGTATGCTGGCCCTAAAAAGTGTAGAGGCAGCTGTAGGGGGAGGAGTCAGGTTCCTGGCACCTGATCTCCCAGATTAGCTGCTGCTCTTGGGGCCAGCAGGGGAAACTGGTCTGACTTGGAAAGGAGAGCCGGGGACCAGCCAGGAATTCAGGCCCCCAGGAAGTGCCATAAATAGCCAGAGCAGGTCAGAGGGCCTCCAGGGATGGCAGGCTCGGGGAAGTCTGGGAAGGAGCAGTGAAAAAGGAAGCTGTCAGTCATCAGTCTGGGGGTGGGCCCAGGGCATTCTCCCAAAGGTCAAAGGGAAAACTGACCATGAGTGTGATAGGAGCAAGGAGTCCCCTCTTAAGGGAGGACCAGGCTAGGACCAGCTGTGCACCATCTATCTACTCAGCACTCCTCTTTGGGAGAGGCAGGAAATTCTCACCACACTATTCACCTGCATCCTGTGGTCTTCGCAGGCCCAACCTGCTCTCTCATTTTCAGCCCTTTGACCATCTGGGAATAGAGAGCAATAGAGAGCTCAGCCTGTCACAGGTGGGGAAACTGAGGCCCAGAGATGTTAAGTGATTTGGCCAAGATCACACAGTGAATCAGGGGCTGAGATGGGCATATGAACATGGAATGCTTTTTTGCCTCCTAATTCAGGGTTATATATGAAAGCCAAAAAAATATAAGAACATGTCCTTAGGAGGAAGCCTTTCTCAATATGCAAGGATCCATCCTCCTCACTTTCTTCCCCAAGACATTCTACATGTCCTCATTTGATCCAAGCACATCACTGTAGCTGGTCCTAGGAAGAAGGAGAGGAATATACATTTATAATGCTTCAGAGATGTTTAATCAGAGGTCGCTAGGTGCAGCCCTGATAATAAGACTGAGCATAGGCTCAGAAGACCTGAACTCATGTGATCTGATACAAATCACTTCATCTTTCTAAGCTGTAGGTCCCTAACTTGCAAAAGGAGACCAATAGGCCGGGCGTGGTGGCTCATGCCTGTAATCCTAGCACTCTGGGAGGCCGA
>VBSM01000361.1:8935807-8948530 GCA_008086735.1 Cheirogaleus medius
ATCTCTGCTTTTTTTTTTTGAAACAGAGTCTCACTCTGTTGCCCCAGCTACCACGCCCGGCTAATTTTTTCTATTTTTAGTAGAGATGGGGGTCTCGTTCTTGCTCAGGCTGGTCTGGAACTCCTGACCTCAAGCAATCCTCCAGCCTCGGCCTCACAGAGTGCCAGGATTACAGGCGTGAGCCACAGCGCCCAGCCATATCGCTGTATTCTTGATGTTTACTACAGCACCCAACACATAGAAACCCCCGATAAATGTTGATTAAATAAGAGAATGAAGTAAACTCTTTGCACTGAAAGGTTGTATGTTTGTGAGATGATAACATTCTTTGCTATCAATTATCACTGCTTTTCATTGCAGACATAGGCAGTGTTACCTCTACCCTGTGCTATATTCTCCTGGAAAAATGTCTGAAAAAACAATCTCTGGATAGAAATGCTTTTAGTAATAAGTCTAATAGGTAAGGTGACCACATAATTTATTGTGTGAACTGGGACACTTTTGAGAGTGAAAGGTGTGCTAGTGGTAATTATGCCCGCACAACAGGGAAAAGCGATTCTTATCCCAGACAAACCAAAATGTTCAGCATCGTACAAACAGCTCTGCTGTTCAGAACTCTCTGGAGGAGGGAGCCCTAAGTTTTCCAAACCATCCTGAGTCCTCTTCTCTAGTGAGACCCTTGAAAGGGAACCCTACCTTCTTGTCCCCACCATCTAACCCCATTTGTTCTCCAACTTTCTTAGATTCCTCATTTTCAACCTGCAGGTGACCCTGACCCTTCCTTTCCATTTCCCTGAGAATGTCCTAGAGTGTCTGCATTGTCCCAAACACAAAGACTTGTGACTCCTGATAAGTCCCATCATGTGAGCTGCAAAAACCGAGCCCTGCTGCTGTTCCAACCTTGGGGCTTTTCTAGGGGCCCTAGTTCTCTTTCTCTAGCTTCCAACTGGCACACTGCTTCTGCTCTTTCCCAGGTGCTCCTGTAAAAACAGAAGTCAGACCATGTGTTTCATATATTCAGAGACAGTGGCTTCCTAACTCAGAGATAAAGCCAAGGTCCTTATAGCGGAGGATAAGTCCCCAGCCTCTTTGGCACTTGGTATCTCTCTGGCCTCATCTCCTAGGACTATCCAGCCACGCAGGTGTCCTTGCTAGTTCCTCAAACACATTGAGAATGCCCCTGTCTCAGGGCCTTTGCACATGCTTTCCCCCCACTTTCCCCTTAGATATTCATATGACAAGTTTCCTTGCCTCTTTCAGGTCTTTTCTCAATGGTCTCCTTTTCAAAGTCCTTCTCTGGCCACCCTATAAAAATGTAACCCACTCCTTGACACTTCCTGTTCTCTTCCCTGCCTTTTCTCCTTAGCACTTACTAACACCAAATGGAGCATATATTTTACTTATTTATTGTCCAACTCTCTCAAGCTCCATGAGGGCAGGGATTTTCATTTGCCATGTTCTTTGCCATATTCCCAGAACTTGAAACAGAACCTGGCATACAGGAGATACTCAATAAATATTTGTTACATAAATAAAAGGCCATGAGGGCACATAGCATGGAGGTTGAATGTTTGGCCTCTGGTGTAAAAGTGTCTGGGTTTTAATCCTGGCTCTGTCCCTTATGAGCTATAGGACCTTAGACAGGACCCTCAACCCTCTGTGAGTCTCAGTCTCCCCCCACCACCACCCGTGTAACAGTTACTCCCCTGGGATAACACTGCCTCCCAGGGCTGTGGAGAGCGTTAAGTGCGATTTCACATGTAAACCACTAAACTCACTGCCTGGCCCATTTCAAACACTGAGCTTAGTAAACGGCAGCTATCGTTACTAATGGAGGTTCCCTAGGCAATCTGACATTGCATTGCCTGTTCATAACAGGCAAGTCTGCATCCACTCCCTTTGAGTCACAATTCAAACACTTCCCAAATTATCAGTTTTTATCCCATCTCTCCTCAGAACCCACTCTCCCTCCCTCCCTTCCTTCCTTCCTGTCATTTGTAGAGACAGGATCTCACTCTGTTGCTCAGGCTGGAGTACACTGGCGTGACCATAGTTCACTGTAACCTTGAACCCCAGGGCTCAAGTGATCCTCCTGCTTTAGCCTACCAAGTAGCTGGGACTACAGGCATGTACCACCATGCCCGGCTAAATATTTTATTTTTGTAGAGACAGGATCTCACTATATTGCCCAGGCCGGTCTCAAACTCCTGGCCTCAAGTGATCCTCCTACCTTGGCCTCCCAAAGTGCTGGGATTACAGGCGTGAGCCACTGCACCTGGCCAGGGCCCTCCTTTCCTGAACCTAAGTTCCCCCAATGGAAATGGCCTGGGTCTCTTTGCGACTACCCTCTGCAACACACGTCCCATCCTGCTTAAAGCTCTGAGAGGGCTTCTCTCCTAAATCTCAGGATGCCCGCCCTGTGCCCCTCTCACACTCTCCCCCAAGGGAGCTAGGAAAGTTAGGTGGGAAACAAAGGATAGAATATGAGGTAAGAGAGGAGGGAGAAGGGGAAAAGAGCAGGCCAAGCCACCCCTACCTGCCAGCTTCCTGTCTTTGCCTACTGATAAATAGGGGATACTAATGGCCAGAGTTTCCATTCCCCCACCACAGCACCCGCCCGCCGTCACTCAATTAAAAAAAGATAGAGGGAGAGGACCTGGGGGAGGGGCAGCAGGCCTTGGTTATAAAGCCCGTAGTGAGGTGGGGAGAGCACGCAGCCTGGCCTGCTGGGTCCCCTTCCCGTCATTCCCAGCCAGATTTAGCTGCTGACAGCTGCTTGGGACTCTGCCGCCAGGGCCTGGCGCAGATCTGCCACCTCTCCTCTCTCAGCAACTCCAGAGCCACAGCCCCTCATGGCCCAGAAGGAAGAGGACACTGCGGCCGCCGCGCCTGCCTCCCAGAATGGGGAGGATCTGGAGAACCTGGACGACCCTGAAAAGCTGAAGGAGCTCATTGAGCTGCCGCCCTTTGAGATCGTCACAGGGTGAGCCTTGGGTATGGGCCTGCGTACCTCTCCCCTAGAAGAGCACAGGCTGGGCCGGCTGTGGAAATCCAGGCTGGTAACTAGGGTCAGGGTGAGCCACAATGCTGCAGCAGCGAGATTACTCCTGTGGGCAAGGCAGGGATGCAGGGGACCCAGCAGCAAACCTCTAGTGGCTGTTCAGGGTGACACCTAGGACTCTCTAATCATGGGGAGGTAGGAGGAGCTCCTTGGAGACAAGAGCCCAGAGAATGAAACCTCAGGCCTCCTGGTATTGGGATAGCCACCTGCCTCTTTAGGTAGAGACTTAGTCCCAGGGAGTTTGATGAGGACAGAGGATGAAACAGGAACATTTGAATAGGGCCCCAGTCAAAGCATCCCCTCCCCTCAACTTCCCTCTTTGCTTATGAGAGCGTCTCTCCTCTATCTGTATGTCTCTAGCTCTTTCTTTCTTTCTTTCTTTCCTTCCTTCCTTCCTTCCTTCTTTCTTTTTTTAGAAAAAGAGACAGGGTCTCGCTCTGTCACTAAGGCTGGAGTGCAGTGGCGTAATTATAGCTCACTGCAGCCTTGAACGTCCGTCTAGCCGTTTCTTTAGAGCCTCCTTTTGGAGTGGAAAATCCTAAGACAGGAAAGACAGATCCATCCTTTCCCACGGCTGAGTGAGAAGCAGTTTTTTCCTTATTGAATCTTTTCTGAGTCTCTTTAGGGCCTGTCCAGATCCACCTCTGGGGAAACAGAAGTTACAGCACTGATAACACAGGGACTATAGACAGAGGGGCTGTTCTGACACCCTCAGCCACAGCCTGGAGGAACTGGGACCCACAGAAAAGGGTCTAGAGGCTCCAAAGAGGGGGCTGTGTACAAGGCCCTCTGTCTTGCCAGATTATGGCATCTCCAGGAGTAAAATCAAGTAGTCTTCCTCCTCTTCCCTCTCTATTCCAGTAGTGGAAAACCCTGCTAAATTCCTCAGCAAAGAATAAAAAAGGAGTATGTGGGGTCACATTTCCTCCCTGAGTCCAGGGTTTCCTTCATGAGGTCTCCAGTAATGCCCACGTGCAGTGTGGGCTCCACACTAACAGAAGTTTCAGGAAGAATGGAGGGATGATGCCTTCAAGGGGGAAAAGGAGCCCTGGGTGGCAATCTGGACTGGCTATTTCAAGCTTGGCAAGTGATTTTCATCTTGACCTCAGTTTATCGTTTATAACATGAGGAAACAATACTAGTTGATTCCTAAGGTCCTTTCCAGCTCAGGTATTTATTGACTTCTGAGAGAACCCAAGGGAAAATGTGAATTTCCGTTTGCCCATGCCCACCCAACTAATCTCACTCACATCCTAGGATTAAGGGAGCAGCTGAGCACAGATTAATATAGACATAGGGAAAGCCTAGGGCAACCAGGCCAAGAGAGTCGCAATTCCAGTGGCTGCTCTCTTATGGAAGGAGATCCTTTTTCTAACACCTAAGCATGCTGGTATCCTTGGTCACACAAACACGTGTACACATACATTCCACTCTGTGCGGCACTGTGATCTCCTCAGCACAGGGGAAGGTGGCCAAGAATTCAACTGTATTTGTTGAGTTGAACATGCTTTGAGGTCCCAGGACAGGGGGTCCTGAAGGGTTAAGTCCTCTGATGTAACTTACATTTCTCCAGGGCTTTCTAATCACAACATACTTTCACATGCATGAGCTCACTCAACCCTCAGCACAATGCTAGGAGAGGGAGATATATTATTGTCATTTTACAGATGGGGAAACTGAGACTCAGGGAGACTGAGTGATATGTCCAAGACTACAGAACCAGTAAGTGACAGGTCTTTTGACTCCTGCCAAGCGTCCTTTCCTCTGGTCTCTTATTCATTCTGAGTCCCAGGTTTCCCAAACAGAGTTCCACGTATCTCCAACTGCAAGGTGGTAAGAGTAAGAGGCTTCCCACAACTCAAGGCTCAGAAAAGAGGCACAGCGGGGCAGCTTTCTGAGCACTGAGAGCAGTGCAGGTGGGAGGCAGAGCCCTGTTTCCTGGCCACAAGTAACAGCTGTGGAGATCTGTCTCTTGGCCCCCTCAGGGTAAACACATGGCTTAAAATAGCCCAGAGGCACAGCTATGTCTGTGCAGGGACAGGGTAAGGGAACAGCTTTCCTCTTCTTCCCTCTCCAGATGCCCGGGAGTCAAAGGGGTCAGCAATGCAGTTTCTTTCTTAGCATGGACTCCCGCAGGGAATGGATCCATAGTGCTCTTTGTATTTGGGCCAGAGACTAGCAGAAGAGCAGGTGGCTTTGCAGGAAACAGTCTGAAGTGAGGAGGGAGTACCTGGTAGGAAGGAGAGACATACCCCGCTCAGAATGATTCTGGTTGAATAGGGTACTCAGGGCATACAAAGCAAAACTAAGCACATTAACAAAATAACATGGTGGAAAGTGCTGGAAAAAGGTCTAAAATTGCCATAGTGTGCTGCAACCAACTCTTATTGGCTTTAGAGTTGATTGTGCACATCGCTCCCTGACTCAGTGTCCAATGATGTCACCTTGGTAGCTTGAAATCTCCACAGTGGGAATATTTACGTTATGAAAATCAGGGTGTGTTTGGTTTTTTTGCTTTCTTTCTTTCAGAGAGCTGGGTGTTAAACACTTACCAGCCCGCCACTGAAAAAGAGAAACCTCTGAAAGTGAGAGGAAGAGTTTAGAAGGGTAATGCTTAAGATGGAGCTCTAAGGACACGATTTGAGGCCTGGAGAAGGCCAATACTAGCTTTAATTGAATGTCTACTGTCATCCAAAATCCGAGAGGTTGGATTACTCACTCTGATATGGAAACTAAACCTCAGAGGGATAAATCATTTGGCCAAAGCTTATAGATGGAATAGGGTGTGAACCCCAGGACTATCTGACTCCAAATCATCACACTGCATCCAAAAAAACAGAGAAGACTCTATTTTCACAAACATTTACTGAGTAATTGTTCATTTACGCCTGTTTCTCCTTTTTAACCTCCATGAGGGCATGATTTGGATTTTTTACTTCTTTCTCCCTGGCACCTAGCTCCTAATACGCACTCGATAAATATTTGTTGAATAAATGGACAAACTAATGAAGAAGCATCTATTGTGTATTAGCCAGTGGTCCCCAATCTTATTGGCACTAGGGACTGTTTTCAAGGAAGACAATTTTTCCATGTACCAGGGAGTGGGGGGATGGTTTCAGGATGATTCGAGCACATTACATTTATCGTACACTTTACTTCTATTATTATTATGGTGTAATATAGAATAAAACAATTATACAACTCCCCATATGTTGGGGACCCCTGTGTTAGGCTCTCTGTCAGACATCAGGATAGGGAAGGAACTTGGGAGGATTTCTTGAGGAGAGTAGCTCATGGATACAGGAAGATCCAGTGGTGCTAGGCTTAGATGAGAATTCTCCTGGCTCGTGCCTGCCTCTGAAAACTGCACGCTGGGGCACCGCAGTTGGTTGTCTCCCCATCTCTCCGTCCCAGTGAACAGTGACTGTGGCTCTGCCTGGCAGCACCTGGATGTGTGTTTGTCTTTGTCTATGGTTATGTTGTGTATGTTTTTGTAGAAAGCAGAACCTGCCATCAAAGAGATTATTATGGAACAGAGATAAATGGCAGATGGGGTGATTTTTCTTTCAACCACTTCTTTAGGTACTAGTAGTTTACTCTGGCCACGTGAGGACACAGAGAGAAGAGGCAGGGTCCAGAGGAGAAGGGAGAGGCAAGGACTGAGGGGCCTTTGACACCACTGTTATTGCCGTAGCCCTTCCCCCTCACCTTGGACTCTGGAGCTTGCTGGGCAGTGTGCCATCAAGAAGACAAGATAGTCCCCTGACTCTGGCCACCCTGGTCTCTACTGAGGGTTGCTGGGAGGTCAGAGCTCAGGCTAAAGACCATGGCTCCCAGGGAAAAGGGGCAAGCTCTGGGACAGCCTTGGGTAAAATCCCATGCAGTCCCATAATCTGGAACTCCCTTCTCAGCTCTAGGAAATGAGGCTGCTAGAACCCTCTGCTTCTGCTCCATACTATTCTTTCTGACTATGCTCACTCCTTGGCATCCACTTTGAAAGGAGTCTGAAAAAGGAGAAAGCCAATAATCGTGCCTCTTTCAAGCAGGTCACCGAAAGGTCAAGTGAGGGAAAACTGAAACAAGTCAACACATAATTACCTGTGAGATTTTCCAGTCTGTGGATTATTCTGGAGCAAATGTTTCATCTTAGACCAGCTTCTACTACCCTCCAGGTTGCTTCCCTTCACAGTATATTTATGCTTAGGAAATGCAAACGTTTTAACGTGAATCTGAGAAAAATATGTATTATGTTCACTCATAGCCCTTCTCCCTCCATCAAGCAGACCATCTTCCCAATTTTTTCTAGATATTTGGATTCTCCATTTCGTCCTAAGAGAAATGTAATGCCTAGTAGCCTGGGTCTAAGCAGATGAAGTGTGACTGGCCTTGTTTGCAGAAAGTATGAGGAAGTGGTGCTAAAAGACGCACTATCAGAGGCTGGAGGGAGGAAACAGGAATCATGCTGTTGGTTTCTAGGCCAGAATTGATTGGATCAGGGGGGAAAAGTCTACTACTAGTACTTCTCTCCGGACCACCACTCCAACACACTCACTCATTCTCTCTCCCCCTCTCTCTCACACATATAACTTCAGCAGTAAAGTAGTTACTGGGGTTAAGAGTAAAGGGCTACAACTAAATATGGTACTGAGGCATATCATGGTATTTGAAAAAATAATGTTTGTGATTATTTAAGAAGTTAGGTGTCACTATTTCCTTCCTTCCACTAGTAGGCATAATAATATTGACTTAATCTGTGAGTCTGTAAAATCACCCGAGATGGCCATGTTGTCTAGCTTCCTGGAGTAATTTCAGACTGCTACCCACTTTTGTTCTCCTGGTTTCTTTCCCCGCCCCAGGATCTGGCTATTTTAGTCTGTGGAAAGCCCAAAGAACCTCATTTGCCCTTTTTGCTCTTTTTAGAAGACCAAGCAGCCCACAGAGATGCCAAGCAAGCTCAGTCTCTGAGCAAGCCCAACTGGGAGCCAAAACCTTCCCTACCTTTCCTTTGCCCCTTGAAGACACTTCTTCTCCTGAGGTACCTAATACAGAAGGCCCTGTTGAGCAGACTCTGGGGCTGCTGGCTGGAGGGGTCGGAAATGGCTATTTATAGAGGTGACCTTTCTCCCTCTCCCTTAAGTTTCAGGTTTCTATGGGTCTTCTCCCCTTGCCTAGGGAGGAGGAGGAAGGGAAAATGTCAGAGCTTAACAGAGGCCGAGGGAAGCAGCCATCTCATAATCATCCAGCCAACTTGGAGCTGCACGCTGGGCCAGACTCATATTTTCGCTGGGCTGCACTTAGCTAAGTTGGAGCAATGCTTTTGGGGCTTCCAGAAGGAAACCTGAGGGACCACATGGGTAGTTAATGCTGAAACCTCCAAGCTAACCGAGTAGTCACAAACACTTCCAAAAGTTCCACGTGAGGATCCCCCACCATACAGGTGGCTCAGGATTGAACCTGGGGTGGTGGGTAGTATGGCAAAAGGTCTTGAAGAACCAAAAAAGGTTTGGGAAAGAAAGGTAAGCTCTGTGCTTCTCAGGAGCAAAAAGCCACTCCAGGGAGTGAAGAGACCATTTAGCAACTGGTAGGAGTTCAGCAGTGGTCTGGTGGGGTGAGTGTAATTAGGGAGAGTTCACTATATAAGTAAATTCCCAGCAGGGATTGAAAGAGGACAGGGGAAACATCAGGGGATTCATTCTCCTAAAATGTTAAGTAAATAATAAACACTCCCAACCAGAAACAAAGGGACTTGGAGAGCTAATGACAGTACCCAAAGGAATCCTGGGTCTGGTCCTCAAAACATATTGTCTCCACAGTCACCTGACAGCAACAGACATGGGAACTTGGTGGATAAAATCTGGTGATGGGCAGGGGTTGGGGGAATCCTGCAGGGAGATAAATTTACTCAGATCTTTGGAATCTGCTGCTTTTCTCTAGCAGCCAAGGCCCTGGGACACCAGGGATTCCCCTGCAGCCTAGGGAGTCTGGTGACCTTTCTAGGGCAAGACAAGATGTAGAGACAGGCAATGGTGGGGTTAATGGTACCAGACTTATCTTCTGGGGCAGCTACAAAGATTACATTTTTAAAAAGGAAAGCATTCAACCTCTCTAGTTGGACTCATCCCCTCTTCTTTCTTGCATTTTTAACCTCTCCTATTAAAACCCTCTCATTTTCCTTGGCCTCCAAACCTGCACAAATCTTCCCTATTTTAGAAAAACACACATGCACCTAAAAATAAAAACAATCTTATACTCTGATGCTCTAGCCCCTCTCCTTTTTCTCTCCTTATAACTACAAAACGTTTCACAAAACCTGGCCTTTGCCCACTGCTTTCATTTCCTAATCATCCATCTCCTCCTCAAAGCCACCCACACCATTCATCACCAAGTCTAGTGTCCTAGACACCTAGTGAGCTGTTTCAATTTCAGGCTTTTCCCCAGCTTCACTGCATCTGCCTAGTGCCACCACAGCAATCTTCCACGGACATCATTTTTATACTTTTCTTCTACTCAAGAACCTGTAACAATTCTCCACAGCCTCCTGAATCAAGGCTAAACTTTCAAGAACCTTCAAAATACATACTCTAGTCTACCCATCCATTTTAAGCAGTCTTCTAACATTCTTGGCTATTTTATTTATATCTTCTCAGTCCAGATAGAATCTAGCTGCTAGATTATAAGCATCTGGAGGGCAGAAGCCAAGTCTTTTAAGATTTTGAAGTGACTCCATACTTTATAAAAGCTTAATTATCCCCAGGTACCCTTGGGTAGTTTGGCCTCATAGATACACCTTCTTGACTGCTTACCATGTAACAGTCCTTTCACCTGAAGGGGAAGATAGACTTGAGAAACAGTCACTAGGAGAGCATGGTACTGCAAGTATTTGGCCATTTCATGCCCAAGATGCAATTTACATGAGTTACAAGGAGGAGAAGTGAAAGCATGAAATGCTCTGCGAAATCTGTCTTGCTTTTCACAAGAAATTTTATATGCTTGATACTTAGTTGGCCACTTACTGGAATCATCTGGAAAGCTTTTTAAAAAATACTGATGCGTGGGCCCCCCTCTCCAGTTTGTTCTGATTTAATTGGTTTGGTGTGAGGCCCAGGCATTGACATATTTATAGTCCTTTAGGTGATTCTAAGCCATATCCATGTTAAAGATTCACTGATTTAGAAACATAAGGATATGTTGTGCTGGAAGAGACAGTGTTTGGAGACCCTTCCTAGCAGGGTAACCAGAATGCAGCCCCCAAATTCTCTCTCCTCTCCTTCAGATAAACCCTTTTGGATTCTTTGATGCCTTTTTGTCACTGATGCTAGCTAGCATAGGCAAGGCCCGTTTATAGTATGAGTGAACGTGTCTCGGAGGTACTGATTTAGAAGAGCTACCTACTCTAAGCTAGTCCTAGAAATAAGAACTCATCATTCTCTCTTCCTCCTTGTCCCTTTGTCTCTTTGACCTACAGGGAGCGGCTGCCTGTCAACTACTTTAAGTTTCAGTTCCGCAATGTAGAGTACAGTTCCGGGCGGAATAAGACCTTCCTCTGCTACGTGGTTGAAGTGCAGAGCAAGGGAGGCCAAGTGCAGGCATCTCGGGGATACCTAGAGGATGAGCACGCAGGTGCCCATGCAGAAGAAGCCTTCTTCAACACCATCCTGCCAGCCTTCGACCCAGCCCCGCGGTACAATGTCACCTGGTACGTGTCCTCCAGCCCCTGTGCAGCTTGCGCCGACCGCATTATCAAAACCCTGAACAAGACCAAGAACCTGCGCCTGCTCATTCTGGTGGGGCGACTCTTCATGTGGGAGGAGCCAGAGATCCAGGCTGCTCTGAAGAAGCTGAAGGAGGCTGGCTGTAAACTGCGCATCATGAAGCCCCAGGACTTCGAGTACATCTGGCAGAATTTTGTAGAGCAAGAAGAGGGTGAATCCAAGGCCTTTGAGCCCTGGGAGGACATTCAGGAGAACTTCCTATACTACGAGGAGAAGTTGGCTGACATACTGAAATAGGCAACTGGGCTCGGCCTCACGTGAGTTTTCCTGGTGCCATGGGAGGAATTCACTGTTATTAAATGTTAACTTGGGTAGAAGGCTTGAGGTCAGGTAGAATGAATGGTATAATGTTTGATTTTCCTTTGCAAAGGTTTGATTTCTCTGCTTTTAGTTGGCTGTAAAAAACATTTTAGAACATCCTGTTTTCTCTTTCCTCTAAATCCCTGTCCCTAAACTTTTTCCTCCTCCCCTTTTATATCAAAGTAACTTCCTCATAACTTGGAATACCCAAAGTTGACAGGAATTCTAAAGTTTTGATGAGACAGAATGACTTTTAGTAAGATTTAGATGGCGCAAAGACCAGTTACTGAACAACAGCAGAGAAGATATATAAATCTCTAGAGCATGCCCCAGGTACATGTGTCCTCCCTTATTAACTCTAGATACCTTCTAGATGCTCTGCTCCCACCCCCATTTGCACTCTTACCATTGTATTTTTCTCTCATGCAGGTTTTTCATTCCTTCAGGGGCAATTTTTTCACTTTTGGTACTTCTGAAATTCTCCAAATGGATATATATTCAATGTTTTGGGGGCCAGACCTGCTGTCATGTTTTCAAACAAATGGCTACACTTTGCAGGAGACCAATAATTGCTGTGTAGATGTATAATGCAAGAACATTTTCCTTCTATTGAGAAGACCTTAGCAGAACTCATGAAAAATGCTGAACACAGGAATGGAGATAATATAGCAAAGAACTAGTCCATGCAGGAATGTTTAAAGGGTTAAAAAGATGTTTGTAAATTAGGCAGCAGCTCAGAGGTAGCCTCCTACAGATATCAAGATGTGATAGGAAAACTAAAAGTAAAGATTAGCTATTTAAGCAAATAATTAGGACACAATTAAGGCCAATTTGGCTTCTTGCTGAGGGTAAATTAGACTCTTACAGAAACAGGCCAATTACCTGAGGGAAAGAGGGTTAAAGGATCCTTTACCATCTTTTTTTGAATTTGGTCTGATCAAGTTTGCTCCTACAGAAATGCTGTGACTAATCCCCTTTACAAGGGCCTAAGTTACTGATCAAAATAATCCAGGAATTGAGAAGTTGTCTTCACCACCCTCTTATGCAACTTTAATTCTGGAACAACTCACATATTCATAAAACATGAAAGCAACATGCTTCCATAAAAATAATTCAATTTATTTTTGGTGTCTCTCACTCCTAATACCCTTAAGAGAAGATGTCGCTTCATGGACACATTTAGGAAATATCAATGTTCCAGACCTTGATGTTGGCAAGTGTTTCCTATTAGACATGCTCACTGGTACCTGATCATTCTCAAGCTGAGCATTCGCCTATCCACGAAGACATGATTTTCAGCCATTTCTTACAAAAACCCAGTCATTGAATTCAGTGAGACTATGGTAGGGTAATATACTCCACTCTGATAAAATAAGAAAGACACCACACTGGATAGTCGTAAGTAGTAGTAAAAACAGATTTCTGATGGTAACCTCTAAAAATACAAAATTTAACTTTTAAAATTCCTTAAGATATTTTTAGTGTAGGTATTAATCACTGTAATTATAAACCCTACAATGATTCTACAGAATGATGACTGGTAGCTTAATTTTAACCCCAATATACTTCCTTCTTAAACATCTTTCACTG
>VBSM01000361.1:8958275-8977842 GCA_008086735.1 Cheirogaleus medius
GCCCACTCCCCTGCCCGCCGCGCCCCTCCTCCCGGCCCGCCTTGCCCGGGTCTCCGGCCCGGCGCCGTTACCACCCCCTTTGGCTCGTCATTTCCTCTCCTCCCCGCCCCGCTCCCCGTCGCTGAACCGCACACCCCCGTCTGGGAGCCCAACCAAACGGTCTCCCTTTCTGCCCGGGCTGTAAGGCCAGTCCATTTGGTGCCCACAACCTCACTCTTAGAAGATTGATAGCCCTGTGCGTTCTTTTTCCTGGAGGCAGCGCAACTTGCTGTTCTTATTAATAGTCTTATCCATTGCTCATTCTGTGACTTCTCCCTTGGGAACGTAGTACAGTAATATTTTCTTGCTTTCACTTTTCTATGTCACTTTGAATGTGTCAGGCTAGGCTTTTGGATGTTTTCTGATACACTTTCTAATCCCGTGTTAACTTTTTCTCATCTAATATTTAGAAATTTAAGAGTGTTGTGGGGTTTTATTTAGGATGAGAGTAAATCTCCGGTGGCAACCAGTTATCCAGCAGTATGTGCCAGGCATCATCCATGTGCTGAGGAGGGAGTGGGTAGAGGTAGATAGCTGTGCCTGCCTGATGGAGACTGGCAAGTGAACAGCTAATTAATACCAATGGTTAGAGCTATAAAGGAGCAAAGTTCAGTGCTGTGAGGTATTGATGCCTGAGCTGGCAACAACCTCGGTGAAATGCTTCTCACCACCACACTTTTGATTGGCTTTGACAGATGATGGGATTTCTTCAGGCAGGAAAGATGGAAAAGCATTGCTCACAGAAAAGCATGTGCAAGGGCATCAAATTGTGCTGTGTGCTTGAGGTGAAAAGATGGAATAGGGATGTGGGCAGTAGTAGTGAGAATTTAGGCAGGAAAGCCCAGTTAGTAAAAAAAAAAAAAAACGCTTGTATATCTTGCTAAGGAATTTTTTGAAAGCAATTATTTTGTCTGGAGGTTCAGGTAGAACGGATCTGGAACTATACGTTTTTCAGAAAAACAAGTTTCTGACTTGTGGGTTCTGCCCCCTAACATTGGCTGACTTGTTTTGGGGAAGGAAAGATTTTTGTCATGGGACTTTAAAAATTATTTTTATTCATGTGAAGTATTTAGTGCATTCCCTGGCACATAGAGTAGGTTGTCACATTTACTAAGATCGTACAATTGGCAGGTTTCAGGACACTTCTAGTCCAGTGCTCTTTCCAATACTAAAACTTTAGGGACAGTTTTTGTTCTCACTCTTTGGAATGAGTTTTTCTTTGTTGTTAAATATTTTCTAAATTCACTTAATTCCTACATTATCCATATTGATAGATGGGGCAGGTTATATTTGCCTTTGGAATAGGTGTTTTAACCTTGGTATTTAAAAATGGGTATATCTGTTGCATCAAAACCACCAAATACTTTTGCTAGACATCTTTCTAAAAGGCATTTATAATATTGTCACTTTTTTGGCTAAACATCTCTAGAGTCTCCACCTGTCTGTGGAACAACTTCTTTGCCTGGCATTTTGAGAGACAGTGTGGCCCCTTGCGCTTTTCTCTGGACATGGGGACCTTTTAGTCTGTTCATATGCCGAAATTTTCCTGTTCCCATTTTTTATGCTCTCTTGATTTGGAGTACTTTACCCCCACCCACATCATGACGAAGCTGAATCCTTCTCACACTTAAGACCAGTTCAGATGATACCTTTTCCTAAAGACTTCATTGATTTATCCCCAGCTAGAAATCTCTGCCCTCACAAAGAAATCACTTTTCTCCCAGCTCACATATTACTTTGTTTCTTTCTCAGGATTCTAGTACAAGTTTTCACTATGTTACTAAAGTTAAGGACTCTTTGAAGTTAAGATCTTCATCAGAGACTTTTTTTATTTGTTTTGGTTTTTTGTAAAGATGGGGTCTACTATGTTGCTCAGGCCAGTCTCAAATGCCTCCCCTCCCACCTCAGCCTCCCAGAGTGCTAGGATTAGTGGAGTGAGCCACTGTGACCTTCTTTTTGATGTTTAAAGGCTTTAGAATAGTGTCTGGCACATCATTAGTGGAGAGAAGGAACAAATTAGGAAGCTCCAGTTCAAAAACCTGTAGCATGATGGGGAAGCTGGACAGCCCTTTGTTGTCTGCTCTAGTCTTATTAAACATGTATCAGGACCCATTTGTTGAGTTATAAAATAAATTGAGTAGGCCAGTGCTGCTGATAATTTTTTATAATAGAAAATATCAGTGCATCTTATGTTGTATATGGATAAATATTATTTCAGGAAACTTTTGTTTCAGTTACATATGTTTTATTATGTGTGCACTGAGTTGAAATAGCAAAATGTGTTTCTCACTGTGGATTGTGGTCCAGAAAGTTAGAAAGCTACTGTTTTAGTCTTTTCCTGATAGTGATTGTCAAATATGGTAATTTGAGGGCTTTTCCTATGCTCATACTAGTTGGGTTCCTGGAAATTTTGGTTCACATAGAATGGGTTCCTAGTGATTGGCTAAATTTCAGCTTCTGCACCTTGAAATGGTGGGATGGGGATGATATAGGAAGAGAATTTTTATGTTAGCAAGAATAAGCACATACTCCACGCTCTCTTTTCTAATTCTCTCTCTTTGAGGAAAAACAATTCAAAACTTTGTGTTACAAGCAAGATCTGGACGGACTAACTCTGGCTGGCTTAATTTTGTCATAATCTTGGGTAGAGAAGCACTTTAGGACAGACAGTATGTCAAATTATATTGCAGTTCTGCTAACTGAAGCTCACAGTAGTAGAAACATATGGCTTCAGTGAAGCTGGTTGCTTATAGAATTCACCATTAACAGTCTCAATATCATGCTACAGCTGAATCACTCCCTCATTAATGTGAGAGAGAATTACTACTAGATTTGAAGCTATTTCCTTTTTTACTCTTCAAATCATAATGGATTTGAATGTTCTTAAATTGGCTCATTTATATTACCAGGATAAACTAATAAGGAAAAAAATCTGTACAGTGTCATATCTATTAGTCATTACCATGTGCTTCATGATATGTTTTAGTCTTATAAGATGTAAATTTCTGGAAATCAGTTGAGGAAGGATCTCATGGGAAGGGTATTTGAGGGTGAGGAAAGTGTTGAAATACAGAAGACATTCCTTTTATGATCCTTATTTTTTAGTCAACTTTCTATTGAGATATAGTTTAGACACAAAATGTAATCATTTAAGTGTACATATTGATGAGTTTTGACGGATTTATACACTTATGCAGCCACCACCACAATGAAGATGTAGAACATTTTCATCACCCCAGATATTTCCTAGTGCTCCATCTCCATCACCTCCCTCTTTTGCATCTCCCTCCATTCTCCAGTCCCAAGCAACCACTGATCTGTTTTCTGTTTCTACATTACTATTTTCAGGATTTCATATAAATGAAATCATATATATTCTCTTATGACCTTACTTTTATTAGTTTAGAAACATAAATGTATTGTGCATTAGAGACAAAGCCTGTTAACTTCCCTAGCAGAGCTACTTACTCTGGCTGAAAACCATGCCCAGAATCTCTCAGGAGCAAACTTAGTAAACCAATTCAGAAGAGACTGGTTGGTGCAGTGAGAAATAACTATCAAGATGTGTTGCTCATCATGTTTGCTCCCTGTTGACCAATCTGTAAGTCCAAATTATAGCTAGAAATTTGTCTGGTGACCATTCCGTTAGGCAAGAGCAGTGCTTTGGAGAACCATATGGCCATCTTGCTGTGATAGTATAACCTGTTATTTATGATTCGTAAATTGATATACTCTTATGTTACATCCATCTTGGTTATGAGTAATGGGCTTGATTAATTTTTATTTTAAATTTTATTATATTTTCCCAGCATCTAGTATAAAAATATTCAAACATACAGTGAAGAGAATTTTATAGTAAACACTTGTATATCCATCACTTATTGTCTACTGTTAACATTTTATCACACTTGCCTTTCCAGATACCTACCTATTTCTCCATCCGTTTGTCTATCAATCCATCTTAATTTTTGATGCATTTCAAAGTAAATTTTAGATATCAATGTATTTCTTCCTAAATACTTGGACATGTACTTGAATGTATTTTTTATTTATTCCTTCACACCATATTGAGACACCTTGCAAGTGATTCATTTCATCCACTGTGTGTGGATTGATGGAGAGTGATACCTTACTTTGCCTCAGTAATGTGCAGCTCAATTAGGTCACGTGATTTTATCATTCAAATTTTGGAATTTTTGAGGGCCTAGAGAAAAACTGGAGGGAGAGGCTTACCTACCTTTTGTTTCTACCTGCCCTCTCTCCATATTTCCAAGATGAATTATCCTTTGGTAATTTAGATACTTTAATTTTTGAATGCTTTATTCAAGGTTCTCAAATGTCACTTCAGTTTATCTAATTGTGCCCTTATTTTTAAAAGAGGGTGGTCCTCAACTCTTAGAGTGTATGAAAAAGGTAAATTTGAACATTGACTAGCTATTTGATGATAGTAAGGACTTGTTAATTTCTTGATGTTTGAAAATGATATTGTGGAGACACAGTATCATTGTGATAAAATGATAAAAGATAAACAGGTCTTTATTCTTTAGAAATAGATACTGCAGTGTTTATAGTGTTTGAGAGGTAATATGGTGTCTGGGATTTGCTTCAGAATAATCCAGGGATGGGGGATATGTGAGATAAGATTGGCCTTGTTATTGAAGTTGGATGATGTGTTTGGAGGTTCATTGTACTGTTTGCTTTACTTTTTGTATATATTTGAAAACTGCCATAATAAAAAGTTAGAATTGCACAATAAAGGGTGGGCTGTTAGTAGTCATCCAAATTCAAAACTGAGGAATGTCTTAAGTTCTTTTTAGAGAAAATCTAAAAAGTCTGGTACGTCATTTTAAAGTTTTCCTTATATCTAATCTTTAAATATCATTGTCATTAGTATAATTTCTTTTTATTTCTTGCTCTGGACTAAAATGCAAACCCCTAAACCTTTCCTAGAGCTTTGTTGCTACGGGCCACTTAATTGAGATTTTGATAAACAAAATATTTGACGTAAGGTCTGTGGTAAACTACTTACTAAGTAAATAAACCCTGAAGTTTTAAAGTGCTTACCATATGTAGCAGACTGGAGTAACATGTTTAGTGGGCAACAATTATGTGTTACAACTTAACTTTATTCTTTAAAGTACATATGCAGACCTGCAAATAAGTGTTATGTAGGCCTTATAACAAAGCAATATCGTAGCTTAATGAGTATTTCTAAGGTGCAAGTGTTGTTCTGATAGTATCAAAAGGTAAGGTTGCTAATAAGAAATGACAAAAAGCATTTTAAAGAATATGAAAATAGCATTATATTGTTGTTATGATTGTATCATGTAATCTTGGTTAAAAGTGATACTGAATATAAGCATTTCCTATTCTCTTATCCTGTTTTCTTGCAAACAAAGTACAGTGGCAAGTTACCAAGGTTAATTGGCCAGGCCTTTATCAACAATCTCACTTTAGTTTCTTTCCCAACCTTTCTAATAGGTGTACACCTCACAGTCTTCTAGGATCTCCAGAGTGAAGCTCACTGTGGACAGGATTCTAACTTAGAGGGACCATGGAGCAGTATACAGCAAACAGCAATAGTTCCACAGAGCAAATAGTTGTGCAGGCTGGACAGATTCAGCAGCAGGTATGAAGTAAAACTACTTTTAACAGTACTACTCAATTGGTTGGAATATTACCATGGGGAGTTATTTGAGAGGAACCAGATCTTGTGGAATATTGGGTGTGATGGCTTGTGAAGCGCTATATCCAGTCCATGACCACTTAGAATCTGCTTTTAATGAGGACCTGGTTTAATGATAAATTGCCCCTTTTAGCTCATTAAAAGTCAAAACAACAAAGTCTGTTTTTCAGATAGAAATTTAGAGGGTTTTTTGGTTTGTTTTTTCTGGATTCAATTTATTGTTTTCTTTTTTGTTTGAGCTAACTTGTGGTTTAGTAAGGGTTTGGCCACAACAGACGAAGCATGATAGTCAGCTTCTAAGAAATCCACTGTTCTTTGATTTGGTCAGTTTTTATCTATTAATTAAAAGCTCTAGTTTAACATTAGGATAATGTTTAGACAGCCACTCTTATGAATAAGTACATATTAGAAAGGAATTTCTTGGTGCTGGTTAATTCTTAACTGATAGATTGCTTTTCTTGAATCTCTATACAGATCTCATTTTCTGATGCTTTATGCCTGGGTTTATTTTAGTAAAACTTCATTTTTTTCCCCATACCTAGAAGAAAAGAAATTTATTATGCTTCAGTTTCACCTTAGGCCAAGATTGATATCTTGGAATATTTTATTTTCAAAAGAGAACTGAGCTAATATAGAAGAGTAGTAGGGACAGCAAAGGTAATGTTGATGGTGATTTTCTGATCTAATGATCAAAGGAAGGAACCACTCTTGATTAAAAGAGATTAATTATTTAAACTCTCTTGCTGGCCTTCCCTTCCACACAGCTACTATGGCTCTGGCAGTTTCCTTCAACTGCCTTCTTAGAGAAGGGGCTTCCTCAAAGAATCCTCCTCCATTCATACCCTGGAGGGTGGATGTTTTGTTCTGTCCGAACTTTTCATTAGGGGATTTAAAAATAAGGTTAGATCACTGAAAATATGGCTTCTAAGGCAGTCCAGTTGGGGTAGAAATAATCTTAGTTTTAGGATATAAGAGCAGTGACCTAATGAAGATGATTTTGGTTCACAGTGATTAGTTTATTCTTCCTTTCTTGGTGATTGCATTTAAGCCCCCCAAATTGTTCGTTGTCACTTGAGGCTGTTACAGCCAATAAATTTGTTCTTGTGAACTCATTTGAGGAAATAAAAAGAACATTAAAATAATTATATAAGCAGAAGGATCAAATTACTATTTCTGAAGAGAAGGGACTGCACTGCAGATTTTTGTGTTAATAGTAACAGCTATTTTGATGTTTTTGCATCATGGAAGTGAAGACAAGGGCTAATATCTTTAATCCTGCTACCCTCAACACAGCAGCTTTAGTATAGGGATTCTGTACATTTTGAAAGTCCTGGGTAGAGTGGGGCTTTTGAAAGACTTCCCTCCCTTTCCCTTAAGAGGCAAGGTGATCTCATGTCATGAACTATACGTTTCCTTCCTGGCACATTTCAAGCTCTTCCTGTTCCTGTTCTCAGCAGCAGGGTGGTGTCACTGCTGTCCAGTTGCAGACTGAGGCCCAGGTGGCATCCGCCTCAGGCCAGCAAGTCCAGACCCTCCAGGTAGTGGTGCCCTCTCTGATTCTCTGTGAGCACTGCATGAACTCCTCTCCTCATGTCTGGTGCTATTTGTATTAGGATCTCCAGTAGGAATGGCAAAGTCAGTTGCATGTCTTTGATGCTGCTAACTTTTCTTTGAGGCTTATAAGATGCCAGTTTCCTAATGTTTCATGCCAAGTCATATAGTGAGCCTGTATCAATTTTCTGAAAATTGCATTTGCTAGTGTGTTTCTTTGGGAATGCTTGGAAAAGAAATGGTTTAAATGACAGGAAGAAATTCTTACAAGTGGCATTAGAACTTATTCAGAGCTCCAATTCTAATCAGTTACATGATAAAATGAATTTGTATTATAGTGAAGAAAGTATATACATATATAGAGACACACTTGAACTAGATTAGACTGTGCTTTATTTTGATTAAAAGGGCAACTCAACTGCAAAAAATCATTATACTTGGCAAGTTTTATCTAAGCACTGAATCCTGCTAATCTTAACTGACGTCTTTTCACTACCTTTCCTGGGGAAATACTGACCTGTCTTATTAATAAATCTGCAGAGATTATCCCACATACCTCTTGGTTGGGTGGGGATGGATATGCTTTCTATAAGTCTTAGGTATTACAGCCACTGTAAGAATTCTTAGTTAACCAATGCAGTTCTTTAACATTATGTATGGCCAAGTTTATCCTAAATTATGGCTGTAATTTGGCTAGTTCCTATAAAAAATAGGAATAGGGAGCACTAGTATACTCTATGTCTAGGTTACTTTTACTAAAATGACTATATTAATATTTTTGAGAAATTGGCAAGGTTTGGGTGCCCTATCTTTTTTCTTCCATTGAATTAGAAATGATTTAAAGTAGGACCTGGAATATAGAACTGGCATCTCAGTCTGTTATTTAATACTAGTGCTGCTAAGCATCCTGCAGTTAACTGCCCTTTATTGAATAATATTAGTAATTATTTCGCTTTACCCTTTCAGTCCCACCCCCACCTCTGCCATCACTAGTGTTTAGTGATGATGTCCAGCCAATTCTGAATATAAATTAGGTTGAAAGAAGCTGAGCTTGTAGGTACTCCCAAGCTGTGTTAGAATCTCACAGTCCAATAGCTTGTTCATGTTTTTCATGCTTGCTTCATCTTACTGATAAATAAAACAGTATTTTGGATTGCCATTAACCATTTGTGGAATGGGAATGTAACATGCTCTTAACTGTATGGCTTCTTGTCTGATGCATGTGTCTTTGTAATCATTGTTATGTTGTAAATACAGTGGGCTTTTTAGAGTCTCAAATCGTTTATCATGTGCACAATAACATGTCAGTGGGGGGAGAAATTAAGGTGAAGGATAGCCAGAAAATTATTAAAATTTATGTTTAAAACTTGTGTTCCCTGCTTATATAGATTTTATTTAAAAGAAATGAAAACACTTTACAGAAAAATAGAAACCTTTCCTCTAGGGATCTCATTATATTTGGAGAAGTTTAAATGGTTCTTTCAGTTATTCATGTAATAAATATTCTGAGAAATCTTTCCTGATACGGAATATGCAAACATTGGTATAGAAAAGGGAATTTGGTTTGGAATGGGGAAGTAAGGGAAGGAGAAAGCATGAGAGAGTCAGGCTGTAAACTCCTTAAAAGTAAAGTGGAATTCTTAATGAGCAGTTTAACAAAACCTGGGATTGGAATGTTCCTGGTAATTCTGATGGGGGGGTGGTGGTGGTGGTGGTGGTGGTGGTGGTAGTGGTAGGAGGGTCTTACTACCTAACCTACTCATCTAGAACAGATTGATCTTTTAATTAATTGTTGTTATTTGAACATACTTGCACTATCATTCAGAATGAATATTTTATATATTCATTCTATGTATATTATATATATATATATAGTCTTTTATTCTGTGACAAATAATTCCTTAAAACAAAGATAGAATCTGAAAATGACAGTTTTGAATTTTTAGCTGTTATGTTGATCATTCCAGTTCACTTCTAAAGTGGCTCATTTTTTGGCTTCCAGAAAGCATTCTACTGGGTATTTTTGTATTGAGACTCAAGACAAGTGACAGAGTACTTGCGGTGACCTGGCTTGTAGAGTAGTCTGTTTACTTATAGGACCTTGAAAGTTGGGAATTATATTTGTACACTTGGCTGCTCTTTGTAATTTCAGTATTTGTCATTGCTTCTGATAAAGCTAAAATAACTGCAGATATTTCAGGGTCCAACATGAGGAGCTCTGTTGTGGAGATTGCAAACTTACCAGAAAATATTTCCAGAAAGTCTTCAGTAGTGAGCTCTTTAAGCAATAAGCATATCTAGAATTCAGAGTGAGGTAAAGAGGGTAAGAGGTATACATTTCATTTTTGCTTGATAGACTATGGGGAGAAAAGGGTCTTCTGTATAAGCTTCCAGAGCCTTGCTACTCAGTTTCCTGGAGTCATTGCTGGGTACAATTTGGTTTACTTTCTCCAAGTTATTTAGAATTTGCACTCAGCCACCATTACCACCATGACCTCTCCCTCTCATTGCCTCCTCTCCAGCCCTAACTAGAGACCATTCCTGGATATTAGTTTAAAAAGGCAAATAGCATTGGCATCTTGATTAAATGTTTGTCATGGTTTTAGCCTGTGTTTGGTGCTAAATGCCTTTTATCTATTGAGAGTTCCCAAAGACTCTGGTTATACTCCATTGTATCTGACCTTAAAGAATTGAACTTGGCATTTAGTGACAGATATCACAGATAATTTGAGGATAACTTAAGGAGTCAAGACATACTTTCTTAGTGTCTCTCCTACCTTTTCCTTCTCTAGCAAGGCAGCAGAATAGTTCCAGTGATTGTCTTTTGGTAAAAACCATTAGGTGTCTTATGTTATTTCATTGCTTTTATTTTATTTCATTCTAGGTCCAGGGGCAGCCATTAATGGTGCAGGTCAGTGGAGGCCAGTTAATCACATCAACTGGCCAGCCCATCATGGTCCAGGCCGTCCCTGGTGGACAAGGTCAAACCATCATGCAGGTACCCGTGTCTGGGACACAAGGTTTGCAGCAGGTTAGTGATATTAAAAAATGTTTTGACAGTATTTCAAAGTAGATGTTTTAAAGACTTAGATTGTTACAAACTGATAGTTGATGCTGCATTTAATTGCTTCCGGAAACCCCCATTTCGTAGTTAGTTGGTTTTCCACCTTTATATTAGTAGTACCAGTGATATAAACTAGAATTATGCAGAAATTGGATGCCTCCAGTAAGGATTAAGATATTACGCATGATCTTGTATTGCTCTAAGGAATTTTATAAAGAGATGAAAATCTACTTTATGAAGTATTTCATGGGTGTGACTTATGTTTGCACTCCTGGGGGATGAGGGAGGGAACTTAACAGTTGGCTTTGGAAATTGTTGTTTTGGTCAGAAATGTTATTCTTTTAATTTATTTTCATGTAACTTGTCATTTGTGTTATCTAGCAAGTAATAAAAAAGACAATTTTTCAGTCTAAACTTATTGCACACACCTAAAGCTATATATACTTAGAGCAAAATTTATAGCCTTAAATACTTTAAAAGAAATGAAAAGCAATGATATTTCTCTTAAGAAGTTAGGAAAAGAATAAATTAAACAAAAAGTAGGTCAAAATTAAATAGAAACCTAACAAAAATGTAGAAAGCCAGGTTTTTTAAACAGACCAATAATATACATAAATTCATTTGAAAGACTGAATGAAAAATAAGAGAAAGATAAAGATTAAAAGAAATGTGTTGAAATGTTACATATAACTGTGTAGCATCAGATTTTAAAATTACTATGTTTATCAGATTAATTAAAACAGATTAAAATTAATCTGTTTATCAACTTGATGTTTATCATCAAGTTGGCAGAAATTAAAAAGGGATTACATCCACTGCAAGAATGGATGTGGAGAAAAGGAAACACTCATTATTTTTGGTAATTTCAAATTATAACGTTATTTTGGAAAGGCATCTCGTTTTCACTTAAATAAATGAACCTGTTGAGCAGTCCCACTTCTGAGAATTTATTTTATAAAAAGATATGAATAAGGATAAAGAAATGGATAAATCATAATATATTCATATATGGAGTTTCGTCATCGTTAAAAGGGATGAACTGTTGACTTGGGGATGGTTAATAGTGAAACATTTTTAGTGAAAAATGATTTGCAGAGAAATATATAATGTGTGATCTTTGTAATTAAGAGTATATATGTTTATGAGCATGGAAAGGGAGTGAGGGAAAACTTAACTTTTTATTGTATTTGTATCTTTATGTTATTTCAACAGTTACAGCAATCACATTAATGTCTTAGTTTTTCTGGAGAAATTTAATATAAGTTGGAAAAAAATCAGCCATGATCACACTGCTTACAAATCAAACTTGTAATCTTCGCAAATTCCCTTGTGTTTTTATGCATAATTTTGGGACATAATTTTTTATGCATGTAGGCTTTTTTTTCTTTTTAATTTAGCTTATTTCTACATGGTCTTCCTAGTTGTCATTTTTAATTCTTTCATAATGTTCAATCAATTTGATGAATCATAATTTTCAATTTACAAAGTATACTTAAAGGTTTTGTTTTGTTTTTTGCTTTTGTTAGTAAAATTACTGTAAATGTTGATAAAACTATCAGCATGATAGTTTTATTAATATTTATCAGTTGAATTCTTAAAGTAATTTCTTTGGAGTGAGAGATGCTTGGGCAAAGGGTAAGAGCATTTTTAAGCCTATTGGCATATTTTTGTCAAGATAGAATTGTAGTTGGGATTAAAAACAGTTTGCACATTTCTCATGCATAAATGTATGAGGCTTTAAATGTATTTTCAGTTTGTGCTTTTCTGTTTCCCATGCTATATTATTTCTGTCCTTCCTCTCCACTCCCGCCCCACTTGCTGCATCTTCTTCACTGTTGAATATAGACACTGTGATTCAGTGCTAGGAACAGTGTACTGTGACTGTAGTGACCCAGCTTTCATTACCAGGTCTGCCATTAAACAAGTTCTCTGATCTTGGCCAAGTCATTTAATTGTTGGTTTTCTCATCCAAAAATATAGTTTATATTGAGCGATATCTAGGGTTCATTCAAGCTCTAAATTCTGTGGTTTTATGGGGCTTTGTTTTGTATTGTTTTCCTGGAAGAGACCTTGAAAGGGTGGTTTTATTTCCCTGGTCCAAGTAGGGCTATAACTAATCACGCTGGAAAAATTATTTTCTATTATGTAATTAAAGCTCTAGGTGAGATTCCATAGCCTCCCCTACAATGCTTAAGGCTTTAATTCCTTTTGTATAAGAGGTTGTTTCTCATTAGTGTTCTTCGAATGGCCATTTTTTAAAGAAGAGTACTTCTTAATCTTTTTTGGATTGTAGTCTCCATTTTAGAATTTCAGTGAAGCCTGTGCCCTCTAAGAAAAAGAGCAGATGTCCAGATACTTGCAAAATTTTGCATACAATTTTAGGTTAAGATGCTTGGCCTGATAAAGACCAAGGATCAAGACAGTTGAACCAGAGTAGAGAACCAAAAAATAGATGTAAAAATATTGGAACTTGGTATGTAATAAAAGCATATTAGTGAAGAAATGGCTCAAGAACGATACAGAAAAAGAAAATTGATTTCTACCTCATACTATATTTAAAAATACTTGCTAGATGGATTAAAGATCTAAATATAAAAAAGCATATTTGGAAAATTTAAAAGAAAATACAGGAGAATGTTCTTTATGCTAGCAAGGTAGAGAAGGATTTCTTAAAGACAAAAAAACAATTGATTTGCTTACTTTAAAACTTGTATGCATTGAAATACATTATAAGTAAAGATAAGCAAGGTCCAGACTTGGAAAAGGTATTTTTAATACATATAACTGGGTTTGTATTTGGAATATATAAAGAATTTTTATGTATTCATACAAAAACAACAATCCAGTAGAAAAATGGACAAAGAATATGAACATATAGGAGGGGAAATTCTACTAGCCAATATAGACAGGTATACCTTGCTATCTGGAGCTCAGGAATGATATAGATTTAGATAACCAAATAAATTTGTTTACTTATTTATTAATTTGCCAACACTTTCTAAGTGACAATTTTGAGCTTAAATGTTTGGAGAACGTACCCTCCTTCCAAACTGCCAGCTCTGTTGAAGCAACACTCCAGTCAAAAATGTTTGTTGATGGAATGAATGAATGAATGGTTAAAGAACTAATGGGAAGGGAAATGAGGGAGTTAAGGGGGAAACTTAGTAGCTGTGTACTCTTTGGGTTTGGGGATATTCTTGAATATAAAAATACTAGAAATACTGAGCTATGGGGCCTCCTAAGTGCTTTCTCTTTTGATCTTGGAAAAAATGTGTCTAGTAGTCATTATATGGAAACAGGATTCTATGCACCCAACATTTAAAGTATTGTGTTACAGTTTAAGTTACAAAATTTCAGAGAAATATTTTTCAGTCTTGTCAGGTTTCTGAGTATACTCTTAATGAAGTGGCTATAGCCATTCAAACAAGAAAGAAAATAGATTTGGATAGCACAGGATCCCCACTTTCCATAATTGCTATCTGAGGTTTAGCTACACAAACCTAGGAACAAAATATGAAATACAAATTAACAAAAAATCAACAAATGTTGATGATAGTATTGACTATTGGTGAGAGTACTGGAAATAGGAATAAGAGGAATATAATCTGTTACATTGCCTTAGTTATCTATTACTATATAACAAATTATCCTAGAAGTTAGTAGCTTAAAACAACACACATTTATAATTTCTATAAGTTAGGCATCCTAGCACAGTTTAGCTGGGTCCTCTCAATGTCTTTCTAGAGGCCCTCATCAAGGTGTTGACCTGGACTGTGGTCAGATCAACATTTGACTAGGGTAGAATACATTTTGAATATACTGTATTAGGATACATAATATTTACATACATTATATTCTTTGTCTGTAAAAAGTACTTCAAAGTGTATTTTCAAATGAACATGCCTTTAAAATAAAATATATAACCATACCACCATTATCTTTCAAAAAACTGACACTGATTTCTTAATATCAGGTATCCAGTGTTCAGAATTCCCTGGTTTTTTCATAAATGGGAAATAAGTTATCTCTAGTTCATAACTGAGGGCAAAACAGGACTCCTGTCTTTTTTCCTCTTAACATATCCTGCTTTCTAGAGAAATTCAGATAACTAACACTCAGGGACCAGAAGAGACCAGTGTCAATAAGGTGCTATCCTTTCTTTGTGTTTCCTACTACAGATACAGTTGGTCCCGCCTGGACAGATCCAGATCCAGGGTGGGCAGGCTGTGCAGGTACAGGGCCAGCAGGGCCAAACCCAGCAGATCATCATCCAGCAGCCCCAGACAGCTGTCACCGCTGGCCAGACTCAGGTAATTCCACTAGCTGTCAACATAGGAACACAATTCTGATTTGGAAGAGTCAGATAACTGAATCGAATGTTTCATGTGTAGTAGAAACAGGGAAGAAAACTATCCAAAGAAAATTTTTTGTTAAAGGACCACATGGTTCTTTTCTTTGTGGGCGTCTTTGGAATCTATTGAATTATGTCATTATTTCCTACAGACACAGCAGCAGATTGCTGTCCAGGGACAGCAAGTGGCACAGACTGCTGAAGGGCAAACTATTGTCTATCAGCCAGTTAATGCAGATGGCACCATTCTCCAGCAAGGTAAGTATCCCCATAGGTTTCCCTGGGACTTCTTGGAGCATCATTTTCCCTTGGGCAACTGCTTCAGAATTTTAGTGGTGAACTCTACATGACATATTTTTTGAACAAAAAAATTTTCTTTGCGCTCTCCATTGATTGTTGGTTTCTTGTCACCATATGTGACCAATACTGGTTCCATTTGTAGGGGTTCCTATAGTGGCCATTAAGACTGGTCCCATGGATTGTGTAAATTTTTAATGCTTTTAGGGAAGAAATGTTTCTAAATAGAAGATTGGAAATAGGGAGTATTTTTATTGGTAAAGGTAGAAACTGATCAGAAATCACTTTAGAGTGTTGTTCCTTATTTTTTGTTATTTTTTTCTAGATCACTCCATTATTAATTTATTCCAAAAAGACTTCTTATAGGCCTTACTTTATATACAGCACTTTACTAAGAAAGAAGAGTTCTCAAAGAGCCTCTAGTTTTGTAAGAAAGACATGTGAACAAATAAATACTATGCAAGGCCCTGATAGAAGTATGTTATAGGAATAGATGACACACAAATAAGGGAGGAGGAGTGATCAAACTGGACTTGAAGGCTTTGGAAGCATGTATTAGTTAATGGGATAGTTAAATCAAGAAAGGACATTTCACTTAGATTTCATGGCTAAAGGTTTGACTTGTGATTATATTTTGTGTTATACAAGGTCCAGAGAGCACAGTAACCATGTGCTCTCATACAACTCAGGAGAGGGCCTAGAATGGATTGAGCCCAGCAAGAGCTCAAACAGAATGGTGAACAGATCCTCAAATGCTGCTTTTGATAGTTTGGGGACTTAGAATGCTTGATTTGATTGTAAATTTTAATCCTGCAACTGACTCTTGGTCTGTTTGGGGTAAATAAATTATAAGTTTATAAAATTTCTATCCTGAAACAGATTGTTCATATGTACAAGAACAGTGGATATAGCTATAGTCAGATTGACCCATGGAAGGGCAGGCCTCCAGACTTTCTCAGTTTTTGAAAACTGTTACTGGGATTCCCAAGGAAGTATCCATTTCAAGGATAGATTTACTCAGAGCCACATCCTAGACAGTTAATATAATTTCAGTAATTGCAATTACTTGGATTCTGTATAGCAAACAAGAGTGGAAGAGTACTTTTTCTCCCCTTGTGTTTTTTAATATGTTTTTCCAGGGTGAGTGAGTGTGTGCCAGATAGAAGAGGGACTAACTATGTTCCCTTCTTTCTGTTCTGTGTGCCTGTTTTTTGTTTGTTTTATGTTTTGTTTTCTTAAAGTTACAGTCCCTGTTTCAGGCATGATCACCATCCCAGCAGCCAGTTTGGCAGGAGCACAGATTGTTCAGACAGGAGCCAATACCAACACAACCAGCAGTGGGCAAGGGACTGTCACTGTGACACTACCAGTGGCAGGAAATGTGGTCAATTCAGGAGGAATGGTCATGGTAAGAAAACTGATTCTTCAGCGTGCTGTTCTCATGTAATACAGTTTTTATATATATCTTTCTCTTTGAAATTTTCTCAAACTTGCAACTTGATGTCTCATAAAATGTGTTTTTAATGTTGACCTCTTGGGATTGAGATTGATCCTTAAGGTACTTACAGTGATCTACTTTTACAATAACATTATGACAAACTGTAATTAATTCTAAGCACCTACTACGTACCAGGGACTATTCTAGGGCTGGAGATATAGCAGTGGATAAACAGGTGTAAATATCTGATTTTATGCAATTCTATTCAAATAATGAAGGGAGGGATAGGGTACTGATCTTTGGGTAATAGAACATGTATTGCCTGTGGTGGATGAAACAAGAAATAAACTAAAAATTACAAAGATTTTAATTAATAGAGAAACCAAAAATGTGATATAAATATATTGGGAGGATAGGGAAAGAGGGTTGGGTGGTGTGACTGAAAGCTAAACCCTCCTATGTCAAAATAGGATGTTAGTGCAGGACTTAAAATGGATAAATTAAGAATTAGTAGTAGTCTGCACAGAGGTGGAGGAAACTACCAAGAGAATCAATACAACCATTCATAATGTTTGTAGTAGGACAGGGGGTGGAATACAGGACCCTGTTACTTGTTTCCTCATACATATGGTAAAATGTTTTATTTTTTTTTATTTGCTTGTTTAGAAAAATTAGGATTGAATTATATCATACATTAACTATGTAATTAAATTATTTCTGTGACTATAGGCATTTAGTAGCACTTGGTCAATCTGTACCTGCCTTCCTTTTTTCTGTTTTATTATCTTATCACTACTGTTCCTGACCATTAGATGACAGCAGACATACCTAGGAAATAGACCTACCTGTGGACATGAATTTGGGCATGGTTATGTCCTTTGAATGTGCTCCTGAGTCCCCTATGACACAATCATCTGGGGTGTTTGTTTAAAATGCAGACCATTAGTATTAATGTCCTCCAGGAATCTGTACTTAACCAAGTACCCTACAAAAGTTACTTTTTGTGGCATTTAGAAGAAAATAGATTAACAGGGACCAAGAAACTGTTTCCTATGTCCATACTTCTGCCACCAATAAGTTCTGGTTTCGTGTTCACACAGATGGTACCTGGGGCTGGCTCTGTGCCTGCTATCCAAAGAATCCCTCTACCTGGAGCAGAGATGCTCGAAGAAGAGCCTCTCTATGTGAATGCCAAACAGTACCACCGTATTCTTAAGAGGAGGCAAGCCCGGGCAAAACTAGAGGCAGAAGGGAAAATTCCAAAGGAAAGAAGGGTATGTAAAAATAACATGGGGAAGGATACAGAAAGAGAACAGCAGAGTTCTACTTTTGAAATTATCTTTTATATGGTTTGTTTTCTTGAGTACCTTCCAAATAATTGAAGTTAGATAGATAGGAGTTAGATAGCTGTTTTTGTGGAAGTTAGCATTTGTTATTACTATAGGCAGCTTCAACTGTAATAACAATTGAAAAAACCTCAGTGGCTTAAACAAGATTTTATACTTTTTCTTACATAAAAGAAGTCTAGGGATAAAATTTTGCTGGACCAGTAGCTCATTTCCACAGTTCTCAAGACTCATTCTCCTGTCTTACTGCTAATATTCTTAGTCTACTCTTCATAATCCAAGATGACTACTTGGGCTCCAGCCTAGGAGCAAAGAGAACAAGAAAGTTTCTCAAACCCAGTTAGTACAACTCCAGAATTTACTCTATACTGGTTCATCCATCTAATTCCACTAAGTTTCAAGGAAACTTCCAAGAAGTTCTGTACATCTTGTTAGCCAAAATTTACTCACCTGGTCACACTTAACCTGCAAATAAAGCTGGGAAATAATAGTCTTTTTACTGAGCAGCCATTTGCCCAACTAAAATTTGGCCTCTTATTAAAGCAAAAGGGAAGAGTATATATTGGCAGGTGTAGGTAGTGATCTCTGCAATACTTTCTGAAACATCGATTTAGCATTCACATTCTTGTGGTAGATAAATATGGTTAGCTGCTATCTTATTCACTTAACTGTTTTCTCCAAAGCTTTCTTCATTTATTCAAAGTCATAATTGTCCCTTGTGGCTTTGATCACAGCTGTCTTAACCTTTTCAGGATGAAATTTGTGCATTAAATAACTGCTGGTTCTGGCTATTATTTAAATGGTTTTATTTCTCTTGTAGAAATACCTGCATGAGTCTCGGCACCGTCATGCAATGGCACGGAAGCGTGGTGAAGGTGGGCGATTTTTCTCTCCAAAGGAAAAAGATAGTCCTCATATGCAGGTAAGAAGATTTATACCTTTTATTCTTCTCTTTATTATTATTATTATTATTATTTAAGGTTAAAGCCTTTAGCAATGTCCTCTTGCTATTTTCACACTCAGGGACCAATCACATTCTCTAAACTGGATGTAGTATTTTATCTTTAGATTCCCTTTGGTCTTAAAAGCACTAAAGGTTCTTAATTCCGTGGCCTTTCTTCCCTCTTCACCTTTGCAAATTATTACTATTAATCCCTTCTTTAAAATCTCACTTTTCATAATTTTCAAGGAACAAGTTTTATTGTTTCTTAGTGTAAGAGTAACAGCAGCAGCTGAAACTTATGTGAGAAGCATTAAGAAATTTTTCAAACATTTTTTTTTTTATTGAATCTTCACAGCACCTTCAAGCCCCATGAGATAAAAATTATCATCTCCATTTTACAGTTGAATCTGAGGTTTAGAGAGGTTAAGTAATTTGCTCAAGGTAAAATACTTAGTAAAATAATGCAACTGAAATTCAAACCCAGTTAGTACAACTCCAGAATTTACTCTATACTGGTTCATCCATCTAATTCCACTAATTATCTTACAAGCATTTCTGAGTCAGTATATCCAAAACAGAACTCTTGATTTATTTATTATACATAAGCATGAATCTCAACAAGTGACATGTCTATCCACCCAGTTACTAAAACTAGAACTGTCCAATTTTTGATGAAGTCCTCTTGGTTTTTATCTAAAATATAATGTTAGTTTATTTTTTCCCTCCCAATTGATGGCCTGGCTTAATCCTCTCTTCTTTGGCGTAGATTAAGAAAACAGTTGCCTAATTGGTCTCCCTTCTTCCACTCTTGTCCCCCTCTAGTCCATTCTACACATCTTTTTTTTTTTTTTT
>VBSM01000361.1:8977942-8997015 GCA_008086735.1 Cheirogaleus medius
CCTCCCAGAGTGCTAGGATTACAGGCGTGAGCCACCGCGCCCGGCCCATTCTACACATCTTAGTGTGTGATCTTTTTAAAGTGTATATCCTGTCACGTCAGTGTTCTCCTCAAGCTCCTTCAGCCCCCACCCTCTCCCATTTGCACTTGGACTGAAATCCAGAGTTCTTGCCATGGCCGTCAAGGCTTGCATGCTCCAGCTCCTGTCTGCTTCTAGCTTCATTTCCTCCTACTTCTTGCTCTCTGTGCTCTTGCTCTCTGTCCAGTGCTCTGTTTCCTGCCATGGGCCTTTGTCCTTAACAATTTCCAGTCTGTAATGCCCTTCACTCCATCTCTTTGCATGGCTGTCTCTCTCTTATCTTTTAGGTCTTGGTGTAAACTGAAGAGGCAGTGACTATCCCACCCTATGTAGAGTATCTCTTCTATCTCCCTATTTTCTTACAACATCTTCCTTTTCTTTAGAGTGTAATAATAATTGAATAGTTGTGTTTAATTGTTCAAAACTGTTTTCTTCACTAGACTATAAGTTGTGTTGGGGCTAGAGGATTGTTTTGTTCTCTGTTGTATTTAATTGGACTTAGTACTATTTAAGTAAGTTAGTTGTGTTTAAGTACCAACTTAGCTGTGTTTATTGGACTTAGTGTCCAATTCTGAACAAGCTTTCAGTAAATATTTGTGGAATTAATGGATTCCTCCCATATACTGGTAACTTCATTCTGCATGAACATCACATTCCACCTGCACTATTGCAGTATCTTCTCAATTAATCTCCACTAATTGACCTTATGTAGTACTGCCATAGCAATCTTTATTAGATAGTATGTTTTTTTTTAATCCTGTCACTCCCCTGCTCAATGATGCATGCTCGTTCCATATTTCTTAACTGCATCCAATCTCACACTATTTCTTTATAACTTCTAAGCACCTTTGCTTCATTACCCCTCTAAACAAATCTGACCAGGTTTCCTCAGTGTCCCCACACTATAGCATGTAGGGGTCAAGGGAAAAACTTCCCCTTTGCCCCTTCTGAAGCTTTGGTGAAAAAGCATTTCAAAGTGTATAGCACAGGTGCATTATAGGAGAATGATCACCCAAGTAACCCAATGAGGTACAGAAGATTAATATACCCTTCTTAGGGGGAAGGGAGATGGGGAAGTGTGGATGATTGGGGGGAGGGGTAGTAAATGATTTTTACGGAAATTTAACGTCCTTAACATACAGTGGCCCGAAACAAAAGTCTGTTAGGCCCACAGAGCAGACTGGTTTGTGACAAAAGTCTGTCCCAAGTTTATTGACAAACTTCAGTCTTTTTTCTTGTGATATGAGTTCATTTAATGAAAACTCGGGGAAAGGACAAGAGGTAATTGTTTTCTTCTTTGGCAGGTCCAGACAACAGGCAGATAAGGAACTTCAGAGAACAAATCCATCCTATGCTTTGGGAGAAAAAGATTGAGAGCTTGGGGGAGGGTGGGTGTCAGAGAGACCTTACAGCTTTTTCTTCAGTTCAGCATGTCAAAGTACCATATTTTGGGGTATCAGTTTCTGAGCCCCAACAAGCACTAACAACTCTTCCAATGCTACTAGTCCTCACTGATAGTGTGAGAGACTCTCCTTTCTCAGTGCTGTCATTGCTATTCGTCATGCAGTGTGAGTGTGGTCTGCGAGCTCTAGGAGTGTATTATCCTAGGAACTCTGCTAATTCTCTTTGCTAACAATTTGACATTGGTCAGTTTACTAAGTATCTTTTAG
Source organism: Cheirogaleus medius (assembly GCA_008086735.1). NCBI lineage: Eukaryota > Metazoa > Chordata > Mammalia > Primates > Cheirogaleidae > Cheirogaleus > Cheirogaleus medius. The sequence goes on from VBSM01000361.1 coordinate 8,979,691, forward strand.
CCTTTATTTTATAGATAAAGGCTAAAAGAGGAATACTTTTATCTTCATCTGTAAAATGGAATACCATTGAGTACTTAACAGGAATGCTGTGGGGATTTCATGCAATAATCCACATTAAGCACCTACTTAGTGCTGTACCTAGTGCATGGTGAGTTTGTAGTAGATGCTCATTATTGTTCTGGCTCATTATTCAAGACCTAACTCCAGTCCTTCCACCTCCAGGAATTTTTCAGCTTCTCTGATCTTGCCTACTGAGGTCTCAGGGCCTTGGTATGGAGAAACTAAAGGTGGTTCTTGTGGAGTGTTGTAAAAAGGCTCCAAGGACTGATACTTGTGTTTATACTGCAGGTCTTAAGTGAGAAGCAACACACAGAATTTAGTGGAAAGAAGATTAAATGGGAGTTGAGAGATTTGGGAGTTAGCTCTTGCAGGATTCCTGAGTAACTTTCTAACTCTAGTCCAGGCAGATTACCCATCTGGGCTTCAGATTTGTGTACAAAATGAGTGCATTAAAGTGTGTAGATTCTAATGTTCTTTCCAGCCCTGCTGAGTACTCAGTATTTAAATGTGATGATCAGAAAATAATTACAAAAATACAGCATGACATGGTTTCTCTGGATCTTTTTCTTAGCCACTTGAATACCCTTAACCCCTTAAGGGTACAGTACAACACAAGATGCTTAGGAAAGAGATAGACTAGCAACTCTGGAGTATTTGGTCATGGAGTGCCAAACACTTATCCCCTTAAGAATAAGGTTTATTTTCTCTTCTTGCCTAAAGAGGCTGCACTTTTGAAGCCATGTGTGCAGATTTAGATGTATTACAGGCCTTTGGTTTACTTGGTAAAGTTGTGTGTATTCTCTTGAGGAGAAGTAGTGAGAGCCAGGAGTTCCCTCTTGCTTTTGCAAAAGACTTTAATCATTATTTTGCCATCTTTGTCTCTAGGATCCAAACCAAGCTGATGAAGAAGCTATGACACAGATCATCCGTGTGTCCTAACCCCAGGCCATGTGATGGAACTGATCAAGGTCTGTTCCTTGCCACTATTTCCCACTGTTCCAGGAAATTGATCAGCTCTTCCAATGGGACACTGATGATCACATTCTGCCCTTTTCTACAGGACAGAAACCACTTAGTTTTTAATAAGTGGCTCAGTATTATAATTGCAGTGATGTCTGGCAAATTGAAGTTGCAAGCCTTTGTCTTACTCTTTCAGTCAGGACCTATTTCAGACTGTTGAAGACATTGATATTTCATGGATTGGGATGATGCAAGGAGACACATGCCAGCCCAGCAGTACACAAGCACTTACATTGACTGGTAAAGCCAACCAGCCACCTCAGCAAGGAAGAACAGCCTTCTCAACCTGAACTACAATCAGAGAAGCCTCTCAGCCTACTCCTTCCCATGGAATTTAGACAGCATCCATCCCTCTGGTGAGGGATCTCTGGCTGACTAAATGGACACTTTATATTCAGAAATGGCTTCCAGATAGGGAAGTTCCATCCAATAAATTCTCTGAGATACATTCATCCAATCTGTGGTAATAATAAGAATTTCTGTCTGCCCAGATGGTAAGTTGGTATCTTTGGACTCCAACCAAGAAAAAGCTAACTGGGGATAGAATGATAAAAGACTGGAGAACTAAAAATATACATTGCTGAATCTCTTTTTTTTTTAGCTTTGAAAAGTACTCTGCTTGTGCCTCTGTTGACAGGTCATCTGGACCGAGGTTCTTGCTGTGGCTACTTCTAAGAATTTAGAGGGTATTGGACTTTGAAACTGCCTTTCCTAAGAGAACAAAACTGTTCAACAACTTCTGTGCTGAAGAGCTGAAGACATTTGTAGTAACTCCTAAACAGAGAACCAAACTAGTGATTTTCAATCATAGGCTTTGTGACAGCATTTGGGGAATTGTCAGCCTAGGAGGAGAGAGAGAGAGTAGTACATATACCCATATGTTGTCATAGAACATGATTCTCCAGTGGATGGATACCTGTGATGGATTATTAAGATAAAGAGACTAATTCACATTTACACTAAAACTTTTAATAAGCACTGAAAGGGAGATGTCTGACATTTGGTTCTTGACAATTTCTGGAAAGCACTGCTTAATCTCGCTGTCTTGGACATAGTCCAGATTACCTGCTAGAGCTTGAGGTGGATGTTGGCTTCGCTCTTACCACACATTGTGCTGGCCCCAGAGAGTGAACATTCTCATTCTTCCCATGGCAGCTGATTCTTTGGTGCCAGTTTTCATTTGTTTTTCCTTTCTCCATAGGCCTTGCACAGAAAGGTTTTCACATTGCATCCATCCTGTGGAAATAAGCTGCAGAACTGGAAATAGAGATGCCTGCAGGGTCAGGAACTGGGCAGTATTTCCCAGAATGGGTTGTGCCTCAGAAATGTATTTCTTTTCTAGATGTTGAACCCTGGGAGAACTAAGATATATTTCAGAAGAGTTGGCTGCCTCTCTGGAAACAAAGAAGGAAAACCTAGTCAGTAATTCTTCTGAAGAACATTTGGGGTTGATTTAAATACCAAGGATAAAGATTGGTCCTTTCTTCTTTGACTTCAATCTAAATATATTAAGAACAGAAAAGAAGTTAAACCCCAAACAAAAACATCATAAAGGGAGATCATTGTTACAGTAGAAATAGAGTTACAGAGCTATGCAAAGGAAACAGGAAGTGGAATCTTCTTAGTCCGGGGATCTAATAATCTGTCCTGGCTTCCAGATAGCCAAAGGGCTGATCCTTTGGTAAGCTCGCTAGAAACTTCTGACTCTTTGTAAGTGTTTCAGATATTAACTTTATTCGGTAAATCTTTCAGATGCTAGATTACTAAAAACACTGAGGAATTTATATTCCTTGTTTAGTTTAGCAGTCTAAGATGCAGAGTTCAGAAAGAAATTCCTCAAACCTATTATTTAGTGTTTAAGCCACCAACAGTTCTAAAATGCTATTTATTTGTGTCTATCGGTTTGTACATAGTAATACCAACCTCATTTTTGCTGAATTTTTTTTTGGCGGGGGGGGGCGGAGTTTGAATTTTGTTTGAATTGAAATGCTTCAGTTGTCATTTTGTCATTGCATTTCAGATAGCTCATGACACTTTTGTGGTCATTTTAACACACTATAATAGCCCACAAAGTGGGGGCAGGGTATTGATGTTTGAATTTTTTTCTTTGTTACTAGTTATTTTACTCATTTTTCTTTATGACTGTAGTGTAACTTCACAGATGCAGAAAGAGTCAAAGGATGAATGAATAATTGGTTTAATGCTAGTTATGTCATTTCTTGAGTGCTTTTTTTTGCAGGATAATTGTAAATGTATATATTTTAATTGCACTGGTACATTGAACATGTCAGTGTCTATACCACTGGACCAACAGAGCATTTTCTGGCTATAGGGTGCCTGATATTAATAATGTTTTGATTTTCCTTTGGGACTCAACTATATAGGTTTCTTTCCCCCCAGTAGGGGGAATACAGGTGATTGATCATTGATGTCATTGCAATTGTTATTTTTTAAAATAAATTTATAAAAATACTAAAACGTGATTTGGCTTTTGAGGAGTCTGCAACCCCTGGGTCCTAGGTTGTGTTTATGTTGAAATTGTTACCTCTGTGGATAGTGTCAAACTTGTGTCTGGGCCTCTTGGTTTTATCTCCCCCTAATTTTTCTTCCCTTTTGGCTCTTCTACTCAGCTGTCACCTGTGGGCTGATCGTATATTTGGTGTTACTACTGGAAGTGTTCATCAAGATATAGTGAAGTAATTCCATGAGTAAAATTAGCCCTTTCATTTATCATCAAAATGGCCTAGATTTATTAGCTGTTAGGGACTTAAAGTAGTGAAGGTGTACCTTTTAAATTTTTTTTATTTCCTTAGAAAACCAAAGCAAAAATACTTTTCTGATAAAGTTACAAATCCACAGCATGCTCATCTTGTTTTATGGTGTCCAGAAATCTGAGCAACAAAGACTGACAGCCTCCAATGTGTCCTTAGCACACAAAAGAGAAAAACAGCCCCTCAGGGAGCAAGCACTCTCACAATGAGAGCAATAGTCCTGTTCTGGCTGGTAAAAAAAGAGAAGTAAAAAAAGAGAAGAAACTTTTCATAACAAGGAAAAGGACACAGCGTTCAGTGCCTTTAGTCAGATTTATGCCTATGAAACTCATTAGCAAATTCAGAGGTGACCCAAGACTGCTCTGGTGATAAAGGGGAAAGACTATATCCTGTATTATCTGCTTTACCGTTGAAGCGTCTTCACCTCCACATTTCAAGATTAAAAATGACAGCTCAGCTCCTTTGAAAGCGCCGCCCGCGGGTCTCACCTCCAGACCCCTCGCGTCAGCTCCTAAGTCAGCGTGGCGCAGGCTACCGGAAGCGGGCGGGGCCGCGGCTGCTTCCGATTGGTGTTGCCCCAGGGAAGCCCGCACGGATTGGTTGGCGGGAGGGTCCTCCGGCGCCGCGGGCGCGGACTGGCTGCTGAGCGCACTGTCCTGTTTCCGGGAGCTCGGCTGGCAGCCCGGCGCCGCCATGGCGACGGGCGAGCGGGAGGCGGTACCGCCTCTTTGGCCAGCGGAGGCCCGCTTGGCGGCGCTGCTGCCCGACCTGCTGGTCTTCGGGAAGCGCCGGGCGTCGGAGCCCCAGTTCGCCTCGACCCAGGGCGTCCTGCTAGGCGTCCACGTGACGGGTGAGGGCGAGGGCAGTCGCTTGCAGTCCCCTGCCTGCCAGCAGGGCAGCCGTTGGGCCCGAGCTGCTGGAGGCCGCGGCGTCCCAGCCCTGGCCCCCGGCGAGCTAGGGCGCGCTCTGACTGCGCCCCCGGCCGCCGCGGCAAACTTGAAGGGTCTTCGTTTTCAGAGCGAGAGACACGTTTGGGGATGAACTAACTGGTTTAGCCCCTGAGCTCGCTTCAGAGTCGGTGAAATTGGGACTGAGGACGGGCTTTGAAGCAAGTTTTCTAACCCTGAGCATTTTCCATTAAGCGTTCTGTTTTGTCTAATTATTTCATTCCTTCAATTAATTCATTTTTGGGGTCCGTAAGTGTGTGCCCGCCATTGTTCTAGGCGTCAGCGACCTAACATCCACTTTGAGAGTCTTTCATGTAACAAATAATGGAGTTTATTCGATGTGTCATGACGACGGGTACTATAAGGCGCCTGTCCTCACCATATGAGTTCTCCAGAAAGCTTTAATCCATCCGCCTTGTCAGTGGTTTCTCTGTCCCACACGTGAGGGGAAATCCTGGTTTCCCTTGGCCAGGGAGCCTGAGAGAGTGGGGGAAGAGATAGCTGGCTTCGGCTGGAAAGAGCAACGCAGGTAAATGTGCAGCATCTGCAGCTGCTGGAGACAGGCTAGCCCTCTGGATTCCCACGGCGGCAACCAGCCTGGTCCTGAGTAGTTTCTAAGTAACACCATGTTAATGGGTAAGAGAATTACTAAGTTCCAAGGGACCTGTTTCCTTTACACTGGCCTGATGTGTGGAGAGAAAAGGTCCTAAAAGTTTAGGATTTGCAGCTAACATAGTAACTTTTGCTTTATTGGCCAGGGTTTACGGCATTAATAGACAAGTTCAGCCTGACCTGCAAGTCGGAGCATGACATGGACAAACTGGCCCACATCTTCAGTTATTACATTAGTGCCATCGTGGAGCGTGAGTGATCATTGTAGGGGAACAAGGAGGTGTGGTGCTGGGCTCCTGAGGGTTTGTAGGAGAAGAGGGTCTGAGGTGCTTTAAAACAGGTGCTAATGGATCATTCCTGTAGCATTATTCATCTTTGGTTTCTTCAGGTTGCCACTGACAAAAGCTAGATCTTTGCCTGTGTCTGTCATTCTATCCAGTCTGCATTACAGTGACTATATTCAGGAGGGGGGGAAAAGCTAATTTTAATTTTAATTTTGTATGTTTGTGTTTTATTTCAAAATAAAATATTCCTCAAGTTGTTTCTTCTAACAGTAATATGCCTCATGTGTGTATATCAGATATAATTTATAAAACACTTTTCCATTCTATCACTGCATTTTCATTCTGGGAGAAAGGAATAGGTGTTTTCTCTATTTTCTGCCATGTATTAAGCTTTTGTATATTTGCTTGATATCAGATATCTGGAAAAAAATCCTTATTTGTGCAGTGAACATATTTTGAGTACCTACCCAGTGACATGCACTGTAATAGGTGCAGTGGAGCAAAAACCCACTCTTGAGCTTATTATGTTTGCTCAACAGAAATTACTCTGGCACTACACCTTTTAGAACTCATGTAGCATTCTCATCCTTTACTGACAGTGCCCTATACAGTTATGTCCATCATTTTGAGATTCACCAGAATACTTAAATTACTTTGTGGCATCTTCTTTAGGAATTTGATTATTTGACTTACCCTTTACCCCTGAGGAACAAATATAAAAAGTCTTTCACTTTTTCTCATCAGGTTGGGATGAAAGGAAAGATGAAAATTATGTATTGAATATGTATTATTAATATAATACCAGGTACCACTGGGTACTAGAAATAGAGGGAAAAGTACACATGGAAACTGCCCTCACAGAGTTTCTATTTTAGTGGGATAGATAATAAGTAAACAAAAAAATTATAGATTATACATTCTCTTAAGGAAATAAACATAGTGTAGTGGTAAGAAATAAGTGTAGGGTGGGGAAGTTTCTGTGTGAGACAGAGCAGGTATTATTTAAGCTGAGACATGAAAGATGAGGGGAACACTTTGGGAAGATCTAGGGGTAAAGCATTTCAGACAGAAGAATGCCAAGTACAAAGGTTCTGAGACAGGAAAAGGCTTGGCATATTACAGGAACTGGCAGGAGGCCAGTGTGGCCAGAACATACCTGGCAGGGTGAGGAGTGGCTTGAGATGAGGTTGGAGGAAGACAGTTTATCAGATCATTAAGCTCTGTAGTCCATAATAAGGAATTTGAATTTTATATTTTTGTATAAAGGCAAACTTGGAAGGTTCTAGGAGGGAAATGATATGATCTGATTTATACTTTTAAAAGCTCATTTTGGCTGCCTCATAGAGATTGGATTTATAGGACGCTGGTGGAGGGTGAATGGTAAGAATAGAAGCTGGAAGAGGCAATTGGAACAGTCCTGGAGAGATGATGGAGATTTGGTCTAGGGTTAGTGGTTCTCAACCTCAACTACACATTAGATAACCACTTGGGTAGCTTTTAAAAATCTTTTCCCCATTTTTTATTTATTTTGCCTTTTTATTTTTTAGAGACAAGGTCTTGCTATGTTTCTAAGGCTGATCTTGGACTCCTAGGCTCAAGCAGTCCTCCTGCCTGAGCCTCCCGAGTAGCTGGGACTACAAGCATGTGCCACTATGCCCAGCTACAAATCTTAATGCCTAGCCTTCACCTCACACCATTTAAATCAGAATTTCTTGGGGTGGGCCCAGGAATAAAGACTTTTTAAAAAAAGTTTCGTAGGCAATTCCAATATGCCATCAAGACTGAAGACTGTTGGTCTAGAGATATGGTAGTGGAGCTGTGTGGGGATAAATTAACTTGAAGTATATTTTGCAGTTTCAACAGGTAGGAGTTGATGGTGGCTGAATTTCAGGGGAAGTAGTGAGAAAAAGGACTCAGTTTTTTAACTTTTATAACTGAATTGATAGTGTCATTTACCAAGATGAGAAAGAAAATCAAGTTTTATTTTGAATATAGAATTTGAGATGCCAATAAGTCATTCAAATAGAGAAATCAAGTTAGGAGTTATGATTGAGGCAAGAGCTCAGAAAATAGATCTCTGTTAGAGATGACAATGAGAGTGGATGACATAAAGGTGATACTTAAAATTAAGAACTCATTGAGTTCATGTTGGAAGAGTATAAATAAAGAGAAAGGTACCTTAGAGTGAGGCTTGAGGAACTCCAGTGGAGGACTATCAGTGGAGGACTGTTAGGGAGAAAGAACCTGCAAAAGGACTGTAAAGCAGCCAGTGAGGTAGGATATCGTGTTCCTGTCTCTAGAAGCTTGTGGCTAGCTGGGTTGAAAATGAAAGCTGTCAAGTCCAGTGAGGCAGGAAAGTATTGAATTTAGCAAGATGAATGCCATTGATGACCTTGATAATTTTAATGAAGTGGTGGAAGTGGAAGTCAGATTGGAGCAAGCTGAGAAGAGAATGGTAGAGAACATTTAAAAGAATGAGTAATGGGAGACAAGGAAAGTGTATATAACCAACTCTTTTTGAGATTTTTTTTTTTTGCTATGAATATAGCAGAAAATGGAGCTATTAGGAAGAAGAGAAGGTAGAATCAAGAATAAGTGAGTTATTTTTATTGTGTTTGTTTTCTTTAAGTTATTGATGAGAATGATCCAGTAGAGAGATTAGGGAGGAAGTGAAGTCCTTAAGAGGGTGAGAGAAGATAAGATCTCTAGCACAAATAGGGTGGCTTTGAAGGGAGCAGGAATACTTCTTCCATTTTAGAAATGTACTGTATTGTACATAAGTATGGATAGATTTTGGGAGAAAGCAGAAGGAAGGAAGAAGAAGCCTAAGAGGCTGAGTCTTGGAGTTAGCAAATAGACAAGAAAAATATGAAGAAAAACTCAGTAGGCCATTCTTTTGACTGTATATGATTCTGCTGTGACCTGGTATATCACTGATTTTAACTCATTTTCCTCTCTCTTCCTTACTTGATTTCAGATGTGCTCTGTTTTGGAGGGGATATCCTAAATATCACAGGTATTTTTCAGTTTTTCTGAATATTTAAAGAACTGCAAGTGAGGAAGGCTATAGTTAGGTGGAACTTGGCATATTTGTTTATTCAGCATTGTTTGATTATTTCCTAGGTGGTGCTGGGCCCAGGGAACATAAAGATGAGGAAGACACAGGCCCGGCCTCAAAGGATCTCCCAATCTCATGGAAAAGCTTTGTCCAAATTAGTCTGACATGTGCTTTACATCTTGTTTAGATTGAATGACAGGATATAAATGCCCATAAAGCATTCTTGAAAAAATTGATGAGAAACTTAGTCATTAATAGCAGAAGCTAAGCATGAAATAAAGAGGAGTCAAGAGTTTCCTATCTGGAGAACTCTTAGGATCATTAATAGCTATATGCTCCAGAGTTGACCTCTCTTGTCATTTAAACTTAATAAAAACCACCCTAAAATTAGACTTGAACTTGAACCTAAAATTTGTGAAACTTTTGCCAGTATCTCTCCCCCTCTATTAGTATACTAGTAGAGGGAAGATTACCAAAAATATCCTTAGGAACATTATGGCTTCTACCTACTCATGTTTTTTTTGTTTTGTTTTATGTACTGAATGGTTTTGAGGATTAGAAGCAGTATTTTAATGTAGCACAATGTATGTAGCCAAGAAACCTTGCCTCATACTTTGCCTGCTATGCACACTAGATCAAGTTGATCTTCTGCATTACTGGGGACATTTCCCTGAACCAAGTAAGTCTAAGTATTTGACCCCTGTCAGCCTATCCTTTGTCTCTACAGGGAATGTGCTCCTGGCACTCTGGACAGTGGAACGGAATCAACTAAGTGACATCATTACCCTGGTGGCAAAATGTAGTCTGGAGATACAGGAGAAATTTGGAATTTACCATACCAGAGAAGGCCAGGACCTACAGCTAAAGATAGGTAGTAGCTCCTAAAAAAGTGATCCAGTTGGGAGAAGTGTGTGTGTGTGTGTGTGTGTGTGTGGGTATAATTCAAAAGATAAATAACAAATTGGAGAAAAAAATATTTGCAACTCACAATAAACAAAGGATGAATTGTTCTAATATAGAAAGAGTACCTAGAAATCAAGAAAAGACAAACGTTCTAAGGGAAAAATGGACAAAGGTCATGAATAAATAGTATATAGACAAAGAAAAATACATGTCTTTTAACATATAAAGATGGTCAGCTTCATTCATAATAAGAAAAATGCCAGTTGAAAGTACATTGAGACACCTTCTCACCTCAATATAAGATAGGCAAAAATTCAAATACTGGACAATACATTCTTTGGTGAGTCTGTGAGAAATTAGCTTTTTCATACTGGTATAGTGAAAAATGGTATGATTTCTATGGAGGGTGACCTGGTAATCTTTATTATATTTATTTGTATTATCTTTATTATATTTATTTTCATTATGTCAACAAAAACTAAGCTAAATAAAGAATACATATTAAGTCTTGCTTCCACTTACATACCGTCTATAAGAATGCAGTTGTTCTTTGACACAGCAATCCCACTTCTGAACATTTATCCTATAGGTTTACCTGCATATATGTCTGATATGTCTTATGTACAAGATATTGATTACAATATGGTTTGTAATAAAAGATTGACAATAATCCATCTATAGGAGACTGGTTAAATAAATATCTACTCAATGAAATTCTCTGTAACTTTAAAAAAATAAGATGTTCTGATATGGTAATATCTCCAAAATATAGTTAAGTGGAAAAAAGTAAGATGCAAAACCCTATGTTTTTATGCTACCTTTTGTGTAAGGAGGAAAAGTAATTTTTATATTTTTTTATATTTGTATAAAGAAACACTGGAGAGAGATATAAGAAACTAATAATAATTGCCGATTGGGGGAAATAATATAGATAGGTATGTGGATGGAAGCAAGACTTTTTAATATGTATTCTTTATATAGTTTAGTTTTCGAACTATGTTATTGCTTGATATAATAAAAAATATAATACAAATATAATAAAAATTTTAAAGCTGCACACAGAGACCAGAGTTTCACCAATGGCAAAGTCAGGATTGGAAGGGAAGCTCCTTACACAAAGCTCCTTCACGGGATCCAGAGCCCTCAAGAAGTTTCTGAATTAAGGGCAAAAGTTGGCTCCAGCTATTTTATGTTTCGAGTAGTAGTGAAGAATCATATTCTGTTTTATACAGCATCTCTTCTGACATGCTCCTTTTTGGTTCTTTTGGATTTTGTTTTATTGAGGATTATTGATACTGTACATAGACACATTTATATATTTTTGAAACCATCACCACAATAAAGAGAATGAACATATATATCACTTACAAAAGTCTCGTTGTTCCCCTTTGCACACCCTTTTTTCCACTATTCCTCCACCCTCGTGCCCATGAAACCACTGATCTTTCTGTCACTAGGTATTATTTTGCATTTCTGAAGAATGTTATTTAAGTGTAATCATACACTATGTACTTTTTGGCTACTTTCATTCAGTATAATTACTTTGAGGTTCATTTATTTTGTAGCCTGTATCAATAATTCATTTCTTTTTATTGCTGGCTAATTTTTTTTTTTTTGAGACAGAGTCTTGTTCTGTTGACCAGGCTAAAGTGTCATAGTGTCATCATAGCTCACAGCAACCTCAAACTCCTGGGTTCAAGCGATCCTCCTGCCTCAGCCTCCCAAGTAGCTGGAACTACAAGCATGCACCACCACGCCCAGCTTATTTTTTCTATTTTTAGTTGTCCAGCTAATTTCTCTCTTTTAGTAGAGACAGAGTCTCGCTCTTGCTGAGGCTGGTCTCTAACTCCTGACCAATCCTCCCGCCTCTCCTCCTGCCTCAACCTCCCAGAGTGCTAGGATTATCGACATGAGCCACCACACCCAGTCCCCCCAGTAGTATTCTATTATATGGCTATACTGTACTACAATTTGTTTATCTACTTATTTGTTGATTGACACTCAAGCTGTTGTCAGTTTCTGGCTATACAAATAAAACTGTTATAAACATTTGTATACAATTCTTTGTATGGATATATGATTTCATTTCTGTTTTACCTAGGAGTGGAAAGGCTGAGTTGTATGGTATATTTTACTTCTTGAAAAATTTTCAATCTGTTTTCCAAAGTGGTTGTGCCATTTTACATTCCCAACAGCAATTGGACTTCTCCACATTCTTGTTAACACCTGTTATTGTCTGTTTAAAGAACTCCCTTTAACGTTTTTCATAGTATGGGTTTGTTGGAGATGTGTTAGTTCCACTTTTGTGTGTCTGAAAAAGTATTTCACACCTGTTTTTGCAAGGTATTTCACTGAGTATAGAGTTCTAAGTTGATGGAATTTTTTCCTCTATTATGTGAAAGCTGTTCCACTGTCTTCTAACTTGCAGTGTTTCCAACAAAAAATTTGCATTCATCTCTGTCTTTGTTTCTTTGTATGTAATATTCCCTCCCCCAACACTGGCTGTTTTTAAGTTTCTGTGGTTTTAGGTAATCTGATTATAATGTGGCTTGGTATAGTTTTCTTCATTTCTCTTGTGCATGAGGTTTATGGGTTTCTTGGATCTGTAGACTTTTATTATAATAGCTTTTTTTCAAATTTGGAAAATGTTCTACCATTATTTCTTCAAATAATTTTTTTCTATCCCCTTCTCCTCTAATTACCCACATATTAAGCTGTTTGCAATAGTCCCAAACTCACTGATGTTGTGCTCATTGTTTTTCTATCTTTTCTCCTTATGTTTCATTTTAGATAGTTTTTATTACTATGCCTTTAAGTTTACAAATCTTTTCTTTTGCAATGTCTAATTTGCCTTTGATCCTATCTAGTGTATTTTTAATCTCAGACATTGTAGTTTCTATCCTTACGAGTTTGATTTGGGTCTTTTTTTTATATCTTCCATATCTCTACTTGTTTTCTCTAGGTTCAGGAATATGTAGAATACTGTTATAATAGCACATTTAATGTCCTTGTCTGTTAATTCTATCATCTATATTCTGTGTTGGGCTCGATTGATTGATTTTTCTCCTCATTATGAGTCATATTTTCCTTCTTTGCATGCTGATAGTTTTTTATTGGTGTCAGACATTATGACTTTTACCTTATTGGGTGCTGGATTTTTTGTATTTCTATAAATATTCTAGAACTTAATTCTGAGATGTGATTAACTTGATCCTTTCAGGAATTGCTTTTAAACTTTATCGGATGGGGACCAGAGCAGTATTTCATCTAGTGCTAGTTTTGTCTTATTTCTGAGGCAAACCTCTTCTGAGTACTATACCTGATATCCTATGAATTAAGTTTGACAATCTGACTAGTAGGAACAGGTACTATTCCCAGCCCTGTGTGATATCAAGGATTTTTCCTTCTAATCTTTTCAGGTTGTTCTTTCCCCAGCCTCAAGTAGTATCCTCACATTCATGCATGTATCATTACTCAGCTAAAGACTTGAGGGGGACTCAGTACAGATCTCTGGAGTTTTCACTCTGTACATTTACGTACTTTCTAGTACTTTTTGCAGTGCCCTGTGAACTCTAACCACCTTGGCCTACTCAGACTCCCAGCTACATCTTCCTCTCAACTCAGAGAGTCTTCTGCACTGCATGCAGGCCTCCCCTCCCTGAGATAGGGCCTGGACACTCTCTAGTTAGTAAGCTAGCATATCAGAGTTCAACTTATTTGTGTCCCATTTCTCAGGGATCACCGTCCTTTATTACCTGATATACAATATCTTGAAAACCATTGTTTCATATATTTTTTCCAATTCCTCGGTTGTTTCAGGAATGCAGATAAATTCTCTATTCCATCTTGGCTGAAATTATAAGTCTTTGCCATTCTTTAAAACTGTCCCCCCCCCCCACCTTGTTCTTAGCTTGGATTGGGCAGCTTAGCTAAGGGTAGACTTCTCTTGGTTATAGTTACTTTTCCCCTGACAACCAAACCAATTTTTCAACTATATTAGCAGTAAGAAATCCCTCAGGCCCAGGAAAATAGGAGATAGAATAAAAGTGTATAGCAAGACCCATGTCTGGTGAAATACCAATTGTCTACTTACTCAGTCCTGGTTACATGTGAGAAGGGATGGTGTGGTCACTATAGTAGCAGTTTCTGAGTATAACCATCTAGTCTTCTCCCTGAGTTCTCTGCTATCAGGACATAGCTGCCCATTAGAAGAGTAATTTAGAGACAAGACAGTTGGAAGCCTACCATCTCTTGTTTCTTCCTCCGTACAACCCAGGCTTGTTTGAATGTCTGTCTAAGTGTATTTAAGGGAAGGAAATCTGTGCCAAGGTATTACTTTTAAAGGTTAGCTGACCTAAGACTTCTGCACCTGAGGGCAATGACAAGATTGGCATGATGCATAAAGCCATGTGGGGATTCCAGACCCTGTCCTTTGCATAGCTTTGCAATTGAGTTTGGCTGTTCTCCACTTGTCTCCCTTTTTCTGGATAGGTCTGTCTGCAGGTCGGATTTCGCAGGTTATTGTTGGAGATGAGCAGAGGCAGTACCTCTTGGTGATTGGGCGGGATGTAGACGATGTCCAGCTAGCTCAGCGTTTCGCTCAGGCAAATGAGATTGTCCTGTCCTGGAACTGCTGGAAGCTCTGTGAGCGGTCCATGTTTGAAGTGGAAATCATAAGGGAGGATGAAGCTGTAAAGGTAGGAAGCTGACCTCATCCATTGCACATCCTAAAAGGTCTTCCTACTACACGGGAAAAGGTGCTAATAGGCAGTGTTCCAGTGGTGTTCACATATTGCCTGACTGAACCAACAACCATTGGAACTCAGTTTCAGAGGGAGGCTGGGGATATTCTCCCAGGAAGACAGATGAAGCAGAACAGCAAGGCTGGGAAGAAAAAGGATAAACAAGGGAGAGAGAGCCCTCAGCCCCTCTGGTAAGGGACCAAAGATAATAAAGTTGGTGTATGGGCACAGAATTGAGCAGTTTCCTTTCTGTAGCTAAGAGATATGCGGATCATTGACCCATTTGATTTTGATGAGCATTTTGACAAGTGCCTCGATTATCTGCCACATTACCGTGCAAGTGCTGGTAAGTTACTTTGTCCTTTCTTACCTGAGCCCCAAATTTTAAAGATTAATTTTCCACATGGCTGGAGACATTTTGTTTGTTTTTCTTTTTTCAGAGACTCTAAGAACTGCATTGGAATTGGATCCAGACTCTGCACTTAAGCAAACACTGCGGAAGCATATAATGAAAAACCTTTTAAAGAAGGTTATTTCCTAGTTCTTTAGTTATTGTGTAGACTGTGTGTGTGTTTGTGCAAACAGGTGTTCATCTATATGTGACAACCTTTTTGTATCAATCCAGTTCATCTCCTTCTCTTCATTGTAATCACAGCAAATTTCTCCCTCTGCATCAATGTAATTACTATGATAAATGTGTCTTAAACGTTTACTTAGATTTCTCAGTCCTAGAAAGTAGAAGCCATATTTGCTTTTCAGTTTGTCCTTTAATACTTAGTATACTGTAAGCAAGGTGGAGAGTAAGTAGATCCTTGGTAAATGTGTTGATTGGTTGTTTATATATGAATATATGTAAATTCCTTAGTAAGAGTTATAATGACTAATGGAGTTGAATGTGTCAAACTAACTCTTAGAAAATATAAAAGCCTGACAAATTTCATCGGTGAATTTGGTTTAAAGTCAGTTTTAATTCCAAGTGCACTCCATGCCACTTCAACTTGAATTTCTTCTAATTTTTTGCCTGACACCCATAAGTTATTTTCTCACACTCACCATGAAATACAGAATTAAAATGCCTAAACATGATACTGAGAGTTGAAGATACAGGCAAGGTAACTCACCGTGTATTTGTAGATTGATGAAGGCCACCCTGTGGAGTATGTATCGGAATTCCGTACAGTTACAATGGTTTTGGTCAGCCTAGAGTTCCACAAGACAGCACGGATGTTGCATTTGTGTCCTCTTATCCAGGAGGCTGCCTTATACATCTCTACAGTCATTGAGAAAGGGGGTGGCCAGCTGAGCCGGATCTCTATGTTTGAGAAAGTAAGTACAAGGGAACTTGATGCATCAGCATTTAAGGTGAGTGAGGAATAATAGTCTTGTATGGCCAGTTTATTTCCCACATAACACAAACGTAAGTCAGATATCCTGCTACTTATTGTGTAACAAGCTCTATTACATTAAAACTTCAACTAATGTTAGTTAAGGAATGGGGTGTTCTGGTTTTAATTTTCAGGGTTACTATGGGTTACCCTCCATGTTATTTGTTATTCAGTTCTTGTTGAAGAACGCTTGTGAAGGCATAAAAAATGTTTTTTTGGTTCTGTTAGTAAAGTACATACATAAAATTCATAATAAGATCTTTCCAAGATAATTAAGGAACTTGAAAAAGAGCAGGATCTTAATACTTGACATTATAAATGAAGAAAATGTGGGCAGATAGACTTAGCTCAAGGTATATACTAGAAATTAAATTTTTTAAAAGTTTGTGATATCAACTTCTCTTGTGTTTTAAATTTCATTTATTTCAGTAGTTAGTTAAAATCAAGATTTTAAACAAATTTCCATGTTGATGTGGCCCAGAGTGTCCATTTTATGAATCTTACAGAATCCTATATTCCTAATAGAAGAATAATCAGGTTAGGGTCTGGCTTCACTCAGGGGCGTTGGTTTAGTTTAGGCAAGCCAAATGCCTCCCCCAGGTAAACTTCTCTTTTCTTTGTTTACCATCTATCTCAGGGCTGCATGTTCCTCTGTGTTTTTGGCCTTCCTGGGGATAAGAAGCCAGATGAGTGTGCACATGTGCTGGAGAGCTCCTTCAGCATCTTCCGCTTCTGCTGGGAGAATCTTGCTGAGACCAAGTGAGGAGGAAGGTGGGGCAGAGAGGAGCTTTTCAGGCTCCAGGGGGCTCTTCAGGCAGGGTAGAAGGCAATAACAAGTAGCAGGAGTTCAAGCTATCCTCCCTCAGGGGGAAGGAACATGCTAAGGAAAGTCAGCAAACAAGATCTATTAAGATACAAAATACAAAATATCTGATACTAGATACAAAAGTCTGCACTGGGTACCCAGGGGAAATAAAGATAAGTTTCCATCTAATGGAGCAGGAGAAGGGGAGGAACAGAACACATGTAGCAAGATTCAAGAACACTGCAAAGGGAACAACAAATGTATAAATTAATATAATGCAAATACCATGCCTGTATGTGGACAGGATGCAGCATAAAGGCTGCCTGTCCCAAGGGAGGATGAGAGAAGTTGTGGGGCAGTCACCTAGATAGGAAGGAACCACAGCTGGTGAACACTGTCCTTCTTGGCTTTCACTCTCGGTCTTTCCCAGATCCTATTGCTTTTTCTGGACCTTTCACTTAACTGATCTCCCTCCTCCATATCTACCAAATCCCCTCCACCTTCCACAAAAAACTAGCCCTGATGAAGGTATAAAAAATTCATTTTTTCACTAGTTGCATTATGACAAAGTTGGTTGAACTTTTCCAAATACTTTTTTTAATATAAAGCTATGGGGAAAGTATTCATATATACATGAATAAATTTGAAAAATTGTTATTTATAGTGTTAACATTGAGTCAAAGATTGATTTGCTTGCCATGATTTATTCAAGATGGATAAAAATTATGCAACACATGT
>VBSM01000361.1:9005245-9026373 GCA_008086735.1 Cheirogaleus medius
GGCCTCCCAGAGTGCTAGGATTATAGGCGTGAGCCACCACGCCCGGCCTACACATTTTTTTTTAAGAGACAGGTTTTCACTCTGTTGCCAAGGCTGGAGCACAGTGGTGTGATCATAGCTCATTGTAATGTTGAACTCCTGGGCTCAAGTGATCCTCCTGCCTTTCAAGTAGCTGGGACTACAGGCATGTGCCACCATGCCTGACTATATACTATACAAATATTATGCAACTAGGGTGAAAACACTAAATACCTGCCTCAGATAACTTAATTCAGTCAATCAGTCTACAATAGTTCCTTTTCAAGCATCCCAGGAGGAGGGAATAGGAAAATAGCATTTATAAACATGAGAGTCCAGAATAGAAAATTGAACATTATTGATAAGAAGGATGGCTTGAGGATTAGGATAAGGGATGGGAGAAGGGAGGAGTGTGGGAGAGGAGTAAGGGGTAGAGGTATGTACAAATACAGAAAGGCATCCTAGAGCTGTGACAGGAATAGTATATGATACAGAGAATGTTGTTAGTTTATAAAAGAAAATTAGAGAACAGGCAGAATGGGTGAAGTAAAACACTTTAAACCATAGTACACTCCATTCATCCTCATCCTTTCATTTTTTGACTAACTTCTTGGGGTTTTTTGCCTTTAAAACTAGCATGCACTGCCACCTGGGGATTGGACTCGCTTGAAGCACTGGCATGTGGGGGGGGAGGGGTGGTAAGGGCAATGTATGTAACCCTAACAATATTTGTACCCCTAGTACCCCCATTATATGATGAAATAAAAGGAAAAAATAAAAATAAAAAAAATAAAAATGTAGCAGATACAAAAGGAGTAAAAGCTATAGAAAATTGGAGAAATAAAAGAATGGAAAAAAAAGAAAGAAAAATGGTAGGATTCAAATAAAACAATAAATATATTTTACAAGTAAAAAAAAAAAACTAGCATGCACTGAGCATGTTGTTTTCCTCAAAGTCTTCTTTTTCTATAGCAAATGTCATGAAATCCACAATCTATGGTACTTCTCCTGCCAGCTCTGAAGAAGACCAGGAACTTTATGTCTGCACAGTCAAGGATGATGTGAACTTGGATACATTGCTTCTCCCACCATCTTTAAAAGGCAAGTACCCTAAAGACCACAAGTGAACTGATTAGAGCTGTCATTGCAATTGGCAATTTGGTGGGTGATGAGTATAGGTTCCTCATTATCATTCTGGCTTCATTTTCTCCTAAAAAGGATTGAATGAAATAATTCATGGCACATCATAAATATTCTGTGACTTCTAGCTCTTATAAGCTCTTCACTCTGGAAGTTTGAGGTCCAGCTAGACAGTTTACACTCATACAACTGTGATTGACTATCCTTGACATTGGCTTTACTTACTTAGAAGGAAACACAGCATGCTAGCAGGACAGCAGCAGGTGGTTTTCTTCAGTAAGATGCCTCACAACAGTTTACATGGCAGTCCAGGGGCGAATGTCTGGAGCCTCAAGTAGTAGCTCAGCTGTGGGGAATGAGACCATGATGCATGGGTGTTTAAAAGCCCCATGTTCCAACTAGAAACTTTTATAACAACCCGATAGGTGTAGCTTTCAGGTCCTACAAGGGGCATGACCTATTATAAGAATTACATGGCCGGCCAAGGTGACTCACACCTGTAATCCTAGCACTCTGGGAGGTCGAGGCGGGAGGATCGCTCAAGGTCAGAAGTTTGAAACCAGCCTGAGCAAGGGCGAGACCCCATCTCTACTAAAAATAGAAAGAAATTAATTGGCCAACTAAAAATATATAGAAAAAATTAGCCGGGCATGGTGGCACATGCCTGTAGTCCCAGCTACTTGGGAGGCTGAGGCAGAAGGATTGCTTGAGCCCAGGACTTTGAGGTTGCTGTGAGCAAGGCTGATGCCATGGCACTCTAGCTGGGGCAACAGAGTGAGACTCTGTCTCAAAAAAAAAAGAATTACTAAAGCCAAGGAAGCCCAAAGCTGTGACTGACCATCAGTTCATTCAGTTTTCCCAATCCAAATTCAGTTTGCCAATCAGAGGTCATTCTTAGTGTAAGCAACATTACCTGATAACACAGTTGAAATTCTAATGCTATCCTAGGAAACAGCTAGAAAATTGACCCAAGGTCAACATTATCAGGTAAGGAAAAAGGCCTTGTTAACTCACAGGCTAAAATAAATAGGTCATCAAAGCTTTGGTCTAAATGAAAAGCCAAAGCTAGATTGTAAAGGCCATATAAGTTATAAAAGTATTTAAGGAGGGGACGGACATAATTATATTTGTACTTTAGATATGTTATTCTATTAGTTAACATATTATTGGGATAAGAATGGGAGAAAATTGGAGATGTGCAAAACAGGGTATTACAGTGATTCAGGTGAAAATGACTACTTATACTAAATTTGTTTAGGAGGAAACATATACAAGAGACATTTAGAAAGAGGATGACCATTAGGTTGTGAGGGAAAGGAAAACGTTTAGAATCATTCTAAGGTTTTTGGCTTGGTGACTTACTGGTTTAATACCGACTACTTTAATGTTTACATCAGAATATGGAAAGATTTACTCAAATGCTTGAGGTTAATTAAGATATTTATAAATATCAGAGATCTGGGACCAGGAAGCCTGGCCTACAAGTTTAGTGAAAATAAGAAGAAAAGGGCCTGGGTACTAATAGGTCATGCAAATGGGAAGGATGAGTGTAGTTGAGTGATTCAGAGCACAGTTTTGGGTCTACCGACAAAACCTGTTGGTGACTGGGGAGAACAGTTTCAGCAGTGTAGTAAAAACCTGCTTGTTGTTGGTAAAACAGTGAGTGGGAGATCAGGACATGGAGACAAGGCTCTTTCAAGAGGTTTGGCTGAGTGGAGAAGGGGGGATTAAGGTAGGGCAATGGGTAGGGGCAGATGAAAAGTACACCTCTTTTTTTTTAAAAAAAATGGACAGTTTATCACCATGTTGTATCCTAGGTTTGTAGAAACCTTGTTTATTGCTTATTTATTTATTTATAGAAATAGCAGTAAACCAACTGGATCAACTGGGCCCAGAGAAACAGTTGCTGGTCAAGTGTGCTGCAGTCATTGGTCACTCCTTCCATATAGATTTGCTGCAACACCTTCTGCCTGGCTGGGATAAAAATAAACTATTCCAGGTGTTGAGGTCTCTTGTGGATATACATGTGCTTCGCTGGTTCAACAAGAGCCAAAAACTTTCTGCTGAGCCCATATTAGCACCCTTCTCTATTGACATCATCGATCGACCCAAAGAGAAGAAGGAAAAGTCAGGTGAGGAAGGGACTGTTATGTCAGGTCTGAACAGAGAGCCCCAGGATATCTGTGTTCAGAAAGACCATCAATATCGTATATTAAATAAATAAATGAAATATCATATATCAAGGCTATCTCTCTCTCTCTCTCTTTTTTATTAAGAGACAAGATCTTACTGTTTCCCTGGCTGGACAAATTTGTGGGCACAAACAATCCTCCTGTCTCAGCCTCCTAATTACAGGTGTGCACTACCACACTCAGCTTGAGGGCCTCTCTCTCAAAGCTTACGGCTAAGAAGCAGAAAGAAAAAGATCATTTAAATCATGAAGGAGCCATGGTTATAGTGGAAAAAATACCCTGTATTTTTCAGAAATGTCCTAATTTCAATAATTCCAGCTTCTTTTTAGCCCATGTGTTAGTATTTATGTTTTGATTTTTGATTCAGAAAATATTGCCATAATGTTTTATTGGCTTCTAGGTGCAAATAATGAGAAAAAAGGGCAAACCATTCTTAATTTTAGAGACTTACAAGGAAGATAAACACATGTGGTATTGAAACAGACATGAACAAAGCAAGATATAAATAGCTTCAAATCTCAAATTTTCCATGTGAAAGAATAGAATTGTAGTATGTACTACCCAGAGCACATATAATTCACAAATAATTTTCCTTTAACTTTGAAATACATTTGGGCTCTATCTCTGAACAGAGCATTTCTGATGATTGGGCATTTATAATAATTAGAAGTAAAATCTCAATTTAGGAGGATCAATTAAGAAATCTTGGCAGTATATTTCTATATCACTGATCATTTCTTCCTTGAACTTTATGCTCGGTGTGGTCAACATCACTCTCAGAATGGTTCAAAAGTCTTTACACAAAGGAGACAGTAGTACTAACCAAGAGTTATAAATAAAATTTTCTTATAAACCCATAGCTATATACTTGGGAGTTTGCCATATGTAGCATAAAAGAACTTTAACCACTTCGGTACAAGTGTCAACTATAGTCGACAGCCACAGATGAACGCGCACAGCTGAGCATCGACTTTAGCCGACAGCCATGATATGAAGGCACACAGCCGAGCATCGACTTTAGTCGACAGCCAAAAGCTTTAACTTTTACAGCTTTTATCTCTGCAGTTGCAGTGTGTACGTTCAGCTAATAAGTTACTACGAACCTGTGACCTTTTAACAAGTCCTTAGTAGGAGTTATTATAGTTATTTTCCTATAGCTGCCTGTAAAGTAAAACAAGCTTTCAATGCTTTAAAGCTTTCCTCATGACACAAGAGCAAAACGGATTCGTCGTCAATGCACAGCACAAACTATCATGCGGACTATGAGTGCCGGCTGTGGGCAAGGTTTCATGGCCGGTGAGCATGGTACCGAAGTGGTTAAGGGAGACTCACACTTAGATTTTCTTAAATTTCAGATGCTGGCTCAGCCTCTCTGCTCAGGCTACAAGAGGAACTATCTGTACCTCAAACCAAGGTGCTAGAATTTGGAGTGCCTCTATTACGGGAAGCTGCTTGGGAGCTGTGGCCCAAAGAACAACAGATAGCTCTGCACCTGGAATGTGCCTGCTTTCTCCAAGATTTGGCCTGCCGCTGTGGGAGCTGTCATGGAGGGGATTTTGTTCCCTTCCATCGCTTTGCAATTTGTTCTACTAAGGGCTCCAATGGGACCTCCCGATTCTGCACTTACAAAGACACTGGCTCGGTGCTAACACAAGTGGTCACAGACAAATTGCAGCTGCCTTCTCCCCAAGGTAAACCCAGGAGGCAGAAAGAGGACATACGGGCAGCACTTCTCTTTCTTCATATACTTAGAGCTTGTCATCAAAAAGTTGGAATAGATTAAGGCAGAAAAGTAGGTAGAAAGAACTGCTTATCCCCAAAGTACCAGAGATAAGAAAAATGCAATCACAGAGTTAAAAGGAACCTTAGAGATCATATTTGTTTTGTTTGGCAACCTTGTGCAAGTTACTTAACCTCAAGTAATTGGGGAAAATAATAATATCAACTTCATAGGGTTGTGAGGATTAAATTAGTTAAAATATGTAATGTTCTCTGAACAGTGCCAGGAAGGTAGTAAGTGCTCAAAACACTTTGGTTATTGTTTTTATTATGACCATTATTATTATTCAGCCTAGTACACATATATTGAGTCCTTATGTGTATTTGATGCTGTACTAGGTGTTAGGTATACAATGTGAATAAGCTTCAGTCTTTGACCTCCTGAAGCTATCAGTTTTTGGGGGGTAAAGCAGACATATATAGACAGAGAATTCCACTATGGCATGGTAAAAGCAATGAAAATGGCATAAATAGAAGTTGGCCCTTGAGAAGAGACCATTAACCCAGCCTGAGGGATGTGTCAGAGAAAACTCTCCTTGAAGGAGATAATGCCAGAATTGAGTCTTAAGGGATAAGTAGGAGTTAGTTACTTGAAGAAGGTTGTGTTAGTGGCTAGATGTTGACCATAGCCCGTGAAACTGTATCCCAGACAAGAGTTCATCCATCTTTGTTTTAACCTTTTCAGTTAGCTTCCCTTAAAGGACAGTTCATTTCATTGTCTCCAGCTGTCAGAAAGTTCCTTCCTTTATCAGGGTGGAATCTACCTCCTTGCAGCTTTACCCGTTTTTCATAGTTGTACTCTCTTCCATATTTGAAGACAGCTCTTAAGAACCAACCAAATCTTTTCTTTCCCTACTTTGATAAAAGAGAAGTTGGCTTTGGTATTGGGAGCGGGAGGATGGATGGTATGGGGGAAATAGTAGATAGTTACTGGTGAAGTACCAAAATGAGAGATTTTCTCTATGATCTTCTTCTGGCTGTAACATTATCCCAACTCTGTGAAGGTAGACCAGTGACTTGGAGCAATTGGTCATTGGCTGATGAATGCTGTGGGCATTTTCACTTTTCATACTTTCTGAAATCTGATATGGTGAAGAAATTATGCTATTGTTCATATTTCCTTTATGACCTTTTGCTTTTAAGAGGTCACTGTCAGCTTTGGATGAGACAGCCTGGCCCATATATAAGAGAGAAGCTCAGGACTGTCCCAGCCCATCAGAACCCTGAGGAGGTGTCCCAGACCCAGACCCTCCATGCATGGCCATGCAGACCGGGCACTGCCCAACTCCAGAGGGCGATATTTACAAAGGCTATGATGTGATGGTGCCCCTGGAGCTCTGCCCTGTAGTTGTGCTGCCAGTTTCCTCAGTTACCTTAGCTGTTATTTGACATCATTACCATCACTACCATCAGAGTCCTTTTACTTAACCCAAATCTTCCCTCTGACAGTTCTCTTAGACTCCTTACCAGTCCATCAACCCATGTTCTTAACCCTAATAGATACCATCTGATGTCATTCCTAATATTTGCTGTTTTGATCTGTGAGAAGGCAGGTGCAGAAGAAGAGTCAAATATGGAGGATAAAGGCTATTTAAGGCCAGCAAGGTAGAGCTGGATACCTCGTTGTCCACTGTGACTCTAGCATACTGTGGCATCTTGTGCTATCATGATTTTCTTCACATGGTCTTAGGCTCTGCACTTCCCTCTGATCTGGTAATGACCTGATCCAGATGTATTCAGGGATTTCAACTATTAGAAGTAGCCATCAAATCAGGATGGACACATTCTTTATTCACCTTTTTCTTCATTTAGCAAACATTAAGGGCCTCCTTCAAGGTAGTAACTGGTTTTAAGGTTTGGGAATGAGGAGTGAGTTACTATTTGAATCATACGAAGTTGTCATTAAGGATTTTACAAGCTATCCTAATTTTGTGTTGTAAGCTGTAGAGGAAAGGCAGGAATTTAAAATATCCTCAGTTAATCCAAACATGGATAATTAATTATATTTTTTCTTCCTACAGGTAGCTTTCAGTTCCAGGCAAAACCATCCAGCACTCAGGAGGCCTTCTCGAGTGAACACTGCAGGTGATGGATGCTGAAGGTAGACATGAAGGGGCCAAACGTGAGAGACAGATGACCATTATACTGGGTGCTCACTTCGCTTGCAGACCAGGAGGGCATATGACCACCCAGGAGTGGTGACTTCTGTACTCAGCCCAAAAGTCAGGTTAACAGAGAAGATTTAGAAAGGCAATTTTTGATTCTCTATAGGGAAATTATTTCTTGTTAAGAAAACCTTTATTTAATAGCTTTCAAATGCATTTAATATGTAGCAGATTTTTTTCCAGCTATAAATTTGTCTTCTCAATTATTTTTACCCCGGATGATATTAAGATAGATAAACATTTCCTAACCATGTACCTCTTAGCTTTCTAATGTTTATCCCATCAATTTTAAAGTCCCCACCTTGAGCTCACCAGTCACTCTATATAGTTTCCCATCCTGCTTATCTAACCTAATTTCCTACTGTTTTCAAACAAAAATCTATTCCACATGATCCACCCCAATAGTCACCTGTGTGTCTTCGCTTACACAACTTTCTCTTTTTAAATGCTGAGTGGCCTCTGCATCCTTCCACTTATCAATATGTTGACTATCCTTCAAGGCCTTCCTCAGCTTTTACTTTTTTATGTCATTATAGCTCAGAGAGATCTGACCTCTTTTGAGCTCAGGGTGCCTATGGAAAGTACACTGGATTCGTAGTTGGAGAGGTGAAGTCTAGTTTTGGTTCTACTACTTCTCAGTAGCTGTGAAGCCATTTGTAAGTCACTTAATCTCTCTGAGCCTCAATCTCATTTATAAAAGAGAGGTAATTTTTGGCTGCCTGAATGATACGGTTGTTGTAGAATTAGATGATGATGTTGTATAAAATAATATTGAAATGTGCTATAACAAAATTCAAATATACTAACAAAAAGTTTTATTATTTATTGCTCTGTATCATTTTTATGTTTTATTTAACACTTACTTTGTTAGTTTACTCTTCAGATGTGATATTTCCCCATTTAGATTATGAGGTACGTAGGTTGACTTTAGGCTTTTTAAAATCTCCAGTAGAGCTTTGCAGTTGCAGCTCTGCTCCCTGACTTTCAAAAATTTATAGAGTAATGGAGGAGAAGGATAGACAAATAAGTAATGAATTATACAGGAGAGGTTTTTGGAAAAAATGATTTTGAGACCTAGTAATGCCCCAACAAAAGTAGCAGCTTTGTGGCCACTCTCAGTTTTTCATCATCTTTCCACAAAGAACAGAGGAAGAGTTTCTAGATCAAGTGAATAGGAAGCTGGCTGAGACTAGCCCGGAGAAGGGCCTATTCACCAGGAAGCCCTGCCACTGTGAGGAAATCCTGAAATTCGTGCTCTCACCCCTCACCCAGCACTGCTTGGTCATTGGAAAAACCACCTGTGCCTTTTATTACCTGCTGGAGGCTGCTGCCGCCTCCTTGGACCTGTCAGATAATTACATGGTGAGCAAGCTCTGCTCTCTGCCCTTGAGCTGAGCCCTTTTACTTTGGGAATTGAAAATTCCTACTCTCCAGTAACCATGAGTGAAAAGTGGAGGAGAGTGGGAGAGAGAAAGAGGAGCTAGAAGGGATTCAGGAGAAAACATGAAATGGGAATGTGGTGGGGAAGGAGCACCAGCCCATGCTGGCACTGCCCGACCCTGACACAGCAGTATGGCTCCCGTTTCTAACTCAAAATCCAAACTCCATTCAAATTTGTATCTGGACCCTCATAATATCCTACTCCAGCCTTCGCCCTGATCTCACCCCTAGCATCATCCTAGTCCTAATCCAGTTTCTTCATCCCTTCTCCTGTTTGAAGGCCTTCTTTTATTTGAGGACGGCAAGCAGTCTTCTGGGCCAACCCTCAGCATTCTCATTCTTGAGAAAACACAAGGTGAAGATCTGTCAGTTTGAGGAGGCCACTTTCTGCTGTCTTTGGTCAGAGGTGAGGGCAGGGGATGACCTTGCAGTTTTGGTTATTTCTCTTTGAGGGTTACCCTATTATTTCTTTTAAAATATCTTTGTTGTTTTTTGTAAATGTGATAATGTAATAACAGGTTTATACACATTCAAAATATATAAATATATAATATGTAGAAAATGAAAGAGCTCCCCCCTTATCCCATGCCACCCCTGCCATAGTTAATAATTTTATACAGTTATGTCATTGTTTGCCATTATTTTTTAATAGGATCATATTCTACATTCTCTTTCTTCTGCAGCTGGCTTTTATTCTCAGTAGCACAGATTGAACATATTTGCATATTGGTGTGCATATTGATACACCACATTGTCACAGCTGTCAAGTGGTCCACTGGACATGTCATAGTTTAGCTACTCCCTTCTTCACATACATTTAGGTTGTCTCTAATTTAGGAGTTGTTATAAACATTGCTACAGTGAATATTCCTGTTAACTATCTATTTTTCCCTTGTGAGAGTACTTCCATAAGAAAAATTTCCAGAGGTGAAAATACTAAGGCAGAAGATACAAATGATTTTACATTTAATAAATATTTCACCAAATTGCCCACCAAAAATATATCAATTCAAGGTTTTCCTTGAATTTTTATATCCTTACCAACATCAGATATGTCTTTTCTAAACTTGCTAACCCCAGATGAAAATTATATTGTGTTTTAATATGTATCTCTTAATTAATAGGATACATTGTTCTTATATGTTTATTGGTTATTGGTATTTATTTTTCTGTGAAATGTCCATTTGTGTGCTTTGCTCATTGTAGTATATATAAATTAATTTTAATGCAAACTTTAAGACAATCTGGATAGGAGAATAAACTTAATGTGTATAATGACTTTGAAGGCCAAAGGGAATATTAGAGTTGTCATGGTGTAACATTATTTTTGCTTCAACTAAGCTGTCTTCAGAGCAAAGTTAAATGATTATTTCTTCCCCTTTATAAGAAGAAGTTATTGTACAATCCTCCCAAGATTGTTCTAGAATCACATAGACCTTATCACTTTCTTGGGGGATTGAGACTTAGAATGTGAAGGTATAGGATAATCTCCAACTCCCCACGTTCACTATGGTAATGCAACCTGTTTAGAAAGGAGAGATACAAGATTAGGTGATAGTTTAGGTGCTTGCCATGGCATATGAGAGCATCTGAGTCTCCACACACATGACGATCTCATCTCAGTCTAGCATCATCACTTTCCAAATCACAACCTTCCTCTGCTGAGCACTGACAAATGTGTGGGAGATAAGAAAGAAGATGCCTTTTCCACAATCCTATTTTCTCACCCCTTTGCTTGCTCATGGCCCCACTGGTGCTTGTTAGTGTGACTTCTGACCAGGCTGTGCTCCACCCCAGCTCACTGTAGCACCTCAGTGACCCCCAACTACACATCTCAAAATGAGAGAGCCAGTGTGCTGTATCTAAAACCTTGTCCACAGTACTCTTCCCACATTTACCACTGCTGCTTCTTCTTTTCCCATCTCCAGGTCTGTTTCAACATGGGACAGATCACTTTAGCCAAAAAATTGGCTAGGCAAGCCCTTCAACTGCTGAAAAGGAATTTCCCTTGGACCTGGTTTGGTATCCTTTTCCAAACATTCCTGGAAAAGTATTGGCATTCCCGTTCCCTGAGCCAACCTCCAAACAACCCTAGTGAGAAGTGAGAAGGCTGGCTAAGTTATCCTGGTTCCCTTTAGGGCCACAGAAAACTGTAGCTAAAGTAGGATCCAGGCTGGAGCTTTGCACCTATTGACCTAAGACTACTTTTTTTCTTACTATCTGGTAACCACCAAGCCTCTAATAGACAAACATACAATAGACAGCATATACATATATGCATGCAACAGATAAGTGGGTAACAGACAGTTCTAGGTTTTCCACCTTAACTCCCCAGCCAATTAAATGTAGCAAATAGGAATTCAAAGAATGAATCTTTAAAAAAAAATATCTCTCTGAACTTTTCCTGATCAAGAAGAGCGAATTAAAATGGTATATAGGGTTAGGTGCGGTGGAATTCCAGGAATATTTCTGAGTTTGAAAGTCTGTGGATGGCCCCACGATGAGTAGACTTGGATCTTTTGTGGGGAGGGAAAGTTGGGCACTGGTGAGGAGCAAGGGTGTGCTAACCACCGTGTTCACAACAGTAAGAAGAAGTTGGCAGTCCTGCAGCAGCGGGTACATTGCCTCTCCCTCCTCTGGCAGCTCTATAACCTGGAGGCCACAGCCAGTAGCCGCAGGTTTGCCTGTCTGGCCACTCTTATGCAGAAGAACTCAGCCGAGGAGTTTGCAAATGAAGCCCAGGTGAGCAAGTCCTTGCATTATCTCCAGGCCTCACTAGAAACCTAAAGTGCTGTGGAGAAAGACCCTGCCAAGTTCCTGGTTTTAGCATAGTTCCCCAATAACCCCGACTTAACTGGATACCACTGATCACTCATGGATCAGTTCTGGGATGTGAGAGAAAGAGAAAGCCAAGGATAATCCCAAAATTGTGACAGGAACTTCTAGAGGCATAGAGTTGCTCTTAATTGGGATGAGAAAGTCTGCAAGAAGAACATGTTTAGTGGGAGATTTGGGAGCTCAGCTTTGGGCATGTTTAATTTGAGATGCCTCGTAGACACCCAGGTGGAGATGTTGAGCAGGTACTTGGATATACAAGTCTAGGGTTCATGCGAGAGGTCTGAACTGTAAGTGGACATATAGGAGCCATCAGAGTGTGCAAGTGCTATTTAAAGCCATGAAACTGAATGAACACCAAGGGAATGAGCATAGAAAAGAGAAGAGGTCCAAGGACTGAGTTAACACCTCCAGTGTTAAAAGGTCAGGTGATGGGGAGAAACCAGTGAAAGAAACTGAGAATAAGTTGCTAGGGAGACAGGAGGAAAACCAAGAGAGCATGGTGTCCTGGCAGCCTAGGGAAGACAGAGTTTCAACAAGAAAAGAGCCATTAACCATGTCAAATGTGCATAATAGAGATCTAGGCAGCAGTTCTGAAGAGCTCTCAGGAGCAAGATTCAGAGCCTTAATTAGAGAAAACAAGAAGTAATTTGATCAGTGTTTTGAAGGAGAAAGTCTTGGATTAGAGAAGAAGAAGAGGGGCATGCAGAGGATGTAGATGGTTTAAAGCACAGGCAGTGAGAATGAGCAAATTAGAAGTACAGGAATGGGAAGGAGCTTGTTTTCCTAGCTCGAGTGGCAGCGAGTGGCAGGGACACCAGGAGTCCCGACTGAGTGAGCAGCAAGGCAACAGAGTAGGCTCTTACGCAGGAAAGGGGCAAAGTGGAAATGTTGTGTGAATGTACAGTGGGGTATTTTGCCCCATGTTTGTTGCCCGGCAGGTTGTCTCTACCTACTTGGACCTCTCCCAGTTCTCCCAGAACATGGGCGACAGGGAGAAGTGGCTGCACTGTGAGCAGATGGCCATTCAGAAGAGTAACCTGTGCTGCTTCTCCAGGGAAGGATTGGTGGCCACAGCCCAGCTCATGCAGGCCCTGGCCTACAGCAAGCTCTGCCTTGGCCATCTGGACTTCTCCATCAAGCTGGGTAATAGGGCTTAGGGCGGTGGGCCTAGGTCTTTCAGAGAGTCCAGGTTCACAGCTAGACCTCACACAATGCTTTTTAACCTCCTTAGGTTTTCAAGCACATGAGTTATGCAGACACCTCAATAAACCAGCTCTAGAGAATCTGGTTCTTTCAGTTCTCTTCAGATCTGCATTTCTGAAGAAGAAGTATGAAGATCATGTTCTCTCATTTGTATTTGTTTCCTAAGAGGGGAGGGTATATTTTCCCAGAGAAGTTTGGAGTGGAGAAGGAGATACTGTTCCATCTCCACGTCCAGAGATGTCTCTCCCTTGGCCCCTCCAGGAAGCATTGTCTTCAGGGTTGGAGGGGGAGGTCAGGAGTGGAAATGCAGAGTCCAGGCTGCTACATATTCCTCAGCACTGGGGCTCTTGGACAAACTTTCTGTTTTCCTTTTTTTCATTTTCTGCAGGAAGGTAGGGAATTTGCAGTAGCTCAAGACCCCAGAAACTACATCTGAGGCATTTTCCCACCTCCTTTGCCTAGAGACAGGTCTGATTCCAGACACAGATGTTGTCTATATAAATAGAGCTATGGAGAGGAGATCTGGGAGGTTTTAGGCTGCTTTGGAAGTGTAAGTTCCCCTCCTTTCCTGCACCATCCTCCTCACTCCCTAGCTGGTCCCAGTGCCTCTGTCTGTCGGCAGATTTGATCTGTGTGTCCATGTGTTGAAGAGTCAGTGGGCGCTCATTTCCCATGGTCGTGATGTCCTTGGCCTGGCCTGCTTTTACTCCGCTTGCTTAGATTTGCTGCTCTGTGGAAAAGGTAAGTCTTGCACAGGGCTCTACTACACTCTGGAGGGATTCAGGCCTCAGGTGGGGCCCGAGGTTTGGAACACAGGCAGTCATGAGCCTGTCCCTCAGCCATGGCCTCTGCTACTTGCCCCTGGCTCCTTAAAGTCTGGGGACCCTGCTGTGACTCAGGGGTGTCTGCCTTTCAGGTCTTGTTTTCTCCCCTATGCCACATACCTTCTATTCCCCAGTTACTATAGTGACAACATACATTAGCCTAGTTACCTTCTCTGTCCACAGGATTGCTGTGTTGGCCCTTCGGCAAGTGTCTGCAGTTCACTCAACACCATGAGCACAGTTGTGTTCTAACCTCTCAGAGCAATGTCATGCTGGGAGTCCACTCCTCCCTGGCCATGTGGTAATGTCTTTCTTGAGGTCTGTGGGAAAGGATGCAAATTTAAGTCATTTAAGAGGTATCTTACCCCTCCAGGAAGGACTATTCAACATCTCTAACCAACTTTTAAAGACCATTCACCTCCCACACCCTCTTATTAGAATGGCTCTTGTCCCTTAAGAGGTTTTGGCCTATAGGTTGAGGATTAAGTTTACGGTCACTTTCCAGTGCTAGAATAACCCACGACAAGACTGGATATCAGTGGTTTCCTTGTGTGTGAATTCGTAGCCTTGGCCACTTTCCAGCATCACAATTCTGACTTCCCAGGAGGTTTTAGAGCCTTAAAGAAGTGACAGTTTTATGAAAGAGCCATGGTTGGTAAGAAGGAGATAGAACTGAAAGCTGTGACTCTTTCCCCCCAGGTTTGCCCAGGACTCACGGTGGGACCTGTTTGAGCACCATTTCTCCAAGGCTTGCCAGTTGGTGAAAAAAACCAACGCCTCACTATTTGGTTCACATGGCTTTGTCCGATTTCTAGAGTGCCATGTGGTAATGTTACAGAAAATGCCAGAGGGTATCTTCATGCATATTCCCCCAGTGACTCGCAGCCAAACCCTCAAGGTACCTGTTTCTCTGCTGTCCTTCAACTGACACCTAACTCATTTCATTCTACCCTGTTAGACTCTTTCTGGCACCTACATCCCTCCCCTACTCCTCCTCTCCCTGGCTCTGTCTCCCTTTCTTCCTTGAGCCCTTTCTTGCTCCACCTAGAAAGTTTCCACCTACCTCATGTACCCTCCCAGATATTCTTACATCTAGGTCGGGACTTGGTTTCTTAGCTTTATGCCTTTGCACAACTAGGTACTACCTGATGCCATTGAAACATTAACATTTAGCCCTTCTCAATGGACCTGCTCTGTGGCTCAATCTGTAGTTGTTATACACTTCCCTACAGCCCTGCCTTCTGAGATGTATGTGGGAGCTAAATATTAAAACAATTGATCTCATGGAGACAGGGAGTAGAATTATGGTTACCAGAGTCTGGGAAAGGTAGCAGGGATAAAGGGGTGATAAAGTGGGGATGTTTAATAGATGCAAAAATATAGTTAGATGGAATGAACATATTTGATAGCACAATAGGGTGACCATAGTGAACAATAAATTATGGTATACTTTAAAATAACTAAAAGAATGGAATTAGAATGTTCCTAACACAAAGAAATGATAAATGCTTGAGGTGATGGATACCGCAATTACCCTGATTTGATTATTATGCATTGTATACCTGTATCATACCATCACATGTACCCTATAAATGCATACTATTATGTACCCATAATAATTAAAAATAAAAAAATTTAAAACAAACAGATCTGAACTTGTAAAAAAGACATACTCCAATTCCTCTATACCCTAAAACCAATTTTGTAGACCTACTTTGTCATCAGTAACTCCTCTCCCTGATCCCCCAAGCCCTGAGTAAGTATGCTGAGTGGGGATTATGGTACGTTCTGATGAAGTGGTGTATTAGGGGAAGAAATTGCTAATTCCAGAGATAATGTACTTTCCTTTCTTCTCAGTACTTTGAGGAGTTCTTCTCTCGATGTGTGACCTGCCCTGTCTATCATCAGTGGGTCTCCGAGCTTAAGGCCTCTGTAATGAGATGTGGAAAGAGAGAATCCACATCCTTGACTAACACCATCAGACCTTTTGACACCAGCTTGACTGGGATTTGGATAGAGGAGGAATTCCTGAAGGAAAACAACTCTTGTGAAAGAAATTTAGGAATAGAGAGTAAGCATTCCTTCTTGGAACCCTTGTGTAAGAAACAAAGAACAGTCTCAGCCGGGTGCAGTGGCTCACACCTATAATTCAAGCACTTTGGGAGGCCGAGGCGGGAAGATTGCTTGAAACCAGGAGTTGAAGACCAGCCTGAACAAGAGTGAGACCCCTTCTCTACAAAATATAGAAAAATTAGCCAGGCATGGTGGTGCGTGCCTGTACTCCCAGCTACTCGGGAGGCGGAGGCAAGAGGATCGCTTGAGCCCAGGAGTTTGAGGTTGCTGTAAACTATGATGACGCCACAGCACTCTCGCCTAGGCAACAGCCTGTCTTAACAGCAGCAACAAAAAAGAACAGTCTCGGATTCTTACTCACAAGCAGTTAAAGGCTGCACCTCTAAAATAAAAAGGGACACGCAGATGTAAAGAGTTAGTCCTTGATCTTTAAGCATGTCTTCTCCCTCGTGCTGGACCCAGCCTAGATAGACAGGAGTCCCTTATACTGTTAAACAGCAATTTCTTCAGCCTCTCCCAGCCCTCTGTTTTAGCATCTATATAACCCTCAGGTACAGAAAGTTCATCCTTGGTCCCAACATAAACAACTGGGTTGTTTCCTTGGAGTAGCTGGATGGTCACTGAGGGAAAAGTCAGAGTGTAATGTCTATGAAGTTGAATGGTAAGATGTAGGCAAGAAAAAGTTCCTTTCCTCAGGGCCCTACAGTTCTCCTCCTTTCTCAGGGCCACTAGTAAAATTTATAATTGCTGAGGACATTCCTTGTGTTTGTGATATTCTTTATGTTCCTTTTTTCAGGATTCGACAGAGTGGCTGATAACAAGGAGAATAAGAATGCAGAAGAAACTCAAGAATATATATGTTAAAACAATAATAATCTGAAGGGACCGTGATTCTCTTATTGTATATAACACAAGGAAAGGCAATGCCCCAAATTCTCCTTTTTAAGATACTGCATAGTGTACATATTCAATATACTAGCTTTTTACAGTCACTGCTATCAATATCTTTGTCAAATAAAAGCCTATGTTTCTGAAGCATGCCACGTATATATATATATTTTTTCATTCTTTGACAGTCATTAGTACAACTGTAGCAGAAGGGAGAACCAGGGGTCATCAGGAAGCCTGAGAGGCTTTGAGGTGAACTGATTCTATCTTTTATAAGGTGGGATCAATTAGCAGATGGAAAACCAAAACTCTAGCAAAGGGGTTGCCGTTACCTAAGGAAAGCTGGTGAGTGCTTTGGTGTTGCTCTCTTGTGTCACAGATGTGTTAATAGGCTCCTAAGAATCAAGGAGTCTTTTCAGAGGTATGTAGGGTTGTGGGAATCCATTTCTCCTTTGTGCTATGAGACTTGGGCATTACCAGATGAAATTGTGAAGTTGCCAGAATATGTACGACTCTAGCTTCCTTCCTTTTTCTCCTCTCTCTTTGGAGCTGCCATCTTGGCCTTTTGTCTGTTTGATGGTTTTTCTTCCACAGAGCATGATCTTCCCACCAATATACCTTATAACTCAATCATCTAGTGTCCATAGAGTCAATTGGCTAATGTTATGGTAGCTACCATTTATTGTTTACTTATTCTGTGCTTGAAATACATTCTTTAAATCAACTCTATGAAGCAAGTACTATTATTATCCCACATTATAGATGAGATAAAAATAGGACAAAAGAATGTCATTGTGAAGATTAAATGAATATAAAGCTCTTAGAACATTTCCTGGCACATAGTAAGCAGGCAGTAATTGTTAGCTGTTATTATCTGTTTAGTTTTTAAATCAATGTACAGAAATCAGCAGCATTCCTATATGCCAACAAAAGTCAAACTGAGAACCAAATCAAAGACTCAATACCCTTCACAATAGCAACAAAGAAAATAAAATACCTAGGAATATATTTAACTAAGGAGGTAAAAGACCTCTACAGGAAGAACTATGGAACACTGAGGAAGGAAATAGCAGAGGATGTAAATAGGTGGAAAACCATACCATGCTCATGGGTCATCAGAATCAACATTGTTAAAATGTCTATACTACCCAAAGTGATCTACAGATTCAATGCAATCCCTATTAAAATACCAACATCATTTTTCACAAATCTAGAAAAAATAATCCTACACTTCATATGGAACCAGAAAAGACCCCATATAGCAAAAGCAATCTTAAGCAAAAAGAACAAATTGGGATGCATCAATTTACCAGATTTCAACCTATACTAAAAGGCTGTAGTAACTAAAACAGCATATTACTGACACAAGAACAGAGACATAGACCAATGGAACAGAACTGAGAACTCAGATATAAACCCATCTTCATATAGCCATCTAATCTTCAACAAAGCAGACAAAAACATACACTGGGGAAAAGTATCCTCATTCAATAAATGGTGCTGGGAAAATTGGATAGCCACATGTAAAAGACTGAAACAGGATCTGCACCTTTCACCTCATAAAAATTGACTCATGATGGATGGAAAGTCTTCTGCTCCATGAAACTGGGATATCTTCTTCATATTTTTAGGTCTTCTTTAATTTATTTTAATAATGTTTTGTGGTTTTCAATGTATAAGTATTATACTTCTTATGTTAAATTAATGCCTAAATATTTTATTATTCTTGGTACTATTATAAAGAGAATTATTTTCTAAATTTCATTTTTTGATTATTCATTGCTAGTGTATAGAAATATAACTGATTTTTGTGTATTGATTTTGTACCCTGAAACTTTATTGAACTTATTAGCTCTAAATTTTTTGTGTGGATTTCTGAAGAATTTTAGGTATACAAGATCATATCATCTGAAAATAAAGAGTTTTACTTCTTTTTTAAAATCTGGAATCCTTTTATTTCTTTTTAGTGCCTAATTGTCCTTTTTTAGAACCTTCAGTACAATGTTGTATAAAAACAGCAAGAGTGGACATCCTGTTTTATTCCCAATCTTAGAGAGAACGCTTTTAGTCTTTCACCTTTAAAGTGCAATCTTAGCTATGAGCTTTTCATAGATGCCCTTTATCAGTTTGAGGAAATTCCCTTCTATTCCAAGTTTGTTGAGTGTTTTTCTCATGAAGGAGTATTGACAAATGCTTTTTCTGCATTTATTGAGATGATCCTGTGGTTTTTGTCTTTTATCTAATAACATGGTATATTACATTGATTGATTCATATATGTGATATCAACTTTGCATTCCTGGGATAAATCTCACTTTGTTATGGTGTATAATCCTTTTTATTTGTTGCTATTCTCTATTTGCTAGTAATTCATTGAGGATTTTTACATCTCCATTCATAAGGGACATTGGTCTGTAGCTTTCTTTTCTTGAGATCTTTTTGTCTGGATTTTGGAGTAAAGTAATATTGGCTTCATAAAATGAGCTGGGAAGTATTCCCTCCTCTTTTATTATTCAGAAGAATT
Organism: Cheirogaleus medius; assembly: GCA_008086735.1. NCBI lineage: Eukaryota > Metazoa > Chordata > Mammalia > Primates > Cheirogaleidae > Cheirogaleus > Cheirogaleus medius. The sequence continues at coordinate 9,024,328 of VBSM01000361.1, forward strand.
TGTAAATAATTGGCTTTTTAAATATTTAAATGTTTGGTAGAATTCACCAGTGAAGCCATCTGGGCCTGGGCTTCTCTTTGTGGGAAGGTTTTGTATTACTAATTCAACTTCTTTATTTGTTGTAGTTCTATTCAGATTTTCTTTTTGAGTAAGTTTCAATAGTTTGTGTCTTTCTAGGAATTTGTCCATTTCATCTAGGTTACATAACTTGTTGGTATACAGGTGTTCATAGCATTCCCGCATATTCCTTTTTTATTTCATAATGTCAGTAGTTCTCTCTCCAGTTTCATTACTGATTTTAGTTATTTGAGTCTTTTCCTTTTTTCTTGGCCAGTCTAGCTAATGGTTTGTCAATTTTGATGCTCTTATCAATAAACCAACTCTTGGTTTTATTGGTTTGTTCTATTGTTTTCCTGTTCTCTGTTTCATTTATTGTTGCTCTGATTTTTATTATTTCTTTCCTTCTGCTTATTTTGGGTTTAGTTTGCTTTTCTGTCTAATTAATTCAGGAGAAGGTTTAGGTTATTAATTTGAGGTCTTTTTTTTTAATATAGGTGTTTAAAGCTATAAATTTTATTCTAAGAACTGATTTTGCTGCATTCCATAAGTTTTGGTATGTCATATTTATATTTGTATTTATCTCAAAGTAATTCTAAATTATTTTATTATTTCTGTAGCACATTTGTTATTTAAGAGTGTATTGTTTAATTTTTACGGCTGGGCGCAGTGGCTCACACCTGTAATCCTAGCACTCTGGGAGGCTAAGGCGGGCGGATCATTTGAGCTCAGGAGTTCGAGACCAGCCTGAGCAAGGGCAAGACCCTGTCTCTACTAAAAAAATAGAAAGAAATTAACTGGCCAACTAAAAATATATAGAAAAAATTAGCTGGGCATGGTGGCATATGCCTGTAGTCCCAGCTACTCAGGAGGCTGAGGCAAAAGGATCACTTGAGCCCAGGAGTTTGAGGTTGCTATGAGCTAGGCTGATGCCACGGCACTCTAGTCAGGGCAATAAGAGTGAGACTCTGTCTTAAAAATAAAATTTACATATTTGTGACTTTCCAAATTTTACTTCTGTTATTGATTTGTAATTTCATTACATTATGGTCAGATAACATACTTTGTATAATTTTAATGCTTTTAAATGTATTGATATTTGTTTATGGCCTAACATATGGTCTATCCTAGAGAATGATGCATGTACACTTGAGAGAAATGTGTTTTCTGCTATTGTTGGGTGGAGTGTTCTATAAATGTGTATTAGGTTTAGTTGGTTTATAGAGGTTTTCATGTCTATTATTTCCTTGCTGATCTTCAGTTCACTTATTCTATCCATTATTGAAAGTGGAATATTGAAGTTTTCAACTATTGCTGCTTAATCGTCTATTTCTTCCTTTAATTCTGTCCATTTTTGTTTCATGTATTTTGAAACCCTGTTTTTACATGTACCTTGTATTTATAATTGTTATATCTTCTTGATGGATTGAAGTTTTATCATTATAAAATGTCCTTTTTGTCTCTAGTACCAGCTTTTGTCTTAATGTCTATTTTGTCTGATATTAGTCTAGTCATTCCAGCTCTCTTAAGCTAATTTGCATAGTATATGTTTTTCCATTCTTTTACTTTCAACCAACTTGTGTGTTTTATTTTAAATTTTTTCATGTATTTTTATTTGCATATATTCATGGGATACAAGTAACTTGTGTTTTTAAATTAAAGTTTGTTTCCTGGAGCCAACATATAGTGGGATCATGTGTTCTTAATCCATTCTGCCAGTCTCTGCCTTTTAATTGAATGTTTAATCCATTTACATTTAATGTAATCACTATACAGTTGGATTTATGTCTGCCATTTTGTTGTTTGTTTTCTACTTATGTCTTTATCCCCCTATTCCTCATGTCTTCTGTTGTTTTAAATAAATCATTTTAATTTTAATTTAATTTAAATTTAGATTTATAATTGTTACTTTATAAAGTTGTCTTCTATTTTATTTTTTTTTATTTTTTTTATTTCATTATATTATGGGGGTACAGATATTGTTAGGGT
>VBSM01000361.1:9039639-9085479 GCA_008086735.1 Cheirogaleus medius
AAAAAAAAAAAGGGCTGTATTAGGAGAAGTTTGGAAAGGGGGAGTCAGAAGAGGCATCTGTGACCCCAGGTTTGTTCTCCTGTGGGACACAGCAGTGTTCTGGTGACTCAGGCAGAAGGCTTTGCTAGAGGGTGGTCCCCTTGCATAATACAGGGGTGTCTCACCTACTCAAGCCTGGAATGAGGGTCCCAAGTCGGTTCAGCAGTAGGAGGCTCGGAGCACGGTACCACTCCCCCCTGCCAACCCTCAGGAACTCTCAGGAGCCCTGTGGGGTCAGCAGGACAGACATCATCGTCTCCACTTAAAGATGAGGAAACAGAGGCCCAGAGAAGTAAAGCACGCTGCGCCGCACAAGCAAGTGTTCCTTTCTAGGGGCATTTTTCTGCACCAGGTTGGTGCTTAATTTGTGTTGATAGGTCCATTGGTTGGTTGGATGGGGGAATAAATTAATCTCCTCCTCCTTAAGGACCACCTATGATGTTCACACACTAAGCAGATGTCAAATGGATAAAGCTGTTTGGGGAGCAGGGCCAAGCCTAGCTCAGATAGTGCCTCAGTGCAAATTAGAGACGGGTGCCCTTTCTGTGGGCAGTGCAGCCCTCACCAGGGAGTACCGCCTGGTGAAGGAGTCTAGGCTGGAATTTGGCCCCCGTGTACAGTGAGCAACCTGCACAATTATCCATGGCAGCCCTGAGTGGGGGGACAAGACCCACACTGTGGGTTTTCCCAGGATCCTTGAGAGCCCAGAAGGTGGTCCTGCACACTGATGCCCGAAACATAAGGCCTGTCCCAGAGGCAGGCAGAGGTGCAGTCAGCTGCCCACTCACCTGCCAGCACCTCCACCAGGACCTTCCTGAGGGTGTCGGCCTCACTGCCATGGAGGCTCTGGCACTGGTAGAGGCCCGTGTCATGGGCTTGAAGATCTCGCAGCGTGACGGTGAGGGTGCCGCCCAGGGCATCATCTGCGATGGCTGTGCTCCCGTTCCGCCTCTTCAGGAAGGACAGTAGCCACACGTTGTGTGTGCTGACCACACGCTGGCACGGGCCCTCCTCGCCCAGCTGGCGGCACCAGGCCTTGCGCCTTCCCCAGTGCTTCAGGGAGTCATAGGGGCAGGAGACCCGCAGGGACTGGCCCGCCACGCCCAGGAACACGGTGGTGTTGTGGGCTAGGGACAGCTCTGCGGAGAAGACACTCGTTTACTCCTTCATTCAGTTATTTCCAAATAGTTATCGAACATCTACTATATGCAGTGAACCAAACACACAAAATCCTGCCCTTAAGGAGCTTAGGTTTTTATGTAAGTTGGGAGAGGATAGCACAGCCCAGGCAGGTGTTTGTGGGAACCTGAGAACCAGGAAACTGGGTCCTGGATCTGGCGTTCTCACAAATCTGACCCTCTCTGGGCCTATGTCCAGGGACACTTGGTCTTAAAGTCTCCTCTAGTTCTATTCTGCTCATCTCCTCCCTGGCAGATGCACCTGGACCTCCCCTCTCCCCTGTGCATCTCGAGAGCAGGGCGGGTGGCCCTCGCAGGCCTGGGGCTGGTTCCACAGGGACCGGGCTGGGCCCCCCTGTGCCCCTGCCACGCTGGCCCTGCCTCTGCCCACGCTGGTACTGACTCCGCACTCTCCTCGCTCCGGACCTTTAACTTCCAGCTTCCCTATTTCTGTGGCTTTGTTCCCCTTTCAGGAAGGACTTGTCTCGGAGCTATTTTGGGGGATACATGTGGCTGCTATTTTGGGGACCCTCCTTGGGGTGGGAAGGAAGGGCTTGGAGCACCAGGCTGTTGCCAGGGCAGGGCTGCAGGGGAAACAGCCGGAGCCCTCTGCTCCAGCTTCTCCCCTGAGTCTGTCTCCCCCTCCACCCCGTCCTCAGCCATTCCTGTGACAGGGACTTGAAAGATAGCACTGGGGAGCTGGTGGCCTGCCTTTTGGAACTAGAGAGAGCTGATGGATAGTGTCCCTCTCCACACGTCACCCCGTGCATCCTCAGCCTCCAGGCAGGCCAATACACCCACATTTCTCCCCCTACCTCCAGCTGAGACGCTGTGAGAACAAGACTCTGCTTAGCACAGACAGTCCCTCTGTCCCCCAGGGTTGCCAGTGCTCTGGGGGAGCAAGAGGTGCAAAGTCAGTTGTAAGCATTTGGGGTGTCAATCCCCCCAACTCAATGACAGAAGGCTTTAGCCCCCTCACCTCTCTTCAAGAACAGAGGACAAGAGGACCCTCAGGGCAAGCAAGGCCCAGAGATGCAGAGTGACAGCCCCAGGTTCTTTCCTCCTTCGTAATGTTAGGGACTCAGAATTCATGGCTCGTGATTTTCGGGGCTCTTACCAGTGCTGCCCCTCACTTCCCTTAACTACCAGCTAGTGCCTGAGACGCCACCACCAGAACGTCCCTCCTATGTGGCCAGAGTCCGAAAGCCCGCGTGCATCTGCACGCATGAAAAGTCTGACGGCGGGTTTGACACTGGGCAGGGAGGGAGAGTGCGAGGGATGTGGGCAGGGTGGGGAGGTGAGGGGTGCAGAACAGGGCGCTTGGGCTCCAACCTCCCTCCTGGTTCGGCTCAGTCCCCCCCACCTCCCCACCGTTTGCTCCAGGAAGGAGAGGGAAAGAAGGCATCATGGAGAGGGGGGGACCCTACCTGCGACGAGGAGCAGGACAAGCAGCCGGAGAGGCCCCATGCCACCTTCCCCGCTGAGGGCGGACACAGGGTGCCTTGTGCAAGATTCCTCTTTCCCTCCAACTGCACAAGAGCGAGGATCAGGCGCATCAGGCGCGCTGCCACAGGAACTGGGCTCCCGGGGGTTGAGCAACAGTCGGGACTGGGGTCTGGCTCTGTGATTCAGAGAGGGCTGCGGGGGCGGGGGAGGAGGAGTCGGCCATGCAGCCCTGGCAGGGGGAGGCTCAGGATCCCAGACTTCTGAGGAACCAGCCCACCCTTCTGCCGGTGCCAGCCAGGGTGGTCCCCACGAGCCTGGGGCTGGCCAGGGTGCAGGGCTGCTTGGTCCCCTCGCAGAACACTGTCCTCCCAGCCGCGCTCAGACCCTCCACCAGCTGCATTGCCCGCACTTTCTGGTTCCAGCCTTGCCAGGGACGGGGAGCAGCTGCTCCTCTTGGAGGCCAGGACCCTCGCCCAGCCCCTCTAGCCCTTCCCTCTGGGGCTGGCATCCCTGTAGCGGGCAGCCTGGCTTCAAGTCCTTCCCTCCTCACTTCCTGGAGTGTAAGCACATGTCCATAGCCCCTCTGTGGCTCAGTTCCTGGATCTGTAAAATGGGACTAAGGATAGCGAATGGGGTTACGGGGAGCATAGAATAAGTCAAGTACAGGTAAAGTGCTTCTGAACAGGGCCTGACACTCAGCTCTCAGCAAACATTAACTATTATTATTACCCTAGTTAGCAGGGAAAATGGGCTGTCCGCGAAAAGGGAGACTTTTCTCTTCCACCTGGAATTTCCTGCCTCCTTGGCACAGCTGGGCATCTCCAGTGTGCGTGTGTTCACGCTGGCATTTATTGTGTGTGCACACCTGCTCGAACTCCCGGTCAGCCTACAGGAGAGACATACTCTCAAATTCAGGGGTGGGGTGTGTTTTTCTACAGGTGCACGTCCCCATGAAGGGTGATCCAGGCACAGGTCCCCCATGTGCAAAGGGACAGGGGTGCCGCATGGCCTAGTGGGATGGATGGGAAGGAGGGGAGATGAGAAGCAATTCCTGGAGGTGGGAAATCAAGTTGTCCTGGGGTAACAGCAGGAGAGGCTGGAGAAGCCTGCAGGGCCCTGCAGATCATCAGAGTCTGCTTTAGTTCCTGCAAGCACTCACTTACTTGTTCTTTTATTCATGTATTTACTCGTATGGACTGTGCACCCACCATGTGGACAGGGAGTGCGCTGGTAAAGGGGAGGGTCCCCCACATAGAAAGCCAACTGCCCAGCCTTACCCCAGGGGTCTGGGGGATCAGGGGCCACCTGAAGGACACTCTCTAGGTACCCTTTATGATCTTCTTTCTAAAAGCCAGGTTTACTGGTGCATATGGTACATAATTTATGTACACAAAAATTCACCCTTTTTCAGTGTCGAATTGTATAAAACTCAGACATCTGTGTAACCACCATCACAATCATCATGTCTATGTGACAAACACCACAGTGCAGAACATTTCTATCAGTTTCATAAAGTTCCCTTGTGCCCATTTTAGCCAATCTCTTTCTTTCCAATCCAGGACCTGCAAACTATGGGTCTGACTTCTGTTCCTACAGCCTCCTGCCCTTTCTAAAACGTCATACAAGGAATCATACAGTATGTAGCTTTCTGAGCCTGTCTGCTTTCACACCTGTAATGCATTCAACATGCATGAAGTTGCACTTCTCCATAATATATTTCTTTTCATTACTGAACAGTATTTCATTGTGTGGCTGAATCACAGGTAGTTTATCCATTCTCCAGCTGATGGACAGTTAGGTTGTCTCCAGTCTGGGGCGATTATGAATAAAGCCACTGCAGACATTCATGCATGTACATTTTGTGTGGACATGTTTTCATTTCCCTTGGATAAAATCCTAAGAGTGAGAGTGCAAGGTCACATGTAAGTGTATGTGAAGCTCTATCAAAGCTGTCAAACTCTTTTCCAAAATGGCTATACCATTTTTGCTTCCTTGCCAATATTTAATATGGTCAGGTTTTTTCAAAGCCTTCTAATAGCTTTAGGGTGCTATCTCATTATGGTTTTAATCTGTATTTTCCTAATAAATTATGATATTAAATATCTTTTATTGTTTCTTTGCCATGTGTATATCTTCTTTGTCAAAGTATTAGTTCGAAACTTTCATCTATTTCGTATTGGTTTATTATCATCATTATTGTTGAGCTGTGAAAATCCTCTATATACTCTGGACACCAGTCCTTTGTCAGATATGTGATGTGCAAACATTTTCTTCCAGTCTGTAACATGTTTTCTCATATCCTTAATAGCATCTTTCAAATGAGTAGAAGATTTTAATGATGATGCAGTACAATCTATTGATTTTTCTTTTATGATTTGTACTTTTTTGTGCTCTACTAAGAAATTTTGCTTACCTCGAAGATTTTATTGTATATTTTCCATTAAAAGTTTTATAGTTTTAGGTTTTATATTTTGGTCTATAATTCATTTTGAGTTAATTTTTGCATGTGATGTAAGATATAATTTTCAGTTCTCTCCCTCTCTCTCTCTGTGTATATATATATATATATATCCAGTTGTACTCGTATCATTTGTTGAGAAGACTATCTTTTCTCCATAGAATTGCCTTAATGTCTTTGTTGAAAATCAACGTCTATTTCTTGATCATGTTTTCTGTTCCATTCCACTAATCTATGTGTTTATTCTTTCCCCAATATCATGCTGTCTTGACTACTTGCTGTAGCTTTATAGGAAGTCTTAAAATCAAGTAGTGCCCATAATACTCTGAAATAAAAATTTTTTTAAAAAATCAAATAGTGGTTCTTCAAAATGGTTTTGACTATCTTAATTACTTTGCTTAGCTATGTAAATTTTAGAATCAGCTTGTCAATTTCTACCCTGTACTCTCCACCCGCCAAAACCCTTCTGGGCTTTCGATTGGGATTGCATTGACTCTGTGGTTCAGTTTGGGGAAAAAATAGATATTGTAACACTGTTGAGTCTTCCAATCCATGGATACAGTTTAGCTCTCCATTTATTGATTTCTTCCATAGTTTTTCTCATCAATGTTTTCTAGTTTTCATTACACAAATCTTGTATATACATTGATTGTTAAATTTCTACTTAATTATTTCATGATTTAGGGTGCTATTTTAAATGTTTCTAGCTTTCTGTATCTTAGGCAGAAGCAGAACTCAGAACTTCCATAAAGAAACTTTCTTACTTTCTGGCCCATTTATGCTTCATTCAGGCCCTTTCTCCTTCTTCCTTCCTACCTGAGGAAAGGGTGTTTTTTGTTCTTTTAAACCCCATAGGAAAGAGCAGGCACCAAGAAATCTTTATGGTTACTCACAGCACATGCATATCAAATGCTCTCTTCTTTTGCTCATGCTAATTTGTGGTTCAATTCTCTGATTCTCATATCTGAGCACAGAAACATTTCTGCATCACCTACTCCTAAGCAGTGTTCTTCCTGTCCCTTTGCTAAACCTGAGTTCAAGGATACCTGCCACCTCACATTTGGTCGCAGAGATTTTTTTCACGATCATTCAGCGAACTACTTGAGCTGGAAGCTTCAGAGAATGATGCTACAACATCATTTACTGATGCATGCATTCATTCAACCACCCTACATGTGCCAGTCCCTGTGCTAGAGAACTCAGGAGCCTTGGTGTTCCTAGGCACAGCGGTGACTATTGCTGAGGAAAGCCCCAGACCCAGAAGCATAAGTGGACACATGACATCCTCCTGAAGTCTAACTTCGGTGGAGACCTCACAGCTGCTGGGTAATCCTTTTCAGAATTCCTGGAGGCTCCCTAGTCAACTCCCTATAGCGGCTGTTCCAAATCGTCACCCTCCTCAAACACACACTCTGCTCCACTCTCCTTCTTCCCTAGAAATAAATCAAAACCATCGGATGTGAGCATCCTCACCCCCTTTCAGATTCCCACTATCCTCCCATCCCCACTCTAGCCAGCCTGAGCAGCCGGGAAGGCGCCAGATTCCCATCAGAACTATGGCCAGCGCCAGCGCCAGGCTGGGGACTCGTGCACTAAACAGCTGGTATTGGGAACAGGCCTCTCAAAGCTGGAACAACTCAAATTCTGCAAGGGCACATCAACAGCCCAACCTGAAAAAGCCCTTGCCCAGCCTGGCCTGAGAAGTGGGTTTGAGGGTGTGGTTGGCAGCGTCCACCCCATCCTTGGCTGGGGCCACCAAACTGCAAACATCAGACACTGCAATTGTCACTCACTGATCAGCAGCCACTTAAGATTTCCCTTTCCCAGCTCCCTCTTTGATTCTGTCTTGCTGTGACTTGACCTTACCTTCCTAGACCCAAACCCCTGCCATCAAGTCCTTCCATCCTACCTCTGACCCTCCCAGACTTACCCTTCTCCCCACTTCTCTCTTTCTCTTTGTAGCATCATTCTCTGAAACTTCCAGCTCAGGCAGTTCTTCCACTCTTAACATATTTTCTAAATTAAGGATCATAGTCCTTGTTCCAAACCATCGACTCCTCTCTTCCAGGCAGGACATCTCCCAGGGGAGTGTGTGTGTGTGTGGTGTGTGTGGGGTGTGTGTGTGTGTGTGTGTGTTGTGGGGATGGATTAGGTCACAGGCAGACAGACAACAGGCCGGTTTGGCAGCAGCTGGTGGCCCAGCTGGAGTGATGCGGATTGCTACCCCAGAGGGGGACGAGAGATGAACCGAGGTGCTGAACCTGGCACGAGGCACTGTAGGTGTCACGGGGCTTAGGCAGAAGCATAGGGAGCCTCACCTGCCACTTGACTGAATCAGAAGTGGTCCAGGCTCCGGCCAGGGTCGGGGAGGATGCCCAGCCTACCATGGGGGCTGGAAGTCTGGGTGGGACAGGAACTGGAAATACAGACTGGAGGTTAAGTACACAGGCTTTGCTTCTCACAGAGCTGTTACTTACTAGCTGTGTGGCTGTAGGCACCAAGGCCCTTGGCCCCCTGAATGTTTGCTGAAAAATGACCGACATGAGGCAGGTTGAGTAACAGGAGAAGAGGCACACAAATTCATTTAATATGTATACACGGGAGCCTTCCGAACAAAGACCCCAATCTTCATTCTAGTAGAATGAAGAATCTGGTAGAGCCATATCTACCAGAATGAAGATACAGGGGAAATTGTTCATTTTTATGCTTAGGTTCAACAAAGTATGGACAGTTATATAGAAATGTGATTGGACGAAAAGGGTATGATCTAATGTTAGTAGACTGAGTGGGCAAACCCAGCAAGCCCTGTCTGTCTAGATTCTTCTCAGCCTCGCTGAGCGTGCATCCTTCCTTCTGGACCCTCATGGGGCAGGGGCAGGACCCTCATCAGAATGAGGGTCTTATGATCTGCAGTAGAACAAGGTAGGTCAGATAATTTCTTTATGGCCAGTTTTTACGCAGAATAATTTAAGGTTTCATGGCTGGCTTTTGGGGAAAGGCGTTCTGGCTTTTATGACTTGCCTTGAGGAAGAGGGATTCCAGTTTCCATGGCTAGTCCCGGGGAAGAATGAGACTGAGAGGCAGGAAGACAGGAGGTCAGAGAAAAATTTTTGCTGCTAAGGCTCCATTTTGGGGTACTATTTTCTGAGCCCCAAAATGGCCTTGGTCAAGTTTCTTAACTCTCTGAGCCTGGCTTCACTATCTGAGTATATAAAGCTATGGCTTCATTGTTAAGTGCTTTTAAAAAAAAAAGGAGCTGGTATTATTTTCCTTGCTCCTCAATATATTTCTCTCTGAAATCTTCCTTTCTTCCTCCTGCCACCTCCATCCCAGGAATCCATTTGCCTCTTCCAAGGTGACTTCTCTCTCTGTGCTTTGGACGGTCCCCAGCAACTTATTTTCCCAACTGAGTTCTCTCTTCCAGTGTCTTTGACTTCTTTTCCCCACACCCCACACCTTTTCCCCATGTTTGCACGGGCACAGTCTCACCTGTCTTGAAGAACCCTTCACATGCCTCTGTTTCCCCTTCACGCTCTGCCCAAGTGCTCAGAGACTACCATGTCCACCTCCTCCCTGCACTTGTTGCTTTTTTAAAAATCGTTTTCAACTTTTTCACTAAAGAGAATTTAAAATACATACAAAAGTAGACAGAAGAGTATAATAAACCCATGTACCAATCGCCCATCCTCTAAAATTTATCAACTCATGGCCGATCTTACTTGGTCTGCCTCTCCTTCTCCCATATTATTTTGAAGCAAATCCCATACACCAGTGGTCCCAACCTTTTTGGCACCAGGGACTGGTTTCATGGAAGACAATTTTCCCACAGATGGGGGGGTGGAGGCACGGGGGTTGGTGACGGGGAGCCTCCCCATCCTGGTTCCTAAGTTTCATGGAGACAGTTTTTCCACAGACCGGCAGGGTGTTGGGGGGTAGTTGGGGGGTGGAGTCCTGTGGCCAGGTCCCTAACAGGCCATGGGGACCAGTACCCAACTTTAGCCTGGCTGCTGGGGACTGCAGACACATACCATATTATTTTATTCCATGACTATTTCAGCTAAAAGACTCTTTTTAAAAGATTAAAATAAAACCTAAAACATTTTCCCATTGTTTCAATAATGTCACATATATTTTACAGGTTTTTAAAAAAATTCTAGGCTGGGCACAGTGGCTCATGCCTTTAACTCCAGCACTTTGGGAGGCCGAGGCAAGAGGATCACTTGAGGCCAGGAGTTCGAGACCAGCCTGAGCAATATAGTGAGGCCCGTTCTCTACAGAAAAAAATAATAATAATTTTAAAAATTAGCTGGGTGTAGTGGTGTGTTCCTATAGTTCTAGTTGGGAGGCTGAGGCAGGAGGATCACTAAAAAAGAGAAAAAAATTTAGACCCAGATTAAGTTTACATGTTGCAGCTGGTTATATGCCTTGCATGTCTGTTTTAATCTATAGTTTTCCCCCTTCATCTTTCTCTTCCCTTGTGATTTATTTGTGGAAGAAACCAGATCGTCCTGTAGAATCTCCATTGTGGAGTTTGTGGTTTCATCCCCACAGTATTGCTTCACTTTCTCCTCTGGCCTCTGCATTTTCTATAAATTGATACTTAGCTACAGAAGCTTTTCAGATTTTTTATTTTGGCAAATACTTCATAGTTGGTTCAATGTGTTCTTCCACCAGGAGGCGCCTGACACGGGTGGAGGCGTGAGGCTAGTCGCTGTTCTTGCTCAGTGCCCAGACCCATTCATTCATTCGAGGTTGCAAAGGTGATTATTCCTTCTTAATGTCTTACTTGGAATGCTTCTCTAAGGAGTGAGTGACACTCATTCACTACTTGGCTTCTATAAGAAAGACAGGAGGAATGTTTATTCTTTCTGTTATTAACATGTTTTAAAAATAGTGCATTAGTTCATCAGCACTCTTGGATTGTGACTGATTACATTTTAGTTTGGGTATGATTATAAATGAATTATTTACATATATTTGATACATTTCAACCCATTGTAGTTATTATCCTTATTGATCTTCAGCCTATTCTTTGACCAGTGGTTAGTTCTTGATTCCCGTGGGCTGACCCAAGTATTCTTTGACAGCCTTTGCCGTCCACGTGACAAGATGTTCCAGGCATAGCTTGTACCTTTCTTGCTAGACCCCAGTCAGTCATTTTTCAGGAAGCCTTGAATAACTAGGTGCCCACTGTTACTAAGTTAGTTATTACCTGTAGGATTTTTTTAGTGGACAAAGGTATAAACTATGTTTTTTTAAAATTAATTCTTCAAGAGTTTATATTGGTGCTTCCAATACAAAATCAGGACTATAGATAGAGCTATTATTTAACCTCTTTTATCCTGCACCTATATCTGCTTTCTCTCACATTGAGAATCTTGGTTGATAATGAGATGGAGCAGGGACCCCTCTTTGGGGCCTGTGGGGGCAGAGGAGGGATAAGCACGGAAATAAAGGAAAAATCTTGAATCCCTTCAAGGGAAATTACAGACACCTAGATAGCCTTGAAAAGTAGATGAGCAACTGATAAGCAGGAGGATAGTAACCACAGTCCTCCAAGCAAGCCAGAGTCACCAGCAGTTTCCCTATGGAAAATAAAAGATAACATCTTATTATATGTTCTTGAATTGTTTTCCAGAAACCCCCATAGGATGGAAAATGCAGATAAGAGGGAATTGAACTCTCACCCCATTCTTTGCTCTAAATTTCTCCCTGACAGGACTGGAGAAAGTCACACCCACCTGAACATTCCTTTCTGCTAAATCAAAGAATCTCTGAATCCACCTACCGGTATGACCCATAAGTCTCTGCCGCCTTTTGGGGTCAAACCAATATACAACCTTCATATATTGATTTATAATTTTTCCTGCAACTTCTGCTTTCCTGAAATGTACCCCTGCCTTTTAAAACCCTTGCTTGTAAGCCACTGGAGAGTCCAGGTCTTACGCGCTAGCTACCCACATTCCTTGCTTGGTGCCGTACAATCAAATGCCTGTTCCTCCCACTGCAACGCCCGGCATCAGTGTCCGGCTTTGCTGAGCTGGGTGAGTGGAATGATAGGATTAGCATATCACATAATTACTGATTTGTTTTATTTCACATTATGGTTCAAGAGTCTCAATAATAATACCCGTGCTCTTACCAACAATATGCCTATGGAAAACCACTAAAAAGTTTTTTGGCTGATTTTTCATTCTTAGAGTTTATCCCATTAGGGGTGTATGGTTAAGTTACTGTGTGTTGTTCCTTTCTGTGTGTGATGCTACCAACTTGATACATAGTGATGTTCATATATTTCTCTTCCTTTTTTTTTTAGGGATGCCTTTTGTGATGTTGTGATATAATAAGAAATGTATATTTGGTTTTTGCCCCCTGTTTTCTGACACAGGATTCCTAATACCCTGTAGATAAGATTGCTAGGAGAATCTTTTTTTCTAATATTTGGTCTTTGACAAGATTTCTGACACAGAGACCTTTGTAATTTTCTGAATGAGAGGACTCTCTGGAGCAGAGCTCCTAAATCCCTTGGCATTTCCTGGGTGATACGAGCCTTTTTTGTTCTAACGAGGCCACCTTTGGTGAGCTCCTGGATAGCCTCAGAATGGGGGCTGCTTGTCAGAGGAACCAACCATGTGACTAAAGGGTGGGAATTTTAGCCCTACCCCCCTCATGTCCAGGGAGCGAAGAGGGACTGAGGGTTGGGTTGATCACCAGTGGCCAGTGATGTAATCAGTCATGCCTATGTTAACTAAAAAAGAATTAACATGGTTTATACTTTGGAAAAAGGGGAGTTTTATTTCTCATAAAGAGTATGCATGTAATTGAGTAGGTATGATCTCTCAGAAACTCAACCTAGGCCTGGGTTAAGAATTTTAGGCACCTGAAATCATTGGTTTATTCCTATTTCATGCATTTATTAAACATTTACTGAGCACACACACCCACACAAAAAGAGTAGCAACCTGTTGGGTGGCCATTCCAACAGGTTGGGAAGCACAGCCCTGGCTAGAAGCCAGGCACATGTGCTTCAAAGAAGAGGCAAAGGAGAACAGGATTTTATACTGAGCAGGGTGGTCAAATATGCATATTCAACAAGCCATAGGAGGAGTTATGATGTTTAGAAGGGAAATCATGTACATGTAACTGTGCTTTATCTCTCCCATCCCATCGTTGCTGAGAACTCAGTTTTGAGGTGTTTCTGTGGTCCCCTTGGCTGAGAGGGGTCCATTCAGTTAGCAGAGAACTTAGGATTTTATTTTTAGTTCACAGTCCGCCCTTCTGGCTAAGATGTGCAGAGGCAGTAGTGACGGCCAAACCTTATTTTGTTCCCTCATTGACAGGGTGAAGTGGCTATTTGTCCCAGGTCCATCTAGGCCCCCAGCAGGACCTTGTAGCCCAGGAGAGGTTTAGAGCCATAAAAGCTTACAGCTCAATTTAATGTCTTGGGCCAGATGGGAATGGGGGTAGACAGGTACTAATTGATCCCTTAAAACATTTTAAGTAATATAGTGAAAACCAAAAGCCAAAAACAAGGTTATAAAAGTAACATCTATAAGTATCCAGCTACTGTAGCCTTGATTTTAGTTACAGACTTGTAGCAATTAGTTACATAAATGTAAGCATTGTGTTAAGACCATTCTACCCCTCATACTGGCCCTTACAGTCTTGTATGCCTCCCTCTTCTGCAATGGTCCCTGGGCCTGGAGGGAGGAAGGTCTTTCTGTGCAGAAACAGGGCATTGGCAATGGAAACAGACCAGGCCCGGTGAGATTTTAGATGAGGAAGATTTGTGGGCTTTGTGGAATCATCCCCAGTCTTCAGGATATTACCACTCTGGTTTTCTCAGAAGTAAAACATGCGTAATGAAAAATAAATGTTAATATTTGGAACAGTTTATCCTGGAGTTGCTACATCACAAGATGTGCTTTTAGGACCTCAGGAAAAATTTCATTGAGTCAAAGTCAGAAAAAATGGAAGAAGAATTTGAAAACATTATCTGAAGAATTGTAGCCAGAAAAGAATTCAGGATTCAATCTAAATTGTATGATCTCTAAAGTTAATAGAAAACTGCTTTTTGAGAAGAATTAAAGTAAAATAATAATTGTCTGTGGATGACAAAAAATCTTAGAATAACCATGGTTAAAAAGACAATTGAGAAAGAGAATTCTTTCTCATCCCGCACTGGGAATTCCAACTCTAACATTTAATAATTAATGTTTTAATATTTTAACTTATAAATAACTCAGACATTTTATGATTACCTTTAATTTCAATATTACTTTCAGGTTTTAAAGAATTTGGAAATTATGACACAGTTATCATCTCTAATGTCCTCTTCAACATCTTAGGTCTTAAGTAGCCATATGGCATCCAACATGGCTGCAAAGGTCAGAGCCTGTCTGTGTGCTCAATTTACACGCCAGGTGTACCATTGAGGACTAAAGACAAGGTGCCTGCAGGATGAAACCCTTCTTGGCCAGGAGGCAAAGCCGAGGAAGAGAAGAAGGGGCCAGATCAGGCTTGGTTGTATCTTACACCTGTTGGTCTAGGCACTGAGGACATGTCCCCAGGCCCCACCATGGCTACTTATCCTGACACCAGAATCCCGAGACTCAAAATACAAGTTTGTCACTGAGAATAGAATAAGTAAAATATATATATATATATATATATTTCTTTATACATGCCTGAGCCTTGTATATATTAATACAAAAAGTTTCATGTGTCTCTCAGAGTGGGGAGAAGACAGGAAATTAAAGGTTTTTCAAGGCTTGAAAAGCAAAAAAACAGATTTGGGGAGAAAGAAGGGAAAGGGCTGGACTAGTTAGCAGAAGGTGGTCTTATGCAAAGGAAGCCCTGTGGGTAACGGCCCTCAGAGAGAGTAGATGGCAAATGTTTCTTTTTAGACCTTTAAATGTGGAGATGCCGCTCTTAGTTACATTTTTCTTTTTTTGGTAAAAGACAGTTTTGCAGCTGTCATTTCAAAACATGTTAAAGAAATATACCTCGGAGCAAAACATTTCCAATCTCTTTAGTCCAATTTGAAGCTAAATGATTTTATATATCAAAAGCCAAACTGATAGTTTTGGAGAAATTTGGGTTAGAGGTTGTTAGAGACAGACAAAAAAGTGAGACCAAAAAAAAACCCAAATTGGGATAATGAGGAAAAAAAACAAAATTTAAGCATATAGTCCTAAATCTTCATTAGTTAATTTCTTCATTTTTGAATAAATCAGTTTAGTTGGGCAGCTGTGTCCCATTCCAGGAGCTGGTATTGCAGAGGAATTTTTAAACAGAGGAAAGAAACAAAGGTCAACATTTGGAGCAATTTTTTTTAAACAAGTTTGGAAGAAAACACAATTGTTTAGGAGCAAAGATGGAAGGAGGAGTAAGAAAGAAGGAAAGAGTTGACTCTAAATATTTTACATGCACCTTTTTCTTTTTGTGGGAGTCTCTCTTAACTTTAGATCATTAAGGAAGGCTATGAGAGACTTTTGATCCCATTTGGAAAACTTGAAACACCAATTATAGTATTATCTTCTTTGTTTTGGAACATTTGATAGCCTCTTTGTTTTAGCTGAGTGCACAGATAAACTAGAGGTCTCCTAAGACTTTACTGTGGCTGGCAAAGCTTTAAATCATTTTAGATTAGATTTCAAACATTTATGAGAATTTTCTAAGCATGTTAGTCACTAGTGTCTCTGATGATGGTGGATCAGAGACCATTTCCTTAGACTGTCAACAGAAAAGAACTCAAATTCTGTAAAATAATTTAAAGAGGTTTATTCTGAGCCAAGTGCATATGGCCATGAGTCCGAGAGTCATGCCCAAGAAGCCTTGAGTAAGTAGTCTCACTGTGGCTGGGTTATAGCTCAGTTTTATACATTTCAGGGAGACAGGAATCACATGTAAAGTCATAAACCAACGCATGGAAGGTGTACATTGGTTTGGCCTGAAAAGGCAGGACATCTCGAAGCAGGAGCTTACAGCTTATAGGTGGGTTTAAAGATTCTTTGATTTGTAATTGGTTAAAAAATGAAGCTTTGTGTAAAAGCTTGGAATGTTTTAAGTTAAGACAAGGAAGTCTGTTAATCAGAGACAAGCCATTGAACATATACCTGCAGGTGTGGTTTTCGCTTTCTCTTGTATAGTCTTAGGCCTGTTAATGAACTACAAGGATATCTCCTAGAAGGTAGGGGGGCATGACAAGGCATGTCTGACCTCCCTTCTCATGGCCAGCAACTCAGCTTTAGGATATTTCTGGGGTCCCCTTGGCCAAGAGGGGTTCCATTCAGTCAGCTAGGGGGGCTTAATATTTTATTTTATTTCACAGAACTAAGGTTTTTATAACAGTACTTGCCTTTATGAGAGCATCCTCTCCAAGTGCCAAAACATGAGCATCCTCATAGACCCCTCGCCAGCTGAAATCAACTAATTCTCCACAAACCTGGGACCTATGAAAACATTCCCTGTGGGGTCTGGAATGGAGGGAACCAGGAAAAACCAGAACAGCCCCAACAAACCCAGGGCTAACAAAGGCATTCTCTCCAGGGTCTTGAACACAGGGAACCAGAACTCAGAAGAGATGAAGGGAAGGGGTGAAGAGAAATAAAGTCTTCAAGATCTTCATCCTAAAACCAGGAGATCTTGGGTCCAGAGGAGCTTACTCAAGTGTCTCCCATCAAGGTTGGGGAGACAACTTAGCTACCGATGGACTTGTGCAGATGTCATTGCACTGAAATCCAATCACACTGGGGGAAACTGGGGACTCCCTGGGTCCCTTAGTGGTCACCATTTGTTAACTAAAAAAAATTAACAAGGTTTTTACATGAGAAAAAGGAGAGCTTTATTTCTCATAAAAGGTAGCAACCTGTTGGGTGGCCATTCCAACAGTGCCCTGGCCAGAAGCCAGGCCCATGTGCTTCAAAGAAGAAACAAAAGGAAACAGGATTTTATACTGAGTGGGGTGGTCACATAGACATATTCAACAAGCGATAGGAAGAGTCATGAATATTTATGGAGGGAAATCGTATGCACGTAATTGTGCTTTGTCTCTCCCATACTGTCATGGATGGGAACTCAGTTTTAAGGTGTTTCTGGGGTCCCCTTGTCTCTTCTCCCCCTTGAGGAATCCACTCAGCAGAGGGCTTAGGACTTTTTATTTTTAGTTCACACCTACATAATGAAGTCTCTATAAAACCCCAAAAGGAAAGAGTTCAGAGAGGAGATTGGCACGTCCAGAGAGGACAGGAAGCACTTTGCGCTTTCCCACGTACCTGGCCCTATGCTTCTCTTCCGTCTGAATGTTCATCCGCATCCTTTATAATATCCTTTATAATAAATGGGTAAACTTAAGTATTTTCCTAATTCTGTGAGCCACTCTAGCAAATTAATCAAATTTGAGGAGGGGATTGTGGGAATCCCCAATTTATAAGCCAAATGATCGGAAGCACAGGTCACAGCCTGGGATTTGAAACTGGCATCTGACATGGGGGCAGGCTTGTGGGATCTAACCTGGAGGATCTGATGCTATCTCTAGGCAGATAGTGTCAGAACTGAATTGAGTTGTAGGGGGAGTTAAGAGAGGCCCTCAAATAAGTCACCAGAGAGAATCTGGGACATGTATGGCCAAACCATCTCAGTCCAGAAAGGCACATTTGGGCTTCTGGTCTGAGTGTGAGCAGAGAAGTCAGGATGCCCGTGGGGTGGAAAGGGGGACCCAGGCTCTGACCACAGATATCTGCCAACTGAAGACTGGTCCTGCCAAGGCTGGAAGCACATGCCTTAAAAACGAAAGAGGATTACTGGAAAATTGTCACCTCCCTGAAGGGAAAGAAAATGGTTCTCCCAGGGAGGGACTGATTCCCACCACCAGCACTAAGCGGACCCCATAGATGGTGGCACTGTTTCCCCTTAATGCCGTCGTCTGAGCTAGGATGCCGGTCATTCCTTTACACACAGCACACTCGGGATCAAACAAGGAAATAAATCCCGAGACCTATGTGCATCCTAACATTGTATAACTATGGAACCTTTTACAAGTATTCTAAATTTTGGGGTGTCAGTAGGAGCTCTGGAGTGATCATTTGTGCCTGGATTAGAGCAGAAATAGTCCCTAAGACAAATCAAGTGCTGCAAAATTTAACTGATTCTCCAAGACTTTTAAGCAGAATTTTCAAAATAGCAATTTAGAAAAATTACTTTTTAAAGACCTATGTGTTAAAATTGTAACTCAAGATGTAGCAGCAGCTACTAAGTAGATGACATATATCAGTAATACCAATAGTTACTTGATAAATATTTCATGTGGAGTCAAAACATCATGCCTTCAAATCACAGGCAATTTCTCCCAGAGTCAGCCGCTGAGCTTGGGTGGGGCCCAGCTTTAAAGGGATAGTATGTCTAGTAACAATATAAAATGTGGTAAGCATTTTAAAAATCTTTTAAAAACCGCATTCAGTAATTTTTATGTGAAAAATACATAAAAATTCTCTCTAAAAAAGTTGTCCATAATTCCACCTCTTAAAATGCTAACATTTATTGAGTGCTTGCTATGTGCTAGGCATTGTTCTAAACACTTTACATGTTTAGAACATCTTATGTATTAATGATTATATTGGTATTAATTGATATATTAATTGTGCACTAATTAATATATTAATTATGCATTAATTAATAGAATATGTGTTAATTGATACATCATTATCTATGAGGTAGGTAGTATTATTGTTCCAGGTAACTGAGATTCAAAGATATTAAACAACTTGCCAAGAATAACAGAGCTAGTGCAAGGTGAAACTTAGATTTAGACCCAGGTAGTCTGGTGCCAGAGCCAGACCTCTTAGCAATTTTATTGACTGGAATTTTCCTCCACTCCTCTAATCCTATTCCTTAGAGATAATTGTTATTAATATTTTGGTGTCTGTTCATCTAGTCTTTTTTTCTGTGGTTATACACACACACACACACACACACACACACACACACAAATGAGCTCATGCTAAATGTGTTATTTTGTGGCTTGCATTTTTTCATTTACCATATCTGGGACATCTTTCCATATAAACAGATAGAGTTTTACTTCATTCTTTATAATATCTACATAGTATTCCTTGGTATGACTATAACATAATTTATTTATTTACTCATCCTCCTATTAATGGATATTAAGAGAGTTTCTGATAGTTGGTTCTTATAAATTGTGATAAACATAGCTTACTTTTCCTTACATTAAAATATTTAGAGAAAATATATTGCTGGCATGGATTGTTTTCACATGACACTAATGTCTCTTAAGACATCAGTGTTTTATGAACCATTGAGAAGCAAATCTAAATACTTAAATAGCTACAGGAAACGTGCGGGGCTTAGCTTGGGATCCACTGCTTTTGTGCTCCAAGGTAACTGACAGGTAGCAGACCCCACCTGTGGTCAATCTCCTGCTCGCATTTCCAAACTATCATCACAGCTTCAAATATCACAACTCCTAAAACACAGACCTAAAATATCAGGGACCAGAGAGAGATGAAGGACCCGTACTTTCACCCACATCAGGCCCAACTTGTTGATTTCCAAGTTTTTGCCTGAGGAGACATGTCTTCTTCAGTGGAGACACTAATGACCTACCAGTGGGCAAAACATTGCAGAGCCAGGAAAACTGGCTTGGGGAGAGATGTGATCGGGCGATGTGAGAGAGAAGGTAGCTGCCAGGTATTGCCAGCAACATAAATGTGGAGTTTGAAAATGTACACTTGTGTGGCTCCTCGAAGAACAGCATGAAGTACTACATTATTTTGATTTATTTTTTTTTTTTTTGGTGTCAGCCCGGGTTTCCTAGAATGAAACTCCACAAAAGACAGGACCCTCACAAAATCCAGTTTGTACATGGGGTACACAAATGATAGTTGCAGGTGGAGAAAGGGGCTGGTTTTGAGAAATCTTATAAGGATTCCCAGGAGAAGGAAACTCAGGCAGCTGAAGAGGTAGTAGCAGTTAGGACAGAGAAGACAGGTCAAATTTTGGAACCCTAGGGAAGCGTCCCTAAGGATTTAGAACTTACATTAAGAACATTTATTTCACAATGTCTTGACTCTTTGGAAAAAACTAAGTGGTTGTTCACCAAATTATTTTCTTCTGAGAATACAACTAGACTTTATCTTCCAGGCTTTCTTACAGTTAGAGGTGGCCACATGACTGGGTTCTGAAAGAAATGAGGTTTCCACTTCCAGGCCTGTCCCATAAAACATCCTGTTCTCTCCCTCCTCTCATTTGCTGCCCAGATATAGAGGATCCAGCGGAGGGCTCTGAGGCTCCACAGGATAATAGAGCCACGAGTTGGAAGAAACTTGGGTTCTTGAATGACTGTGTGGAGCAGAGCTTCCTCACAAATCTCCATCGTACCGTGACAGAAGTGAGAAATAAACATGTGCTAGAGTTTTTTGTTACAGCTCACCCTGAGTGACACATTGTGGCATACTGGTATTTCTTCTACCTCTCCGGTAGCTTCTTCTCTGTCTCCTTCCTTGAACCCTCCTCTTTCTCTAATCGCCTAAACAAAAGTGTCACCAAGATGTCAGGGCTCCTCTGGCCACTTTCCTCTGGGTCAGCAAGTGACCCTGGACCTGATCTCTCTTTTGAGCTACAGACTCTCATCTGCAGCTTCTTAAGCTTAGCTGGCCTGCAGCGGCACGCAGGTGTAATGGCTTCCAAACCCAAACTCATTTTCTTCCTCCCTCCACTGGTTGTCTCTTCTAACTCATTGTTCACTGCCACTCACTGGCCACCTGCTTCTCCTTGTCAAGCTGGCCGGACATGTCTGTGTGTTTTCAACGCCTTCCTCCTTGCCACCATCTACAGGAGGCAGAAAGCTGTCGCTGCTCCTCTTCACATCTGTCCCCACACCTCTGCCTCACACTGTCCTCAAGCTGGGTGGTGGCAGCCCCAAGCCCTTTCTCTTCACTGCCACCCTCTCTTCTTCACGTTACAACACCCTGGGCTATGGCAACATCGGCTCTTGCTTGGACTTTTGCAATTGCTGTTTTTAAAAATTAAGAAACATTTTAAGCACATAGGGAAGTATAGAGAATAGTGTAACTAATGCCTGTACCCATCACCCAGCTTTGTCAGACTTGAATGTTTTGTTGTTTGGAAATGAAGAAGAAAAAGAGGAAAAACTGTTCAGATCTAGGAAATGGAAATTTATGTCGTCTCTTATGCTGTAGTAGATGGAATTTTTCAGTGAACTTACTTAACACTAAAATTTGTATATGGTGCAGTATTTAAGCTTTTCCCCATTTCCATGTCTAAGTGTTATTCTATGTTGCATAAACCTCTGATGTAGCAGAAACCTGATATCAGCACATACCCAAAGTGATTTCATATGCATTTTTACAGAACGAATACCATTTGGGCTGCTTAAATGCATTCATGGAACTATATATATATTTTCTGTGATTATTATCATGAAATCTCAGAAAATGTGAAGTCTTCTATCTCTTTATTTCTCTCTATGACTGTACATGTGTGTATAAATATATATGTGTATATATATATTTATTTTATTTGTTTATTTTTTTGAGACAGGGTCTCACTCTGTTGCCCATGATGGAGTGCAGTGGTGCAGTAACAGCTCACTGCAACCTCCAACACCTGGGCTCAAGGGATCTTCCTGGCTCAGCTTCCTGAATAGCTGGGACTATAGGCATGCATCTGCCTATAGGCATACACCACACCGGCCTAATTTTTTTTTTTAAAGATGGGGTCTCGCTGTGTTGCCCAGCCTGGTGTATACACACACACACACACACACACACATATTTTTTAAAAAAATAAATCATTACAGACATATATGAACCCCCTACCCATCTGCTGAATGTAAATGTATCTAGTTGAGATTTGAATTTCTCTGATTGCTGGGGAAGTTAGACATTATTTATGTACCTTTGGGTTTTAAATTTTCTGTGTTTTGTTTGTTTTTGCCTATATGCTAATTAAAAATGGCCTGTCCTTTTTATTGATTTGAATGAGATCTTTATGAATTCTGGCTACTAACCCTTAACCGGTTCTATGCATTGCAAATCCCTTCTCCCTGTCAGTGGCTCATCCTTTCGCCTTACTTCTGGTGTCTACCACATACCAAGTTTTCAATTTTAATATGGCGAAATATGTCACATTTTTTACCCTTTACAGTTTGTGCTTTTGATGTCTTGCTCAAAAAATCTTTCTGTACCTTGAGGTCATAAAAACTCAGATTTTTGTCTAAACATTTTATTATTTGGCTATTCATGTTTAGATTTATAACCCACCTGGAGTTTAGTTTTGTGTAAGGCATAAGGTAGGAATCTAATTTTTTTTTCACATATGGATAGATAGTTGTGTCAACCCCATAAAATATTCCCTCCTTTCTGCCTGATTCATAATGCCTGCTCATCAAATATCAAGTTTCCATATTTACACAGATCTGTTTCTTGCCTCTCTAGTCTGTTGCCTGGGCTGGTTCCCCAGTCCAGGATTGCGTGGCAATTATTATGACTCCCTAGTAAGCTTTGGCTTTGGGTAGGGTAAGGCCATCTTCTTTCCCCAAGGCCTTGTTCTTCAAGTTCGTCTTGGCTATTTGTTTTGATTGTTTGTTGCTGTATAATGAACTATCCCAAAACTCAGCGGCTCGAAACCACCACCAAAAAATCAAATGATAGGTCGGTGAACAGAATCTTTCCCTGTCGTGTCATATGCATAAAGAGCACAGGGAGGTGAAGTGAAGGGAGGACCCACCACGCAGCTGGGCGGGCAGAGCCTCGGCGGCGAGAAGGACGCTGCTCACACGTGATGGCCTCGCACACAGAGGTCTAAAGCCTCCTGGGCTCCAAAGGTCAAGGAGCAGCACTCCCTCTCCACCCTCTCCTCCTCCTCCCTGCCTCCTCGGGTACCCGTGTGGGGCCTGCGGTTGCTCGGGATGCCTGGGTACTGGGACAAGGAAAAGGTGCACACTCCTGAGGACATTCCTCCAGAAAGGTGCCTCCAGGCCTTCAGTGGCAGCAGGAACAGCCCTCTCCCTCTTATCTGGGGCCAGTGGTTATTAGGTATCTTACCCTTGAACTCTCCATCTGAGTCAGCTGCACCACTGCCAGCCCCTCCTACCTCCTGGAGACTTGTATCAAAAAAAATCATGCTCCCCATCCTCCCCGTCCTCCCCGTCCTCCCTAGCACCTGCAGCACTCCTGTAGCTGCAGCCAGGACTGCTTTGTATTGCCATTGTTTTCTCATTCATCTACCCAACACACACACACACACACACACACACTAAAATCCTTAAAGGAACAGGGACCCACAGCACAGTGGTTAAAACTTCAGAGTCTAGAATCTACCATTTACTAGCTGTGTGACTTTGAGAAGTTACTTAACCTCTCTGTGCCTAAATTTCTCCATCTGTAAAATGAGGGAAAGTACTGACCTTACAGAGATGTCTGTCTGAGCCATTAATCCATGAAATCTGGCCCAGAACAAGCACTCCATAAATGTCGGCTTACTAGAATTAATCTCTGTATCCTCAAGCCTAAGCACAGTGACTGGCAGGCAGCAGGCACCCACAAATGCTTGTCTAATGAATACAGACCAGTCATAACTCTAGGGGCTCTAGTCCAGGTGAATCCTTTGGGTTTTGACGGTTTGCGAGGAACCTGGCCCCCTGGATGGCTCCTAGTGCTACAGCCAGACCAGTGCAGGCAGGAAACCCAGGCTGAGGAGCACATGGTGAAGACGGGCTCTCCAGTGGGTACCCAGTCTAAAATATAGACCAAAACCAGAGGCACTCTCAGAGCCTGGAACTATGAAGGACCAGAGGTCAAATGAGGCCACAGGTCAATGCCAGTGACCTTCTCAAAGCAAGGCCAGGTTGAGTGGGAGGTCAGGGTGCAGCAATTACCCAGCCTCTAGCACTTAGACCTGGAATGCTGGGGCAGAGACCTCAGGAGGCAGGGGGACACTCAGAGCATCCCTCTCCTTCCCTGCTCCCTGACTCCCTCAACCTGAGTGCCTGGCCCCACAGGCCTGCACAGTTTGTATCCCCCTAGAGCCACAGTTGGGGACAGAACCACATCCTTGACACTGAGACCCTGGGAGGTGGATGATGGCAGCAGAGGTGTCACAGTCAGAAGTGACAGGAACTTAGCTGCCTTCCTCCTACAGGAAGAGCTCATATTCCTAAAGACTGGCCCACCAGACCCCAAACCTCCCACCCACTCCTCTCCAACACTTCACTCTCTTTCTGGCCATGATGCAACCTGACCTTTGTCCCATCTGTGGGCAAGGCTGATGTCTCATGGTGACTGCGGGCAAGCCAGGTCCTGTTTGACAGAAACATTCACAAACCAGCTGCCTAAGCAGGAGGTGGTGAGTTCCCTGTCCTCTGACTGTGTGACTCCTTATTGAGGTTCATAGAGAGGGCTCGGGCATTGCATCGGCAGTTGGATTCAGTGACCTTTAAGGTCATTGTTGAGAAGTGACGAATCTGCAATTACAAGCAATCTTCCCTCCCCATGATGAGCTAGGACATCACCCTTCCACTCACCTGGCCTGGAGTTCTCAGAATTCAAAGTCACTTCTTGGGGGTACATTATGAAAAAGGAACCCTGTTTCCAGAAGGGCCTTTTGGAATGTACTTAGACTAGGCAGGAGGCATCCCCCAGGCCACTCTGCGGATGGCACAAAGAAGGAAGCTCCCCTGCCACATTCTGTCTGGCAAGAGCCAGGGCTAGGGTCAGGAGACTCCTGAGCTATGCACACTGCCCACACCCCAGCGCTCCTCCTGGAATTTCATGAGTGGAAGGGGTGTTCAGATCAGGAGGCCAGAAAGGAGAGGAGGGGGCAGGTCTGGGGGGTGGGGAGTGGCCAGAACCTCCCAGCCTGCTTAGAGGACCTGAGAGGACAGTTAGAGAGGGGCACTCAAGGAGAGAGGCTCCAATTGGGGAACTTGCACAATTCATCAGAATTTCATAGCCCCTGGTCAGGAAGGAAGTGACGGTCGCAGAGGGAGGTAAGTTGGATTACTCAGAGGCACGGGGTCCCAGGCCCCTATCTAGTTGGACTCTGTCTTGGTGGATCCTGGAGAGAGGAGAGGGCAGCTGTCCAGAAGTCCCCCACTATCGCATCTCAGCCCTCAGACTCAAAGCTTCCACCCTCTGAGTTGATAAGGACTTTCCTTTCCTTTGGTCCCCTTTCCTCACCTCCCTTGCAGGAGGGCATGGCCCCCGCGAGTTGGTAGCTGTCTTTGCACATGGAAGTCACCCGTTGCTGGCAGAG
Organism: Cheirogaleus medius; assembly: GCA_008086735.1. NCBI lineage: Eukaryota > Metazoa > Chordata > Mammalia > Primates > Cheirogaleidae > Cheirogaleus > Cheirogaleus medius. Next base: position 9,064,057 of record VBSM01000361.1, read on the forward strand.
CAGCCCTGCACCATGCGAGCGTTAGATGAATGCTCACTGCCCAGTGAGTTCTGCCTTCAGTTCCCAGGCCCCTCTTCTAGGGCAGCTGACTTGGAGGACTGAGGTCCACTTCTAGTGATGCTGGCATATTCCACAGACAGAATGGGGTCAGGCGTGGGCTTCAGGTTGGGGAGGGTGTTGGCATAGGTGGAGTCCTCAGGGCTGGCGTGGTTTAGGTGGATGAGTGAGGCATAGCAGATATTCCCAGTGTCCTCATCAGAGACCATCTGCTGAGCAAAGCCCTGGGAATCAAAGAAGACAGAGATTCATTGTATGGATCACAGCCAGAGGGTGTCAGTGGGCCTCTGCGTGCCCAGAGCTGGGTGGAGGGCAAGGACAGGGATAAAATGTGGGACAAGCTGTTGATCCTGCAGAGCCTCTGGGAATGAATGGCTGGGGAAAGTTGCTTCTGAAAGCAGTGAGGCCGCCATCACTGAACACGGTTAAGAACAGGCTAGGGAAGGATACACAGAGTGTGGGCTGTGGACTCGCAGCACCAACATCTCCCGGGAGCTTGTTAAAAATGCAGTTAGGCTCTACCCCAGATCTATTAAAGCCAAGTGTCTGGGCTAAGGCCCAGGAAACTCTGTTCTAACAAGCTTTTAAAGTGATTTTTATGCACACTCAAGTTTGAGTAGCATTGAGCTAGAAGAGCACTTGGTAGGGATGTTGTTTGTAGAGCGGATTCCAGCATTCAAGGGGTTGGCCAAGATTACTTAGATCCTCCCAATCCTACAATTCTGTGATGCCAAGAGTCTCAGATCTTTAGACAGGACAGGCCCACACAAGGGAAACTGCCTAGTCCCCAGGCCCTGCTGAGAGAGCACCCTGGGGAGCTATGTTGTTTGCCATGTGAACCCTTCCCCACAGCTGATTGGACCAACGGCAGCCAATCCGCAGACTAGCTCATCACCTATGAGACAAAGAGCGCTGTCTCTCACCGAGGCAAAAGGCAAAAGCTGGGTCAGCCAACTTCTTTCTTTCTCTAAGGGATTTGAATTGAGAAATATGGAGAGAGGGGGCATGTAGCTAAACCACGAGGCAGCAGAACGTCAGTCAAGTTTCGGAATACATAGAAACTATGAGTTAACTGCTGTCCAGGAAGTTAAAAAAGAACAAGCTGTGGTTCTCTGTGTCCCAGGGAAGGGTCATTCCTACTCACAGTGGTTTCCTCCTTCTGGACTGAAAGGTCATCGTAGATGTGGTGCGAGTCATCCTCATCTGCCAAGAAGACAGTCAAGGTTAGGGGAGGGACCTCTCCCTACCCAACCTCCGTGGAAATAAGGAGGAGGGGCTGGAGATCCTGGCTGGGCAGAAGGGCCCCAGATGGAAAAGAGGCCAGGGATTGATCAGGGGACATGTTCCTGCCTGGGGAGGTCCCAAGTGCCCAGCAATAGTAGTATCCAGGGATGCTAAAGAGCAAAACAAACTGTGGTTCATTTGCATAAAATTGGTAAACTTAATTTTCAATTCCAGGTCGCTGAAAATTCCAAATTTAAACATCAAACTTATGTATAATCTATTTGCTGATGAAGTTATATGTAGTAATATCTTCCAATTTTTTTCATCCAGGAACCCCCATGCAATACACAATTTACCTACTACCACATGCACAAACACACACACTCTCACACCCATATATACACACTCACACACTCCTGAAAGAAAAGTTTAATGAAAAAAATGTGCAAAACATTTTGACGTTTTACTCTTTTTATTTTGTTTTATAAAGATACTATTGTGATCTACTAAATTGATTTTAGACCGTTCAAAAAATATGTATATAAAATTTTATACTCCTCCCTTAGGATTTTTATAGTTTGAAAAATTTAAACCAATGAGATCCAATATAACTGACCTGCTTACCCATTTCAATCTTGTCAATAGAAACATCTTTTGGGTATATGGTTAATAAGTACACAGTACCCAAGTGCTGAACCAACCAACTAAACAAACAAAAACAGCAAGAAAGGAGGTAGGATTCATCAAAAGGGACTAATCTCATAAATTACATACAAGATGCTGCAGATTTCACGTTTGATTAATGCTAAAAACTTAAAACTTTGAAAATTAAAAAGTCCTTGAAGTACTTTTAGGGAGATAAATTTTTAAAATGATAGTAACAATTTTTTTAAAAATACCATTAATGGAAAGGTCTTTACATAAATTTGTTTTAAAAGCCTTAATTCAAAAGATGGCAAAAATACTTGGTCCAAAACGGACGCTAGCACACCTAGTTCTAGGCAAATTTTCACTGAGTTGCATTGGCTTTGAGTGAGCTGACCTCGAGTCTCTGAAGAGAACTGGTCCACCCTCAGCACCAACCAGACTGCCACTCTGGCAAAGGGGAAGAGAGTCATTTCGGGCTTCCAGGGGATCTTGGCCACTTCACCTTTTGGGCCTCAGTTTCCTCATTGGTAAAATGAGCACAACAAGCCTTGTCTCCTGGGCTGTCAGGCTGCTGAATAAGTGGTCCGCTCTGAGCCAGCGACAGGGACTCACCTTTCCCAGCTCTTTCTCGGGCTTTCCTGAGGTACAGGACCAAGGCGAGGACAAGCGTCAGCACCAGCAGCAGCAGGACGGCCACCGCCACGCCCAGGGTGATGAACTTCTGGTTGTCCGGGGGGCTTTGGAATAAGGACTAGCCAGGTGAGCAAGGTCAGAGCCCAGCCCAACCTCCTGCCCTGTTTCACGACAGGCCCTCCCCAGCTTGCGGCCTCCCCCTGAAGTCCCCTCCTGCTCAGCTGACCAGGAGACAGCCACAGGCTGTCAAAGGCTCTGCCCCACCAGGCCACACAGTCTCAGGCAAGCCATTCCTTCTCTGGGCTGGTTTCCTCCTCTGTAAAACGGGAATGTTGGTGCTGTCTCGAGTCTTTGTTTCTTTCCCTTTGCCGACTATTGTTCCTTAACTTTCCTCCTGGGCCCTGTTGCAGGGTCTGCTCTCACCTCTCCCGGCATTCTTCCCTCGACCGTTCTCATTCCGTCTCCTTAACCTCAGCCCTCGTCTCTGAGATGCAGAGAGTGCAGAGCACAGAGCACACGGCCACCACTGACAAACAGCTCTGCCAGATGACAAGTGCGTTTTAACAGGTCCTGCCTCAAGTCAAAGGAAGAACACAAGGGCAGACTTCCTTACACCACCTCTCAGGAAAGGTGTCTGGGCTGTCATGGGTGAAAGTGAGAGAGGAAGCAGTTTAGGGACAGCTCTCAGCTCAGGTGACCAGCACCACTTGGTATCTGGTTTAATCTCTTGAAGAAAGGACCTGTGGTTTGCAGAAGCCCAGGGTTCACGGTGTGCAGTGATAGCAGGTAGAGAGAGGGGAGGGGAGGACAGAGGCAGGTCACAGTGCTGGGGCCTGGGAACCATCAGGCAGGGGTAGAAAGGAAAGCAGGCCCCAGGCTACAGTGTGCCCTTCCCCCAGGCCCGCAGCGGCTCTCACGGAAAGACAGAGAAGGGCTGGAAGGAGGCAGAGGTGACAGAAGCAGCCCTGGTCATGAGCTGGCACTGGGCTGGGCCGTTCAAATCCCCACTCTCATTTAATCCTCACTCTAACCCTATAAGACAGTGGTTCCAAACTGCAGGTGGTTGTGGCTCACACCTGAAAGTGTCTGGAGACATTTTTGGTTGTCACATCTGGATGGTCAGGGGGAGGTTTGTGCTACTGGCACCTGATGAGTAAAGGCCAGAGATGCTGCTAAACATCCTACAATTCCCAGGACAGCCTCCTACAACAGAGAATTGCCTGGCTCCAAATGTCAATAGTGCCGAGGATTAGAAACCCTGATGTAAGGTGAGAATGTCATTAACCCGATTTTGAAGATGAGAAAACTGAGGCTCAGGCAAAGTGACCTGTCTGCCCCCATTCCTTCCTGTTGAGAGCTGGGTATCTGTGCAGCGTGGTAGCCAGGGGCATCTGGCATCGTCAGCAGAGGGTGGGAGGTAAAAGAGGGCTGGGAGGACAGGGGTGGGGGCACAGTACCTCTCAGTGGCAGGGCTGGTGGCAGAGGCCAGGACAGTTGCCCCCCTGGTGCTCCCGGTGCTCCTGGTGGTGGGTGGTGTTGAAGCTGTAAGAGATGACAGCAAGAGAAGACCCTCTTCTAGCCCCTGCCCTGGGTGGGAGACACCACACATGGCCCAGACCAACGAGCACTCTGAGAAGCCCCAGGTTCCCTGCAGAGGAATGGAGGTGTTGGCTGAGTTCTGCTGGAGCTGCCCACAATATGAGTGGCTTTAAATGAAGTATCATGTAGTCACGTGTGTATTGGATACATTCTCCAGTCTCTTCTGTTTTGATTGTGCTTGAACATGTCATGCACTTTCAACCTCCAATGCCTCCTGCACCACTGCTTGTGTCTCCTCTGGATAATCCCTGCTCATCCAACAAGGCCCAGGTGGTGTCAGCTCCTCTGTGGAGTCCCCCTGGGGTGAGTGGACAGATCCCTGGCCTTGTCTGGTGACTTGACCCCTCCTTTCACTGGGCCTCCACCCAGCATGCTTCTTATGCCACCTACCACCCGAGTCATAGCCCTTTGTTCACGTCTTTCTGGCTGTGGGCTTGTCCAGCTCAGAATGGGATCGCAAGGTTTTCAGCATCCCCCCCCTCCGAGCCTAGCCTGGCCTGGCCCTGTGCCCTGCATAGAACGGGCAGTGAAGCCCAGCAGCTGGTCTGGGTGCCCCAGGTGCCCGTGTGACCACATGGCAGGGCAGGCTCGGCAGCAGGAAGGGCCCGGGAGGTGCTGCTCAGGCCCCGACCATCACAGACAGACGCAGGGGGCTGGGCAGCTCTGCATCCTCAGGAGAGATACCCGGGTCCCAGGATTAGAGGTACCTCCCATTTCCCATTCTGCAGATTAAGGACTGCCACTTGTTCACGGCAGGTCCCGGGGGAAGACCCAGGGCCCCTGAGCCCTAGGCAGCCACACTGCCCAGCCTCACCCCCCAAGTCTCACGTCTCCCATCTATGCACAGTTCTTGACCCCACCCCGTGACACTGTGACCCTGCTGTACGACAGACCCCACAGCCCTGTGAGAGGAGGCTGGGGGTTAGGGGCAAGGGCAGGGAAATCCCGGAATGGGGCATCAAGCCAGCTGTGCTCAAGCGTGGGAAGCTTCAATGTCATTCCAGGTAAATGGAGAAGTCCCGTTAGTAGCACCAAAAATGTTAAGCCAATACGTGTGATGTGGAAGGAAGAACCAACTGGAAGCCCGCAGGCCTGGGTTCTGGGCTGGTTCTGCCCTTGGGCCAGGGGCTTTTTTTTCCTCTCTGCGCCCCGGTGCCCGGTGATGAGAGAGGGTTGAAGGAAAGGATTTCCAGGGTCCTCTCCAGCTCCAACGCCTGTGATTCAAGATGTCTGAGATGCACACGCAAGAAGGGAAAGAACTCACCTTGAGATACCACCAGATGGATGACTCTGAGATTAAAGATCCCACGAGAGTTGTAGATTCCACACGAATAGAACCCCGAGTCCTTTACCCTGAGCTCGGTCATGGTGACGGTGAAGATGGCAGAGAAGCCATCGTCCTGGATGGAAAAGCGAGACTCCGGAGCCACTGGCCTGGGACTGTACACGACTATCATACATGTCCTGGCTTCTGTCCACCTGCACCAGATTTTCACCTGCTGACGTTGGTATTGCCGGTACGGGCAACTCACAGAGACGGTGCCACCCTCCAGGGCACGAAGAATCTCTGCCTCCTGTGCCCAGGAAGCTGAAAATAAAGCCTCAGGTCAGGAGCCCCCAGTCTGCCGCCACAGGGCTGGGAGGTGGGGCCTCCCTCCTCAGGGGGCAATGCTCTTGTGCCTATATTCAGGTTGTGGTCCAGAGCACAGCGCTGGCCACAGCACCAACTTGTCCCCTGCCCTTCCCTGCACACAGCCCCTGTCACGCCCACCTTGTCTATCCATCTTCCCTGCTCTCACCTCTCCCCTTCCCTCGGCCCTCCCCTGCCCCTCACCTGAGGCCAGGAGCACCAGCAGGACTGGCCATAGCAGGCGTGTGGCCCCCCAGGCCATGGGTCCTCCTCTTGAGCTGGGGTGCGGGGAGGGACGTGAAGAAGCCGGAAAGCCCCGGGGACGGGGAACCAGAGCTGGGGGGTCCAGTGCAGCCGCCCCCGGCTGTGTGGGACGAATTGCTGGGGAAGGCACAGGCTCCCTTGGGGAAGCAGGAGGCCTGGGGAGAAACAGGGAGTCCCTGGCCTGTGTGGGATGCTCCAGTGGCAGGCTCTACATCTGGGCCTGGAAAGGCCTCAGCCCTGGGACTGGACCAGGGCTCCGGGACTCTGCAGCTCCTGCCGGGCTCCCCTGGACCCAACCTCTTCCCCTTGTCAGGCCACCTCCTCCCACTGGGCGGGGGGGGGGGGGGGGGGGGGGGGAGCTGAGAAAGCGGAGAAGGAAACTATGGTGAAATATTGTAACCCGCTCCGTAAGCAAGAAAACTTTTTTTCATAGTGCTGTGGGGGGTTTTTTGTTGTTGTTGTTCTCTTCTGTTTCAAATTGCCGGGCCAGTAAGATTTGCTGACCAGAACTTTGTAATTGTCTGTTGCACTGATGAATTTCCTTTCAAATTCCATTTTGAGAAACCACGGAGCCTCCTTGCAGCCAGGAGATTAACTACAAAGCCTTACATCACCTGTTTGTCCAGAAGACAGGATAAGCAACACCCACCACAGATTGTGCCCAAGGTACTGCTGAGCAACTTACTGCCTGTGTCCTACCTGTGCACAAGGCTGAAAGAATGACCTATATTAATCCCTAGCTCATTATACTACTAAGATCCCCACCCTGGGAGGGACTTATCCTCCATATTTTGATCATGGGATGTATGTAATAGCATGATTTCTCACTGTGCTTACATGACCTGTACTCCACCCCAAACATGTAATGTTGCTCACTCCCCTCATGCACAATTCATTTCACCTCCAGAAAAAAAGTCCTGACCCTGTTGGTCAGGGAGGCAGATTTGAGGCAGTCAATACCTCCCACTTCCCAGATGACACATCTCCTGCAATAAATCCTCCCTCCTTTGACAATCGTCATTGTCTCAGTAATTGGCTTTCTGTGTGGTGAGCAACAGTGAACCCCCCTGTGGGTTCATTAACAATATTTCTCCTCTCTCTCCCCAGCCTGAAGTTTCTCCTCCCCACCCAAGTCAAGCATAGGCTGGAAGGCCAGCGACAGAGTTAGGGGAGTTCTGATCAGAACCCTAACCCGCGGGCCCCGGTGGTCAGAGGCTTCATGCTCAGTCTTGCCTGGGAACTGGGAGGTCCCACAGGGACAAGAGGGGAAGAGGGGAAAGGAGATGGAGACCCATTTGCAGGAATAGAGATGCAGGGGGTGGTCCCTAGCAAAGGCAGGAGATAGCAAAGCTGGGAGGGGAGAGGGCAAGGGAGGTACAGATGGACGGAAGAGGACGTGGGAGGGGAAAAGGGAGTCTCAGCCCCCAGATCATCCCCTTCCCCAGCTCCCACAGTCATTCCATAAACATCTGGTGAAAAACCACACGAATCAATCATATTGTAAAAAATAATTGTCATTAGATGAGCTACAGAAAATCAATAGTCACAGGCTGTTTACAGTTAATGGATAAATGACAAAAAAAAACAGAAAAAAAAACAGTAAAAACACAGTGCCACAGGGTGTGTTCCTGAGTGCAAATTAGCACTGGAGGTTTATTTGTTTTTCTTTATTTAATTAATTTTATAGAGACAGGGTCTCACTGTGTCACCCAGGTTGGAGTGCAGTAGAGGGATCAAAACTCACTGTAGCCTCGAATTTCTGGGCTCAAGTGATCTTTCTGCCTCAGTGACCTCCTGAGTAGCTATGACTGCAGGCATGCACCACCACACCCAGCTAATTTTTTTGTTTTTATTTTTTGTAGAAACAGGGCCTTCCTATGTTGCCAGGCTGGTCTCAAACTCCTGGCCTCAAGTGATCCTCCCTCCTTGGCCTCCCAAAGTGCTCAGACTATTAGTGTGAGCCACCATGCCTGGCATAGCACAAGAGGTTTAAAAGACTAAATGTTGGTCTAGGGACCAACATTTCGGGGAGAGAAGAGCAGGAAGCAGCATGGGACAGAAGGGGAAGCTGGGCTGCAATACAGGCCATGGGACAACTCAGGCCACCTTGGGAGGAGTTCCGAAGACGAGATAGCCCTGCAGGACTTGCCAAGTTGGCAAGGCAGTGTTGGCCTTGAGACCCACCCCTTGTCAATCAGTCAGGAGAGGTGGGGTGTCCTGGGCAGGGGTCTGGCCTTGGCAAGGTGGCTCTCTGCAGCTGAGGGAGCCCCTGAGGGGCTGGCAGAGGAGGCCTTGTGCCCTCACCACTCCCAGCATCGGGGCAGGAAGCCCGTCAGTCCCGAAGGAGGAGCTGGCGGCCCAGCGAGGCATCCACCCACTCAGCTGGACGCGGATTGAAGAGCGAGTTTCGCAGCCACTTGGGAGAACTGTGAGCCTCACGCTGCTCGCCGGACTCCATGAAGGGGCGTGCAGCGCGTGCTGCATTTACTGTATTTGTTCTTTCCTTTCGTTGCGACCGCAGACCCTCTGCACATGTGCTCCATCTCTGCAGCCTGCTGCTCAGGAAGCTTCGTGGCCTCACCCACTAAAGTGAGCAGCCCCCCTGACACCCCACCTGCCCTGTGCCTCCCTCCCCCGGGTCTGCTGTGGATCCGGGTCCCCGGGAGCCTGGGTAAGAAGGGCGAGACAGAAAGGAGGAAGTAAGAAGCCGTGGTCTTGAGGAAAATGTCCAGGGGGGACTGGGCTGTGGGGTCTATAGCTCCTCGGCACCCTGTGTCCTTAGCACGGAGTCCACGTGGGAGCAAGCTCCTAGGGTGAGCCACGCGTGCTGGTTCGCTCCGTTTCAGGAGCCCCTCTTCTGGGCAAACAGGGACCGCTGGTCACCCTCACAGCTACCCTGCCTAACTTCAGGACACACCAAAAGGCCTCTGCTTGGGTCCAGCAACCTCCACCTGGGGCCTGATCATACCCCCTCCTGTCCCTCCCCACGGCTCCCAGCTGCCATGGCCTGTGCAGTCTCTGCACGCGCGCGTTCCTGGAATGATGGGGAAAACCTTCGGGCGCTGGGGCGCAGCCGCTCGCCGCCTCCCTGCCGCTCCGCATCCCCGTGGGCCAGTGCTGCGTGGGGCCGGCTGGAGACCGCGGTGGGCCGGTGCACGCTGCTGGGCCCGGCCTCGTGTGCTGACCGGGCCATGCTCGATGCTCAGCCGCCTGCTCCCTTGGTTCGGCCACGCTGCTTGCGTGATCCTGATTGGGTACTTTTTGAATCCCACTGTGGCTGATTGGTTGTTAAATCTTGTTCCTGATTGGATGTTATAGCTTATTGCTGATTGGATGTTAAAGCTTGTTGCTGATTGGACACTTTTTGAGTCCTACCAAAGGTATAAAATCTGGAGGAGACTGGGGAAGGGGGGTTAGAAGATCAGAAGTCAGCGGAGCATGCAGATGGAATAAAGGCTGTTCTCCGACTCTAAGCTTGCCGCTCCGTGATTTCCCTGGTCAAGAGTTGTTGCAAGAGCTGTTAACACTTGCCGGAACAGAATCTCCCTCAGGGATGTCACCTCCTGACCCCAACCCATGCTTCAGGCCTCAGACAGAGCCCCACCTCCTCCATGAAGCCCATCTGGCTGGCTGGAGCCTGCAGGGTCCCCAGTGCCCCATCTCTGAAGGACTGTCCTGCACCATGGTGTCTGCCTCTGTGCTAAGGTCTGGGGTGTGCCCAGTCAGGCTGCGTCTCCCTTCCCTCAGAGGCTGGGAGCAGACCGAGGCCAGGGCTGGCTCCCTCTCTCCCCCGCGTGCCCCGCCTCCCTCTGTGCTGCGTGTCCCACACACACCGTGGGCTAGGAGGTGATGTAGAAGGGGCATCAGAGCTCATCTCCTCCTTTTCCAGATGAGGAAGCAGGATCAGAGAAGGACAGTGACTTGCCAAGGTCACACCGACAGGAGCCCACCCAGTACCCGCCCTCCACATGAGAGGACCTCACCAAAGAGGCTGCTGTTGTGGGGAAGAGAGAGGACAAAACAAGGAAATAGGATCCTGAGGTCTTAAATGCGACGTGAGAAACAGCTTTGGTACCAGAAAGAACTTAGGGAGCAACAGTAAAGAGGCATTGGCTTGGTCGTATGACGTTCATGTAATTTTGTTCTATCAGAAAACAATACTGAGAGGTAGGAATTGTTGTCCCCTTTCACAAGAGAGGAAAACTGAGGCCCAGACAGGGGTAGTGACTGGCTGAGGGTCACACAGTGACAGATGACATCCGCATCCCCGTCCCTAACTCATTCCCCAGTGCCCCCCCCGCCCCCCCTCCCCGGGCATCTGGCTGTCAGAAGAGGCAGGGCGGGCAGTGGTGCTGCTCCAGGGTGACACGTGGAGGGAGCTCCCAGGGAGCTATTTCCCCCCAGGACGGTTAAGCCCCCTCCTAACTACACCCCAGGGTGGTGGCCACACTCTCGGGATAAGGAGAGCAGCTTTCTTAGCAGGTTGCTTGCTGATCAGATGGATGTCAGCGTGTGTGTGTGTGTGTGTGTGTGTGTCCATTCCGCAACCCGAGTCTTCCCTCTACTGCCCCCTCCTGGCCATAGGGAAGAGGGCTCTCCTCCCTGCTGTGCCCAGGATTACCCCCTGCCCCTCCCTTTCCCCTCATCCACCCTGAAGTGGCCACCGGGCTGCCCACCAGGGCCCCAGCTGCGTCACTCTCCTGACTGTGGTGTTTGCTCTCCCACTGGGAGGTGCCTGACTCAGGGCTGAGAGTGCAGATGTCACATTTATCCCAGGTGCTACTCCAGCCCCTCCAGGCTGCTGGACACTCCTCCCTAGAGGAGGAATCCAGGCTGCATCCTCCACCTTCACTCTGGACACTGGGCAATGGTCTGAGCAGCAGAGGTCAAGTCTGAGGCAGTGAGGCAGACTCCTCGGGCCACTGGACTCCCAGGCAGAGGCTAGTTGGCCTTCCTTCTTCCTGCCCCTGCCTGGGCCAGTCCTCCAGGCCACGCTCAGCTCCGAGTTGTCTTTGGTGTGTCACACATGTGTCTTCTCTCCATAGGGGACAGTGAGCCCCTGGGCAGTGGGGTGAGGGTGATCCACTCTTTTTCTGAGCCATGGCCTCCCCATCAGTGTCTGTGTGGCGAGCACCCTCCATACAGAGCCAGGGTCTCAGCCACTCCAGGTGGGACTAGGCTGGGCCCTCGGTCCTCTCCAGGAGCTCAGACCTGGACCCCAGGTGCAGGAAATGGAGGAGAAAGCCTCGAGTTTAGCCTATGCACCCCTGGGAAGAGGCGGGAAAGGCTGACCCTGCAGCTCAGGGGCTCTTATCTGCCTGGTCAGTCACAGCTTTTCCAGGAGGGGCCGGCCAGCAGGAGGCAGTGATGAGAGTATGGGCTCTGCAGGCTCCCAGGACAGGAGGAAAAGCAGCCACCCTCAGGGCGGGGTGCATCCAGAGGCCCCATCAGAGGACACTTGCTGGACAGGGGGAGCCTTGGACAGTTTTAGGATCCCCTGCTGCCGACCCCTCTGTGGGTCCCCAGCTCTTAGTCACCGTTCCTTCTCCTCCAGGACATCGGCTACCTCTCGGGCCCCTGAGCCCCAACTCTTTCTCCCCTCAGTGTAGGGAAAGCTCTTGAGGGGAGCAGGGGGAAGCCAGGGACACAGGGGTCCTGGCCGGGAAAGGGCAGTTCTAGCTGCACCCCGTCCCCCAGCTTGCTAGTAAGGGGTGCTAAGGCAGACAGGAGCTTGGGTCTCTGTAAACACTTCCAGGGCTTCTCTGCCACCCACCAGGGCCCTGGGGTCTGGGGCTCTGAGCAGAAACCTCTAGGACGCTTTCCCCAGGACTTCCTGCCTGCTGCCCTCTGCTCTGCGTCCCTCCCCAGGTTCCTGGCAACTCAGGAGAACTCTGAGCTGGGCCGGGCTGGGCTGCCCACCCCGACACAGGTGGGGTGCAGCCTCTGGTTCTGGGAGGGCGTGGGCGAGTCTAGCACTGCACGAGTCCCCAACCCCCCAATCCAGATTGGCCCAGGTCTTCCCCCTCCTCTGACTGCCTGGGGCCCCTCTGGGAGAAGCTCCCCCACCCCATGGTTAAGTGGTCTCAGACCAAGCAAGCTTCCACGGAGGCTCTGGTCGTCTAGGTGGGTCCTTCCAGGGTCTAGCAGGATCACTGCGAATGCTGTAGCCTGCAAGGAACAGGGAGAGGTGAGGAAGGGCCGTCCCTGCTCACAGTGCCCCACGCTCCAGCCTCTTTCTGGCTCTGCCTTTGGTTCCTGCCAGGTCATCCCCTGAGGGTTATGCTAGGCCACCTGCCTGGCCACCCTCCTCCCTTGCTGGGTGCCTCCCAGTCCTCTTGACTGGACACAGGCCAAGGGACACCCCGCTAGGGACTCAGTGCCACAGCCCTTAATGCTGTCACCCAGAGCTCTGCCCTCGGGAGGCTGAGAGGTGGGCTCTACTCACTTCCCATGTGTCGCTTCTTCCAAAACCCATAGACCACAATCAGCATCATGGGCACCAAGAGGAAGGTCAGCCCCATCACGAGCACAGTGGGGTAAAAATCCTGGTTCCTGAGAAGGGACAGAGTGGCAGGAAGTGAGCACCAAGGGCCCCCGCCCTGACCCCTGTCTGCCTACGGGCCACACGAGAGGGGTCGGGCCAGGAGACAACCCCAGCAACAGAAGCCTTGACAGCGCCCACCTCCGGAAAGACAGCATCTCTTCCTCGGGGACCCCGCTGCAGGGCAGGATGTGCCCAGGCAGACGGGAACATCTCCCCAGCTTGGCGCCCCTCCTCCCTTCTGCCCCCAAATCTGTTCATCGCCGAGGACGACGATTCTGAGATGCCCACGTGTGACTGAAGAGATCAAGGTTCTTGCTCTCCTCAAGGTGACTGAGGACACCCCTTCCCCACTGTGTCCTCTGTGGCAGAGGCTGTAGGTGCCCCGCCTGTAGCCCCTGTTCCCTCGCTGGGGTCATTTCTGTGTACACAGGTCGCCAGCACTCCCTTGTTTGGTAAGGGGGAGGGGCAAGGACTTTATGCCGTCCCTGGAGCCCTCTAAGCCACACACAGGCAGCTCCCTACCAACAGCCGGCAGGAGTAGTGTGTAGCGTCGGCTCACTTTGACACTGGATCCCAGTTCCCCAGGGGATTAGGCTCTTGTTGCACACAGTGGTAGCTGGTTTGATTAAAGACTCCTTATTGACTGCCTTCACTTCCCTGTCCCACTTCCCCGCCCTCTTTGCGGTATTCCAAATGAGATGCAAATCCTTGTCCCAGAGATGGCTTTGCTAGTGGAACTCAATTAAAAGTGCCTCCAGTTCCCACTTCCTCCTCCCTGAGCCACATACTTGTCTTGTTCCCACCCTCTCCTTTCCATCAGCAGCCTCTTCAGGGGAACTGACTTTGACCCTGACACCCCTGACCCTGACCCCTGACCCTTGACCCTGATCTCCCTGACCCTTGACCCTGATCCCCCAACCCTCATTCCCCTGACTCTCATCCCCTACTCACATCCCCACCGCCATCCCCTACGTCACTGCCAGTCTCCCACCTCCCACTCACAGTAGAACACACTGTGTTCCTGGGGAGCCAGAGGGAAAGGTCAGTTATAAGATTTGCACTTGAGTTTCGTTCAGACACCAAGAACCGTGCCATATCTGGCAAAATGTCATCAGCGCCCAGCCCCACAGGTACCTGATGGAGGGAAATTTGTTGAGAGATCTGCTGGTGTGGCACATTACTGTCACTGGCACTCTGGTGCCCAGGTGCCCAGACTTGGAGGAGATGGATTCTGAGTCCACAGAAGAGGCTCCGGCATTTCGGGGAGGCGCAGTCACCATCTGGGCCCCCGCGGTCCTCCTGGGCCCCGTGGTGGTCATGCTGGTACCCGTGAAGCTGTAGCCTGTCACGGAGGTTGGTCTCGAGGAGGGTAAGAGTCTGGCCAAGGTGAGGATCCCAGGGGTGAATCCCGTCCTGCTAGTGGCGAAAGGTGCATCAGGGCCTGAAGAAGGGGCTTGGCCTGTTGCGACAATTCCACTCTTGAAGACGTCGGCCAGATGTGTGAGGGGAGTGCTCCTCTCAGCTGCGGAGGCTGAAGGACCAGAGAGGGAGGGACGTTAGACTGACTCGGGGGCCTCAGCGCTTGGAGCAGACCCTGGTGGCCCACACAGTTGTCTGGATGCTGGGGTGGGGGCCTGTCCTCCTCTTTTCTCCTTGATCTTGCACCTAGGGTTCTGCTCTGCCTCGTGACCAGGGTTCAGAAGGCGAGGCCAGGAAGGAAGGAGTGGGCATGGTGAAGGAGGGAAAGACTTTCACAATTTCCTTAGCCTCTCATGTCAGGCCATCTGGTCCCAGAGGACACCCCCTCCCCGTCCCCATCTCTCTCTTGTCATTTTCCAGACTCTCCTCATTCTTGTGGGCCAAAGAGACCTCTGTAAAATGCTGTCGAACAGGGACATTTCCAGCTGCTCCATAATTGGCAGTCAGGGTGCAGAGGTGAGGACTGCAAGGCATCAAGGGCCCCAGATTCCGAAGAAAGCTGCAAACACTGGAGCCAGACACCTTCCTTGCAGGATCCCTAAGATACATCCCCTGCTACCCTCACCATCAACCCAGCCCTTTACCACCCTGTTTTCTGGAAGAAGCCTGGAGGTTGGGTGGTAGACAAGGGGGCAGTCATAGGAGTGGTGACGCACCACCACACAGCAGGGAGTGTTGGTTCTGTCTCTGCGGGAAACACGGAAATTGGAGAGAGAGGCTGCTACAGGATGCTGCATCAGACTATCGTGCATGCGAAGGATACTTCCTTGAGGGCCAGATGGTCACCATAGAAGATGGCTGAGTTTCAGAACAAGCAGCACTGGGGGTGGGGGACAGAAGCAGAGGCAGACCTGGAGCCAGAGCTCCCACGTCACCATACTCAGCAGTGGGGACACCCCCAACGAGCCCTGCAGAGAACCCGCACAGCAGTGCCTTGGACAGCGTCTGCACGCTCACCTCCGAGAGGACCTCAAAGGGCTAGAAGAAAAGGAACGACATCCAACAGAGAGGACGACTAGAATGGCCAGTTAAGTCACACAGCCATATCCCTCTCCCTCTTTCCTGCATCAGCACACCAAGGTGTGTGGGAGGGGGAGGACCAGGAGGAGGTGACTGGGAGGACCCCACATTCCTCATCTCCCAAGATGAAAGAGGGGGAGCTGAGCACCACTTCAGGTCCCTGGGGCCATACAACCTGGTCTTCACAGAGCAGTGGAAAATCATATATTGCTGGAAGATTAGAGCTTGTAATCAGGCTGAGGATTTTTTATTTCCTAATAACTGCAAAGGTCTGCAAACTTGGAATCTCCACAAATTGTCCTTAAGATGTGGAAAGTGAGACTTGACATGGCGTGATTGGGGGGAATGATGAGAGAAAATAAGACCATTTCACATTTGTATCCCTACAAATTAAGGCTTCAGTGAGCCCATTTTTACTCCTTCCCTGGGTCTAAATCAGAAGTGGAGAGGGGAGGGATGGGATTTGGCCCACATTTCAGAGATGGCCTTTTCCCTAGTTCAGACGTGACAGGAGATGGGGATATAGTTGAGTTAGGGGAACAGTGGACAGCAAGTCCCATAATAATTAGCTACTTTATTCAGGCTCTTATGCTAACTCCCCTTTCTACCTTATAAATGTGGGAGGACCTCATTGCTTGGTTCTTGGTCCTCCTCTCTTCTTTTTCTACACTCAAGGAAGAACTTTTGTATCCTCTTGATTTTTAAAACAGCTTTATTGAGATATAATTCACATTCCCTACAATATACTCACTTATAGTATAGAGTTCAACGGTTTTTTAGTATAGTCACAAAGTTGGGCACCCATCGCCACAGTCAATTTTAGAACATTTTCATCACTTTGCAAAGAAACCCCTTGCTATTAAGCTATTACTCCTTCATCCTCTTTTCTTTCTCCCAGCCTAAGAAACCACTATCTGCTTTCTGTCTCCATAGATTGCTCTAATCCCTGGATGTGAAACACTATCTCTGTAGAGATACTTTCAAATATGTATCTCAGCTCTGACCTCTCACATGAGCTCCAGGCTGGTGTATCAACTGCCTACTTCCTTTCTCCACTTAGGGTCCTAGGAGGCATCTTAAACTTAACACAATGAAATAGAGCTCTTGATTTTTTTCCCTCCAAAATTAGCTCCAGTTTCAGATTTGCCCTCTTCAGTAAACGGTACACTCATGCACCTGCTGACGAACTAGGAAACTTTGGAGTTACCCTTGATTCGTCCTTTCTGCTCACCTCCCATGTGAGAAAAGCCTGTCCTACCTCGAAGACATACATGGTAGGCAGCAAGTCTGAGAAACACAGATGTGAGCCCAGCCACTTCCCTCTACCTCTAGTGCCTTCATCCTACTCCAAGCCACTGTCATTTCCAGCCAGATGCTCACAACGGTTCTCTCTGTCCAAGCTCATACCTTCCACAATCCACCCTCACCCTGCAGCCACTATATCCTTACAAACAAGCTGCAGCACACCTCTCTAAGCTCACCGATAGCTTCCTCTTGTAATTAGAATCAAACCCAAATTCCATCTCATGGTCCCAGGGTTCCTGATAATTCTCTAGCCTCATTGATCACTGCCCCACACTCCATATGGAGCCGCCACACAGCCTTCCTTAGACAGGCCACCCTCCTCCTCACCTCAGGGCCTGTGCACATGCCGTTGTCCCCACAGAGTGTCCCTCAAGGCACCCAGATTTCAACACGGCTAGAGAAGTCTCACCACTCGGGGTTCTGCTTGATGTCATCTGCTCAGGACATATTCTCGGGTCCTCAGTTCTACAGAAGCTCCCCCATCACTGAGTTACTTTCTGGTTCATCACACTGTTTTCTGTTCTTAACATTTATTGTTCTTGCAATTATTTCTCTAGATGACATGCTAGTGTCTGCCATGTCCCGCAGGGCAGGACTGTGTCTTGTTTTTGCTCACACTGTATCCTCAGAGCCTGGAATGGTGCCTGACACATCATAGGGGCTCAACCAGTACATGTTGAACCGATGACTGAATAAAACAGAGCATAGACAGCGATGCGTTTGAACCTCATCTCGGCCACCTGCTAGCTCTGTGACCCTGGACAAGATCAGAGCCACATAGGGCTTTCGGGTCTCATTTTCTTCATCTGTAAAAGGGTGACAATGATGCCATAAAGGCGTCTGTGATGGTACTTTGAAAAATCCCATGGTGTAATATGACCACCAATGGATTCTTCTTCTTCTCATACCTGCTTTCAGTGGGGTGTAGGGCAGGGAGGACACCCCCACCCTCACAGGGCCCCAGCAGTCCCACTCACCTGGAGAAACTTCCAGCTGGATGCCCATCAGGGGGTAGAGGGTCCCAGAGGTGTTTCGCATACACCAGTATCGGCCCGAGTCCTGGCTCTTGAGGGCCACCATGGTGATGTTGACCACCTTGACCTGGACATCATCCTGCAGCAAGTAGCGCGGCCCCTTCACCCAGGCCCGGGTGAACCCAGGCTCACACCGCTTCCTCCTGATCTTGCACCAAACCTTGCCCTCCACGCGGTTCTTGTAGCCCTTGTAGGAGCACTGCACAGACAGAGTCTCCCCTTCAAGGAGCTTTACTTTGGTGTATGCGCTCTCTGCCGGGAGACCTGGGGAGACACGACTGTGAGCAAGGTCTGGAGAGAGAGGAGGAAGAAGGCATCTTGAAAGGGGAGGATCATGGTGAAGGGAGAGGAGGTGCATAGTGCCCGGCTGTCATGGACTCAGAGTTTGAGGGGAAACGGCCCTACCCCCAGGGAGCACCCCCAATCTAACGGGGAGGTACCCGGGCCCTGCACACAGCTAGCTTTCAGAATTATGGGGGAGATGCAGGCCCCTCCCTCAGGGAGCTCCCCATCTGGTGGAGGAGACAGGCATGTCCCTGAGGGAGTCCCCAGGCTAATGGAGGACACTCAGCCCTTACACTCGGAGCTGACAGGCACAGCCCTGTTCTTCACGGTCTTTCTAGTCTGATGGGAGATGGGTAAGCTCTGTCTCCAGGATCCCCAGTTTTGTGGGAAAGACCCACGTCCTGCCCCCAATGAGACAGATGCACAGACACAAACATACATCATTAAGTTCTGAAGTTTCAGAGCCCAAACAACATAGGTAGATAAGAAAAATGACAAGGAATTATTTCTTTCACAAAAAACTTCACTGTAGTCACCCTTGAAACAGCAAGCTGCCTTAGTTCATTCTATAATAGGTGGTGTTTAATTGTATAATATTCTAGTTACATAAAACCCATACATTAAGCCCGCCTCCATGTACATATAAACTCTCCCAGGGGAGTGGGAACCAAAGACTCTACAATTATTCACGTTCCATCTACTATAACTCGCACTCTGTGCCAAGGACCAAAATGTGGTCCCTGTCCTCCACAGTCTGGAGGAGAGAGAGCAGACTCTGTCTCCAGCAGACTGGGGGGAGGGGACTCAGGGGACAGAGAGAGGGAGGAAGGTGCTGTTGGGTCCCTCCCCCTCCGCCCGCTGTGAGCTCAGTGCTTACTCTTCTGATAACTTCACCCCAGAGCCTGCCACAAACACACACATGGAAACTTCTCCCCCTAGTATGGAACAGAGAGCACTCATTTTGGAGTCATCGTAAACATGGGTTAACACGCTGTTTCTACCACTCAACCATGTGAGCAGATCACCTAACATCTCTGTTTCTTTATCTGTCAAGTGGAAACACTACCGCTCCCCTCCCTGCTTGCTGTGAGAATTATGCCCCCAGACAGTGCCTTGAACACAGGTGCTCAATGCATACTTCCTTTCCCAAGTGCAGGTGGCTCCAGACTTCCCTGCTAGAGCCCAGAGCTCTGACAGTCAAGGGCCCAGAACCCAAGACACCTGTCCCAGGTCCCACCCAACACCCACTATAGCTGAGGCTCTGAGTAAGGCCACGCCCCCTCTGAGCATCACCTTGTCCCTTGCAAACTAAACAGAATGGTCCGACTCAATTATTTGGTGGGTGAGCCCAGGAATCCTTAGCAGAGGAGAGACCCCCTTCCACCCTGGCAGAGGGAGTGGCCTCTCAACCCTCTGGGGAGGCTCAGAGGTTGGAGTGACTTGGGGCGGGTCTCCAGGGCACTGTATCTTATGTGCCTACTTCTCCCACCAACGCTCTCATGGGTGGTGGGGAGTGGGTTTGCTAACCCCCACCATGGCCACAACCGAACAGGAAGTGGTAATTTGGTTGCCATAGCAGCGAGAGGGGCAGAAATGGGTGAGTCCCCCTCAAGGGGCATTAATAGCTGTGGGGGGTGGGGGGAGATCTTCAGGGATTGGTCCCTTCAGGACAGGGGCAGTGACAGGATGTGGCATCAGCATTTCGAGAAAAAGCGAGTTCAAAGCGGGCACGTGATGCAATGACCCCTCTCAGAGCCAAATGGGACTTTCCTGGGGGAGCCAAGCTATGAGTGTCCCTGCTTGGAGGGCCTGAGGAAGCCTAGCAGATAAAGGGGCCGGTGCAGAGGGGTCCAGAGCTTTATCGCAGCGTGGGAGGCCTGGATTAGCGTGACCTGGGGCCCGATATTAGGCCCGAACCTTCTCGCTGGCCTCTGGTACAGAGCTGCTAAGTCAGCCCCATCTCCTCCCCTCCCCCAACCCACAGAACATCAGACAAAATAACCGGGCGAGGGGCAGGGAGGGACGGTGCCCGACGAGGCCTTGCGCTCCCGCCCCTGGCCGGCGCCCTCCCCCAGCCCGCCCTTCCCGCTCACCTGAGACGCAGCCCGGTAGCCACAGCAGCAGCAGCAGGGTCGCGGGGGCCATGGCGCCCTCCGGTTGGGGCGGTCACACGCCCAAGCACCCCGGGGATCCGAGGGTAGGCCAGGCGGGCACAGGACAGGCCACCTGGGTGTGCCAGGGGAGGACCTGGGGTTCTCAAAGTGAAGTTGCCCATTTAGGGAAGTGAGGCGGTGTGGGACCCGCCGCCCGCAGACCGCAGGGGCCGCAGCGCCTATCTCGAGGGCGGCGCCCGCAGTTGTTTCCGCCCTTTTCCCCAGAACTTCGGCAGGTGCGGCCGCTCCACCCAGTCTGGGGCCTACCGCCCAGGGAGCTCGCGGAGTCAGGGGGCTCCCCCCTCCTGGCCTCCCCTGACACCCGTCCCCAGGAGTGTCCGCTCATCGAGGCAGGGGACCCAGCTAGGGGGCTGGCATGAGGTTTCTGGAACCTCGGGGGCAGATTTTCCGGAATCCTCCAGGCTCAGAGACCCAGGGGCACTCAGGCTGAGGCGGAGTGTCTTGGCCCCCGTTTTTCACAGACGCGCATTCACAAGGAAGTTCTCATTCATTCGTTCATTCATTGCCCCCGCATTCATCTTGTTCCCGCCTCTCTCTCTCTCAGACTCCGGGCTGCTCAGCACACTCACTCGTGTTCACTGTTGCGAATAACCTCTCACAGGCTCACCTGCACCGTACTTTGCCACAGGGGAAAAGACGCAAATGGTGAGACTCAGAGCATAAAATTGGGGCTCAGGGAGTTTCCTGTGCTGTCACACGAGAGTGCACGAACATGCTTACACTCAGTGTGTCTCCCTTTCTCTGACTCACACACACACACACACGCACACACAGACTCTCTCACACACACACACGCACACACAGACTCTCTCTCTCTCTCTCTCACACACACACACACACACGAGCTGCCTCTCCTTTTCCTTATCCATGTCTCCTGTCTCTATCCCTCTCTCCTCTCGTCTCTACTCACCGCCAGCTCTGTCTACACTCCTAGTCCCTCGTGCATGCTCCCTAACGCCACTGCAAGGCTTCCCCTCACCCACCTCTTCCAAGACACCACGTCCCCAGGGCCCCTTCCTCCCGGGGCTCTGGCACCCGCCAGCACACAGGCATGTCCCCTCCACTTCCTCCCGCTCAACCCTATCTCGCCTCTACAGCCACCCGGCTCCAGCCCAGGACCCCACCCTTCACCCAGTCCCCAGGGCTCAGAATCAGAAGGAATGATTTCTGACGTCCATCAGCCATGTCACCTGCTCCTTTGGTGTGCGGGGACCCAGGTGGGCCCCCAAGGCTATGTGTACTCCCCCTACTCACCTGGCCACGCTTCGTCTCCTTAGATGAAGTAAACTGAGGCCAGAAAGTAAACTGAGGCACAATACAATAATAAAGGAGTTATTTGAGCAAACAACAATTCATGAATCAGGCAGCTCCAAACCAGAAGTGGCTCAAGAGCTCCACTGAGGGAACCCAAAGAGGAGGCTGTCACAGGACAAGTAAATCGAAGGAAATATTTAATTGGTTACAGTTACACAGTTGCCTTCTTTGATCTACCCCATTGGAAAGACCCTAGTTACACAATTATAAGCT
>VBSM01000361.1:9085579-9152429 GCA_008086735.1 Cheirogaleus medius
CAATGCCTCTATTAAACCCCTACATAATGTTTTCAAGGTCCATCCATATTGTTGTAGTACTTGCTGTACAAGGTGTATTAGTACCTCATTCCTTTTGATGGCTGCATAATATTTCATTGTATGGATATATTTTTGTTTGTCCATTTATCAATTGATGCACATTTGATCTGTCACCACTGTTTAGCTATAATGAACAGCACTACTGTAAACATTCATGCAGAAGTTTTTGTGTGGGTGTATGTTTTCATTCCTATTGAGTATATAACAAAGAGTAGATTGCCCAGGTCCCATAGCAACTCTGTTTTCCATTTTGAGGAACTACCAAATAGTTATCCAAAGTGTCTGCAACATTTTACGCTGTCACCAGCAATGTGTGAGTGTCCTCATTTCTCTACAAACTCTCCAACACTTGTATCGTCTTTTTGTTTATAGCCATCTTAGTGGACGAGAAATTTTATCTTGTGGTTTGAATTGTGTTTACCTATCGACTAATGATGTTCGGCATCGTTGTATGTGTGGTATTTGGTCATTTGTATATCTTTGGAGAGATGTCTATTTGAATCCTGTGCTCATTTTGAAGTTGGGTTATTCATCTTATTAGCATCTGAGAAATGTTACGACACATCATTCTGACTTCCATTGTTTCACAGGAGAAATTCACTGCACTTGGAATGGGCATTCCTTCACACGTAGTCAATTATCTCTGGCTGTTTTTAAGGTATTTTCTTTGTCTTTAGTTCTCAGAGTTTATTTATGTTGTGTCTCGGTGTGTATTTCTTTGGCTTTATTCTATTTGAGATTAATTCAGGTTCTTGGATATGAGGTTTATGCCTTTTCTCAAATTTGAGAAGTTTTAAGATGTTTTTGATATGTTTTCAGTCCAACACTGGGATGCCTTTCCTTCTGGGACTCTGATGATGCCAAGTTAGCTCTTTTTTAAATGTCTCAGATTGCTGAGGTTCTGCTCATCTATTTTCAGTCTATTTCCTCTCTGTTATCCAGACTGAGTACATTTTGATCTGTCTTCAAGTTCACTCATTCTACCCTGTCATCTCCACTCTCCCATGGAGTCCATCAAGTGAGCTTCTTATTTTTGTTATTATATTTTTCAGTTCCCACATACCCTTTTGTTATTCTGCTACTGATTTCTAATTTAATTCCAACAGCTCTTTTGAGTTTGTTCTTCACTTTTTCCTTTTCTTTATGATGTTTTATGACATACAGAGTTTTTAAATTTTTCATTTTGGCAAATCTCTCCACCTTTTCCCCCTATGATTTTTGCCTCTGTTATTACTTACATATGTCTTCCATGATGAGGACTGGATGTTTATATGGCTATTTCTTTAGTTCTTTAATATTTTCTCATTTACCATTTCTCTCTTTAAACCTTTAAAATTCATTTTACAGTATGAAGAGGGCATAAAATTTAAGCTTTTTCCAAATAGTTAAACATGCTCTTATAAAGAAGTAAATTAGGCCAGGTGTGGAGGCTCACACCTGTAATCCTAGCACTTTGGGAGGCCAAGGTGGGAGGGGAGCTTGAGGTCAGCAGTTCGAGACCAGCCTAAGAAAGAGTGAGACCCAGTCTGTACCAAAAATAGAAAAATTAGCCGGGCGTGGTGGGGCACAACTGTGGTCCCAGCTACTCAGGAGACTAAGGCAGGAAGATCACTTGAGCCAGGAGATCAAGGTTGTGGTGAGTTATGATGATGCCACTGCACTCTAGCCCAGGTGACAGAGTGAGACCCTGTTCCCCAACCCAGGAAGGAAGGAAGGAAGGAAGGAAGGAAGGAAGAAAGGAAGGAAGGAAGGAAGGAATAAATTAAATAATCTATTATAGAGGAAGCATAACTACTGGGAGAATATAATTTACAATAAGCATAATAAATATTCTCAGAGAAATAAGGGCAATATTAGAATCATGAACCAGGAGCAAGCAATAATGTGGAAGAACAAATTAGAGATATTGATTTTGAAAAGAATAATTGTGGAAATAAAGAACTCAGTGACTGGAATGACTGGCAGAAGGATGAATGGATGAGGGATAGAGTCAAGGAACACTCTCTAACACTCAGGAGTGTTAGGAAGGAATAAAGTGATGGGCAGTATAAGAGAAAAATTAAGAAGTATTGAAGAGAGATATAGATATGTCGATCTTGGGCCCGGAATTATATGTTGTCTTATGGCATGTATTTAATGTCAGATTCATGACCATTTGTGCCAAAATAATGAAGTCTTAATAAGAAAAGTCTGTTTGCAAATGTAGCCCCTAATGACTGTGCTTAAAAAATACTTTGAAAGTGTAACCATGTTTTAAAACTTTAGGTTAGAATTCCTAAGGGCTTCATGGGGGTGAGCTGTGCCTTCACTCCACTTGGCAAAATTGGGATTAACAGTGAATGCAGCTACCTTGCCTGGTAGTAAAAACAGCTCACTAGTTCCATACCTATGTAACTTTACCCTATCTGAATGCGAGCGGACTGAGAGGGAGGTTACTTGCTGGACTAGTATTATTGCCTGAAGTCTAGACACGTACAGTGGATCAACCTAATGTCCCTTCCAAAGGTGGAAATATTTCAGTATAAGTAAAGAGAAGGAAAAATAGTAGCTGAGGATAAAAAAATAGATATGTCAATATTTCCTCAAGAAGTCCCAGAAAGGGGGGCGGGGAAGAGTAAATGGAGGAGAGAGGCTATTTGAAAAAATAATATTGAGAATTTCTCAGAATTAAAGAAATACATAAGACATCAGATTGAATGTGTTCAGAGAATTCGAAATAGAATGGATAACTAAATACCCTACATTAAAGATTTCAAAGAGAAAATTATAAAATATTCTAGAGTGATAAAATAGGTCAGATAAGATGGACAAATATCAGATTGCAAATATTGAATTTTTCCCTAGCAACACTGAAAGTAAGAAAACAATGTAATATGTTCAGAATTTTGAGGATATACACCTCTTTCGGATGTTAACTTATGACATAGAATTTACCACAAGCTTGAAAATAGTGGTGAAGGGAATGAAGACAGTTTTGAGGCCAAGGATATTAAGATAAAATGTTAAAAATTCATAACTAAATGCTACGTCTTAGCATCTGATTGAGGAAGATGCATTTTTGTTCAGTCCACTTTTATCCCACTACTAAGGTTCTTTAACTGAATCTCAATATTTCTGTACTCTAAGTGAACTTGTCCCAATCCGTTGCAGTTGTATAAATCCAATAAATCAAGAGAAGATTGGGTTCAGCTATACACAAATGAAAACCAACTAGCAGTGGTTCAATGCATGAGTCTTTACATTTATGTATTATTTTAATTATGAAATCTTCCAAGCATGCAAAAAAGTAGAGAAAATGACACATCTAATCACTGTGTGCCACCACTCAACTATGTTTATTCTCATCTCCCACTTTCTGTTGGCAAAACCGTTCCATGGGTGGTGCTGTGTACCTCACATAGCCTCAGAGGAAGCACATAATCTCTAGTCTCAATTAGCGGTTCAGGTAACACAAGCTGACGGCATTAATTAGGTGTCTGATCCTCTCATACAATCCAGCTAATCCCACCTGGGCATAAATCCTGCAGGAAATCACACAAGGGAATATGACTGGGGACATCCACCATAGCATAGTTTGTGAAATGGAAAAGTGAAGGCAAAACAGCCTACGCCCCAGAGCTCTGGATGGCGCACTGTGGGGATCAGCTCTCTCCTAAAAAGCAGTGAGCTGGGTCTGTGCGGCCAGCAAGGAGTGAAACGAGTATATGAAAAAGGCATATCACGATTTCTTCCATGTTAGTTCAAATGCAGTCACAGAAAAAAATCTGCATGTTTAACAAGAATACATTCCATCTGAAGCTCACATCGAACACATTGAAGTGGTTGCCTCAGAGGGAGAGGCAGGTGTAAAATAAGAAATGAGCTTAAAAAAGAAGAAACGAAGTGAAAGTGGTGCTTTGCACAGGTAGGTGATGGTCATGTGACTTGAGCTGAGATATACGTGAAGAAACTTCTACGTTTGACATTCCCCATCCCACCCCCCTACCTTGCCCCCACAAAAAAGGAAAAGACAACGGCTTGTGTGGTCTATTCAGTGCTGTGTTTACGGCGGCCTCTTTCAAGGCTGGTATCCAGCTGTCATATGCTGGTACCTCGTACTGGTTGTCCATGGTGGACCCCAACTAAGAGTGGTCAGTCCCAGGCCTTATGAATGTCACCTGGTCTGATTATGACTCTGCCTTTTCCTTTTTCTTCCCCCGACTCCTGAAAAGCCAGCCTCCTACTCAATCAAAAACCAGTGGACTGATTCTCAAACAAGATTAGGCCTGTCCGTGGTCACTGCCAAGAATCTAACATTGTACCTGAGGTCTCAGCCAAGAATATTGGACAGGAGAAGAAATCAGAGTCAGAAATAGAAAATTTGGATTATCACTATATGCAGATCACTACTGTATGCCTAGACAACAAAAGAGATGAAAGATCTGCAAGAGAATTTAGTATAGTCATAGAATAGGGGCCCGTCTCATGTTTTTATGAAGTTTTATTGGAACACAGACAGCTACATCACAGATGTAGGCCACACTTTGGTAGTAGACACTAGACCAGCATTTTCAACCTGGGTCACTAAGCTAATGAGTGAGCCCAGTGACTGCCCAGCATTTTCATTTAATCCTCACAACTGCTGTGAGGTAAAACTTATCCCCAACTTTCGGATGAGGCAGTTAAGGATATAATTCATCACAGTTCATTGAATTATACAAGGTCCCCAGATACATGCTGAAAAAGCATGAATGGTGTAAACTTTTGAGAGGGACATAGAACCCTGGGAACCAGGATCTTAGCAAGGACAGCTGACATTGTTGAACACTGCCTCACGCCCTGCTCTCCTCCGGGTTCCTTGTGTGGGTCACCTGACTTAATCCTCAAAACTGTTCTGTTGGGAGGCTACCCCCACTAGCCTCACTTCACAGACGAGGAAACAGAGGCTCAAAGGAGCAAAAT
The DNA here is from genome assembly GCA_008086735.1 of Cheirogaleus medius. Classification (NCBI taxonomy): domain Eukaryota; kingdom Metazoa; phylum Chordata; class Mammalia; order Primates; family Cheirogaleidae; genus Cheirogaleus; species Cheirogaleus medius. The sequence goes on from VBSM01000361.1 coordinate 9,090,581, forward strand.
GAATTGCACGAGATGGCACAGTAGGATGTGGGAAAGGGAGCTTGGCACCCAGGTTGGCGAGCCCGGGGCCCCTCACCCTTTTAACCATCCCTTCTCAAAACCTCTTCCTGGAAGGGTACACATACCCTCAAAGCTTGGCATTCACTTTTGGGGAAACATGAGCTCCTAAGTCCACAGAGGGCCCAGGCATGCTTGGCCCAAAGCGCCTCTCACTCCACATGCCACAGCTCACCCCGCCCCGCCCTGCCCCTCGCACTCGCCCCTTCTCCAGCCTAAAACCTCGTGCCCGAGGAAACCACCCTTGACTGTCGGGGCTAAGAGACCTGCTCCAGAAGCCCCTCGCTAAACGTGCTTCTAGCTCTGCCTTTTGTTGTTTCACGAATGTGATCACCTTTCCTGTTCCCTGAAACACTCATTTTTCATTCACCTATGGCCAATTATTCTGTTTCTTCAACCTGATTTTCTCTTTTAAGCAAAGAATTACGTCACATGTGAAACACACCCTTTCAGCCCTGGGCTGTCAGACCGCATTTACGGATGAGTATTTTCGTCTCCTAGTTCAGGCTGCCGAGTCATCTGCTCTTACTGTGATGCCTCTGAGTTTCTTCTTTCACTTGTAAGACATCTGCAGGTGTGCTGACAAGAGCCTGTCTCAGATTCAATTTTATCATTTATTTTTTAGTCGTTTTTAACTCATGAGGATATCTGGGATGGGAGGGGAGGAAGGCGAGGAGACACCTCTGCCATCTTGCTCAGAGGCCCCTGACATGTTTCAGAGGCTTGAATTTACGCACAAGAGGAAATACACAGGACTCTGGGCAGAGCAGGGGCAAGAACCAGGGAGAGGGGAGCCCCCTGGTGCAGCCCAGCCGCTGCGGGGCTGAGGACCCAGGCGGTCCTACAGGCGGAGAGCACGGGGACATGCGGGGAAGAGCCTGCTCGGGGCATTGACCCGGATGCAGATGAACCTCGGGGTGGGCCGCTTATGGAGGCACCGGGAGGGTCAGGGTGGCGGAAGTGGAGGCAAGAAGGCTCAGTGCCCGGATGAGGCGTCGCAACAGGGACGTTGGGGACAGGGAGTGGTCTCCCACAGGCTTGAGCGCTGCTTTCCTCACGGGGCTGTGGGCCCCATGGTAAGGGCGGCTCCCAGTAGCCGGGCACAGGAGGAGGACAGGGATTCATCCTGGATCCGCAGGTGCGGCTAAACGCCCCTAAGGGTCCTGGGGCTGCACTGGCAGAATCAGAAGCCTCCGTCAGGATGTACCCACGGTATCCTATGACCCTGAGGGGGACATTCATAAACGGAAGTGAATCCTTTCCCTGATCCTCTTCCCTGCCCCTTTCTCCTATCCTGTTCCTGTTACCTGGTCCTCCCCTGCCTGCCTTCCCACTGTCACCTGCTCCAGCTCCACCCCCTCCTGTCCCCTAAACCTTCTGCCCAGGTACTGTCAGCTAACTCCTCCTGCCCTTCTTCCTCTCAGGACACAGACCGAGGCAGAGCCTAGGCTTGGAGGCTCCAGGAAAGCCTCTGCCTTTCTCTCAGTTCTGTTTCTAGGGGAGGTGGAGTTGTGAAAATAACACATTATTTGAATTAGACTCAGTTATGATGTTAACCCCCTCTGTGTTGTCTGGCTTCTCCTTCCTGGACATCTGTTCTGGGACAGAGGCTGGCCCAGCTCCATCACCCCCCAGGCCTAATCCAGGCCCCACTCACCAGCGCCTGCAGCTCAGGAGCACAGACAGGACTCACAGCACCAGCCCCTTGCCCACGAGGAGTCCAGGGGCAGCAGAGCCATGGCAGAGGGGGGAACTCGATTTCCTGCAGGAGGAAGAGAAAGGGGGGTGGACCTTAGCTGAGATGTCCCCTGCTCCAGCCTTGTCTCAGGCAGGCCCCTTGTGGCCAGAGGTGTTTGTGTAAGGACCCACCCTGAACTATGACCCAGGGGAGGGGATAGGGCCTACACAGGTCTCTGGGCCTGAGAGGAGACCTGGTGGTAGGGAACCCAGGAGGCTCGGATGGAAGTCAAGGCTGGCCAGGGGAAGAGCGAGGGAACAGAGTTGGAGGGATGAGAGGGACGGAGGCAGGGGAGCAGGAACTCTCCCAACCGGGTCACGAAGGGCAGGGCCCTCAGACTGGCCCAGAAGAAGGAGGCTCCTGAGGCCAGAAGGGACAGGCAGAGTTGTCGGGGGAGGGAAGTCCCCAGAACCAGAGCTAGGCAGGCCAGGGACAGGCCCGCACACAGTCCGGAGGCCTGGGTCTCTGCTCTGTCTTGCTCCTGGAGGCTGCTCCAGTCCTGTGCCATTTCTGGGCCTCACTTGCTCAGGTGAGATTATCTTGGCTGATCCTGAAGATGCTCTTGAATCTGAGTCCTAAGAGGCTCCTCCCGCATGTCCGTGGGGCCATCAGGGACAGAGGAATGCCTGAGCTCTCACCAGCAGCACCTCAGGGCCCCTATGTGCCACAGCCCTCCCGACGCAGAGCATATACTAGGGCCCTCACTTTGCTGGCTGGAAAGGTGTGCAGTGGCATCTCATGGTTGTTTAAACTGACACTTCCTCAATTATTCACCAGTGCAGACGTCACAGGTATGCCTTTTAGATTTCCTCTTCCAAAAACTGCCTTTCCTGTGCTTTGCCCATTTTCTGCTGGGATTCTAGTCTTTTCCTTGTTCATTAGCACTAGCTGCTAGTATACATGCTATTGCCATGCTGATTTTAGACATTTTCAACTAATTTTTCCCAGTCTGTCATCTGCATGACAACTTTTCCCACGGTGCTCTCCACTGAACAGAATTCCTCAGTCTCAGTGCAATCAGATGAATTCTTTCCTCATGATTTGTGCTTATAAATGTTGTATAAGAAGTCCTTCCTCACCCCTAGGGCGCACGGATACAAATCTGCAGTATTTTTTTCTATTTAATTGAATACTTTTATTTTTTTAACACATATAAATCAAATCCATCTGAATTCATCTTTTTTGGTTTTTTTGAGACAGAGTCTCACTCTGTTGCCCGGGCTAGAGTGCCGTGGCATCAGCCTAGCTCACAGCAACCTCAAACTCCTGGGCTCAAGCGATCCTCCTCCTGCCTCAGCCTCCTGAGTAGCTGGGACTACAGGCATGCGCCACCATGCCCGGCTCATTTTTTCTGTATATTTTTCATTGGCCAATCAATTTCTTTCTATTTTTAGTAGAGACAGGGTCTCACTCTTGCTCAGGCTGGTCTCGAACTCCTGACCTTGAGGGATCCGCCCCCCTGGCCTCCCAGAGTGCTAGGATTACAGGCGTGAGCTACTGCGCCCGGCCCCGGAATTCATCTTTTTATATACTCAAGTAGGGATCCAGTTTTGGGTTCATTTTAAATTTTTTAATATGTTCTGCCAGTTTTCTCAAGGGTGTCAGGCAGGTAACGGGCCTTTCCCCCTGCTCTGTGACGCTGCCTCATGGTCAGGTTCGTTCCTGTATATGCACACGACTGTCCGCAGCTCTCAGCCCGTTCCATTGCTCCGTTTGTCAGTCCTTGCACAAGCACCGCATGTTCTCAGCTGTGCTGTATTTGGTAAGCAAGCCTTCCCTTTTCATTTTTATTTTTTCGTGGTCGAATTAGCTAGTCATGCATCTTTTTTTGCTATACGGTTTTGGAGTCAAAACCGTATGTAAAAAAAAAAAAAAGTAAACCGAAGTTGTGTTTGGGATTACATTTAAAGATGTTTTAATGTGGGAGAAATTAACATCATTATAATATTATTGTCTCATCCAAGATAGGAGTTATTTCTATTTATTCAGATCACCTGTCATTTCTTAGCATTTTAAAAGTTTCTCCAAAGACGTCTTGAACTAATTATTCTTAGAAACTTTATAGATTTTGTTGTTGTAATAAATAGTATCTTATTTTGATTAGATTTTTCTATGTGATTATTCCCAATAGAGAACTACTTTTGATATTTGTCACTAGATCTTGTACCTGGCAGGCTTGTTAAACTCTCTCATGCGATCCAATAATTTGTTGTTTCAGCCTGTTTCTTTCCAGCTAGATGATCCTATCACCTGTAAATGGTGAGTTTTTCCTCTTCTCATCTAATTTTCTCTTTCCCCTACCTGTTCTTCTTTTCTTCTAGCGTTGGCCAGGATCTCCAATACTATACTGAGCATTGGTGATAGCTGGGGAAACCCTTGGTTTGAGTTTATACTTTCTCCACTCAGTAATATTCATGATAGTCATTGGTATGCAATCATTAGCAAGTTATATCTTCCTATTTCTATTTTATTAAGAGCTTTTTCTTGGTTTCTTAGATTATAAATGTTTTGAACCCTCCCAAAATCTTTTTCTGCATGAGCTGACTTTTCATTTTCCTGCAGTTTAGTATTTTGGTTCATTTACATTAATGGAGTCTCTAAAGTTGAACAAGCCTTTCAATTCTGGGATAAAATTCTGCCTGATCATAATACACTCTTCTTAAATACACTGTTGAATTCAGTGGGATAATTTTATTTTGTTTTTGACTCCATGTGCATCAGAGAAGTGAACCTATAATTTAATTTTCTTATATGATTATATTGTATGTTGTATTATTGTATCTTGTATTATCATTTAATTTTCTTGTATTACCTTAACTGCTTTTGAGATGTTGATGACACTGGCCTTTTCAGAGGAGCTTGACAACTTTTGCTTCATTTTTTCTCCCCACCCCTACCCCTTATCCAGCTTTTGCAGCTTTGTATTTTCTGTAACATCTTGTATAAATTGTGAATCAAATGTTTCTTAAAAGACTACTGATGCCTGTAAATCCCCCTGAGCCTTTGAATATTCTGTGAGAATGTGGGGTCTTTATCAATCATTTTGATTTCTTTCATATGTATTAATCTATTCAAATCTATTTCATATGTATTAATCTATTCAAATCTATTCTTTTTTCTTGTGCTAATCTTGACTTTAATATGTTTTTAGGGATTTGTCCACTTCTAGGATTTCAAGCAAGATTTTGCTCAGGATTTATTTGCTGAAGAATCTTTGTAGAATGAGTGTGCTTATTTTCCTCTCTTTCTTCAACTGGTTCTTTATTTGTATCTTCTTTTGACTTGTCTTGACAAATGTGCGTCTTTTTTATTAAACTTTCAAAGAATGAATTATCGGCTTCCTTGCTCTCCATTTTGTAAATTCATTTAATTTATTTTAGCCCTTGCCATGGTGATTTCCCTCCTCTGCGTTTCCTTGGGCTTGCTCTGCTGTCCCTTCCCGCCTTCCTGAACCCAGTGCTTAGCTCGTTCATTTTTACCCAGCTGTTAGCTGGCTCTGTTAATATTATATATGCCCCATAAATTTTGATATGCAGTATTTAAATTATTAAAACATATTTTATTATATGCAATAATTCATATAAGAATATATTAATAAATACTGTTTAGTTTCAAAACATGCTATTTTATTCTCATGTCTCTTATGCACTCCCGATTTCGTTCCATTAAGTTGGAGAATATGTTCTGTGCTGTAGTGATACTTTGGGATTTCTTTAGGCTTCTTTCATGTCCCCATACAAGGGCTGCTTTTGTACATACATTCCACATGTTTGAAAGAATATATATTATCTGCTTTTATTCATGTACAGGGTTATTTATGTGTGTGTTTATACACAGTTAATATATATTTATAACTGGAGTATTTTATAAAATATTCATAATTTATATAGATGAAAACATTTTAAAATATGTAAATATATATTTTATGTATTTGAAACTAGTATTTACTGAAAAGTTTAATTTATACTTATCATATACTCTGATAAGTATATATCATAATGTACATAACACATTTGTAAAAGTTATACAGTGGTCCCATACCTGGAATATCTTAGCAGTCTGGTTTAGAATGTTGGCTCTTCTGTGTGGTTTTTGCCACATCGGTCTCTGATCCCCTGCGAGGGATGTGATTCTAAATGCATGTGTCAATGGTTTACTTCTCCTTGCATTTCTGATAATGTTGCCTGGTATATTTTATGGTGAAATATTTAGGCACACTATGTTTATGATGGCTGTCTTTTCATATTCGAGTGTGCCTTTCATCAGTATATATCACATATCTTTGTCTCATGATATTTTACCTTAAATTCTATTTTGTTAAATACTAAGAGAGCCACAACCATTTAGTTTGTTTCATATTAGCCAGCTATATTTTTCTAACTGTTTTCTTAATCATTTAAAATCTTTTTTAAGTATATCTCTTGTAGGCAATATATTGTTGGAATCAGTACAAACTCAGGAAGTCTCTGTGATTTTCTGCATTTAATCCACTTAGATTTATTTGAAATACTTTTATCTTAGGACTTATTTCTGCCTTTGAGTTCCATTTTTTCCATTTACCCTGCTTTAATTTTTAAAAACCCTCTTCCTGTTTTCCTTTGGATAGAGTTATATTTTGCTGGTTGAAGGGGTCTACATTTTATTTGCTTAACTTGAAGACACATCTATATTGATCACTCCCTTTGCTACATTGAACTAACTTATCAATATCTACATGTTGCCTCTCATGAGACAAGCAACCTTCCATGGGCCTCTGCTCTCTCCTCGTTCCATTATTGTCTAGATTTTCTACAATGGTATTTTTCCATGTTCACGGATATATTTTTTCTTTTTCTTCACTTTGCTGCTAGCTGCTTTTTTTCCTAATGAAAAAGACAAAAATATACTTTACCAAAGTGCTTGGTCACACCTACTTCCTCACCTCCTGCAGCATCTCCCGGAGCTGTTGCTCATCTAACCAAGTCCTTCCTGCAGGAGCCTTTGCAGCGGGAATCTTTGCAAGCAGCAGACCTCGGAGGCCTGAGAAGTCAGAAGGTCTCGTGACCTCACACTGGAATGACAACTTGGATGAACAGAAAATCCTAGATACAAACTTCTTCTCTGTAATACTTGAGAAATATTACTCAGTTGCATCCAGTGCTCCTCTTAAGAAGTCTGTTGTAATTCAATTCCTGTTTCTCTAGGTGATCTGAAAGCCTTCAAAATTGTTTCTCTGTTTTTGATGGTTTCACATTTCACATAATGGTTGTAGAGGTGAGAGAGAGTGAGTGTCTGTCTGTCTGTCTGTCGGTCTGTCTCTGTGCATGTTTCTGTTTTCTCCTCTTGCCAAGGTATGAGTCTCTTCAATCTTGAGGTCTTTCCTTTGTCTGTAATTCTGAAAAATGTACCTTGATTCTTTCTTCAAATATTTCTTCCTTTCCCTTTTGTCTCTCCTGCAGAGCCTCTGAAACCCATATGTGAGCGCACCTACTTTTGTCCTTCATGTCTCCTAACTTCTGCCTTTTCAGTCTCCTGTCCTTCCCAGGAGCCATCGTGTCCTGTACTTACCGCGTCTGCGGCGGTCTACGATGTATTTCACAGCTGGTGTTACCATTCAGCTCTTTGTAATGGTTCTCCTTGATCCACGTGCTAACTTTAAGTCCTCCCTCACCCCTTAGCTAGATGGATCCTGTTTCCTTGCAATTCCTGTGCCATTAGCTCCCACAGCTGTGCTCCCAGGATTCTGTTCCATGGTGTGCTGACATTCGGTCAAGGTCGCAGTTCACAGATGTCCAGTCACGTTGGCTTGTGAATTCGGGTTCCTCTTGGGCGATCAGACACCCAGTGTGGTGAGGGGAACAAGTGAAGTCTGAATCCCCTGCCTAGTGAGTGTGGGAAGTACTCCAGAGGGCTGAGCCCCAGGGCGCAGGACCCCAGAGTTCCCCATTGGCTGCCACCTCGTCTCTGGTTAGGATTTCACCCTAAACTCGCTAGGAGATGCTCCGCACTCTGCAATGTCCCTGCCTGGCAGTTTGGAGCAGGAGCACCTCAGGGGGCAAATGCCCATGGGCACGTGATCGTCTTCATCCATCAGCCCCTCCGAGCTCTTGCTGTGCCTCACGGTCCCCAGAGCACCTGTGACCTAGGCTACTGCTTCTCTGGTGAAGAGGAGGCCGTGATGGCCTCAAAACCCATGACTGCAAGGATAGGAGCAGAAAAGTATTCCCCTCACCTTTTTCTGGCCGACGTCTCAGCCACCATGTGCCCTAGGCTGTAGCCACTCTCCACACCCACCTTCAACACCCTCCAGGACAGCTGGCAGTTCCCACATGCCGTGGGCTCCTTTTTGTCTCATTGCAGAAACCCACATTTCACTGTCTATTTTGTAGCTCCTCCAGAGTTAGTGGCCTGCATCCTCCTGCCCATTCCTCCCTACCCAAGTTTGAGCCTGCGCCTGGGAGCTCCTCAGCAGTACTCTGTGCTCCAGCCACCCTGGAAAGATCCCTGGGGCCCTGTCCCTGGTTCTGAGGCTGCATGAGCCATCTGGCCACCTCTTCCTGGGACCTCCCTCCCAGTGAAACCTGAGACCTACCTGGTCACAGAGCCATTGACAGAAGGACAGCTGGAGGTCCCCTCTGGGGAAGTGATCAGAACTGAGGAGGACACAAAGAAGACAGTGGCTGTGCATGGGGACCCAAATAGAGAATGGAATTGGGTCCCAAAACTGGGAGAGGAAGTGGGAAGGGGACAGAGCCCACTCCTTAAGGTCCCTCAGGCCAGGGGGACCCGAGACCTGAGATCTGATCTGTATAACCAGCTGAATTCAAGCCCGGTGCTGGGCCCAGAGGGGAGGAGGCTCTGTCCATGCCAGGGGGAAGTGAGCGGCTGGGCTGGGATGTGTAGGTGCCCGGCCTCCCAGGGGAGAGGGGGAGAGGCAGAGATTTGTTAACGCATATGAAATCACCAATAACTCGTATTGCAGTTATCCGTCCTCTTTTGTTTGAGGGTGTGGGACAAGACTGCAGGGAGCTGGCAGCTTTGGGTAATCTTCCTTTCATTGTCTATGTAAGTATTAAACTATTTGAATCTAAAGGTGACTTACTGTATGTACCTTTACCAGCCACAGCACTCACGCCTTGACCTTGGCCCAGCTTGGTCTTGTGTGTGCTTGACAAGTCACAAATGACAGACTGCGAGAAGATATTTGCCATGTTTAAAACTTACTGTGGATAAATATCTAAACGAACCTTGGAGATATTAAAGATCAACAGGCAGAAGAAAGGAAATCCAACAGAAAACAGTCAAAAATAGGGGATACACTGCAGCAAAAATCCACCTGCCCGGGAAGCCCATAGATGTTTGGTCCTGTTGTTATCAGAGAGATACTAATTGTACGACATGGAGCTGTCACTTTGGGCTCATCAGATTGGCAAGAACACAGAAGGCAGGTAACACTCAGATTGGTGAGAACGTCAGAAAGGGGGAAGCCCCAGCCCTGCTGGGAAGAATGCAACATGGCCCAGCGTTCTGGAGAACAATCTGGAACTTCTATGCAGTATGAACATGTGGGTATCCTGCACCCAGTGTCCCAATTCCTGATGGATGCTCTGTTATGGTCACTGTGCTTCGTGTTGCCTTTAGGAAATATTTGCCTTCTCCAAGGTCATGTTTTTTATATTTCCTTCTACAAACTATATTGCTTTCACCTTTCATATTTAGGTCTCTGATCTATTTTGAATTAATTTTGTGTATGGTGTGAGAAAGAGGTAAACGCCTATTTTATACTGTGTGGGTGTCCAGTTGGTTGTCACCATTTCACAGAAATGGTGGAAAGACCCTTTTCTCCCCACTGTATTGTAGAGGCACCTTGATGGCAATCACGTGACTGTCCATGTGTGGAATGTTCCTGAACCTTCTATTCCTTTTGCTTATTTTGATTTATGCTAATTGGTCATGTACTCTAGAAAAATTTTGGTATGGGCCCTTCAGGAACATGAATGGGGATGCTTATTTTAAACTTCTGCTTTTTGTTTTTCTGTTTGTGTTTCTCTGTGTGTGTGTATGTGTGTGCATGTGTATGCTGTTTGTTTGTTTTAGGGTAGTAAGAAGTTGAAACATATTAGGTTTCCATTACTAGGGGAATGGAAAAGTAAAATCCAATACTATCCATACAGTATATGAAATCCTACATACCAGCAAAATAAAAATCAAAGATTTAGATTTACATATAGCAACAAAAGATAGTCTCAGAAATACAATATTGACTGAAAACTTACAAAACACAGCTATAATTTTCAAAGAGGTTTAAATCATGTCTCTCATACAGACAAAATAAACACATGTTAAAATTTTTATTTAACCCATACTCCATAACTCATACTCATACACATGTTATAACCATTAAAAGGGTCAAGAAACAGAAATTTATGTGGAGTAAGGAATGTTGAAATGAATTGCATGTGGAGGCACCCAGTTGTGGGTTTGTTTTGCCCCCAGAGCAGGGAAAAGAATGCAGAACAGAATTTGCTTGTATGTCAATAAGTTGTAATTGTCAGAGCTGTAAAATCACTTTCATAGAATCAGAATGAGATACCACAAGAAAGAGAGTGCAATAGACAATGCTGAGTTTTCAATTTATTTGCAGATTTCTTTATACAACAGAGTGAAATGTGTAAAAAAACATAAAGCACACAAAATCAATTCTATATATTTTCACTAATCTACATGCATGTAAGTAAATATATGGAAAGTGCATTGAACAGATACATATTAAATATATTTATTAAGAAGACACCTGTGGGAAAAGGATGGAGAGGGAGCTAGGGATGAAGATGGGAAAAATTTTGAAACACATTAAACCAAATGAGTGGTAAAGTATTTCCTTTGATGACTGCGGGCCATGAAATAAAAAGTATGTCATGAAAAAGTATGTCAACTCAGTTTGGGACACTTGAAGATCTTTTTAAAAAAAACAAAACAAAAGCAAAAGCTAAAACCAAAACAAAGCATGTTCACATACTTTTGTTTAAAATTGACCCTCTCATCTATTAGGGAGGTAGTTGTTCCTTTATAACATGAATGACGGGACTGAGTGCCAGCCTGAGAGAGGAACTGACTTACCCAAAAGTGCCCAGTAGTCAGGAGGTAGGATCGGATTCCCCGCCTGGCCTTCTAATGCCAAATGTCATATTCTTTTCCCTGCAAATTCCAGTAGGGGAATGATTGGGCTCGGGGAGCCTAAACCCAGGAGACAGGCAAGGACATCTGAGTCTCACTGAGATGAATGCAATGAAGTGGGCAGTTGTGCTGGGTGAGGGTCTCTACGCAACCACACAGGGAAAGAAAGTAGAATGGAATGACTGCCTCCCTGCCAGCCCCAAAGAAGACTCTGGTCCTTGAAGACCAGCCGCTACCCAAAAAGACCTGCCTTTGGTTCCAAAAATAATCATTTCTGACTTTACAAGGTTTTGAAAACTCTCAGTTTACAGACTGTTAAACCGCAACTATTTTCACTTATGTGACTGCTGTGGAAGCTGAATTTTCCCAGGGTCACTGAACCTGGAGATCATGGGGGTTTCACAGGAATAGATTAAAGAAGATTGATGGTAATAAGAGTCATTTTATTATTATAAATACCAAGAAGTCTCAAAGAAAAGTGCCATAAATTCTGGAAGAGGAAACAATAGGAATGTTTTCTATGCATCTATGTTATTTTACACCTCTAGTGTGTTATGTGGCACATGATGTCCCACGTAGCATTTTTGGCAAATGGGAATTTGTTGATATAACTTTTCTCCAAGATAACAGAGCTTATTTGGCATAGCAAAACAGAAAAGCGATGGTTATTTTTCACTTAATCGCATTTGCCTTTCGTTGACACAACACTCTAAAATTTGAACTATTTTAATTTCAGCTGTGGCTGAGGTTGTTTGGGTAGATACTGTAAACTTGCTAGACACTCATTCCCACCTCCCTCTCTGGAGCCTCACCGCAGCAAAAGGTCTGCAGGCTCATTCTCAGACTGGCTTGCAGCTAGGGTTCCAGAAGGATTTTAGTCTCTACCCATCAAACACATTTGTATGTGACTTAAATGTGGCACTGAGTGAGTGGAATGAAAGGCATCCACAATGCTGGCAGGCTGTGGTTGGGATGGAGTGGTTCTGCAGCCAGGGCTGTGCTGGCAACGTCTAGATTTGGGAAGTTTCCTGATTCTTCGGAGTCCTGACTGTGCCAGGAGCGGTGGCCCCTTAGTAGTCCCACTCTGCAGTGTGGCTTTGAGAGTCGTTCCCAGAAGCTACATAGGATGTGATTGTGTACACCATTTAATACTCTATTTGTAAAATCTCTTTCTACTATAAATAGAGAGATTGGATTTTGACGTCTATAACTGAACCTTAATTGATGTGAATCTCAAGAAAACGATGTTTTCTCTCAGTGTGAGGTGGGATGCTGGTGGGGAGCACATGCAAAAGGCATCAACAGCCCTTTTCCTGAACTAATCCCTCACCCACATCAAGGTATAAAGTTGTAGGGAGTTTGAAAATTGGAAGAGGATTTTTCCAGACTTTTGTCAATGTGCTATGGCCCTGGAGGAAGAAGGGCGTGGATGCCTGTCCCTACCTCAACCCTAGGAGAGGTGTAGGAAGGTCACAACTTGGGGAGCTTGTTACGTCCCTGCCTGTGGTAGACATAGCCGGTGTCTGACTCCAGCCCGAGACTGTGTTGGTGGAGACTGCAGATGGCTGGCTGTTCTGACGGTGCAGTGAAGGACAGGTGACTGTGTGGGGTCCACAAGGCTCCATGACTTTTGGGGGGTGAGGGGAGTGGGTGTTTCCCATGAACCAGATGTTGGGCTGCTGGGATGTGAGGCAGCCAGTGTGGGTTGTCCTGGATCCTATCTTAAAAGGCTGCCAGGAGGTGGAGAAACTCAGTGGAAGAAGCTAGAAGTGAACTGCTAAATGCATGGGACGGAAGGAGGAGTCAGGAGCAACCAGCCAGGCAGAAGGAGATGCAATGGCTATGGAGGAAACTGCAGGTGACAGGCGGGTGTGGTCTGAGGAGCCCTGTCGTGGCCCATTTGCAGGATGGGGGATGAACACAAAACACAAACACACAAAGAAAGACACGGACACACGTAAAGACGGTACAAGACTGCAGCGCCGAATGCACCAGTCCTTTTATTTTTATACCCTAAAAATCAAAGTTACTTCCTTATACATGACCACCTACGCATTGCAGCAATGTCCCCTGACTCAAGGTTTCCAGGCAGTTGCTCAAAGCATAGGTCAGAGGCTGAGATAAGCAAAGGTTAAGCAAGGCAGCCACAGGGGGCACTTTCCGTCCCCAGTTCCTCCTGGCTGGGCCCCTGGCGGCTGCGCCTGTCTTAGATTGTTCCTGCTTGAGGAATCTTACCTGTCTCTGGCTATCCAGCCATCTTACAGGGCCAAGCAACAATAATAGGAACAATGTGCTTATTGTGTGGCCTCCAGGCCCCTATTAATGTGGGGCTGGGCAGCTCTTGCCTATTTGCAGAAACTCAGACCCTTTGTTATGCCTTCAAGCAGCAACCCTGTTTGTTAGGTGAACCTTGGCCAGAATGTATGACTTGCACACCGCTCTGGGCTGGGCACGTACTCCTTCTCCTAAGATTAATTCTTAAGCTGCACAATTATATGGCAAGCCCCCAACAGAGCCCACAACAGTGCCCCATGAGACAGGTCAGCGGTGTGCACCCCACGGCCCTCACAGGACTCTCCCGACCCTTTCTCCTCTCCCCTCCCCTGCTCCTGGCCTCGAGCCCCCCCCCCCCCAAGCTGCAGCTGAGGTGGAGAAGGTGGGGTAAAGAAAGTAAAAAGCCAGCCTGTCCGCTCTGTCCCTCTGAGGGGCCAAAATCCAGAATTCAGAGAAGGAGCTTGTATTTTAAATAAGGCCCTTTCTCTGCTGCACTCATTACTGAACACAATCTTGGAATAAAGTTTTTACTACTTAAAATTGACCAGACAAAGAGGACGCCCAGGCAGAGCTCGGTGGATCCGGGGGCGAGGAAACTGCTCTGCAGGTGCCACAGTGGGGAGTCCAAGGCATGACACGTTTGTCCAAACACAGGGAACGTGCCACACCAAGGGTGAGCCCTAACGGAGAGCGTGCGCTCCGCGTGATGACGAGGCGTCACTGCGGCATCGTCCACTCTGACAAACGCCCCAGGTGCGGCCGGTGCTGCCGGTGGCAGAGGCTGAGGGAGGGAGGTATATGGGAACTCTCCGTACTTTCTCCTCATTTTGCTGTGAACCTACAACTGCTCTAAAACAAGGTTCTTATACCTTCCAGAAGAGCCATGGGTCTTGGCATAGGCTTCACCCAAGGGCCAGAGTCTGCTGGTGCCCAGGGTCTGCCTTGTGCCGGGGACACCTCAGCAGGCTGCCGCGCCTGAGCAGAGAGAGAAACGGGCAGTGCTTGGACAGGGTCCACACAAGCCAGCCAGGCTGAGTCTGCCCCCTGCCCCGAAGGAAAACCCAGGGTGAGGGGCGGGAGCTTGCCCCTGCCCCTCCCACGCCCAGGAGTCCCTCTGGGGAATCCAGTCCAGCCCTATTCAGTGTTCCAGCACCGTGGCCCTGCCCCTCCAAAGAACTCCTGAGAACAGACATGGGGAAAAGGCAGGGGACAGTCCCTCTACACCAGCACCTGTGGCAGCTGCCCCTGTCCCCTCACTCACTTCCCCCTCAAGCCCGGCCCGAGCTCCCCCTCACCCAAGGCCCAGGCTTTCCGGAGAAGGACAAACAGGACTGAGAACAGCCGGTCAGAACAACAGGCAGCTCAGGCAGGTCTGCAAGGTCAAAGGCAAGCGTCGGCTCCCTAGGTCTGACCTTCCTGAGTCCACATGTTGTGCCAAGTGTTGTGCTCTGAAGCCCAGCCTGCTCCCTGCTTCCTGGCCATGGGAGCAGCCAAGTGGGATTTGTACCCATGGGAGATGGGGCCACCACCTTTCCCACGAGCCCCAAACCCACCCTTACCCCAAAGGACTCTGACAGGTCTCCTGCTTCAAATACCTGCCCACCCCACTCGTCCTGCACATGGCTCCTGAGGAAGTCTGCACTGAGCACCTCACTCTGCACCAAGGGGCCCAGGGGAAGCCCTTAGAGATCCCCATTGCCTACAACACACAGAACACTTGCTGACTCGGCATTCAAGGCTCTCCACAATCTGAACTTATTGTCCTGCTTTAACCCATCTCTTCTCTCCGCTGAGCCAAATTGTCCACCTTGGTAAAGGACACACTCTGTGTGTATCTCCACCGCCTGCTCCCACACTCCCTGGCCCAGAATGAACTCCACGCTCTTCTACACTCTGTAAGGCCTCTGCAACCTTCAAAGTTTCTCCTCCTCCAGGGAGTTTCCTTTGTCACTCACCTCCAGCCCCACCCCTGCCACCATCTCTGCTCATGTGGTCGTTAGAGCTGCTCTGTAGGGAAGGGTGTCTATCGGTCCTATTCTTTTTTTTTTTTTTTTTTTTTTGAGACAGAGTCTCACTCTGTTGCCCGGGCTAGAGTGAGTGTCATGGCGTCAGCCTTGCTCACAGCAACCTCAAACTCCTGGGCTCGAGCGATCCTCCTGCCTCAGCCTCCCGAGTAGCTGGGACTACAGGCATGTGCCACCATGCCAGGCTCATTTTTTCTATATATTTTTAGTTGGCCAATTAATTGCTTTCTATTTATAGTAAAGACGGGGTCTCGCTCTTGCTCAGACTGGTTTCGAACTCCTGACCTCGAGCGATCCGCCCGCCTCGGCCTCCCAGAGAGCTAGGATTACAGGCGTGAGCCACCGCGCCCGGCCTATCGGTCCTATTCTTTACCTCCAGGAAAGAGGCTGCTGATGCTCAGACCCCACTCACAGCTTGGCCACGTGTTCTAGGTGTGATGCCTTGTCAGCAGGAGTATAACAAGCCTTATGATCGCAGCTCTGCAGTCTCTGGCTCCTTTCCTCTGGGGCTGGTGGGTGGGACATTTACTACCTCGAAGCAGGAGCATGGAAGGCTTGTGTTAGGGGTTGGGGATAGGACAGAAGTGCAGGGCATGCTGCCCGCTCAGGTTCAGGATGTCTTGGGCCTGCCTAGAGCAGGAGAGAGTTCCCATGTGGTCCAGCCTGGCTCTCTGGGGTCCACAAGTGAGGCATGAACTTGGGACCCCAGCTCATCGCATAATATTACTCTGCTTTGCCCTGGCCTCTGTGCAGTGACCCTCACTCAGATTTAGCTCGCTTTCAATCCAAACTGTCTTTTAGAGTTTGCTGTGTTTGGGCAGTGCTGTGCTCTGGCAGAGACAAATTCTCTTCAGGGTCTTGATTGAGACCAGGTCCCTGCTGGGTGCCCAGATACTGCTTGAGAAGGATGGGTTTGCACACTCTGGGCTTGCCCCACTGTCTGTACACCCTCCTGGCTTAATCTGAGCCAGAAAGGGACCTCCCAGGTGTTTGGAACAACTTTTCTTCTCCTATAGGCTGAGCAGCTCTCTCCCAAGGTCATGACCATGGGATTACACTCTGGTTGGAGGAGAAAGGTTCACAGGGCCCTAAAAGGTCAAAGGGTAGAAGTACATGGTGGCAGAGCCAGCCCCAGGACCCAGGGCTCCTGAGTCCTCTGCCTGTGTGTGCCTGTGACATCTTGCTGGTGTCAGCTCCAGGAACCCGTTGAGCGAGCCTGGCCTAATTGCTCAGCTCTCAGCACCCTCCTGCACCCGGCCCACCACAGCCCACGGGCCTGCTTACGGGTCCCCAGCAGCCCTCCTGCTCTCGCTCAGACCCGTCATGGAGCTGGTCCGTCCGGCAGGGAGCCCCCTCCTCCCACCCACCTTGGGCTCCCCTTGATTCCCATTCCCAGACCCACTTCCCGCAGTGGGGCTGGGTGGACAACATCCATCCCCTCCAAATCTCATCCCATTGTGCAGGGTTTTTTTCTGTGGTCAGCCACTGCCGTGCCCTGCCCAGCACACCTGGAAAAGTGAGGAAAAAATAATGATTCCCCAGAATCAGTGGCAGAAACGTCCTCTAGGGGGCCCCACTCCCACCCCAGAAAGAGGCCTCCTCCTCTGCTGTTTCAACCTAACTGAAGAAGCAGCGGGATGCAGGCACGCTGTACAGAGGACGGTCCCCGCCCTTCTGCGAGATCCGTGATTCCCTCAGGCAGGAATAATCTGTACCCGATGCCGTTTCTTTGGCTGCATTAGCCTGGCATTTTCTCCAGTTCCTGGAGAGAAAGGAACAGGAAGGTGCTATCGAGACACCACTGCGTGCTATTTGTGGTTTGTTGACAATAATTATGTTTAGTCTCTCTTAATTCCACTGGATACAGTTCTCATTTAATCATACGGGCTCCGTCTTTCTCAATCATTTCTCTTGTCTTTATCAAGACTTGGGTTGAAGAATTGGGCCAAAATCCAATGACGGAGGGCCTGAGCCGTCCCCTGGTGCCTGGAATGGGCCACCGTTGCCAAGTATAAAATATAGGGCCTTTATTTCTCCAAACTCAATAAAGACACAGGAAACGAAAAGGTTGGAGCCATTAAATGTCACCGTGGGGAAGCCCAGTGACAGGAGTGACAGAGGCCTAGACAAAAGGGTGAAGTACTTGTCCAAGATCATTAAGTATGTGCAGGGCACACAGGGATGGAGAATCCAGAACCTTCTGTTACACAGCAATGGCCGCCCTCGCCTTTGCGGTTTAGTATACCCATAGCACACAGGTACTAAGACCAGGCTAATAAAATGTTCGTGAGCCGAGGCCAGCTCCACTGGCTGCGTAGTTGATTTGTAACCAGCCTGTCGCTCATTGATATCACTGGGTGTTTCTCAAGGATTGAGGGATTCTGTTCTACTATCACAGGGCTTCAGTGTGTCCCTACAGTCCTGCCCATGGCGCTGTCCCTTTGCTTGATCAACTATGTGTAGATCTCATGAAGTTCAACTTCAGCCCAGCTCTGCCCTGATGTTCACATGTTGAGCTTAGCCCACATTCAGGTAGCAGAAGAGCAACGCTCTGTGGTCACAGAGGCCTCTTGAACTCACCAGCCTGAAAGGACAGGTTTGTTTTGCTAGAGGCAGAAGCATGGGCTCCTCTGTCCCCGTTCCGTCTCCCTGCGTGGGCAGACAGGCTTTAGCAAAGGAGGAGGCGGAACCGGCAGTGCTGCCACCAACCAGAAGTAGGTGGAGGTCAGTGAAATGCCCTTCATTCTGCCCTCTGATACCTATTCCTCATCTACTGCTTTTTATTAATAAATCCCTTGAGAAAGGGAGCAGCTTTCTATTGGCCAATCAGGGACCCTTTCCCAGATTCACCAGGGATGATCAGATGGGTGTCTGTGGGACCCCGGCTGTACTGCTCACCTGCAGAATGACACAGTGAATAACTTACCCTCCGTAGTCTCCCCTTGCACAGCGGGGACAGCAGCACTTGTTCCATAGCAGGGAGATTGACAAATCCAAGGCTCGGCACACGGTACATGCTCAGTTATCTGCTTTCTCCAGCAGGTTCTCTGCCACAGGAAAGGTGATTTTTGAGATCACCTAGTTCAGCTTCCTTGTCGTACAGGTGAGAAAACTGAGGCCCAGAGACGAGCTATGACTTTCTCAAGGTCACAAAGCAACAGAGTGGAAGACCCAGGAGCCCTGATTTCGGGTCTGGAACTTTCCCCATCACTCTGCCCTATCTCTCCAAAGTGGCCCCTCGTAGCAGTTGGGGTCCCAGCCTGTTGTGTGTGGCTGAGGTGACCCTCCCCATTCTCAAAGTTGCTCACCTTTGCACCGTACCAGCTGAATCTGATGGTACGGGACGACGAGGTCCTGAAAAGACAGGTGGATCACGCACTGGTTCAGCCCCAAGTCCTGCCTCTGGAGCTCTGTCACTGTCACCCTGGTCATGGCTTCGGTGGGATAATCCTCCAGCAGGTACCTCCTGGCCTGAGCCTGGTTGAGCTCTTCATTTCCAGTCTCTGTGAGCGTCAGAGTCTCTGAGGGATGTGGCTCCTCACCCGCTGCCAGGCCTTCAGGCTGGAGGCGTATTTCATGATGCTATAAAGACAGACCATGGTCAGGTTCTTACCTTTCAGCGGGCATACCCGCTCCTTGGCTTTGCCTGCAGTGCCCAATCCTAGAATGGAGGGTCAGGTGAGCAAACGTCACTTCATCTGTCACCCCTGTGTCCCCAGCTTCAGACACACTACAAATGACCACAGATGAAGAGTATTCATAGCTCCATCAAGCATGAAGGAGCGATTTAGGATTTCTGTAATCCTGTGTGTGTGTGTGTGTGTGTGTATACAGCAGCAAGATACACGTATGGAGCAAATAAGGCAACGTATCGGTCGCAGGTGAATGTTTAAATCCAGGTGATGAGTTGATGGTGGCTATTCTTTCTACATTTTGTAGATTGGAAAATGTTCGTAATAAAAAGGCACAAAATAATTTTTCCAGATTCATCACCCATTTTCTACTCTACCTGCGGTGGCTCAGACATGCCCCTTGCTTCCCGGTACCCAGTCCTTTGTATCCGCCCCTGGGGTCTCCCAGATGATGATCCTCCCTCCTCTCCACTCATACCCATCCCGTTTAGTACCAGAGGGGACTCTACCTGAACCGTTCCAGCTGCACTCATCTCTTTCTCCTCTTCACCCTCAATACCACAATCACCTGGTTACATCATCACCCCCCGCCATAATTTTTAAGCAGTTATTAGGCCTAAATACTGAGCCCAGAGCTTTCCCTCTGTCTTCTGTCTAACCCTTAGGACAACCCTCTGAAGTAGGCACTACCTACACATAAATACCTATGAGTAGGTGCTACCTGCAAGTGAGGAAACTGAGCCTCATAGAGGTTGAGGACTTTCTCAAGGCCACATATGTAGAAAGTGGCAGAGATGGGATGTGCACCCAGCTCTTTGTGATTCCAGAACTCTTGCCCTCTCTTCCACACTCCCCCTCTGTGCCTTGCTAGAGTGGCTTTCACAGCAGTTTTGTCGTCTTGTTGCTACTTGGCCCTTTGTCGTTATTCACCTTCTCCTCTGCTGACGCCTCCTCTGCACAGTTCCTGAATAGTCCCATGGGGGAGCTTTGCCTGGCACCTCTTCACATCCCCCAGCACACCAGCGCGGCGCTGCAGGATTGCTTGGTTGACTCCAGCTAATTTTTTCAACTTCAAGATGCACTAGAGGAACCTCCAGTTTGTTTCCTTGCCCATCCCTGCTGGGTGGGGGGACCAGTGCAGGCCCGTCCACTCCCTCCCTTTTCCCTGTCCTGTCGGGAACACAGAGCCTCCTTCTCCCATTCCAGTCCATCCTAAAGAAACGACAGACAACTACTCACCGTAGGTATCTCTGCTCAGCTGTCTACGGCCTTCTACCTGTGCCCTCTCCCCAGCATCCTCACCTGCTCCTGCAGCAGCTGGGGCCACCCGAGAGCCCTGCCTCCTCCAGTCTATCCCGCTCCCCAGGTGCGCTGCCCGCCGGCCGCCCAGGGCCTCTTCCAGTTACTGGAGGATGTTGCCCCACATGGGTGTTTACCATCTTCCCCGGGAGGCTGAGCTCTTGCTGTGCAATTGAGAAACCCTGGGGGAAATGTGCCAAGGGGGAGCAGCTCAGGAAGCTGCCGAAGAGGAAGAAAGGAGCACTGGGTGCCCTTGAGACAGCTTCCTTCCCATTGTCACTGTGTCACAGTCCTGACGGGACACGCTCAGTAGCTCCCCATTCTGCACCATGGCAAGTCTAGATCCACCCACCTGAGGTCCCCACTGCTCTACTCACTTCCTCAGGTCACCAAGACCTTGTCATCACTGGCCACTCACCCCTACATGCTTCAAGCCCTCAGGCCATTCTCCCCAACTGAAACACTACGATGCCTCCAAATTTTGCTCACCCTTCAAGGCCAGGTTCAAGCCTTTCTGATAACCCAGCCTGGTTAATCTACGCTGCACCATGGTTCTTATGTAGGGGCTTGTGGCTGACTCGCTCAAGAAGCTTGGTACACACACATGTGCCCAGGCTCCACCTCCAGACATTCTGACTTGGCAGGTCTAGAGGTCCCAGAAATCTGCATTTTTTATTTCAGCATATTATGGAGGTATAATGTTAAGGTTACGTATATTGCCCTTGCCCCTCCTCCCCCCTTGAGTTAGAGCTTCAAGCATGTCCATCCCCCAGATGGTGCACATCACACTCATTATGTATGTATATATCCATCCCCTCCTCCCCCCTCCCACCTGCCCAACACCCAATAGATGTTATTCCTGTATGTGCACTTAGGTGTTGATCAGTGAAACCAATTTGCTGGTGAGTACATGTGGTGCTTATTTTTCCATTCTTGGGATACTTCACTTAGAGCTGCATTTTTTTATATATTTCTTTTAAAGATGGGGTCTTGCTATGTTGCCCAGGCTGGTCCCGAACTCCTAGACTCAAGCAATCCTCCTACCTCAGCCTCCCAAAGTGCTGGAATTACAGGCAAGAGTCATGCACCTGGCCAGAAATCTGCATTTTAACTAGCAGCACAAGTGGTTCTGAGGCAAGTGGTCCAAATAGACCACGCCTGCAAGAGCTCTGTATGAGGTCAGATGGGCCCTGCGGCACGCCCCACGTGCTCTGCTTGTGTACAAGGCATGTGCTTCCCTGAGCTATCCAGTCTCAGCCGGGCAGGCAGGCCACAAATAAAATGGAAACAGCAATATCCACCATGGATTGAAGTGCTATTGTGTACCAGGTGCTTTACTCAGGTTATCTCATTTAATGCTGCCAACACTGGGACACTTTGTAAGGAAAGTTTGTCATCTTTGGGCTCTCTGGCACCAAACACATTTTCTGTTCGGGGGACATGCCCCAGTGTGTGAGTCTCACTTGGAGGCAGAGCTCTCTGCTTCCCCTTCTGTGCAGGGTGGAGGCAGATGTCCCTCCCACCCTTCTCGCTGGCAGCTATGTTGCAGGCATGTGATTTGACTCAAGCCTGGTCACATGGGTGATTCTGCCCAGGATTCTAGATCCTCAGAATGAGGCACCAGATACAGGGCCAGCTGGGGGTGACTTACACAGAGGCAATTTAAGGATTCATAGTCCAGCAATAGCATGGTGGCAAGAGATTGGTGGCCTCAAGTGGCCAGGGAGGGATCAATGGCAGTATGGCCAGACTGTCTCATGTTGACACCTCCACTGTGGCCTCTGCTATCCATTCTCTCTTGGTTTCTGTCCAAATGAAGAGGATTCGGGCAAAAACCTGGTCCTCCAGCCTTCTCACTAACCTTGAGTTGCTGATATCCTTCTAGAATCCCTTTGCTGTTTTAAACAGCCAGAGTTGGATGCTGTCATTGGCATCCAGAATCATCCGTGGCATGGTTAGGCAGCACCATGCCCTGCAAGGATGCGGAGCTAGGATTCAAACCCAAACCCTGCTTCACTCCAAGTCCTGTGCCATTAACCACACAACACTATTGTATCAGTCACAGCCCCAGAAAGACACAGGTAGCTCACTGAAACTGGGTAATTAGGGAGTGTTTAATAAAGATGTGGTAGAATTTGGCGGAACTAGTAAGGGATGCTTCAGTACACTGAGGCTGGCGACAGTGGCGAGTCATTGCCACCTCCAGGCCTGCAGGAGCAAGAGGATGGAGCAGGTGGCTGAGCTTGGAGATAAGAGCTGTGTGGTGAGGAGCTTGGCAGAGCCTTCAAAGAGGAATGCAGCCACTCCTGCCACCACCAGGGACAACCCCAAGGATAGAACCCTGACCTCACTCTCCCCACCCTCTGCTCTTCTGTCTTGCTGTCCATTGGCTCAACCCACCAGAAGCTGGTGGCCAGGGGGCCTGTTGATTTAGCCACACTGGTTGGGTTCCTGGTCAGGGCAGGGAGGGTGGCCTGCGGGTGCAAATGGGAGAGTATCCGGCCCAACCGTTTCTCTTCCAATTTAGCGTATATAATTTTTCAGGCAAGTTTAATACATTGGACTTAAATACCACTTTATCTATAAGTAAATCTAACATACAAGCAAGCACGCTAGACCGTGCAGTTGGTATCTATATGAGCGTGTCATGGGCTTTGCTAAGGAGCGTGATGACTTCTTGAAAACAAGCTTGAGCACCACCCACTCAGAGAGGGCCGTATGCTAGAATGCAGTGGGTCCGGAGGGCCCTGCCATCTAAGAATTTGTTTTACACTCCAGGAGGATCTGACGCAGGTGGTCTAAAGACTACACTTTGAGAAACACCACACTAGTGCTTTCTGACTCTCCTAGAGAGTATTTAATTATAGAACCACTTTGCCATGGATGTTTTGTCAAATTCATAAGCAGGAGCAACACTCGAATTGCTAAAGGGCAGGTCGCAGCCCAGCAGCCTTGGCTTGCAAGCACTGTGTGTTGTGTGGTCACTGCCTCTGAGCCGCTTGGTTCTTCTGGACAGATCAACAGCTTCTGGGACAAGTGCTCCTCTGAAGAGTCTCACCAGAGCATCAGGATGGAATAAATGCCCCTCGCACGTCTTCTAATGGACTCAAAACTGGGGGGTCAGAAACAACCTCTCTGGAGTTAGTGCCGTCACCTAGGCAGGTTCGCAGAAAGCAGTGTTCAGGCTAACGGGGAAGCCCTCACGTGACGGAAGCGGGCTCAGAAAGAGGGAGACTGTGCCTTAGCGCTCAGGGTATCTTCTTCACCCTTTGTGCTGATTGTAGGAATGTGTTTTCCAAACATAAGACAGGTTGAGTGTGTGGGAAAGTGTGATTGCTCTTGGGGAATTTCGGATGATATTGGCCTTGGCCATTGCTAAATTGGAACAGAAGGACCCACCATCCTTCCCCCAACCCCATGAGGCCCCTTTCCCTTTAGAGCCCAAAGAGGTAGGAAATAGCAAAATCCTGATTGAAATCTGTGAGAGATCACAAGACGCAGGTGGGCCTGGGTACCTATTTCCTGGTTAAGGGCACTGGAGCAGGGACAAGAGCTAAAGGGGGAGCTCGACGGAGAAGGAGGAAGGCAGAGTGGGGAACCGGGAGAGCACGTGGGGACAGCCTTCAGGAGCTTCAGTGGAGAGAGTTTGTCACCCCACCCTCCCGTCCCCCTGTGAAATACAGGAAGAGAGGCATTTAGACATGGGCAAAACTCCAAGTTGTTCTATTCTACATGGCTTTGGGGTCCTTCAGGAAAGGGGCTCTTTAGTTTTCGGTCCTGCCAGTAAGTGGTGACGTTATTCATTTGGCTTCATTCTAGTCACATACATCTCTGCCTTCATGGAATTGGTTGCAGGATCCAGAGACAAAATGCACAAAGCACACCTGATATCGTCTATCAGTGCTATCCTGCAGATCCCATCTCCTCCTGCCAGTATTTTCCCAGGACAGGGTATTCCACTTGTTTTCTCTTTCCCAAATATGCAATTCTTGCTATGATGTCTTGGTTTCCCCACGTTGCATGGTTTTCAACACCCTTTTCTGGGAGTGTTGGAAAGCGCCACGTATGAAGAGTGATGCCCCAGTGTCTGAGGCTAGAGGGAGGAAGTCCCAGCGGCGGGGTGAGCGGGATACTCCTGTAGCTCGAGCTCTGCCCAGGTCAGGCCGAAATTGTATGTTCCAGGGCAAGGACGAGCCAGAGAAATACCAGGTGTGGCCTCTGTGCCTCACGACCGCCACAGGAGAGCGGCAGTGGAAAGCACTGGTCTGTCGTTAGTTCACGCAAACCCCGAGCCATCTGTGGAAGGAAGGGCGCGTTCGGGCCTACGTCTTCTCTTCTGAGAGGGCAAAGTGCACAGCCGAGGTTATCGGTGAAATGAGGGGCGTCGGCAGGGCCAGGAAGGTGGGATCCTGACCTTAGATACAGCCAGTGATCACAGATAAAATTCATGTCATTAACACGCACACACCCAGTTTTTCTCCCTCCACCCCCCAACCCCCACAACTGCCAGATGGTTGTGACTGGAGGTCAGAGGTCATTCTCATGGATTCATCAGTCTACAGTCAAAATGACTTCTGGGTGACAACAAGCAAGACGGTGAAGACCAGGCTCTTAGTCAGAAGTCCACAGGCCACGGGGACAACAATGCTGAACACAGAGACCCTGGAGGAGAGAGGAGATTGAGTGCGGCTCCTGGCAATGACTCCTCCACACTTGAGTGCTCCCTCTGCAGAACTCCTGCATGTCCTCGTCCTATCCGCTTAGGTCCTTCCAGCACCCTTCCCACACCGTCTGACCCCGTGCCTCCGTTCCCACTGATGAGAAATATGTTCAGCAGACAGCACAGGGTCCACGCCCAGGAAAGGCGCCTGGGATCAAGGGCGAGCTGATTGGCCCCGACGTCCTCCTTTGTGACGTGGTAGGGACAGTGGGGCCCCGGACCCACTTCCTGAGATAGTCACCTCACCTCTTCAGCCTCAGTTTCCTCATCTTTAAACCCAGAAGAATCCAACCGAACTGAAAATCCTGTCGTGAATTTTTATAGATTGTAGTAAATTCATTCTAAGTGTTCTGGGTGAACATCAATAGAGATCATAAGAAAGAGCTGCAAACAAGTGAGGGAACAGAGCCTGTGCCGTCAGGGGACGCGGACTCAGATGAGAACACGAGGACTCTGCATGGCAGACACAGGGAATAACAGAGGAATAGGTGCAATGGAACAAACAGAAGGCCAGATGTACAGCTAATGTTATATGAGAATTTAACATGTAAGGAAATCCACAACCCAGTAGGTAAGGCAAGGATTGTTTAGCAAATAGTCTTGTGGCATCTGGAGAGAAACATGATGAAAAGAATTTTTTTCTAAAATGTATACCATGCAGCAAAAATTCCTCCCCTTGGACTAAAGATTTAAATAAAATGGCAAAAAAAAAAAAATCATAGGGAAGATCACAAGGAAATAGAATCAAGCACATTTAAAAAACAAAGCAAAGCAATCAGTTTAAAATCAACACATCAGCCTACACAAAACTTAAAACCAAATGCACAAGCTAGCAAAGAGGGAAATGACACGATGCTGACAGAAAGCAGAAAACTGTCCCTCTGCCTGAAATTCACCCCTGGCGGTGGGGCCCACCCTGTAGCACAGGGGGCCACATTCCCAAGGCTGCCCAGCAAGGTTAGCAACTGGCAGCAGTGGCCAGATACGGGACAGGGTGTCTCTCTTTGCAACATTGTTGCAGTGCCCTCACGGCCCCCGCCTCTGCCCTGATCCCAGTCTTGCAGCCGGAAGGTCAGGCTTCTGGGCTCAGCTAACCCCATCTCCTCCCCACGTCTCTCCTGCCAGCGTCTGCACTGTCTCCTCACAGCCCTCTACCATCTTCCTACTCGGGGCTCCCAGGCCCGGCCGTTTCCAGCAGACCACCATCCGCATCTCCTTCGGAGGCTGCGTGCAGGCCACCAATCCCCTGAGAGGTCTAGGCATCTGTGTGTCCCTGGTCTTGGTTAGAGCTGCCGTTTAAACAATCACCATGGATGCGGGAGTATTGGTACTCCAGCTCCCTGCCCCATACAGCTCTGAAGGTGACCTGTGGTCCCCAGAGCTCCCTTTGCAAGACTGAGCCAAAGCTACCCCGGTGAGACCTGCCTTGGTTATGACACATTTGCTCGGCTTCCTTCCCTTCCCAGTCCCCCTTCCTCAACGGCTTTGCGGGAGATTTTGTTCAAGACATTTTAGCAAGACTTTTTTCCTGTGGCCTGCTTCTGGGGAACCCAGCTTGAGCCAGGGCGATAGTGGCTATGTCTGCAGTGCCTCACTGTCCCCAGGTTGGGGTCTCACCGCTTCTACCGCCTGGGAAAACAACTTCTTGCATTAAGTTCCTTCTTTTCCAAACAGCTGCAGGGTCTTCTGCTTTCCTGACTGGACTCTCACTGCCAGAAAAGTTAATATTCGATGGCATTTTTAATAGATCATCTTAACGAATAAAAGAGGTAGAGCCTCTAGCGGGACTACAGGCAAAGATTATGTACTCTCAACTTACGTATTGGAAAATGAAAGTAGTGAGAAAAGAAAAATGTTGACTCTGACCTGATCTTTCATTTGATTTATCCCACAAAGATCTAATGAGCACTGAGTCTGTACCAGGCACTTAGGCTGGTGTCGGTGAAACAATACAAGAAAAAAGGGCACTGCCTCTGCTCACAGGGAGCGGGAGTCCACATTCATAGAAAAATTAAGGCGGGTACCATTTCAGCAGGAATATGTTTAAAACACTAACTATGTTGTCAACAAGTCTACAGTGACTCTGCTTCACTTACGCCTCATGGCTCACACCGCAAACTGTGTCCAATCTGTTGGAAGACCATTGAACTATGCTATATGTGTGCAGAATAATATCGATGCTCAAATTCTCTTCTGGAAATTATGTTTGGATAAACAATTTAAAAGAAGACATCTGCAAGAATATGGTCATCTCAAAGTTATTGATACTATAAAAAATGAAAACAATATCAGTGTCTCAGAACCAGCAAATGATTATGTAAGCTATGGCTCTTCCAATTGATAGAAAAGTATTCATCCATTAAAATTATATTTTTGAAGACTAGCTAGCAGCATCAAAGAATAATTGTAGCAGGGAAAATAATAAAGATGTTTATAATCAGAATTGCTGCTGTGTTAAAATATGTATAAACATGAATAAACTAGAAAAGAATATGGAGAAAAAAAGACGTTAGATTAGTGGGAATGTGGAAGAATATTTCTTTCCCTATTAATTCAATATTTAATGACAAACCCATTCTAAGAGAAATCAACATTTAATAATAACTGCAGGGGTGTATGGATGCTGCATCAGTGTTTCTTAACTTTGCCTGTACATTAGGAATCTCCTGAAGAGCTTATAAAAAATACTAACAGGCCTCTCCTCTAGAAATTCTGATTCTGTTGATCTATGATAGGGCACATGCATCAGTGTTAAGAAAAAAAGAAAGAAAAAAGGAAACAAAGCAAAAACAAATCTTCCAGATAATCCTAACATGTAGCTATTCTGAGAGCTGTTAGATCATCTCACCCAGCTGTGGTTTTCTAGCATCCCTGCCGGACCGACAAGGGAACTAACGCCAAAGAGGGCTCCTGACTCCCCCAAATTCACACAATCTGGCTGACACTAGAATGCAGGTCCCCACTTGGAGTGCATTTACCCCTACCCATTAGACCCTGGGGCTGGGAATCTGGGAAACATGCCACTACTCTGGTGTGCAAGGAAACCAGGAGGCTGAACTGAGGAGAATGACAGCCTTGCAGAGAGCCTCCCCTCCCTCCATCACCACCTCCTCCTTCCCCTGGACATTTCTACCCCGACTGAGGTGACTCAAGCCTGCTCGTGCGCCACCCTCCCCAGCCCTCACTCCCCACATCCTCTTAGCACACGGAGTAGGGAGCAAAGGGTTCAGTGTCCAATCCAGGGACCCAGAGGCCTGGAAACCATACCTGGTGACATTTGTCACATTTTGAAGATTGACTCCAGTGCCAGGAGTGGAGATGACAGTAGTTGTATGGAATGGAGCTTGGGTGATGGTGCTGGAGCTGGTATATGGCTGGCTCAAGGCTTTGGCGGTAGTACGAGGAACTCTGGTAATCTTAGGCAAGCTCTGAGTAGGATTCTTGTCGGAGGCAGTAATACCTAGAGGATGTGCATGAAGTCACATTAGAAGGATAGATGCATGGATAAATGGATGGATGGATGGATGGATGGATAGGTGGATAGATAAGTGGATGATTTAATGGATGTATTGTTGGTAAGTGGGCAGAGGGATAGATGGATGGATGGATGAAGAAGGGGTGAATGGGTGGATGGAGGGATGAATAGATGGATGAGTGGATGGAATGGTAGGTGGTAGGGTAAATAGAGCTCAGGAGGGAAATGCACATGGACAAAAAACAAGGTTTTCTTTTGCTAAAACCAAAGAAATACTGTTGGATCCACCTCAATCAGAGACAGGAAGAAGAAAAGAAAGAAGGGAGGCAGAGAAGGAGGGAGGTAGGAGGGAAGAAGAAAGGAATTTTCAGGCTATTCATGTTGTTGGGACTGCACTTGCCTGCTACTCCTCACCAATCCACATGCCCCCACCTTCTCCAAGAATAATTCCCTGATTACTCTACCCTATATCATTTACTCTGCCTTTCATTCACCTGTAGGTGTAGCATATTGCTTCACAAATTATCTTTTATTTACATATTGTATATGTACCTTGTCTTTCGTAGGCTTAGCATTGCCCTGATGCTAGGAACTTGAACCTGTCTCCCTTTCACCTGCCTTCCATACATTATTCCTTAATTCAGCGACTACTGAGGGCCTACTACGTGCCAGACACTACATTATATGCTAAGGATAGAGAGCTCAGAAAGGCGCTGGTCCTCCCCTCCAGCAGCTCTGAGATGAATGGGGGAGACAGGTAAGTAAACCGGTCTCTGCTATCCAGTGAGTTGGTGTTGTGCACAGAAGGGACACAGAGTGAGCTCCGGAGATTCGACCCCCCAAATGGGAGCCACAAGGACCTGAAGCACCAGCAGCACCTGCATCACCGGGGAGCTCATTAGAAATGCAGATTCCTGGGTCCCCTCTGTACCTATTCAGTCAGAGTCTGCCTTTGAAAGAAGGTCCCCAGGTGGTACGTGCCCATGGCAAGGTCTGAAGAGCACTGCCTTAGAAGCACACAGGCGGGCCACCAAATGCATCTGTGGGAGGGGGACAGTGGATCACAGGAGGCTTCCCAAGGACATGGATTCTAAGTGGAGACCTAAGGAATGAGACTAAATTATCCCAAATTTGCTGTTCACCTTAATTGTACCCCAATTCCTACAACAACACCCCAAATTGGGCACTGCTACCCAAAGAGAATGCCATATATAGCAGCCCCTACTTACTACTAGACCAAATGCTTCTCGAGGGCCTCAGATGAGAGACAAGGAGCTTCTAGGAGAAAGACAGGGTGCTAGGAATCCAAGCCCCAGCTCTGCCAGCACTACCACCACGGCCCCCCATCCTCACCTGGCCTGCCTCTCCCCACCCACCCCCAAGTCACTCACCCTTGGTCACCACCACACAGACACGATGCGCCAGAAGTTCAGGGTCTACGGGAGGGTCGTAGGCCACACACTGATACAGTCCCGAGTCTTCTACTTGAAGGTTTGTAATTCGTACTTTCACTAAGGTATCAAGAGGGATTTCTTCTAGCGTGATCCTCCCCATTTGGACTTGAATGGGCTTCCCCGAGGGCTTCTCTATTCGTGCTATGGTCAGCGGCTCCCCTCCGTCTATCAGCCTCTGCAAAGCCTTCTTGCTGTTGGTATGTCTCTGGAAGCTGAAGGGACAGTTCCATTCCACGGGCTCTCCCTCTGCCCGGACATACTTTACTGCTGCCTCACATGATTCAGCTACAGCTCGGAGCTCTGTTAGCAAGAAAAGAGAATTAGATTCTGTGAGGAATAGTTTTTCCCTCTTTGGAAAAAGAACAAAAGGAGAGGAACCACCAGTCTTTCTCATCCAACCACACATTTTTCAGACGAGGTCCTTGAGGCCTCCAGGGAAGGTGCAACTTTCCCCGCAAGCCCGTGCTAGATCTCGGATCTTTCTGCAGCGGGTAGTTGTTTTACTAGAAGAGTGAGACTGCATATGGTGCATGCTAATCAGATTTTATAAATGATCATTTTGAGAGGAAAAAATTGCCTGACTAGAGACAGAACATGGGACATTTTGCTGAGACCATGAGTGGCTGGGGCATGAAGAAAGGGAAAGGTTATAGAGAGGGCCGTATAGCATGAAAAGTGAGTGCAAAGACATGGTACTAGCAGCGAGTGTCTCCCCAGGACAGCTTGAGGAACTGCATCCATGTCCGGGCATAGAGATCAGTGTGAGAGACCATTGGATAAACAGTGAGGAAGCCATCCTGAGAACATGGTAGACACTGACGTCTGCCTGTGATATCCGGCACTCCCTTCCACCTTCCTTGGGTAGCAGAGCACCTCTTCCTCAGGGGAGACATCCTCTGCGGCTCCACGGATGGGGCTGTCCACATCAGTGGGCATATGACACAGACTTTGCCAATCAAAGTTCCCCATCATCCTGGCCATGCCGATTGGTTTAGGAAAGAGCACATGACTTGGCTGGACCTATCAGGGAGAATCCTCCCTGAGCCTGCTATAGCTATTAAGAAAAATATTCTTTCTTGCTGGGGTTGATAGATCAGTGAGATGTGAAACATTCTATAATGTGGAAATAGGCTACCTGTGAATGAGGCCAGAGACACAGACAGAGAGAGCACGCACGAGCATGTGTGCACAAGCTAACGGCATTATCTGAGTCATAGACTCAGCTGTGCTCCAACCCAGCACCCCTTGTACTTCCTAGTACCAGAGCCTAGAAATCCTCCCTCCTATTTTTGATGTCAAGGAGTCACGGCAGTGGTTCTCCATTGGGGGCACAATTTTTGCCCCCCTGGGGACACTAGGCAATATCCGGACATTTTTGGTTGTTATAACCTGGGATGGGATGGATGCAACTGGCATCCAGAGGAGGCCAAGGATGCTGCCGAGCATCCTACAGTGCACAGAAAAGCCCCTACAACAAAGAATTGCCCCACCCACAATGTCAATAGTGCCAAATTTGAGAACCCCTGGTCACAGGGACAATAGTTTCAATCACACTCTTGGAGGTTGAACCAGATTAACCACCTAGAATTGGGAGTGATCTTCTCTGGTCCAGGGGAGCCTTGCTGATGGGTGGCCAAGCAGAGAGGAACTGAGAAGATCCAGGTATGTGGTTTCAGCTGGACACAGAGGGTTCTATAAGTTTACTGAGGGACTGTGGCTTATCCACAGCCTGGGACACCTTCCTGCATGGAACCCCAAATAATAGGCTAGACAGTTTGACTCACAGTTTGCTGAGTCAAACTGTGGGGCAGGTTGCCATACCTACTGCTGTTATTAATACTATTACGTACACACACTGTAATCCTTATGTGCTAGTGAAAAATGCCAAGGGCTGCCCCTTTGGTGGAGGCCCTGCATGCCCACCCAGGATAGGCCAACAGCTCTGCCTGACCGTGGGAAGACCCAACTCAGGGACTCATGAGCATTTTGAAGGTGAAGCCAGGCTTGAAGGCTGATTCTTCTGGGGCTAGACTTCAGTTTCTAAGGAAACCTTGCAAACAAGCCTCCTGGGTGGTTCCCATGAACTCCGGTCAGGAATTCCCCTCCAAGAGACAGGTGAGCAGAGGCCGAGGGGGACCTAAGCCAAGTCTGGTTCCCTGGTTTGTTCACTCATCCATCTGTCTGTGACTGACTGTCTTCTCTGTGCCAGGCACGGCGCTGAGCTCTGCGAAAGTGACAGAGATTCTATCCTCAAGTTGCCACCACCAAAGCCCTAACCTCTTAAATTAATGTCACAGAGAAATCTCCATTATTTGCCAGCTCCCCAGGAGAGGGGGAAGTGACAGGTGACTGAGTGTGCTTGCAAATTTGCCTAGTCTCTTGTGAAAGGAGACAGTATGCAATGAAGGCTGAAGTGCTGTCTATGCACCATTATAAGAAGGAAACTCTTTATAATATGTTAATTAAAAAGATAACAAATTTTATCTGTTGAATATTATGTGCTAAGTGCTTTAGAAAAAACAATCTTATTTAATCTTTACGATTTAAAAGGTTAAAACCATTATTCTTCCTATTTTATAGATAATGAAACTGAGGCACAGACAGGGTAAGGCATTTGCCCAAAGTCTCACAGTAGTTAAGTGGTGGAGCCAGGGTACAAACATGAGGAGTTTGATTCCAGAGTCTGCTGTAAAGCACTGAGCTACGCTGCCCAACATGGCTGTCGAATAGGGATTAGAGCAGTCCTGGCCCAAGCAGGAATAGGTATCTGGAAGGAGCTTTTAGGGTAACATACTCCCACAGAGCATAATGAAATATATACCACTGGTTTTCTCTTGCACAATTCCACATCCTTCAACCCTCTGCCATCTCCCAGTTCTCCTTCAGAAAAACACAAATAAAACACACTGGTCCATGAGAACCGAATTCCCACCTGCCCACCCAGATTATCACCCAGCTCCAAGGAGACCCAAAGCAAGGCTTGTGGTCAGGCTCTACAAGACAGTTGTTCATAACTTTGCTCAAAGTAGTGGGTCCCAGGGGAGCACCCTCTTCCTTATCTTGTATGTCTTCCCACGGCAAACCTTGCTTTTAACTCCTGTAAACATTTTCCCTCTGTTATTCATAAGGGATAGGAGGAGGAGTGACTAAAGTCCCAAGTGCTCCCGTTGTTAAGGCAGGTGTGATCTGTGCAGATTATAAGAGGAGAGAAGTAAGGGCTGGGGGATAGACCAGCCCTGCCAAGCCTGAACAGCCGTGCTCTCGGCCCCAGCACGCACGCATCGGAGAGCTGGGGTGCTGCCCTCCACCAACAAGGGCACCAGGCCTCTTGCGTTCACATCTGTGTCCTCAGCTGTAGCATATCTGCTGGCCCATAGCAGGCCACTGGGAAATAGTTGTTAAATAAATTATGTCTTTTGGGTTTAACAGACAGTCAACATCAAAAGCATCATGATAGAATATAAGGGGAAAAAATCAGCATCGAATAAAATTATTTTAGATCATGCCAAAGTTAGATTTACTTTATCATTATTCTGGTCCAGGGCTTTGCATGTCTCTGACAACATCAAGGTATACAGACATCTTGCTTCCCTAATCCATCCCTGCTTTTACTTCTGTGTTCAGGCCCTGGACATCATCCTGATTCTGCTAAGTTTGGGCACAGCAGCCCCATCTGCCATAACTACTTCTTGGCTCTAGCTTGGATGGCTACATGCTCTGGAGCTTCAAAACAAAATGACTCCCCGAGGCCTCCCCTGCTCACGCCTCTTCCTTGCCTTACCTGAGACCAAGAGTACCCACAGCAGCCCCCGGAGACAAACCTTCCTCATCCTTCCCGTGCATCAACTCCGACTGCTGCCTCGGGCTCCTGGGACAGCCACAAGATACCACTCTGACCTACAGGCTCTGGAAAGTTGCACAACAGGATATGAGGCCATTCCTGGGAGGCACTGATGCTCTGTTTCATCACGGGTGGTTCTGGCTCTGGACGTCAGCACAGGAACCCAGAGACCACGGCTCGAGTTCCAGTTAAGCTCGTGAACTCCAGTTTCCTTTCTCTGGGACTAATGAAGATTACAAACCCTTACAAACTCTTAGTGAGAATAATGCTTTCGTGTAAATAACAGTAAGTTGTTACTATTAGGAGGAACAGAGGGCCCTCGGCTCTCCTGCAATCCCCTCCGTTCCCATCCACATCAGGATAGTGAAGAGAGTCTGGCCCATGAAGGGACAGGTTGGGATAATTCCATCTCACTTTCAGGGTTTTTGCGAGGATTAAACAAGCTCTCTGTGTAAAGTGCTCAGTACAGCTGTACCTAATCCACATGTTATTTCTACATCCTTTCCTGCTCACCCCCACCCTGTTTCTCTTGGCTTTTGCCGACTTAAGGCCACCTCCTCTTCATCACCAGCCAGCCATACCTTGCACCTGCCCTCAGCATTGTCACAGACATTGCCTGGGAGCTCAGAGGGGTGTAAGTGACCCCAGAAATGATTTGTGAGGACATTGCTTCCATTAAACAAGAATAGACTTAGATAAAAAAGGAAGCAGGGTTAGGGGCAATGAAGAAAGAAGGAAAGAGAAAGAAGTAAAAAAAAAAAAAAAGACAGAAAGAAGGGAAAGCAGGTTCCATATAAGAAGCAACAAAAGGCAGATTTGACAGTGCCAAAATCAAATCAATAACAGAAAGGATTCACTTCAGAAATACTCTCAAATGTGGAATGAATGGATATTTTAAAGAGCTCAGAAATTTATGGGAGCATGAATCATAGAAATCCAACCCGCAAATAAGAGATGTCGTTAAGATATAAAATGGAATGGTGGATCATAAACAAAGATTTAAAAGTATATTTTTTAAAAACACTTTCTAGATCTGAGAAGAAATCTAAAATTGGAGGTTGAGGGAGTTCAACATGGGCAAGGAAAAAATTCATGAAGTGAGACCAAGACTATGAAGTTCTTAGGTGAAATTTTAAAAATTTAAATAGAGAAACTCCTGCTGCTAAACAGAGGGAAAAAATGACTTGATTCCTTCAAAGGAATTGATGTAAGAAAGACTCAGATTTCTTCTCTGAGTAACAAATGCCAAGAGTGAGATGAGGTGTCATGAACAATTTGACCCTAAAAGTTTACCCAAACTGATTTTGAAATTTTCTGACTCGGAGAGGAACCTACATGATTTCGTAGCAGTGAGTCAGATGAACACAATGCACTTAAATAAACAAATCCCTTTTCTTACAACACGTAAATAATGGCTGTTCCACACAATTTCTCCATTTTTTGTGTTTTCACATACCCTTTGTGGTGAGGGTTAAGTTCCTGGAAGATTAAGAGGAAACTTTGAATTAAATAGTCCAAAGAAGGATTTCTAATTAGACTTGAATATCACCAGAAGCTGACTGCACTTACACACTATCATAAGGACATACAGCACCTGCATTTAAATTAGAATAAAGTCTTTCTCCAATAGTTTGCACACTTTGTGTACTTGAGGTTAACAGAATATGAATACAGTCTTGTGCAGCTTCAAGATGGGGATATGTTCTGAGAAATGAGTCGTCAGGCAGTTTTGTTGCCATGGGAACACCATAGGATGTACTTCCCCAACCTAGAGGGTACAGCCTACTGCATCTCCAGGCTACACGGTATAGCCTATCACTCCTAGGCTACAAACCTGCACAGCATTTACTGCCCTGAATACCGTAGGCAATTGTAACACAGTGATATTGGTTATCTAAACACAGAAAAGGTATAGTAACAATACAGTATTATAATCTTATGGGTCCACCCTCCTGTATGTGGTCTGTTGTTGAGCGAAACACCATTATGTGGTGCATGCCTGTACTCTCTAATCCCCATCGCCTTATTTTCCTGGGGAATTCAATGACCTGTCCAGTATTTGAAATTCTCAAACAACTTCTCCCAACAAGCTATTATCTCTTAAGGCCTCCGATCAAATAGCCTTGTGACTTGAGACCTGTGGTTTATTTTAATTTTATTAAGACTGAGCCAAAAGTCCCACTTTCATGTTTGCTCCTTCGGTGACCTTCTCTAGCACCAGCATGATTTATCCTTGGGATACCATGATCCTTTTTGTATTTGTCAAACTTTACCTTCAGTGCTATATAAAAACCTGTACAAATATTATTCTGTTTTCTTTTTTCTTTTTTTTTCTCAGTAAGTCACTGGCCCAAGTCAATAAGTCCCAAACTTCACTATGGGGGAAATTAGTAGCTCACCCTCCTGTATGTGGTCTGAACACTTTGTAATAAGGATTGCGTAATCTAACCTATCTAAAATATACACGTGACACTTTTTAACAACGAGATTGCATATACAGTATCTTCTTTTCTGACTCAAAGTGGGGCCCCGTGAGTCTGGGGGCAGATCTCTAAGGACAGTGTGCCCTGCCCCAGCTACTAGCATCTCTGAGGAGGCCCAGGAAGGCTGATTCAGGGGGTGGGAAAAAACTGCAAACCAGAGCCAACTACCGTGTTTCAGGTAACAGGCATTTCTGAGGCTCCTTACAGGAAGGGGACGGGATGCAAGGGGAAGCAGTGTGCATGTCCTTTCCACGTCCTCCAGTCTCTCAGTCTCCCTCTAGCACCCCTGTTGACAGAGGCTGACAGGGAGCCAGCTAACCAAGAGAAGTGGAGTTTCAGAACCTCTGCTCAGACCAGGGTAGAGAAGTGTTCCTCAAAGAGACAACTGAATGAATACCCAGCTCACTCACACAATCAGTAAACAAGCACCCCAGTCGTAGAATGGGAACCTTTGACAAGCTTGCTGACGGTGACTGCACCTACTCTGAAAGCGTGCATACAATTAAATGTGAACAACCTTATTACCGTATAACCAAACCAGGCAAAAATGTCACAAGAAAAAAAAAAACTACAGATCGATATCCCTTTTAAATATAGACACAAAAATCCTCAACAAAACACTAACAAATTAAATACAACAACATATAAAAAGAATTATACACCGTGACCAAGTAGGGTTTATGCCCAGAATGCAGCATTGATTCAACATATGAACATTAATCAATGTCAGACACCATATTAATAGTATAAGGAGGAAAAAACACATAGTCATCTCAACAGATGCAGAAAGCATTTGACAAAATTCAACACTCTTTTATGATAAAAGCACTCAACAAACTAGGATAAGAAATGAATTTTCTCAACTTGATAAAGGGCATCTATGAAAAAGCTATAACTAACAACATGTTTAATGTTCAACATTTTATTGGAAGTTCTAACCATGGAAAATAGGCAAGAAAATAAAATAAAAGGCATCCAGATTAGAAAGGAAGAAGGAAAACTGTCTCTATTCACTGGTGACATAATCCTGTACATAGAAAATTCTAAGGATTAGAAAAATGTATTAGAGCTTATACTCTAGTTCAGCCAAGTTGCAGGATACAAGACAAATATATAAAGATCAGTTGTATTTCTATACAATAGCAGTGAATAATTAGAAAACAAAATGAAAAAAAACATTTCCCTTTATAACACCCAAAGAATAAATACTTAGGAATAAATTTAGCTAAAGAAATACAAGACTTGCACACTGAAAACTACAAAACATTGTAGAAAGAAATTTTTTAAAAGACCTGTATAAATGGAAAAACATCTCTTGTTCATGGAATGGAGACTTAATATTGCTTAAATGACAATATTCCCCAAATTGATCTATAGATCAAATGCAATCCCTATCAAAACTCCAACTTCCTTTTCTGCAGAAATTGATAGCATATATTGGTATAAATATGAACACACAAATCAATGGA
This sequence comes from Cheirogaleus medius, assembly GCA_008086735.1. Lineage (NCBI taxonomy): Eukaryota > Metazoa > Chordata > Mammalia > Primates > Cheirogaleidae > Cheirogaleus > Cheirogaleus medius. The sequence continues at coordinate 9,128,203 of VBSM01000361.1, forward strand.
ATAGAATTGATAGTCCAGAAATAAACCTATACATCTATGATAAATTAATTTTTGACAAAGGTGCCAAGACAATTCAATGGGAAAAGGATAGTCTTTCTACAGTTAGTTTAGGACAACTATATGTTAACATGCAAGCGAATGAATTTAGACCCCTACTTTATACCATATACAAAAACTAACTCAAAATATATCAAAGACCTAAATGTAAAAGATAAAACTAAAAAACTCTTAGAAGAAAACATGGGAAAAAAATCTTTGTGATCTCAGATTAGGCAAAAGTTTCTTAATTATGATATCTAAAGCACAAGCAACTAAAGAAAAATCTAGATAAATTGGACTTTATCAAAATTAGAACCTTTCCTAATCTTGTGCTGTAAAATTATGCTATCAGGAAAGTGAAAGGACAACCCACATTATAGGAGAAAATATTTGCAAATCATAAGTCTAATAAAAGTCTAGTATCCAGAATATGAAAATAACTCTAACAAATCAACCAAAAAAAAGACAAATAACCTAATTTAAAAATGGATTCCCCAAAGAAGATATACAAGTGGCCAGTGCACATTGTTCTTGGGTCACTGATACTCAGTGATGTCTTGATAAGTGTTTAATAACTAGCCCTCTGAAAAGATGACTGATTGGTAATGATAGCCAACTTCTGTGATGTAGATACCCTCACCATGTTTGGCTTCAAGCTGTCAACATGGCATCACTGGATGTGGAGTTGGAAAGATGCTTGCAATCAATTTTTGTGAGTCAATGCAAGCTGGCCCCAGCACACCACTGCTTATATTAATAATAATTCTTAACTCTGTTTTGTTTATATAAACTATTCCTGATGCCAATTTTTGTTAATTTGTCAATTCAGGAGTATTAGTGTTCTATCAGCTGACAGTCCTTACTTGGTGGGTTTTGCTACTAGCCCTTACTTCACAGCAGCATTTTGCTTCTGCAAGATAGTGAAGTTGGCTCTACAAATCCAGATTGTGAGCTGAGTGGGGGAAAGTGAGCAGTGAAATCTACAAGCTTTTTATTTAGTGTCAGCAGGTCCACCATCAATGACCCAGTGTATGGTTTTCTATACATGTTAGCAAGTGGGAGTCTCCACTAAACAAATCCATTTTGCATTCACTATGCAAATCAATAGAAATTCTAGTAATGTAATTGGAATAAAACATAAATTTATAAATGAACTTCCAGAATTGTTGTTTACTAACTTTGACACAACTGCCGGTTGGCATCAAAGATCAAACAAAACAAAACAAAAAATAGCATGTAAGATCTTCAAGTGCAATTTTAGTTGTATCCAATTCAACTTTACTGTCATTTTCTATTATATCTTGATATGAAAGCATCTCAATTAGATTTTTCTCTTTTATGAGTGTCTTAGTCTGTTTTCTGTCACTTATAGCAGAATATCCCAAACTGAGTAATTTGTTTTAAAAAACAAAAAAGGAATTTATTTACAGAGTTACGGAGGCTAAGAAGTCCCAACTCAAGCAGCCGCATCCAGTGAGAAACCTTCTCGCTGATGGGGGCACTACAGTGTTCGGAGGTGGCACAGGGCATGACATGGCAAGGGGGCTGGGCAAGCTACTCAGGTCTCTCTCCCTCTTCTTATAAAGTCACCAGCCCCAATAGGGATGTGGCGAGCATTGTGGGGGGGAAGGGCAAACCTCTAACCCTTCTTAGGGAGAGGCAAAGCTATACAAGGTATCCAACATGTAAAAAAGAAAAAAAAAAAAAATCTTATGTTGGATGGAGGGCAGGCGGGAGGGGGGAAGTAGTGTAGAGTTACATAATGTGTGCCATCCGCACCACCTGGGGATTGGACTCGCTTGAAGCGCTGGCATGTGGGGGGGAGGGGGGGAGGGGCAATGTATGTAACCCAAACAATATTTGTACCCCCATTACAAGATGGAATAAAAAAAAAAAAAGAAATTAAAAAAAAAAAATAAATAAAGTCACCAGCCCCACTCTCAGGATAACTATTAATCCATTAATCCATGAATGGATTAATTCATTCATGATCCAATCATCTCTTAAAGGCCCCACCCCTCAATACTGCCACATTGGAGATAAAATTTCAACCTGAGTTTTGGAGGGGACAAAGAAATAATACCAATGAGCTTTTTCCTTGCTCATCAAAAATATTTCCTTAATTTTAAAACATGTCACGTGTTGTCTTGCCATCTCATATTTTAATTATACTTTTGATGAAAGTGGTCACTTTAGGGCTGTTCACAAATATTTAGCCTCTCCTTGTTCCTGGCCCATTTCCTCGCACTGCATGCACCCTTTGCAGTCAGGCATGGCCTGTGATTTGCTTTGGCCAATGAGCCATGAGCAGAAATACATACCACTTAGAGTGAGGCTTTAAGAAACAGTGCAGAATGCACCATGTTTCCTTTTTCTCTATAGTGGTGGTAGAAGCTTCTATCAGCTGGTCCCTAATGGGAGTCTTTGATGAGCAGAGCTTTGATGGCTAATCTGCATCAGAAATGAGGTATGAGTCAGAAGTAAGTTTTTGTCAGCCTAAGCCAATGAGATGGGGTGAGGAGGGAGGGAGAAGATTGTTTGTTCTTGCAGCACAATCTAGCCCTGTCTAATTCAATCATTAAATCTAATTCAAACGTTTGATAGAACAATGCCTACAATAGATTTGTTTCCTTACTGTTTCATTTTGGGCTTTTTGGAAGAAGTAACTTGTTCTATAATTTGACAAATATACATAAGTATAGACTCATGGGAATTGTGTGAGAGCTATGCATTTTTTTCATTCTTAGCCCAAATATCCTGGCATTTATTTTACATTGTATTTATCCAGAATATCATCCTTGCTAGTAGTCCCCTAACACAGTACCAGTAAACTGAAAAAATACCTTTCTGTTCTAGCCTCAGGGAGAGATTAGGGAGGTATCTAAGAACTTTAGAAAGAAATTATATGATAAATGAAAGGGAGAATACAGGCTAGAACACATTTTTGAAGTTTTATCTAAAATCCTCTTAGTACTTTATTTCATTGGTCAAAATTACATATGTATGTGTGTTTATATGTGTGTGTATTACTTATATATATGTATATGCATGTATGTATGACACAGATTCGATCTTTAACTTAGATTCAGTCCCTAATATTAGTAGTATTATTTTCTTTGACCACAGTCCATTTTTTTAAATTTCAAAATATAAGAGGGGTACAAATGTTTTTGTTACATGGATAGCTTTTATAATGCTTGAGTCACAGCTATAAGTGTGCCCATCACCCAAATAGTGTTCATTGTATCTGTTAGGTAGGTTTTTTCCCCTCCCCTCTCCCCCCTTCCTTTTTGATTTCCAATGACTTTTACTTCTCTTTGTGCTCACATGTGCCCATCAATCAGTTCCAAATTATTAGACAGTACATGTGATGTTCATTTTTCCATTCCCGAGATACTGCACTTAGGATAATGGTCTCCAGTTCCATCCAAATTACTGCAAACAACATTAATTTATTTCTTCTTATGGCTGAGTAGTAGTACTCCATGGTATATACACATTTTGTTAATTCACTCATGAATTGATGGGCACTTGGGTTGATTCCACATCTTTGCAATTATGAATTATGCTGCAAACTGTCCATTTTAATGAACTCCGATTTATCAAAAATATTTAGATAGAAGTATCTATTGTCAGGCCGGGCTTGGGGGTTCATGCCTGTAATCCTAGCACTCTGGCAGGCCAAGGCAGGCAGATCTCTCAAGGTCAGGAGTTCAAAACCAGCCTGAGCAAAAGCGAGACCCCTTCTCTACTAAAAATAGAAATAAATTAATCAGCCAGCTAAAAATATATAGAGAAAAAATTAGCCGGGCATGGTGGCATATGTCTGTAGTCCCAGCTACTCGGGAGGCTGAGGCAGGAGGATTGCTTTAGCCCAGGAGTTTGAGGTTGCTGTGAGCTGGGCTCATGCCACAGTACTCTAGCCCGGGCAACAGAGTGAGACTTTTTCTCAAAAAAAAGAAAGAAAGAAATATCTATTGTCTCAGTATTATATTAGTCCAAAGTACCCAAAGTTTATTAATAATCTCATAAACTATGACTAGATTATTGTCAACAATCAATTCAATTATATTAAGAATTATTATAGAAATATTATGCTTTTAAAACTTGACCAGGTCCAAGTACAAGAATTACACTATTTTTAATTTTATAGGGATTACAAGAACAAAATTATATAGACATCAATTACTTATACAATAACCAGTTTGATAATGGTAACAAATTTTTTATAAAATAATTATATCATAAACCCTCAGCCACTTAAGTTTTAACGCCATTCATTCCACAGTAACTGCCTCGTTATCGAAATCTGATGAATGCTGCATATAACAGAAAACTCCAGTATAAGTGGCTTAAGCAAAATAGTTTATTATCTCTCACTTAAGAGTTCAGAGAGTGGTTCCCCAGGGCTGGCAGGATGCTTTTGCATCATCTGGGACTCGGGCTCCTTCTCTCTGTCCCACCATGCCAGTCCACAGCCTCCAAAATGACTGCCAGGGCTCCAGTCATCACATTGTGTTCTAGGCAGCAAGAACGTCTTTCTTATGTACTTCCTTAGCTTCAGTGGGTCTTCATTTCCTCATTGGGGGTGACAGGGCTTGTTGCCTCTACCCTCGTGGTTTGCTGCTTTTGTCCCACAGAGGATAAGGGTCCATTTCCCTACACCCTTGCTACAGGTCTTCAGTCCTGAGGGACAGTGTCTCCAGTTTCCCACTCGGCCTTCAATCTTTTTCATGAGTATCTGGTGGAGGTCCCTGGGAAAGAGATGAAAAGTGGGCGTGACCACTCCTCTTGTGTCTTGGGATCCCAGAAATACCATACTACCATGCTAGCCTGCACTTGACCTTTACCAGTTCATTAAAATCTTAGCTAAATTGTTCTCACCCACTTGTTTGGTATTCCCCATCTCTTCCTCCCTTTCTATGAGACAGGTGAGCTGGGGCCCACGTCTCAACTCTCTTTGGAGTGGCCTGCCTTTCCTCGGATTTTAGATGACTTGGTTGACTTATAACTTCAGCTCTTTTATAGGTTCAGGAAAAGTTATGACTTTGTAGTTTACCTGGTTTTATCTTCTTGTTCTAATGGGAGCAGCACTCATTGGAGCTTTCTACATCCTAAGCATAAACTGAACTTGAGAGGCAATGTGTGATGATGTAATGGCACATAATTTTCCAGGGCTTTGAAAAGTCATTAAGCCACAGACACAGATCATCATAAGCCAAGAAATATAAACAAAAAGAAATCTGGGTCTTGGCATATTGTAGAGAAATTGCAGAATACAAACAGAGGAAGCAGCCATCATATATGAAGAATTTTAAAGAACAGACATCCCAACTGCAACAACACAAGCCAGAAAGTGGTGAAATATCATCAAAATGCTTAGGAAAAATAACTGTTAAGCTAAAATTGTATACCTAACGACACTCTCAATAATGAGAGCTATATTAGTTGGGGTTAGGTTTATTTATAAAGAGCTCCCAAATAATAATGTTTAAAATAGCTTCCAGGTTTACTTTCATCTCGGGTAAAAATCCAGAGGGTGCTGTCTAAGGCGGGATGAAGGTCGTGCGCCATGAAGTTTGCGGGGCCTCGATCTCCTCCAGCTTAACATGCGGCCCTTATACTCATGATCCAAGGCAATATTTGCAATTTCACAGTGCCTTTCCTCTTTGGAAAATGACGGTCATAGAAGATGCAAGTAATTTTATTGGCAAAATAAAAATTTGGTCTTATACCAGCAATGTAACGTGTTTTTAAAAATGCTATTGGTCTGAGGAATCCACACCTCCCAGAGCCATGGTTCTAGAGGGACGATCTAGCCTTGAACTTACATTTCCAGTGTAGGAAAATGGCCTCTTCTCTCTTTTTCCTTTAGACTCTAGAGCACTTGAAAGAATATCAAAGCAGCTGTCTGCTAGTCTTCCCAGGCTTGAAGACACTGCTTCAACCATCACCAGTTACTTTCATTCTTATAAAGCTCACACAAAGAATCCCCCCCTGCAGGATCCTGATTGGTCTGCTCCACAAAGAAACCCCCCCTGCAGGGTCCTGATCCGTCTGCCCCATAAAGAATCAGCCCCCCACCCCACCCCCGCCGCAGGGTCCTGACTGGTCTGCTGCATGTTTCACAGCTGCCCAAGCGAGTCATTCTCAGAAACCATTTGACCACACGGCTCCCACTGCTCCCAGGACTGAGGGATGACTGCCTCAGACTTCCCAGGGCCCCCACCCCAAATCCACTCTGAAATGAGGGTTGGGAATGCTCTTAGACATTGTCGTGACTGACCTTCTCAGAGGTATCTCTGGACGGGCCAGGCACCCCGAGGACACAGGAGACAACGACCAGAGTATTGCTTCCTAACCACTGGAAGACAGATTTCTTCTCACTGTTTCTGCCCCTGGGCCCCTGGGCTGAAAGAAGGGGACAGAGACAGAGTAGGGAGGAGGAAGGTAAGGACATAGGGACAGGGTCAGAGAAGCACAGTTGGCTGTGAGGGGCTCAGGAGTTACTGATTTTTCAGTTTGCTCAGCTTTTACTTGTTGCTAGGACGGAGTGACAACTTCTAAGCTCCTTACATGCCGGACTGGGAATTGGAAGTCCTATTATTTCTCACATGTGTTTAACTTTAAACAAGCTACCATAACACCTCACTGCCTCCAAAATAAGTTTCTATCTCCTCCGCGTGGCTTTCTTTCTCCATAGAATGACCCCTCCCCCATCATCCAACCTTATCACTTCTTATTCTTTTCTGAGAAAATAGCGTGGGATCTGCAAAAGAGTAAAAACTTGTAAAAATTCGGGAGAATGCCCTATCCACTGCAGCCTCGCAGCCTAAAGCAAGCAAAGGTCAGCCTTGCCTGTTTGCCCTGTGCCGCGATTCAGCCCCACGTGTGGCAATGGGAATGGGAGAGAATACAGTGTGGAAAAGCAAAGAACACACTGGTAATGTGTGTTCCTGGAGAAAGCTAAGTGTGTGTGTGTGTGTGTGTGAATGTGCATACATGTGTGCGCGCGCAGGTATGTGTGGGCGTGTTTGTATATATTCTTACTCTCAATGCCCCAAGCATGACATTGATTGAAGTCAACAGTGAGTGGGTCGAGTCTGTGGGACTTCTCTAAAACAGAGGGAACACAAACATTCTAAATGGGCGAGGGATATATGTGTGCTGCCCAAGAACATGCTGGGGGTCCTGGGGCAGGGCGGTAACCTCCGGTGCTCTCGGCAACAATGACAGACAGGGAAAGCTAATAAAGAGCCATCTGTGATCTCCGTGGGCTGCAGGCAGTGCCTCCGACAGGCCGTGCGCTCTGGTCACGGGGAAGATGGACCCTTGAGAGGGTCACAGCCATCCTCTAGGCTTAGCCTCCACCTTGGTGAGTGTCCCACAAGGTCAGGCTCAAGCCACCTTTGCAGACTCTTGGGCTTTCCTTTTCCCAGGCACCTCCAGTCCCAGAGGGGTGGGAGGGGGAGAAGGCAGACCCTAGTATTCTGGCCTGAAGTTACATGACTTCTGGGGGACCCACTGGAGCAGAGTGGTTTAGTTTAAGTCACCCCTACTTTTCCCATCAGGATCAATTTGCCTACTGAGAAATGTTCCCGGGAAACATAATTATCAAACGGAATAGTTTCATACAAAATGCTATGGGGGTGGCTCTTCTAAAGAGTTTATCAAACCCGTTGGTACCTGTTTCCATTGGGTATAACTTCAGGCAGTTCACAAATATATTCTATTCCATTTGTTTTTACTTATTTTTCTACTTACACTAAGTATTTGTCCATTTTTTAATATAGCGTATACAAGTTATCAAACTTAACTTTTATAAGTGTTCTAGCCTCTTTTTCTGGATTAAAAAATTATTTTATGTATGATATGGCTGTATTAAAAATAGATGAATAAAACAAGGAAAGGATATATAGATTTGTATATACTTCTACTGTAGCTTTCATGACACCTCAATCAAAAGTCATATTGCTCCAGAGTCCCACACCTAGGTTCATAATCCAAATTAGATTATAAGAATGAGCCATCTGAATTGAGTAAATTAGAAAACCTCTATAAATGTCTGTTTTTTCATCTCTAAAACATTTAACATACCTCATTGGATATTTCTAAATATTAAATGAGTTAACCCTCTCAAACCCTTAAAGCAGAACCTGGTGCGTACTAAATAAATTCCAGTTTAGGAAACATTTATTGCCTACTGCTATACATCAAGCTCTGTTCTAGGGCTGGGAATATGGGAATACAAGATGGACAAAGTCCCTGTCCTCATAGGGCTTATGTTCTCATGAAGGGATAGAGACAAACAAAAAAATCAACCATATATCATATGGACACGGTGCTATGGGGGGAAAAGAGCAAGAGAGTGGAGAGAGGAGCGTGTGGGTTTTGTGCTGTAGCCACCTAGATAAACTGGAACTGCATTGCTCAGAATCCAATTCCCTCTATGGTTCTGGGTCAGGGTTTGCAAGGAAAACTTGCACTGGATGTGGAAGGCAGAGGTGAAGCCGCAGGCAGGATGTTCTGAAGGTCGACATTGGTGCTAAAGCAGGTAGGGTGCACTATTGCTCAGCTCACCTTGTCGGCTTGGGCAGCACCTGGCCTGTAGCTCTTCAAGTCGGCCTCCCTGTGTCCTGGGCCCAGCACATGTTCAGCTCTGCGGCCAAGGGCATCGGCTGCTTCCACGGTCCACCCTCACCATTGATGCTAGAGGCCGAGAGAGACAGTGGCAGGGTCCTGTTTGTCCTTGTGGGTCTTGCCTGTCCTCATCCTCCCTGCCTTCAAGTCCAACTTTTCCTCCAATTGTCATCCCGCTGACTTACAGTGACTTCTGGCCCATTGCCAGATGCCAAGGCAGCTTCACAGACCTGTTCCCCAGCTCCCACCAGCATGTCAGATCTGATTCCTTTAATAACCCCCTAATTCCAAATGACTCACAATACTCTGTTTCCCCAAATAAACCCCAACTGGTTCAGGGAGTGATGGGTTGCTATTTCAGAGAGGGTGGGCAGATAGGGAGACATTTAGGCAGAGACATAAAGGAACAGAAGGAACAAGGCATCTACTGTCTGGAGGAAGAACATTCAGGCAGAGAAATGAAAGGTGCAAAGGCCTTGAGGTGGGAGTCTGTTTGGTGCGTGTTCGATGAACAACAAGAGCATGAGTGTGGGTAGAGCAAAGTCGACAAAGGAAGGAGTGTTATTGGTGGGGGGCAGATCTCAGGGGACCTTGTGGGCCCTTTTATGAATTTATCTTTCATTCTGAGTGAGAAGGGAAGCCATTGGAGGGTTTCGAGCTGATTTAGAGTTTAAAAGGCTTATTCTGGCCACTGTATGGGCAATACACTATAGGAAAGCGGGGGTGGGGGGGTGGTGCAAGAGATCAGCAAGCAAGCTTTTGCAATAATCTAGGTGAAGAGTGATGGAGCCTGGTGGAGACAGTGGTAAGCGCTCAGATAAATTTTGAAGGTAGACCCAAGACAGTTTGCTTATTAATTGGATATGGGCCATGAGAGAAAGAGAGGGAGTCTAGGGAAGCTCCAGATATTGGCTTAATTTTTAACTATATATTTTTTTCTAGAATGACATTGGTTAGAAAAGTTCTAGAAGAAAAGTATGTGATCATTTATACAAGCTTGCAACGAAACAGAACTTTCCTAGCATGACTCAATGGCAGAAACAATACGAGAAAAATGGAAAGATGTGACTATATACAAAATTAGAACACCAAAAATTTCCACACGGTGTAAAAAGATCAACTAAGAAAAATGTCTACACGTGAATATATAATATTCAAAGCAGTGTTCCATGTCATATGCAAGAAGTCTTTTAAATCAGCTAGAAAGATATAAACATGAATAGAGAGGGATATAAGTCAGCAGTGAGATGTTCACTAGAGAGGGAACACAAATGGGCAATACGCAATTGTTCAACACACCCAGTACTCAGAGAAATGCAAATTAAAGTGACAATGGGATATATTTGTTTTATCATCAGATTGACAAAAATAGAAAGAGTGATAATATACTCTGTGAAGAAATTGAAGGACAGGTCATGCTCACATGATGCTGGGGGAGGGGTGGAGGTTGGGAAGGGAACTGGTGCCATCTTTTTAGCAAACAGTAAGAGGGAAGAAGGAAATGACAGAAATGAAAGCAGAGAAGCACAGCCATAAGATGCTCACCAAAACCTATTTTCTTTTCTTTCAGGGTCTCAGGTAGACTTTACCTTTGTCCATGCAGTGAGGGCAGAAGTGACGTGCACCGTCCCAGATCTGTTCCGAACCTGGACTGTCAACACTCCCACGTGCCATACTCTCCCTTTTCCCATCCACTGCCAAAGGCAAAGGACGCTGAAGAGTCAGAGGGTGGCAGAGCCACAAGACAGAGAAAGCCTGGGTCCCTAAGTGGTCCTGTAGAAAGTCACCCCCAATCACCCTCACTGGTCTGTTAGGTGAGGAAGAAGTCAGCTCTTACTCTCCGCGATTTGGGAATACACTCATTAGAGGAGCTAAGATTATCCCAGTTAAGACAGGCAGAAATCAATTAGAGAAATGAGAGAGAGAGAGAGAGAGACAGAGGCAAACTAAAATGCCATTCTTAGAAGAAGAAAAGAATAAGATATATAAATCTCTAGCAAGATTAATCAAGAGAAAAGTTTAAAAGTGCAAATAGAAAATAAATGAGAAATAACTGGAGACCCAAAAGAGATTTTCAGAATGACAGAATTATGAATAATCACACACTAATATATTAGACAACTTAAAATGGATATATTTCTGGGAAAATATAAAATTTTTAAATTGGCATTCAAATTAAAAGCTTGACCACATCAGCAACAATTGAAAAATTAATATCCAATTATATAACTATCCTGGGAGGGGAGAGGCGGGGAAAGTCCAGGCCCAGAATTTTCAAGGTATATATATATATAAAATGTATTTTCAAGGTATATATTTATACCTATATATATATATATATATTCCCTAATTCATACAATTTATTCCAGGAAATAGAAAATAGGAAAAATATGGCCACATGATTTCTATGACTACAACAACATTGATACCAAAACCAGGTAAGGACTCAGTGAGAATAACAGATTATGGGCCCATTTTATTTATGAACATAGATCTAGCCATCTGAGATCAATATTCAGACCATCAGGTAAGGATGGCCAGTGGAACACACACTTCTTTTCTGCTCCTTCCCAAACTCCACAAAAATGAACATTAAGAAGTAGGAGGAACACAAGGATGAGGGGAACCAGAAGATAAAACAGCAATAAAATTTGGGGAGTTGAAAAAAAATATGAACAAATGGGGAGTGACTTAGAAGTGAGAAAACAATCTTTTGACAGAATTGAGACATTCTCCAGGAAGCAAGTCCAATCTACACTGCAGTACCTCCAGGATGACTGAGGAAGTGCCGGGGTGAGGCATCCAATTAAGAAGAAATGGTGAAAAGTTGTTTAAGAAGCAGGAAGGTCCCGAGATCCCCTTACCCCCTCTCTGCAGATTAGTGACCATGTCCCCCTTAGCAAAAGACTGGGAGCGAATGCCTTAGAAAGGTCACAAAGAAGGCTGGGTCTCTGGGTGTGGCAGGAAAGGGCACATGACAGGCATAGTTGAGGATGTTGCAAACATCCTGCAAACCAAGGGATTGTGTGAAGAGTGCATTCCAGGGCTGGGAAACACCCCAGACCCTTCTCCTATTGGGATTCCAGAAAGCTGCCAGCCAGACACGGGATGAGGTGCATCTTCCCCGGGGATCCTGAGCAGCCCGAGAGGGAGGCTGAACATGCTGACAAGGTGCTTCCTCAACCAAACGGCCCAGGACATCGTCCTCCCATGACATTCTCAGAACACGAGCCCCACCATGGGCCCACAGCACCCACTTATCTTTGGGATTTGAGCATATGACCTAGTATGACCAGGTTCTGGGGAAAAGGTCTTAGGTGAAAGAGAGAAAAAGAAACTAAACAGAGGGTGGAGAAAGCAACTTGGAGGAAACAGCGACCACCTAGGGAGCCATACACAAAAACACAAAACTTGTTTTAAAGAGACGTTCAGAGAACCAAAACAGCCCTTAGAAATGTAAAGATATATATGGTAGCAGGAATTAAAATCTCAATTAAATAATTGGAATATAAGATTGAGAAAATCTCCCCAGGAAATAAAAGAGAAGGAGAGATTCAGCGGGAAGGGGAGAGGGTGGAGAAGAGACAAGGAGAACATCAGAGAAATGGGAGAGAAAAAAACAAAACAACTGGTCCGAGAGGTTAATATCTGAATTAAAAGGAGTTCTAGAAAGAGAGAACATAGAAAACAGAGAAGGAGAAATCACTCACAAACTAATTCAAGACATTTTCCCTTGAATTTCTAGATTTAAAAGGCCACTCACTGAGCTGAGTAAATGGACGGAAACAGACGCACTCCAAGACTCATCCCTGTGATGTTCCAGGACACTGGGAACAAAGAGAAAATGCTAATAAAGTGAAAATAACAGACCACGTATTATCACAGTTACCATCATTGCTCCAGACTTTCCAACAACAGTGGAAGCAGGAATGTAATAGAGCGATGCTTTCAAAATCCTGAGGACAAGCGATTTTCAATTCAGCATGTTATATCAGTCTAACTATTAGTGTCAAGGTAAAGGGAAGACATTTTTAGATATAAAAGGTCTCAAAATGTATTTCCCATTTCTCCTCTCTCTGGCAGTTTCTGCAGGATGTGCTCCACCGGGACAAAGGAGTAAGCAAAGATACGAGAAACAGGAAAGTGGCACAGGAGAGACGAAGGGAAGAGAGACCCCAAATGACAGCATGTGCACACCAGGGCCACAAAAGGCCGCAGGAGTGAATTTTTAGGAAGATCATCAAAAGAGTACACGCTTTAAAAAATGTAGAACTGCTAGCCCAAAGGCTACATGCTTTTCTTGTTTGTTTTCCTTGTTCTGACTTTTAATTCCTTACAACACTGCCCTCCAGGAAGAGGTTATCCATTGCACCCTTCCAACAATGCGTGGGAATGCCCTTGTCCCTACCTCTCCAGGACAGAATATAACTCTCATTTATTTTAATCTTCTTTGAACTGTTAAAAAGTAAACTGAAGGACAATACAATTTCAAAGAGTCTTTTTGAGTAAACAACGATTCACGAATTAGGCAGCTCCAAACCAGAAGTGGTTCGGGAGCCCCACTGAGCGGACACAGGGCAGGGCTCTCATAGGACAGACGCAGAAGCAAAGCAAAGCTCGTAATCGATTGCTTGAGTTATACAGGTGCCTTATTTTGTCTATCCCATTGGAAAGTCCCTAATTATATCACTAGAAGTTTGTTGGCTACTTCTGATTGGTTGAGTTAAAAGTTCTATTTTTCTTTATTGTGGGTATTTGCAAGAAATAGCTCAGGTTAAGTTTGTTTATGTTTGCCAATGAAGCAAGGCTGAGGTCCCTTATGAGGCATAGCTGATTGTGTCTGCTCAGGGATTCTTCAGTCCTGATCTCTATTTTAATTAATTTGATAATTCCTCTCTTTATCCTCTTAGCAAGCTGAGAGTGTGACCAAACAGCGCAGCATTACTCTCGGTTACCACTATGGACGCAGGCACTGGGACGAAGAGTCAGGTAGCTGTTACCATCAACAGTCGTATTGGGACGTAAGGTTACACAGTCATCGTTGTCTGCACCATAGGCTCGAGTGGCAAGGTTGTGGAGTTCTTCAAGTTGTCTACTTCAGGTGGCAATCATTTCATGTGTGAGTGGCTTCTGGTAAGCGTTGGAAATCCTTGAGAAGATACAATGAACTAGGCAGGTCAGTAAAATGCCTATAAGGAAAATAATAGACAAGGATTGAAAAACTCCATGGAGCAGAGATTTCTAGGAGCCAATATTTAACCAATAAAATAAATCCATGAAGGAGGCAGCATCTATCTGATGAAAGACGTATTTGTTCCTTAAGATCCTTTAAATTGGGGGCAACAATTTCTAATTTATTAACAAAGAAACAACATTTTTTTTAAAGCCAAAAACAGCCTCCTTGTAGCTGTTGAGGTTTCAAGAACTTCAGTTTTGGAGTATTGTTGAGGCTAAATTGCTTATTTCAGCTTATATTGCTTGAAGGGTTCAAAGTATCATTCTATAAAAACAAAAGAAAAACAAAGGTTAATATTTGGAGCAAATTATGATCTTTGTCTTAAGTCCAGAGGGCAGCTAGTCGAGAAGATTTCTAAATTTGAGTTTGGAGCAGTTTTAGACAGTGGGATGGGGTGACAGTTGCAATCTGATGGCTTTTCCCGGTTTTCAGTTTGGATGCCTCTGTTGACGTCCTCATGTGTTCTGGTGACCTCAGGTATTCTGGTGAACTCTCTGAGTGAGCCACACAGCGGCAGGCATGAAAGTTGTCCATACATGGTCTGTTGTAGTGATTTTTCTGAAGCTTAAAATCATCCAGTTTCAGCTTGCAGGGCTTAGGAAAGGAGCAGTTTTAGTTTTTAGTGAAACTAGAAAAATTCAGGATTCAACCTAGTTTACAAGAAGATAACAAATCCTCAAAGAAAATGAATAGGACTAGAATTTGCTAATGGGTACGCTATCATTTTCTATTAAAATACAATCTTTTTTATAGTCACTCCCATTTGTACCAAAAATAATCATAGTTAATTTTTTTACAAAATAAGTCTAGTCTCATTAAACTTAATCTGATAATTTATATAAGCTCAACAAGACTAGTCATTCTATACATATTTTAAAATATGACACTTTAGTCAAATGGTAAAATCCAAGGGGTTTTATGGACTTTGTATAAGTCAAGCTTAGTTGTTTGTTTGTTTTACTATTTGGTAATAAGGAATCTCAGACTAGACTTTTGGAAACTTCTCTAGGCTAAGAAACCAAGTCAAGGACTTGCCCAGTTATGTCCCGTTATAAGGAGAACAGATTCGTATTGAACCTATGCAAATATCCATAATACCATGAAAATAAGAATATTCAATAAGATCTTCCAAATTCTGGGGTGATCAGGTAAGGAGAAAAATAAATGTTTTATTTTTGTTCACAAAAAGGTATTTTATCAAATTGTTGTAAGTTACAGACAGCTTAAGAAATAAAAGTTTTCCTAAATCCAGAAAACAAGACATTAAAGAATCAGCAATGTTTGAAGAAAAAGTTATAAAAATTATAATTATTCTCATCAGTTAACTCAGCTTCATATAATTAATTTTTGTTTTGCTTGATCTTGGGTTAGCAATTTTATAAATTCATCAGTTTTCAATTAGAGTTCTTCCCCAGTCTAATAGTGTGATATTCAAGTTATCAGAAACCTGTACTCACCAGCCTTTTTCATGAATCTCTTGTAATTTTGTGTCATGCAATTGATGAGGAAATGTGGTTGTTTTGGTGACATACAACATTTTTAACATAGTTAGAATTATGAATGATAACATTATACTAGGACATATCAGATTTCTAGGAATTTTATATAATTTCTGGAACATTTATATTAATAACAAATATAACTTACAGAAGGTTTAGCAACACTTATCATTTGACAAAGCTTCCCATGCAATTTAACATATCAAATAAACCTAATTAGTTTAACAACTTTCTTTGTACAAGAAGAGCAGATAAACTCTTTTGAGATATTCCAGGGACCTTTCAGGAAACTCCTGAAGTTAGTTTAAGGCCAAAAAAACCTATAAAGCGTGGCCAGTTTGGGGGTGAGGCTGTGTGTGGCCTGAGGTTCAATGCCCAGTAGGTCCTGAGTGTAGCTTCTACCTGTCGGAGCCAGGACACACAAGGATGAAGGTGATAGCTTGAATTTGGGGATTGGGAACCTAAGTCAGTGTGGGAGGGAGCAGAGAGCTGATGGGATTTCAGGAGGAGGCACAAGAAAGGGGTGATCAGTTTTATGTCCCTGAACACTCCAGAAAGGTGCCTTCCTTCAGCAAAGAGCTCACCTGAAGTCACCATCAGGCTGATGTGTTTGAGCATAGTGGCATACTTCCTGGGATCATCCTATTTTCACACCAGTAGTGTCCTGTGTCCTTTGTCCTGACTTCACTCGTGATGATGATGAAGAAGCCAGCAGCAGGGCTGTCCCAGATAAAATATGAGCCATTACCTGGGGCCTGGAGCTGGGGACTAACCTGGAACAATGACGTGTTTCCTACTCACCGTCCTGGACAGAGGACTGGCATTTCAGAGAGGCTACCTGCCCTGCGCCGCCCACACCACCTCAGTGTCATAGTTCTGTGCCCAGGAGCCTAGGAAACAATTCCTGCGGTCAGGCTAAGGTATAGGGCACAACCACACACCCAGAGCCTGGCCCCAGATGGCCTTCCAACCCAGGGCCACACCTGCTGTCTGTCCCACCTGTCCCCAGAGCCTGCTTCACACCTCTCCTCACCTCCAACTTCCCTCCCCCCTTGCCCTGGTTCCTGCATTCACCCTCCTCCCTCGCCCCTCACCTGAGGCCAGGAGCAGAAACCCAGCAGCAGGTGTAGGGGCTCTGGCGCCATATTGCCCTCTCCTTGTGTGGAGTGGGGGGTGCAGGGTGGTCTCAGGACAGACAGACCTGCAGCTGGGGCTGACTCTGTCAGACATCCCAGTGCATGTAGGGGGAAGACTGAGAAAGGAAAAGGCCTTGACTGGGTAGATGTGAGGCCTGTGGGCAGGCTCTGTGGGCAGAGGGGTGGGTGGAGGTCGCTGTCCTGCCCAGCTCCCCAGTCCAGCCTCACCCTGGGACCCGGCAAGTCCCAAGAGGAAGCTAGGATGAAAATAAGAGGCTACCTTGCTTCTTGCACTCTCTCTCTCTTTTACTTCATCCTTCCAGACCCTGGCTTTCTCTGTTCCCCTCCAGCACCCCAGGAAAGGACAGGCTGAAGGCAATAGGGACTCAGGAATATTTAAGGCCCGACCAGCTCCTCTGGTCCCGAGAGGGAGCAGAGACCTCCCGGCTAGAAGTTGTGTGCGGTTGAATTGACCTGGGCCCACCGACTCCCAGGCTCTCACAGCCCCTGCGAGTGAGTTGTGTGGGGATTTTCAGAGCATGAGCTTGGATTCACTACAACACATGGAACCAGCGTGAAGCGTTCCCAGGCCATCCAATTCCCAGCCGGCTTCCCCACTTATCACGGCACCCTCTGACACCCCTCTCTACCGAGCTCCAAGAAGTATGGCACAGTAGTAATCACCAAAATGCCAAGTGCCACTTTATTCATGTTTAACGGTCTCTCAGTGCATAGGTTTGTGTGCAGCAGACTCTGCTCCGTACCGACACAAATCACATGTCCCTTCTACGCTGTAATGCACATTGAGTGTGATGTAAAGAAACATGAAATAATGAGTTAAAGCTGCAAAGCATCTTATCTAAATTAGACCTGGGTTGGCTGTGCCCCTAGGCACCTTACAGAACTAAACAGTGGGAACCCCGGGGCCCTGTCCCATTAGGAAACAGCTGAGACGCCACAGTCGCAGACCCTCCACTCTTTTCTGCACTTAAGACACCCTGATGGTCTTCCTTAGTACACGTGGACATTCGCCATAGCGGATTTTTAAATCAGATAGCACATTCTACATACACTTCGTACAGGTCGTAGGAGTCAATGGTTGAATAGTTGGGGTTCAGATCGTGAAAGAAATCTCCATTTTCCATTTTGAGAGGTTGTTTCGAGGAGCTCAGGGATACAAGCAGAAAGGAGATGGAATGTCAATTTTAAGGAAACAAGGTAGAAAAGAAGGGGCCTCGGAAAAAAGAGTAAACTCACATTTCTAACTTAGAGTTCACAAAGCCTGGTCAGGGGAGCACCCAACTCTGGGATTCCCGAACTTGTCAGCACCCCAGAATTACCTGAGGATTATTTTTTAAATGCCAAGGCCCAGGCCACACGCAGACCGATTAAACGAGGCCCAGGGGGCGGGATCGGGCATCGGCATTGTGGAAGCTCCCAGATGATCCCAGGGTGCGACCAGTCTGGGAATGACTAGTCCAATCTAAGTTCCACCACATCCTTGTGAAGCAGCCGCCACGACCCCCTTTCATTCCCCGAGGGTCCCCGGCGAGTTCGCGGCACCGGGAAGCGCAGGCGGGGCTCGCGCGCAGCCGGAAGCGGAGTCCCACGCGAGCCGGCGGGGCTCAGCCGCGTCACCGCGCGCCGGGCGGCGCACAGGCTACCCTGCCCCCTGCCGGCCAGGAGCCGCTATTACCGCCAGCGTGCACGTGCGCGCGCATTTGCCCGCCGCTCTGCGCTTTCCATTTGTGCCTTGCCTCCTCCCCGCAGTGAGCCAAGGACACCTTCCCCTGGCCCTCCGTCCTTCTGACTCGCTCTTTGCCCTGTAACTAGGGGCTCCTCCCTTACTAGCAGCCTGAGAGACATTTTTTTTTTGAGTCTGACTCTATTGCTCAAGCTAGAGTGCCTAGCTCACAGCAACCTCAAATTCCTGGGCTCAAGCGATCCTCCTGCCTCAGCCTCCCAAGTAGCTGGGACTACAGGCATGCGCCACCATGCCTGGCTAGTTTTTTCTCTGTGTATTTTTAGTTGTCCAGCTAATTTCTTTCTATGTGTTTAGTAGAGACAGGGTCTTGCTCTTGCTCAGGCTGGTCTCGAACTCCTGAACTCAAACGATCCGCCCTCCTCTGCCTCTCAGAGTGCTAGGATTACAGACGTGAGCCACCGCGCCTGGCCAGCCTGAGAGCCTTGCAGGGAGGAGTCGCCCTGTCCCTGCGCTGCAGTATCCCCACCAGTGTCCAGGGGTGAGCACCCTCCCGCAGAGCCACGTCTCGGGCACCCCCAAGGGTGCGGACTCTGCATCTGGGCCTTTGGTCCTGTCAGGAGGTCAGTTGGATCCTCAAAAGTAAAAGATGCCAGGAGAGGGCCTCGATCAGTCCCTGGTCCCCAATCCTAAAATGGAGCAGGGGGCACATTGCTAAGTGAGAACCCAGCCCTGGGAGGTGCCCGGGAAATGTGGGCCTAGGGGTCGCTGTCAGGGAATGGCATAGTCTGTGGCCCCCCGTTGCTTCTGGAATCCCATTCTGTTGACCCTTCTAGGGAATACATGGACTTCTTCCACCTACTCCAAGAATCAGGATGTGAGAGAATCTGGGAGAAGCCGAGACCATGCACTCACAGTCCCATGAGGTGCAGGAAAGAGCTGGACCTGCCCACTTCTCCCTCTCAGTAAGGCTGCAGAGCAGAGGGGACTCAGTTTCCCTGTCTGTAACACAGGGATAGTATATCCTCTCTCCCATGAAGTTCCTGATGTGAATGGTTCCGGATAGACTTCCAGTGGCCTTCCCTTAGATGTTTTTTCCTGGGTCTTCCTGCCTGGGGCCTTCTGCTCTGGGTTTCCTGGAGAGGCCCCCACCAACCAGGAGAATGCTCAGAGCTGGGTGTCTCAGAGCTGAGTGGCTCTCCCACTACCACCTCCACTCCCCAGACACACACACACACACACACACACACACACACACACACAATTGAGGCAGGGGTCTTTGCACTCCTCCACACAGAGGAGCAGTGCCTTCTCAAGCTTGGTGTTCATTTTGTGTCTGGCGGGGGGCCTGGGCCCGTTGCCGCAGGTGCAGCCCACATTGCAGGTGAGGACCCCGGGTGGAGGAGCCTGGAGGGGTGCTCTTGCCATCTTCTAGGTGGAAGGAGATGAAGATCCGGGCAGTACAGGCTATAAGAGTTTAGTCACAAAGGAAATCATAGATTTGAAAGCTGCTTGTCACTTGCAAGTTCTACACAAATTTGGGATGGACATAAGAGTCTAGCACAACTGTCTCAAATTTCATATGTAATGTATCACAATGGTACAATATTGTACAAGAGAGGAAAACACAAATGCCTTGGGAGGGTGTTCTTAAGTATGGATTTTTTTTTTCTGTTTTTTCCCATCTTGACCGTCGTAAGGATTTAAAAGATTTGTATGGGGAAACCTGGGCAATCATTTAATGCACTGAACTTGCCCCTTACTTTGGCTCTAATTATCAATAGCACACTTGCAGCCGCTTGGCAGTGAGGCCTCTCAGACAAGTCCAGCAAACAGGACAAGGGCCCGTCATTCTTGTGTATTTAGTTTATACCAGGTAAGAAGACTTTCCACCCTCGAACGTTTTCCAGACTGCCATGTGCTGAGGTGCACAGTCCCCTCTAGCCCAGGTCTTCGAGCTTGTGCCCCATCTGCTGTCATGTCCCCTCCCCCAGCTCAAGACCCCATCAAGCCAGCCACACCTCTCACTGCCTGTTCATCTTCACTCTTGGACACACACACAAAAAAACTCCCAGGTTTTGCACTTCAGGAGCTTGGGATCTCTGTCCCTTGCTTAGGAAACCCATGAATTTATTTTTTCTCATCTCTACCATGCCAAGGTGGGTGGGAGAGGAAAAATCTCCACCTCCCAAGGGCATCTTTCCTAAAGCAAGGAAATGATACATCTATTCTCAGATCCTGAAATTTCTCCCGGCCTCTGGCCTGGCCTTGGGGACAGGGGACAGGGGCACACCAGCCCAGGCCTCCCAATCCACTCTCTCTTCCTTCATTTAGCTCCTCTCTTTCTTCTCCCCAGCTCAGAAAAATCTTTATTTAGTCTAGAGTATTGAGGGTAGGACTAGAAGGGTTGTTTCTGTCTGATCACATGCATTTGAGAACTTTTTTAATCAATTTGTTGAGTCACAATGTACATAAAATAAAATTCACCTATTTTAAGTGTACAGTTAGTGAGTTTTGACAAATGTATGTACCCATGTCTCCGTCGCCACTACCAAGATATAGATACATCACACCAGAAAGTTCTTTCATGTGCCTTTCCAGTCAATGAGCTTCCCCCAATGTCCTTCAACAGATGAACAGGTGAATAGCAGTGTATCACGCGATGGAGTATTACTCAGCAATAAAAAGGGGTGGACTACGTGGATGAATCTCTAAAACATCAGGCTGATGAAAGATGAGAAATAAAACGTGCACTGTATGATTCCATGTATATGAAAATTTATTATAGGCAAAGATTTTCTCCAGTGTTTTCATTCAAAAGTTTTCTAATTTTGGCTCCCACACTCAGGACTATGATTTGATTAGAATTAATTTTTCTGTGTGTCATGAGGTAAGGGTTAATTCATTTTCCTCAATATGGATATCTAGTTGTTCTAGCATCACTTATTGAAAAGACTTTCCTTTTGCCCATTGAATTGCTTTGGTGGCTTTGGTGAAAATCAGTCATCTATATGTGTGTGTGTCTATTTCTGGACAATCTATTCTGTTCTATTTATTTAATGATCTATCCTTAATCCAGCACCATACTGTAGCTTTACAATAAGTCCTGAAGTCAGACAGTGGGAGCCATCCCACTTTGTACTTCTTGTCTAGATTGTTCTGGCTACTCTGTGCCCTTTGCATATCATAAGTTTTACAATCCTCTTGTTAATTTCAACAAATGCCTACTAGGATTATGTCTGTGACACTCTTGAGTTTATACATCAAAGTGACGAGAATTAATATTTTAACAATATTGAGTTTCCCAGTTCAGGAACATGATATTTCTCTACATTTATTTAGGTCTACTTTAATTTCTCTCATTAATATTTTATAGATTTGAATGTATAGGTCCCACACATATTTTGTCAAATTCATCTCTAAGTATTTAATGGTTTGGGATGCTATTTTAAATGTCACTTTTTTTGTTGTTTCTTTGTTTAGACAGGGTCTTCTTGCTCTGTTGCCCAGACTAGAATGCAGTGGTGTCATCATAGCTCATACCTCAAGCTCAAGCGATCCTCCTGCCTCAGCCCCTGAGTAGCTGGGACTACAGGCATGTGCCACCACACCCAGCTAATTTTTCTATTTTTTGTAGAGACGGGGTCATGCTCTTACTCAGGCTGGTCTCAAACTCCTGGCCTCAAGCAATCCTCCTGCCCTGGCCTCCCAGAGTGCTAGGATTACAGGCATGCACCGCCAAACCTGGCCAAATGTCACTGTTTTTAATTTCATTTTTCTATGACATACTTCAATTATATAGATAGTCAATTTGTTTTTTCTGTGTTGACCTTTTACCCTGAAACATTGCTAAATTTCAGTATTGGTTCTTGTAGCTTCTTGTGTAGATCACTTAGGATTTAATATCTATACAATCATGTTGTCTATGAATAAAGACAGTTTTCCTTCTTCCTTTCCAATCTGTACTCCCTTTCTTTCTTTTTATTGCCTTATCAAGTAATTAAACCTACAGCACAATGTTGAATAAAAGTGCTGAGAAGGATTTCCCTGCCTTTTCTCCTAACTTAGATGAAAAGGATGAAGTTTTTCACCATGAGGCATGACCTTGACTATAGATATTTTGCAGATACCCTTTGTCAAGAAAAGGAGGTTCCTTTATTTTCCTAGTTTGCTAATAAGTGCTACTTTTTCAAATGCTTTTTCTACATCTTTTGAGATGGTCGAATGGCTTTCCTTTCTTTGTTTCTTTCTTTCTTTTAAATATCATGAATTACATTGATTGACTTTTCAAATGTTAACCCAACCTTGAATTCCTGGGATAAACTCCATCTGACCATGGTGTATTATCTTTTTTATATGTTGTTGAATTCAGTACACTAATACTTTTTCAGGATATTTGTGTTCATGAGGGATATTGGTTATCATTTTCCTGTCTTCTAATTCCTTTTTTTGCTTTTTGTATCAGGATAATTCTGCCCTTACGAAATGAGTTGAGATGTGTTCCCAATTTTCTTAAGTTTTGTATTAGTTCTTTCTTAAATATTTGTGGCATTTTTGTCTTGCTAAAGACTCTATTTGTCTTAAAGCTAGAGGATCAGATGGCTTCACTGGTAAATTCTATCAAATATTTCTATGTCTGAAATGGTTACTTTTGTTATAAAGGATTATTATTTATTTGAAATGTTTAATTTAAAATTGACTATCACAATATTCCATTTCTGCATAGGATTTACTTTTATTTTAACTTCATTATTATTTATTTACCTTTTTATGAATTTTCCATCTACTTTCTACCTTTCCCATCCTACGAAATATCTTTCTTGAATATAAGCTCCATGAGAGCAGGAAACATTTCTGTTTTATCAGTCTATTTCCTGTGTCTGGAATGGTATGCTCTCAATAAATGTTTGTTGAATGAATTCTATGAATGAATGAATAAACTTTCCTTTTGTTTCCATAGTTTTTCAGCTAACATCCTTGAGTTTTCAGAAGCTGGAAGAAACAAGAGAAGGATTGTCCCCTAGAACCACCGGAACCCGTGCAGCCCTGCCGACACCTTCCTTTCGGACTTCTGGCCTCCAGGCTATAAGAGAATACATTTCTCTTAAGCCATCCAATTTGTGATAATTTGTTACAGTAGTCCTAGGAAACCAATACACCATCTAATCAGGATTTTTACTATTTTATAGTTATAGAATTGCATTAATTCACATGTTTTCTAATATTTTTCATTTTTGTAATTTCCACTGGTTTGTCATTCCTAAAAACTATATATGTATTCTTTTTACAAATGTTTTTCCAATAGGATATTTATTCATTTAACCACTTCAGTACGAGCGTCGACTATAGTCGACAGTCGTGATATGAAGGCGCACAGCCGAGCGTCGACTTTAGCCGACAGCCAAAAGCTTTTACTTTTACAGCTTTTATCTCTGCAGTTGCAGTGTGTGCGTTCAGCTAATAAGTGACTACGAATCTGTGACCTTTTAACAAGTCCTTAGTAGGCGTTATTATAGTTATTTTCCTAAAGCTGCCTGTAAAGTAAAACAAGCTTTCAGTGCTTTAAAGCTTCCCTCATCACACAAGAGCAGAACGGATTCGTCGTCAATGCACAGCACAAACTATCGTGAGGACTATGAGTGCCGGCTGTGGGCAAGGCTTCGCGGCCGGTGAGCGCCGGACCGAAGTGGTTAATTTAATTTAAATTTTTTCACTTTTCCAGAGGGACATTCTTATTTTTCACCATATGTTTATGTTAAATATTTTATATGTACACATCCTTGAATATAAATATGTTCTTGTAAAATATATAACATGTTATGCATGTTTTAAATTTACACTAATTATATCAATACAAATGTATTATTTTATGTTACAACTAAATCATAAATAAAAAATTATTAGAAATAATAGGAGAGGCCGGTTGTGGTGGCTCACGCCTGTAATCCTAGCACTCTGGGAGGCCGAGGTGGGAG
>VBSM01000361.1:9152529-9182156 GCA_008086735.1 Cheirogaleus medius
TAACCCTAACAATATTTGTACTCCCATAATATGATGAAATAAAAGGAAAAAAAAAGAAATGGATCTGTTGTCTTCTGACGTTTGGTGTCGCAGCAGAAAGCTCTGAAGCCAATGAGACTTGAAAGATATAACCTCTTTCCAGTGCTGAAGCGTATAGGATTTTCCCCAGAGTAATGTGGCAGACGTGCTACTGCTGGCCAGTGTTTGGCTTCCCTTTACCTCCGGACAAGCAGCAGGATGGTGCTTTTCAGCTCCTTGGTGACCTGCATGGCTAACGACATGCGAGGGACAGTGCTATGCCTCATTTCCAGCAGAACCGTTTAAGGGCCGGTGCTCAACTTTCCAAGACTCCCTTTTTTTCCCATGACAACCAGGGAAGCAGTCATTGCCCCTCAAATGCTGAGCCAACCCACGGGGGACTTGTGTCCTGGAGAGTCACCGGATTGTGTGGTGAACTTCAAAGGATCAAGGGAAAAACTTTCTTTGTGCAAACCCACTAAATTGGGAGTATTACTCATAAGGTTTGTGCCGGAAGATACAGCTCGCATCTCTTGCACTGATTATTAACAGAGCATTGTAACTGGCCTTGTAAAATGACCCCCTTCCTAAGATACTTTTCATTCCCACAGGCTTTACCAGTCAAGCCTTACAACCAGACTGAACTAGCCTTTCCATGGGACTTGCTAATGACTCACTACCCACTACCCACAGCTGATTCTTGAATCAGACCACATGAAGACCCTATGCCTTCAAACCCTATGCAAGCTGACCTGCATTCCACAACCCACCTTAAAAGCCCTTGCCTGTAGTCGGTCAGAGAGACAGATGTGAGACTATTTCTCTTGTTCTTCCAACAGGTGTCTTTTGCATTAAAATTCCTTTCTTCCTTGGCAATCCTCCTTGTATCAATAGTTGGCTTTTTGTGCAACAGGTGACATGAACTAGGCTGGACCCCTTTTTGGGTTCGGAAATGGCTTTACATATATCATCCTTCACTTGAGAAAATCTTCCATTCAGCCTATATTTGTTGCTTGTGTTCTCATTCTTCTGTCTCGTCCTTCAGAAACGCCGTTATTTATTGGCTGCCTCTCCATTCTTTGTCACCTTCCATCTCTGGGGTAAGCAAACTTCTTCTGTAAAGGATCAGAGAGTAAATATCTCATGCTTGTGGGCCATGTGATCTCTCTTGCAACTTCTCATCCCCGCCACTATGGCATGAAACCTTCCATAGAGGACACAGAAATGAAGGAGCATGTCTGCATTCCAATAAAATTTTATTTCCGAAATCAGATGTCAGGTTGGATTTGGCTCAAGGGCTGTAGTTTGCCGACCCCTGCTCTAAAAGTTGGAAGTAAACAAAGAAAGAGTTAGACATGGGATCAGAGAGAGCACTTTCAACACTGAATGGGGGCAAAGGGAGCTCCCAAGCAGATAAGGAAGAGATATCTCAGGGAGGAATATTTCAGCTGTGCTGAAAGCCTAGAAGAAAGTTAGTCCAGACTGGGGCAGAAAGATTTTAGAACATAAGGGATGTCTTGGAGGAATAAAACCAGTTAAGAACTGAGAACTGTATGAACATACCGAGAGGAAACTTACATTTTTGTGTACAGTTTGGAAAGGAATTAATGATGGCACATAGAATATGCAGAAATTTTTTTAAATGAGGCAATTAATAACTTCATGGGAAATTAAAAGTATCAAAAAGGAAATGTAACCATAATAGACTACATGACCAGACTATGAACAATATTTACATGGTCATGAAATATAAAATCTAAGTATTAATTTTACTGGTAACCATATTGGGAGAATAAAGGCAGGGGAAGGGGGATAGGTGTGACAGGGATGGATGTGGAAGAGGAACATCCTCACCTTCCATAGTACACACTTAACAGATAATACCTACAGCCGTGAAACAGACAAATGTCAATATAAGGATAAATATGAAAAATACTTCGTATTGACTCTCTTAGGAGAAAGGGAATTGAGGTGTAGAGTGTTAAGGCACAGAACTGCTGCTCTTTTTTTTTTTTTTTTTTTTTTTTTTGAGACAGGATCTCACTCTGAGTGCAGTGGCATCATCATAGCTCACTGCAACCTCAAACTCCTGGGCTCAAGTGATCCTCCTGCCTCAGCCTTCCGAGTAGCTGGGACCACAGGTATGCACCACCACACCTGGCTAATTTTTTTCTATTTTTAGTAGAGACAGGGTCTCACTCTTGCTCAGGCTGGTCTCAAACTCCTGACCTCAAGCAATCCTCCCACCTCAGCCTCCCACAGTCCTAGGATTACAGGCGTGAGTCCCCGTGCCTAGCCTGCATTTTCATTAATACGCATTTATAGCATGAAATTTTTGCAGATGTGTACATGTATCATTTTGATGAAATGTTAAGATAATACTGCAGCAACAGCCAATGTACCCCTTTTTAATTCCTAGACTTAGAATTGCTGAGTTAAAGATGATTTCTTGTTTAAAATGGATTTTGATTCATCTCACTACACTGTCTTTCAGAAAGGTGGTATCAATTATTTTGACCCAGCAGAATATGCAATTGCCTTTCCCTAAAAGCCCTCGACTCTGGTTATCATCATTTATTTTAACTTTTATCAATCTGGGAGAAGAGTGGTTTTGCATTTATTTTAGTAATATCCTTTTTGAATATATTTTATTAACATTTTTCATTAATATTTCTTCTGTAGAAAATTGCCTACTCACAGCCTTATCCCCTTTTTCTACTGAAATATTAATTTTCTCTTATTGTTTAAAAGACTTGTTTTTATATGAAATCTAATAACCCTTTATCTGCCAAGTAGGAAGAAAACGTTCACGATTGTGATTTGCTTTTAAACTTTACTTATTATATTTTTGATAATGTCCAAGTTTTAATTTGTATATAGTGTGACCTATCATTTTTCCCTGTATAGTTTCTGGCATTGGGATCATGAATACAAAGTTCTGTTCCACAAAAAAAAATTATATAACTTTTTTTTTCATTCAGAACTTTTGTGTACTGCTATTTTATGTATACGCATATAATTAAAAGTCATGCAAACACAATAATCTGGACGTTGCTTATTCATGATAACAGACATTAATTGGGGAGATACCATGTAACAGACACTTCTATAAATATTTTAAAGGGTTACTCATTTATTCCCAGAACAATCACATTAGGGACCCATTCACACCATCTAAGAAGGGAGGGAACCAAGACTTTTAGAGGTTTAGCAATGTACTCAAAAATGTCATCGCCCAAAGAGGCAGAGTAGGAACCCCCAAACAGGGTGTGTGTTTCAAGAGTCCCAAGTTCTTTACAGCACAAGTTAATGCGTTAGCTGCCTTGAAATCTAAAACTCAGGGGGTGTACACGTGCGCCTGACATGTCACTGGAGAATGCCCCTTCCCGTGTCACTGTGGGACAGTTTCAGGGGCCAGAGGAAATAGGAATGTGACATGCCTCGCTTGCTGCCTCGTTTTTATTTTCAAAATGATGGGACCCCTTTAAGGACAAATATATTAGAGATGTTTGTATATATATATATATATATATATAACTGGGGGGATGAAAAGGAGGGAAGCAGGGGGCAGAGGGCAGCCAGAGCTGGCAGTGCTGGTGACGGGGTGATTTAGGGGAACTGAGAGCACGAGAGGAGATCCTGGAGGAAGAAGACTCTAAGGTCGAGGCAAGAGGCTGAATGGGGTTTGGGCCCCACTGTTGGGGGCATTGGATCAGAGGCACAGGGAGTGTCCCAAAGGGAGTGGGGACAGCAGAGATGGAGACAGCAATCTGGGAGGCCCAGGTCCCACCACAGCAGGGACTCGGGTGCTGGGAGTGTCTTCTGCAGGCACATCATGGCCCTTTCCTTGCTGGTGACCTCAGTTGTCATGGAGGGGCAGGGAGCCAATGGTCTAGGGGTGTGTCCCAGGGCCTGGGCTGAGCTGAGGCCATCAGAAATCTCCATTGCTGCTGCTCAAGGTGTCCCCATGGTCTGTTGAAGGAGTGAGTGCCACACGAGTGTCTGTGTTAGAGTGGGTACATTTGGGCCAGGGGCAGAAAGTTTAAAGGACCTTGGTGGTTTATAAGAAGCAAATGAGCAGGCAGAGATGACAAAGGATATTCAAATTGGCACAAAGTATAGTTTTCAAACCCACTTCTTGATTTTGGCCTCATCCCTCCTTCCCAGCACGGCTATACCCACTGTGCTCCATGTCACCCCACCTGCTGCCCCCAGACCAAACCCAGCCCCATCGCCCTGCCCTCCTGCAGCCCAGAAGCACCAGCAGGGCTGACAGCACCAGGCCAGGCCAGGAGGAGTCCACACAGTACAGAAAGCAAGGCCCTGAGGGCAGCCGAATCGGAGGACAGGGGCTTTCGTTCCAAGGAGAGACGGGGAGAAGCAGGGAGGGCCCAGCTGGGGTGATCACTGCCCCCTGCACTCCCAGAGCCCAGGCCCTGGGGCTCTTGGGTTGGAGCCTGATTCTGTGCCTGACCCACCCTGAACTTCCCGTGAAAGGGCCGCGGGCCAGACTGCAGGCTTGTGGGGGCAGGCCCTAGGGTCCCTCTCACCGGTCTGGTGGGGAAAAGGCTGCTTTGAGCCCAGGTCTGGGGGAACCTGGCACCCTGGGAGTAAGGGGCTTCCAGGAACCAGGAAGGGACTAGTGTCTGCTGTCACGGGGGCAGGAATAACCCTGTGAGGGCAGTTGGTGACAGAGAGATCCTACTGGAGTGGGAGCAGAGAGCCACCGGGCCAGTGGTATAAGTAGACTTGTTGGGGTTCAGGGGGAGGACTCCTTGGGTCTGAGGTAGGCAAACAGGGCTGGGGACTCAGGAGGTGCCTGTGGGGAACCTGAGCCCAGAAGGAGCACCAGGCCGGGAGTCAGGAAGCCTGGGTCCTGGCCTTGGCTTGGCCCTGAAATGGCTGAGTGACTTTGGACCGGCCGCTTGCCTTCTCTGGGCCTCACTTCCCCCAGCTGTGACATCGGCACTGATGGCAATTCCCTTTCATCCCTTCCCCTGTGGCTAATTGTGGGCTCCAGCATGGGGGCAGTTTAGAGCTGGTCCTTCACCCCTGCCCAGCCCGGCCTAGCTCTGAGCTGAGCCCTGGGGACCCCTCAGACCTCCCCCTCCTGTGTCAGAGGCCAGGCCTCCCTTCTGGTGAGACCCCAGCCCTCCCTGGGCTCACAGCCACCTCCAGAGGCCAGACTGTCCTCCCTGGGGACAAACTGTAGCTGTTGACAAGACAGAGGGGGCAAGGGCTGACCCCGGAGGGGAGGGAGCTTCCCCCAGAGCCAGCGGAAGCAGAGAGGCAGGGGCTGGTTAGGCCTGGGCACACGGAGAAGCCTGATGCTGGGTCACCACCAGGGCCTCCAGTCTCTGTGCCCCAGAGCCCAAGCACAACCTTCACGTCAGGCTGGGCTGGGGCACACCATCCCAACCCTGACCCCAGAGACAGCCCTCAGCCCGGTGCCACGCCCGCTCCCCCAGCTCCCTCCTCTCCCTGCCCCTCACCTGAGGTCAGGAGCACCGGCTGGGCCGCAGCAGGGGTGGGGCCTCCTGTGCGGTGGGGCCAGCGGGGCCTCAAGAGGGACTCTGCCCAGACACACAGAAAAGGGAGGGGAAGAGCGAAGAAAAAGGCTAAAGCTTTGGCTGGGCACGTGGGAGGCCTGCGGGGTGGGGTCTGTGGGCAGAGGGGAGGGTGGAGGTCGCTGCCCTGCAGGCCTCAGCCCTGCCCAGCTCTAGTCCCCACCCGGCAGCCCCACCCCTCCCCACTGAGCTGCGCGTTCCCCACCTCGGCCTTCCTTCCGCCTAACAGCAGGGAAAGGACAGGCTGCAGCTTCGTCCTGCATCAGGGGCCCAGCAGCCCCGCTGGTCCCTAGGGAGGGCGGAAACCTCATTTCAACCGCGTGTGAGCACCCGGGGTAAGGGGGCCCTGAACCCGAGTTGAGCTAAGTCAGCGGGGTGGGGTCAGGTCCACCTGGAATCCAGTCAGAGCTCCCGACTCGTGAGTCTGTTGAGGAGGGGGCTGGGGAGGAGAGAGCCCAGACTCCCTCAGCTCTGACACCCTGGGCTGCCAAGGTCTCCTGCAGGGCTCCCCAGAGCAGAGGTCAGGGACAGAAAGCCACAGACAGAGAACAGCCTGGGATGGAAGGGAAAGAAGGCACAATGTGTCCATTTTACAGACAGTGAAACTGAGCTCTCTTCTGCCCCAGGCCCATTCAGGGAGAGGAGGGGAGGGCCAGACCCTCTGGAAATGCCATGTCTTTACCTCCCCAGCTTCTTCTCTGGTCTCCCCTGAGAATCCTGCCAATGAGGTCAGATGAGGAGGCTGCTGAGGCTCCCAAGGTCCCTAAGGGGCCCTCTGAGAGGGAGATAGAGTGGTTCCCCTCCCCCAGAACCCCGACAGGACTCCTGGCTGTACCCTCCCCTGGTGGTGGCTCCTTGCCCCCATCTCTTAAGGAGACTGGTGGAGGAGCCCCAAGTCCCACCACAGCTGCCTGCCCCAGCCCCTCCTGCAAAAATTCAACATGTGACAGGGGCTGTTGTGGGTCCCCTGGAGCAGGGCCAGCCCCACCCCAGATGGGGTTGCGCCTAAGCGCAGGCTGTCTGCTCCCACACCTGGGGCTCAGGTCCCGGATGCTGGAGGAGACCGAGGGGCTAAGTGGCTCCAGCAGGGTCCCTGCCTGGGTCACCCGAGGTCGCAGTCTATGCGGAGGGTGCCCACCCCCTCATGCTGGTGGGGAGGCCACAGCGCAGAGAGGGGACAGATCCCACCCATTGAGAGGTCCCTGCCCCGTAGGACACAGCAGAGAATAATGCAGAGCCAATCATGGGGGCGCTGGAGGGACACAGGGCTGGTGGGATATGGCAAGGGCAGCTCTTATGAGCCTGCCCGGAGGAGGCGTCACTTCTCAGTGGTCAGCAGTGGCTAGAGAAGGGAAATCATCGTGGGAAACCAGTTGCTGACACCCTCACACACAGTGACCCGCTTCTGAGCCACCCCTCGCAGATATGGCATGTAATTAGGTCCAGGGAGGGGCAGCTGGGCCCCCCTGGAGGCGAGAAAGCCCCTCCCCCAGCGCACCTCACCCCGGGTTTCCTGTCCTGTCTGGGGGTCAGACTTCAGCCAGGCTGCCGCCGGAAGACTCCGGTCAAAAGTCAGGAGGCCTGTTCTGGTAATACCACCTACTCACTGTGTGACGTTGGCAGGTCACTGACCATGTCTGGGCCTCAGTTCCCATTTCTGAGAAAAAGAAAAGCCCTAAGAGAGCGTGAGTGCGCACATCCGGACCGAGGGGACACCCTGCAGGTGTCGTCTGGCTCTGCAGCTCCGGCTGCTCTCCCCCCTTGTCCTTTGTACCCGACATCTGCTATCCCTACTGCGTCCTCCTGTGGTCTGTCCCTCTGCCCTTCTCATCCTCAGTCTCTGCTTCCTCCCACTGTGAGGAGGAGGGCACTGCACCACGGCGCAGCAGGGAGGGGCCGGGGTGGGCAGAGCAGTGGACATAAAATCAAGTCCACTGGGTGGGTTCTGGTTCTGGTCTCAGTCATTAACTCTGCACCGACGATAGCCGGCAGCGCCCCAGGGCACAACTGCAATTACACACAGCCTCTCCACCAGTCCTGATGTAGATCCTCTCTCTCTGTAAGTTGCTCCTTTTGTAAAAAATTAAATCTTAAAAGTGCTAACATTCACTAAAGAGATGCTAGAACTTCTCATCCATTTATGTTTATTAACATCTGTTCATTCAATTAAACAAATATTTCTGCAGTGCCCTGAGGCAGCCGGAGTTGAGGATACAGAGACGAAGCCAGGTCAGGGCTCCTGGGACCCGTCCCCCGCCCCCTCTGAGGGCCCCTGCTCCGTGCTCTCTCTCCACCTCCTGTCTCCTCTCCCCTCCAGCACCCACAAAACTTCCCAGGGGGGAAACACATCACTGACCCACTGGGCAGGCCTAGGCGTGACATCTCTGACCACCCCTGTGACCAATGGGGCTGGGGTTCATGGTCAGGCCTCAGTGTCCCTGAGCTTGTCACCCACTTTCAGCCTGACTGTCCCTGGAGAGGCGATCACAGCCAAGGCCCTGCAAAGAAGAGGCAGTGCACAGGAAGGAGACAGAGGGAGGCATCTACTACTTGACCACAGTTTCCTCCTGGCCCTCTCGGCTCCTCCCCCAGGGGTGGGTCATGGCAGGAGGGGACAGCTGGGCACCAGGGAGAGCAGTCGTCTTCTACAGAGGCCCGGGAGCTGTGTGCCAGCCTGCCAGGCCCAGCCGCGCCTGCAGCTGGAGGCCCCCACTTCCCTGTACCCGCAGAATCTGCCCCCCAGTCTCCCACCTCCCCAAGCCAGGCCCTGGCTGGTCTCATCTTTCATCTCATCCATTTCCCCTCTCCCCAGTCTGCCCCCATGTCCCTTCCCGCCAGCACACAGGACAAGGGCCCGGCGTGGAGAGCACTCCCAGGACTGCTGCTGCTGCTGCTCCCAGGTGAGGGGAGGAAGACCTGGGGAGGGGAGGGATAGGAGGCAGGGACTGTCGGGACAGCAGAGAGCGGGTGGCTCTGTGGCCAGAGGCCTGGTGTGAGGCAGGTTCTGTACGTGGCCCTGACCTGCCTGGGGCCTTATTCTCCAGGCTGCTGGGCGTTGCCCAGGGTTCACGAACTTCAAAGCACAGCAGGGCAGCAGCTCTCCGTGAGATGCCAGTACCCGCCCACGGGCAGGGCCTACGAGAAGAAAGGCTGGTGTAAGGAGGTGTCAGCTCCTGTGTGCACCAGGCTGGTCATCAGCTCCACGCCCTGGACACTGGTTCAGGTCTCTCGATTCTCGATCTGGGACGACCCTGTTGCTGGCTTCTTCATTGTCACCATGACTAGTCTGAGGGAGGAAGACTCAGGACACTACTGGTGTAAAGTCTACCGCGCTTCCAGCAACTCTGTCTCTAAGTCCATCAAATTCTACCTGGCGGTGTCTCCAGGTGAGCCCCTTCCCTGAAAGGGGGAATGCCCCTCCCTCCCTCCTGCTGCCTCCATCACCCCCATTTCCTAATCATGGAAGCCAGCCTCGCCCCACCCCAGTCTCCCAGGAAAGCTGCTGGGAACAGGTGCCCGGGGGCACACAGATGCACATGTGCAGCCACCCCACACTGTCTGCCTCCATGGTCCACAAGCCCACAGCCAGCGGCCTCCTCAGAGATGCTCAAACAGGTGAAACACATCAGTTGAGCATGCTGACCAGTCACGTCCATGTGACCCCGCCACAGGAGGGCCCTAGACTGCCCGGCATCTTTGGCACACAGCAGGTGCTCAGTATATGTGTACCCGCTGGTTGCAAACCCGCCCCACCGTGTGGAGCCGGGGACTCACATGGGCTCATTGGTATCTAGGTGGGGACCTGCTCATCCCTCCCGGTCCAGATCAAGGGTCAGCTCACTGTGGCCTGAAAACTAAGAATGGTTTTTAAGTGGTTGGGGAAAAAAAAAAATCAAAAGAAAAATAATACTTTGTGACGTATGAAAATTATATAAGAAATTCCAATTTTAATGCCAAGTGATGTTGTTCTGGAACACAGCTGTGCCCGTCATGTACCTGCTGTGGATGGCCTTTTTCATGCTAGAACAGCAGAGTTGAACGGTTGTGACAGAGGCTGCCTGGCCCACAAAGCCCAAATTTTTACCCCTGACTCTTTACAGAAAGTTTGCCAACCTCTAGCCTAGTGCAGAGCTTCTCGAAGAATCTGTGGTGGAAGATCTTTTTTAAAAAACCTGCAATTCATAAGTGACTACTTTTTTTTGTAAGATACAGTAAAAACAACTTACTAGAAAAATAAAATGAGATGAAAGAAAAACACAGAGTAAAGCCCAAAATGTTTATTAGATTTTATAGATATAAAACCACATTTCAACAAATATAACCAGGATAAATATAACATAGGGAAAAATTTAAACTATAAAAGCTGTACACATCGATCATTTGAAAGTATGCATAAAGGTGATTAATATAGTGGCTTAACATTATACCCATATTGTTTTGTTGTTCCCCAGTCATAAATAAACACCAAGTTAAAAGGGAAATAGCAATTCTCCATACTAAATGCCAATATGAACATTTTGAACAAACACCCTGTATATCCATATTTAATGATTTTAATGTGACAAATGAGTACTCTTCTTACTTGTTAACTTGCCTAATCTGAGTGCTATTTATGACACCATATCTCTTAAGAGACAATGAATGAAGAAATTGTATTGATGCTTTTTTTTAAAATAACACTCATAGTAGAAAACTGGTCTCACAGAAGTATGTTGACAGAAATAGAAGGAATTTTAAAGTAATTTCAACACTATTGTTATTTTTAACTTTTACAAAAGGAAGCACATGATGCTGTATTTTCAAAATGCATCTTCAATCCTTCATCGGTAGCCAGTTCCAAAATTTTATCCTATAAAGTTATAGTTTAATTTAAATTATCTTTTGATGGGAAAAATGGATTCTGGATCTATTATATTAATTTCCTCTGCATACTCTTCTTTTGACAAAAAATAAAATTAAAAACATTCTATCAAATAATTAAGGTTTCTTCATGAGCACTTGTGCAGATAGGCAATACCAAGATCATCTATTTTGTTGATAATTGTTATTAAGAAAATGTCATAACAATTCATAGAAACTATTCTAAGCATCTTTCACTTTTGCACTTAGATTTTATTTGCCATTGAAAAGCATGTTGCATTCCTTCCTTGCAAGGAAATATTAACATCAAAACTATAATATAAACAAGTCTGATTGTGCAATTCACATCTCTAAAATGTCTGTACTAAACTGGTTTCATGTCTTGTGGAAACGTTAGGAGTTCTTTCCACTGATCAAACATTCTCAACAGAACTTTTCCCCTTGTAAATTGGTATGCACTAATGGCTGGCAATGATGATAATAAAGAGAATGATTTTAAATTTCATACATTCACCTTTTGTAATTCACAATTTTTTCCATGTTGGTCAGCACACACTGTTCAGTTCGGCTGATACTATTTTCATAGCAAAACTTTCTCAATGAAGGAAGCAGTGCATAGTTTTACAATGTAGCCCAAGGCTTCTTAATCTGGGTCACTGTTTCAGAATGTTTTCCTGTCATAGGGACTTCATCCATCAGATAGATCATACTCCTACATAAAACTTAACCCAAATCACACTTTGATGATGTAATCTTTCATTGTTTTATACAGTTCAGAGCTAGCTGTGTTTGGGGCAATGAAGCTAAAAGATACAGAATTCCTTCATATCACTGTGTTCAAATTGCACATATAGTTAAACAATAGCTATGCTAACGATATTTGTGCATGTTTCCAATTGCCATGAAAAATACTTTGCTAGCTTTATATGTTCTAAGAGGTGGTCTCCCATGTCATTACCCAATTCTTGAAATATTTCGACCTAAGGTGTCAATGAAAAGTGATATTTAAGCTTCCTTCTTTGCTGTAAATTAACCCAATATTGTGAACCAAAGGTCTCCATAGCAGTCTTTCAATAACATTTTGGCAATTGTAGATAGATTGTAAGTCTTTGCAATACAAAGTGTTACTTCACAAGAAACTCGCTAAACTGGCATTTATAAGTGGAATACTGATTGCTTTCAAAAGCTTCTTAATCCAATACTCTTTTTTCCTGAAAAAAAATTAGTTTGTTTTGAACTTGTGTATTTATGTTGTATTATGTGTATTTATGTATATGTCACTTGTTTTTATGGTGTATTTGTTCATTTCAACAAATAACTCACTAGGTTTTAATACTTTACTGCTAACTACAAAACTCACACTCAACAGGGAACAATAGTTCCCTGTTGCTGTCATAACAAATTACCACAAATTTAGTGGCTCAAAACAACACAAATTTATTATCTTACAGCTCCATAGCTTGGAAGTCCAGTGTGGGTCTCACGAGACTGAAATTAAGGTGTCAGCAGGTTGCGTTCCTTTCTGGAGGCTCTAGGAGAGAATCTGTTTTCTGTTCATTCAGATTGTTGCAGCTGTAGGTTTTCTTGCTGGCTGTAGCCTGAGACTGCCCCCAGCTTCCAGAGGCCACCATATTCCTTAGCTCGTGGCCTCCTTCCTTTGTCCTTCTCACATTGCTTCTGTCTCTGACAATAGCTAGGAAACGGTCTCTGCTTTTACAGACTCATACCATTAAATTGCCCTGGATAATCCAAGATCCCTTCCCCATCTCGGGGTCTTTAACTTTCATCACATCTGAAAAATCCCTTTTGCCATAAAAGGTGACATATTCACAGGTTCCTGAGGTTCCAGGAGTGACCATTTTGGTAGAATAGCATTATTCTACCTACCACAATGAGGGATTCTATTTTCAAATAAAACCAGTACAAACTCTTTGGAATAATCTCAGAAGGAAAAAATTTCTTTGGCACCAATTCTACCATCTTCATTTGGTTTACTATTACTGCCGCATTAAAAATAGGAAGTGTCTTTTATTGACAAAAACTTTTGTTAATTAGAATTCTAATTAGGTAATCACAGCTCTACAATAAATCAGCTAATCATCTCAAAGCTCTAAATTTTAATTAAAGATTAGATTAAAAATGAAAATCATTTAAAAATAACAATTGCAAAAAATAAATACTTTTTTCCAGGTGTTTATATACTTTTGATTATAGCTAA
Source organism: Cheirogaleus medius (assembly GCA_008086735.1). Taxonomy (NCBI): domain Eukaryota; kingdom Metazoa; phylum Chordata; class Mammalia; order Primates; family Cheirogaleidae; genus Cheirogaleus; species Cheirogaleus medius. Next base: position 9,165,193 of record VBSM01000361.1, read on the forward strand.
CAACCAACCTTGAAACGTCACACACTGTAACCTAGTCCTGGTGTGTTACTAGCACACAGCTCACTCTACTTTCGACTCCCCACACCAGTTTGGCAGCACCCAAGCTGGCCCGTACCCTGTTCAAGGAGATGAGACGAGTTTCCTAACCACGTGCTTGGATGCTGAGGCAATATCAAAGTGACATAAGGGTTTTGCAATCCTTACTCCCAATTTTTAAGCCTACCTTGTTGTGGGCAGGTTACAAATAGGTCATGGGCCAGCACCAGCCCGTAGGTCACACATTCACAAGCACAGGTCTAGAATTTTCCCAGAGTGTCCCAAACACCTCCTCCAGGCTGGGCACAGGGTTGTTCCTGGCCAGCATCCCAGGCAGCCTCAGAGAGAGCGCCCCTGTGGGACAGCATCATGTCCACGTGTCCATGGGCCTGGGCCCCCCTCCAGGGAAGGCCTTCCAGGGCAGTCCCTGGGACGTGAGATGCCCCAGCCCCTGGCAACCTCTCCTCCAGCCCTCCCGGCCCTTGCCCTCTTCCCCGAGCCTTCCAGGAGGCTCCTCCCCTCCAGGACAGGGATGGGTACATAGACCCAGTCAAGGACATGGACAGCCCCACTTGCTCTCACAGCCTTGGGGCCAACCCCACTTTCGTCCCCTTCTGGGCCCCCACCCACCCACAGCAGCCGCTGTCTTTTTGACCCCGGTGGCCCCCATCACTTTTCCAGAGACAGCTGTTCCCCCTACACCTCCCCCAACAAGGGCTCTGAGCATGGGTAGGTCTGGGGCCTTCCTGGGAAAGTGAACGGTGGGAGTGGTGTGCAGACGGCTCACAACATCTCAGAGTCAGGAGGGGCCATGCAAGGCACTCCCCAGGCTGTGGGGGCCAGGGCTGTGCCAAAGGGCAAGAGGGACAGGGATGTGACAGCAGCCCTTCACTTTCCCCGCAAGGGGCTCCTTTCCCCAAACAGCCACAAAGGAGGGAGGACAAGAATGGAGGTCAGAGAAGAAAGGGCCCTAAGGGTGGTGACTGTCCCCACCCTTGAGGGGGCTGAGGCAGACACAACCCAGAGGTGCAGGGGGCTGGGAGGGGGCCAGGGCTCCCAGAGTCTCTGCCAGTGCTCCTCCTGGGTGCCCCGTAGAGCCCAGGCCACAGCTCTGTCCGAGCCTGTGCCAGGGACTTCATAACACAGTCCCCACCCTCCCAAATCAGTTTCCTACTTCTGGGCCAAAGGGCTCTGTTCCCAGGCTGGCCCAACTCGCTGACCCGGCTTTCTTGGTGGCAGACTGTCCCACCCACTAACCCACTGTCCTTTCTCTTCCCTGGCAGCCCCTGCCTCCACGCCGGCCACCTGGGCTCCCCCTGACCTGGTCTCATCACAGACCCAGAGCTGTGTGCCCCCAGCTGGAGGAGCCACAGAGACCCTCGAGGCTCTATCTGCCACCACCGCCCCTGCACAGTGAGTTCAGGGTGGGACCCACAGCCACCCCGGCCTGGGCAAGGGACCGCAGAGGAGACTGCCTGCCCAGCCTGTCCTCTCTGCCCTCCAGGCCACGCAACTCCACGCCCCACCTCAGCCTCCTTGCCGTCCCCAGGGCCCTGCTCCCTGCACTCTGTGGAATCCTTGCAGCCAAGAGCCTGCTGCTGCCTGCCCTGCTGCTCTGGTGAGTGGGTGCAGGCCGGGCTGGGGCTATGGAGCAGGGAACAGCTAATGCTCAGGACAGTGGGGGGGGGGGAGTCAGCCAGGGAATAGAGTGGGAAAACTATCCCACACAGGGCTCCCCAAATTAAAGCCTCAGAGTGGATGGTACAGGTCCACCTTTGTTCCACAGCTGCAAATTCTCAGGAATCTCATCCACATTTCTGTTTCTCCTCCCCCTACTCTCTGTCTCTCTCCTCCTCCCTCCCCTCCACTCACCTCCCCTCTCTGTCTCTCTCTACTCCTCCCCCACCCTCTCCCTGCACCCCACCAATAACACTGACCTGCATAACCAGAAATGCCCTCCCCCACCTGGCCTTCAGCAACACCCAAGTCCCGGGACCTCACTCCAGTCCTGAGGGAGAGAAGGGGGACACAGGAGGGGAGGCGCCACCAGCTCTGGGGAGAAGGGGACAGGTGGCGAAAAACCTAGGTGGGGCTGGCAAAAGATTCAGGGACAATGCCAGCAGTGAGGAGGCCAGGAGCAAACTTGCTGGAGGAGGGGCAGGCTGTGGGGAGAGGGAACAGGGTCAAAGAATGGTACGGTATGGGTTCGAGCCCCTTCCTGTGTTTCTTCCCTCTCCTCACGTCTCAGGGCCTTGAGGAATCGACATGGGCGGCATCTTGGAGGGCAGTCTCCGCTGCGCCCGGCTCAGCCCAGGCCCTCGGCCCACAGGCGCTTCCCACGGAGCCACGGGACCCCAGGTGGGTGGCCAGTCTCCCCCAAGCCCAGATGCCCAGGAGCTCCTCCCTGACCCCTGGGCTCTGCCCTCCTGGCAAAGAAAAGGCCAGAACTTGACCCGCAGCCCTCGGCTCCCCCTCCCTCCAGAGCGGAGGGCTCCCTCCCAGCCCCCACCCAGCTCAGCACAGGGTCTGGGCCAGGCCATCCGGTTATGGGAGCAAAGCCCCAAAGCCAGGGGCAGCATCTTCCCACCAAACCGGAGCCACGAATGACAATTCCTCCTCTCCTCCTCCTACTGTCTGTAGCCCCTGATGAAGGAAAAACCCTACACAGGGTAAATTTACAGGAGTTTATTTGAGCAAAGAACAACTGGTGGATCAGACAGCCGTCAGAACCAGAAGAGGTTTAGAGAACTCTGCTCTGCAACCTGGGCAGTTTAGCGACAGAACATGACTGAAGAGAGCAGAAACGAGGACAAAAAGTGGGTTGGTCATTTCAACGTTACTCTCCTTGTAAAGGTTAAACCAGAGGGGACTTCCTTATTATTTTGGCTAAAAGGAGCCTGTTTGGGAATTTGGCTATTCATTCTCTCCTCCCCCACCCCCTGCCCCCGATTTCTTGGAAGGTCAGATAAACCACCTTGTTTCAGCCTGGCGGCACTGTGGAACTTAGCATGTGTGACTCCTTTTGGGTCTGGACTGCTGAGCCTAGCACAGGAGCCCAGAATAAACCATGACTTCCTATAACTGATATCTAACACCCCGGCCAGACACCTAGGCCACCCCAGCATTTCTCCTTCCCTTTCCCCCTTCTCAGCCACACTCTGCCAGGGCTGCTGTGTTGCTCGGCCTCCCCCCACCTTCCAAATCCCTCGACCTGGCACCAGCGCCCAGACACCTGACTGGTGTCCTGTCCTCGGACACCCTCCTGGCTGTTTCCCCTGTACGACCCTTCCCAGCAGCACCTCTGTGCATTTTTGCCACCTGGGAATTGAAGTCCAGTGTCACTGCCGGGCCCCTCGCCCTGCGGGCACTGCACATCCGTGTGCTGTCCTTACGACCGCCAGTGTGGCTGCAGGATCAGAAAGGAGCGAACCTTCATCTTCTCTGCACCAGCGGGCAGGGGGCTGCTCCACACGCAGCACCTGAGGTCACTCTGCATCCTACCTGAGGACCTGTCACCCCCAAGGGGCTGGTCTCTCTCTCTGACACCTACTGTCCTGATGTCAGACCCTCCAGACTGAGCCTCTAACTTTATTATCGTCTCTCTCCTGTTCATCCTCTATTTTTCTTTATTCCTACTTTCTGGAAAAGCTCCTCTGGGTTACATTCTATCCAAATGTTTACAATTTATACTATCACATTTTTTCATTTCTAAACGGCCCATTTGTTCCGCGAATATTCATTTTTATAGCACGGCATGTTTCATTTTGGCGTGCCATATTGTCTCTGGAAATATTAAAGTGTTAACTTTTGAACGTTTTTTAAGCTTTGTGTATTTTCTGTTTCCTCTGAGTGCCTGCTGTGTCTTTTGTTTTCTCCTTCCGTGGGCCTCTGTCTTTCCTCAGAGCCTTCTGGAAGCCTCTGCTGCTTCTCAGCAGCCCACGGCCTTGCGGAGCTCAGATGCCGTGTGTGAGCCGCAGGGTCTGTGGGCCCTACACAGGCTGGGCAGCAGCTTGGGTCCATTTTTTCTCTCTGACAGCTCGGTTTCTCCAGAAAGGATTCTTGCCTGTCCTCCTTGGGGGTGTAAGCCTGGCTCCAGGGTTCTGGGCACCAACTGCCGCAGAATAAAGGGTTCTCCCTGCCCCGTGTCTGCTCCCACTCAGCCCCCATCATGCTCTCTCTCCACCTGCCTGGTGTCCTAGCGGAGCACCTCTGTGACTACCAGAGACTAACTGTCACCAGAGACTAACCTCAAGTTCTCTGTGGGGTAGTGAGCACAGGGAGGACAGGAAGTGGGTAGCTGACCTACTCTCACTGTCACGGGAGGCAGAGGACCCAGGAGCCCAACCGATTCTTAAAACAGACCTCCAACCCACCGTGTGGTCTCCAGCACCCGCCTCCACTCTGCCTGCGGAGACACCCGGGCCTCGGACTGCTAAGCTGGTCTGGGGGTCTCAGGTAAAAATGACCTGCTGCCTCTCCTCCCACCTGCACCGGCCTCCCCTGCTCTGTGGAGTCATCCGGTTGTCACTCCGCTTCAGAACTTGCATGGAGCTCTCTCTTCATCCTCGGATGGATTTACACAGATTGTGTCCATTTGCAGCCCCGCCCTCACCCAGCACGCACGCCACTCAGCAGGAGTGAGGAGGGACCCCAGATTTTCCATCAGACGCCCCTCCCCAGGAGTGAGTGCAGTCCCAGACCTCCACCTGCTCCTGTACTGACTCCTGTCTCCCAGCCGGCCCCCACAGTGAGCCTCTTCATGCCCTTACTTCATCCCTGTTCAATCCAGTCACCAGGAGAAGCCCAGGGTGCCCCTGTCCTCGTCACCCCAGAATCCCATCTCAATAAGACCTTATTTGAAATCCATTACATTAGCCCCTTTTCCCACACTTCACCAAATCCATAAACCTTTCAGCTCTGCCGTCTGAAACGCACAGCCCTGAGCACAAGCCCCTATCTGCTCGGCCTCTCTGAACGTCACCTTCTCTCTCCCTGAAACCTGCTTCTGCTCTAAGGATGCTGCTTTCCCTGCAGTTCTCTTGGAGGGTGGCTCATTGCTGTCCTTTGCCTCGTGACACCGGGCCTGGGGGTGGGGGTTGGTGTCCTCTGTGCTCCTCTGGCCCTTCCTACCTTCCTGTCTTCCCCAAACCACCCAGCAGCTGATTCGCTGCCATTAGACTCTCCCACTGTTGTCAACCACCCATCCTTATGGCGGGTCCTATATAGCCTGCAGTCCTCTCTTCATTCCTTGTGAATCTTAACCCCTGGCTCAGTGACACTCTCACTGCTCCTGACACACGTCCGTGGTGACCTTGGGCCCATGCAGACTCACGGATGAGTCTTCCAAATCCCCGGCCTCTCAGTTGACTGAGGGATCATGTCTTCAAGTGTCTTGAAAGCCTTAATATTTGACTGAAAAAATCTGGGAAGCACATACCTTAGACCCATCCGAGGGCCTTTTGTCTGAGGCGTGATGTGAAATAATAACAAATATATATACTGGCTTTTGACCCTGGTTCCTGACACAGACCTTCTAAGACCCTTGTAAATCGGGGTGCTAGGGGGACCTTTTGTCCTAATAGTTGGTCTTTGACTCTGGTTCCTGACATGGAACTCCTCACCCCTTGGAATTTCCTGGGTGATAGGAGCATCTTTTGTTGTAACGAGGCAACGTTTGGTGGGCTCCTCGATGGGGACTAGTCACAAGAAAGATCAAACAGTGATTAGAAGCTTGGAACTTGCAGCCCCACCGCCCATCCTGCAGGGAGGGGAGAGGGGCTGGAGGTAGAGTTAGTCACCAATCATGCCTACATGGTGAAGCCACTGTAAAACCCCCCCAAGCAAGGTTTTGAGGAGCTTCTGGGTGGGTGAACATCACCAAGTGCTGGGAGTGTGGTGCACCCCAATTCCACGGAGACAGAAGCTCCTGTATGCAGGACTCTTCCAGAACCCATCCTATGTGTTTCTTCACCTGGATCTTCATCTTAATCCTTTAGCACACCCTTTATTATAATATTATAATCAGCCAGGAAACATAAGTAAGTGTTTCCCTGAGTTCTGTGAGTCATCCTAAAAAATTACAAAACCTGAGACAGGGTTCACACCAACCCGATTTATAGCTAGTCAGTCGGAAGTGCAGGTGATAACCTGGGGCTTGCGATTGGCATCTGAAGGGGGGCAGACTCGTGGGACTGAGCCCTCAACCTGAGGGGTCTGTGCTAACCCTGGTTAGTGTCAGAGCGAACTGAATTGTAGGACATCCAGTTGGTGTCTGCAGAGAAATGGAGAATTTCTTGGAGGGGAGGGGTGCGCTCACACATCTGGTCACAGAAGTGTCCTGTGTTGAGAATATAGTGGAAGAAAACAATTTGGTTTTTCATACTAAACACGTTACCTTTGATCTTTCTGAGGTCTTAAGGGATTTTACAGTCACACCTTTGGTTTCGGCTTTAGATTACATATTCCTGCAAATGCCTGGATTTTATTTTAACATCATTTATTGTCTGCAGGCTGAGAGTTTTAAAGTCAAGTCCCAGCTCTTTCACGCTGAATAGTCCTGACTATAATTTATCTCTCTTCTCTCTCCTTTACAACGAGGCACAAGAAGAAACCAGGTAGCACCTTCAACACTTTGCCTGAAAGTCTTAGCTGGGCAGCCCAGTTCATTAGGTACATGCTCTATTTTTCACATCGCTGCGGGTGGCGGCGTTGCTTTTGCCATTGCAAAACAAACAATGCCTTTCCTTCTTATCTACTGAGAGACCCTAGGGATGGCACTTAAGGTCTCTATCCCTAGTCTCTTCACTGGTAAACACAGAACTGGCAATCCCCACGTTATAGAGCCATTTGGATTCCCAAGTAGGATGATACATTCATAAAGCACCAGACATATGCAGGAAAAAGTGAAAAAATGCTGAGCTTTGGAGGGAGTGAGGTATGGATAGAAAGAGGACTCAACTGTGACACAGCAGAGACAACCCAGAGCTGGGAAGACAGATAATAATGTGTGAGCAGAGGGAGAACTCGGAGTCCTTATAGCTTCCTCTTCTCAGTGGACAGCAGAGAGAAAAAAAAAAAAGAAAAATCAGGATGAGGAAACTGACCGATCAGGGCCCCAAACACATGCATGCTCACTGCCACCGCTCCGGCCAACAGTGGTCAGGAGCAGCCTTCCTCTCCTTGGCAGGACGGTGTGGCCATCAACCCCACATGTCATGGGGCAGGGACGGGGTCACCTCTGCATCCGGCGTGCAATCCTTGGCAGTCCCTGACCATCTTCCTGGTTTCCTGTTCTGATTGCAGATGGGACACACGGTGGAAAACTCTGATGGAGCTCAGGAGCCTGGGTCCCAGCAAAGCCACTTGTCACTGTCAACAGGTCACTGACCTTCTCCGGACCTCTGTTTCCTCACCTGTAGGGAGATAAATATTACCACCACACTGACGTGAGGACGAAGATGATAAACAATGCTAATGAACTCACTTTGTAAATAATAAAACTATGTGAATGTTTTATTCCTGTTGTTTCTAAGTTTCCTTCCAGCTCTGAGGCTCCGTCCTGCATCCCACACTTGGTCTCTAGGGGGCCAGCTTCCCTGGCCTGCCCTCTTTTCTTCACCCTCACCCTTTCCCGTCCTCAGTTCTCTCGATGGCCCCTGGAAGTCCGGGAGCCCATAGATGCTGCGGGGACGGGCACCACACAGGAGCCCAGGGAGCAGAGGGGCCAGGGGTGGGCGAGGCTTGGAAACAAGACCTGGATTTGCTCTCTCAGCTCAGCCATGTGTTAGCTTGGGCAGGTCACTGCCCCTCTCTGAACCTCTGGTTTCTTCTCTGGAAAACCAAGGGAATGGAGCCAAGTTCTGCCACCCCTTCCACATGGGAGTAAGTCAGTGAGCACAGACTGAACACTCCCCAGTACCCAGCTGGCTCCTTGTACTTGTGTCCTGTGGTCATGGGACCCTGAAGGGCTACCAGCCAGGAACACAGCTGTGAGTCCGTGGGTGGAGAGGCCCTGGAAAAGATTCCAGCACAGGCTGAGGGAAGGGGACAGAGAGGGGAGCAGAATTGGCAAGGAGGTGGCCAGGGAGGGACAGAAGAGAGGGACACTAGCAGGCACCAGACAGGGGTGGAAGGAGCCCAGCAAGGATGAGGAACTGTGCTATGAAGTCGCATTAGTCAGGATGCCATGACCTCAACTGAGCCCCGTAGAGGGAGACACAGTCCCAGGAAGGAGGTGGAGAAGCCCTGTCCCATCTCCACTCACCCCTGAGGTCCTGGGAGCATCCTGGTATCCAGGGAAAGTTTGAGTTTTCAGGGTCTCCCGCCTCCTCTTTCTGGTTCTCACCTTCCTTCCTGGGCTCCTCTGGGGACCCGGCTCCACACCAGGGCAGGAAAGTCTGGGGACAGCCAAGGTCTCAGGCAAACCAGAATCCAGGGCTGAGGCTCCTCTTTCCTCTAAGCCTCCCCCTAAGCCCCAGCCAATGCCACTCCCCTGTGGAGCCCTGCTCAGTGCTTCTGGATTCTCATCTCCTCCACCTTTGCCTGAGACCCCCTACACCCAGATCCTGGAACTGACTCTCCCCTCCTCTCCCTTCCTCTGTCCTGTCCCCTCCTGCACTCATAGAACCTCCCAGGGCAGCAGCACTTCATGGACCCACCAGGCAGGCCTGTGTGAGCTCCATGGGGTCCAGTGTGATCAGGATCCAAATGTCCCTCTGACCCTGTCAGCTGTCTCTAGCCCATCCTCCTAGGGGACATGAAGAAAAGAAGGGCCCACCCTGGAAATGAGGGGCAGTCTGGAGCGGGAGAGGAGCACGAGAGGAGCAAGGCAGCATTTGACCACAGATTCCTTCCATCTCCGTTCCTCTCCCACCTCCTCACCTGCATGGGAGATGCTGGGCAAGGGGGAGCCAGAGCCCCTGAGCTCCTGTGGCTGCCCTGGGGGGCAGAGAGGAGGCCTTTCAGGACCCAGAGGTGGCCCCTGCACCTGGGGGAGGGTTGTTCTGACTCCCCCTCCCCCTCGTCCATTCCTAAAATGTCCATTTCCCAGGCCTCCCCCTGTCTCTCACAGGGCCTGTGCCCTCTGTTCTTCCTTCTCAGAGGTATGGGGGAGGTCTGATAGATCAGGCCCATTTCCCAGAGACCACATAATGTCCTCAGCATCAGTCCCTGCCCCCCCCAAGAGCTCAAGGAAAAGGACCCCTCCCCTACTGCTGCAGCTGACAGCCCCTCCATCCGCCTGCAGTGGCTCCAGAGGAGCATGGGGGAGGGGAAGGGAGACACAGGAGGGAGAGGTGGCTGGGCAGCCAGGGGCCAGCGGGAGGCTTACTCCAGTGTGGGCACCTGGGTGGCTGCACCCCTTCCCCAGCCCTGGCCTGAGGCCTTGTATTCTGGGCTCCTGAGGAAAGAACCCGGAGCCTGAGGGACTGAGGGAAGGGCGTGGGGAGGGTCTCCATGGGCAGGGCCCGTGCCACCCCAGGGAGATGGGAAAGGAAGGGGTCTAAGCAAGTCACTGTTGCCTGCCCCAGGCACAAAGCGTGACTATGTTCTCCCCACAGGTGACCTAGGACGACACCCCTGGGTCTGGCTTCTCAAGAGGAAAGCTCCGGTACCCTGGTAGGAAACACAATGCTCCCTGCAGCTGTCAGCATTTTCAGAATTGCCCCCAGGTGTCCTGAAGTGAGCTTCCTCCTGAAGAAACATTCCTCTGCAGGCTTCTAGGAGAAATGCCACTCACCTGTCCCCAGAGAAGGACTGGCCTCTCCACACAAACAGTTCCCCCACACAGAGCCAGGAGGGAAGACAAATAGATTTTTCTACCTAGAAAACAATTTTTGCATATGATAAAAGATAGTATAAAAAATGTTTTAAGAATTGTGACAGGATAGAAAAAAATGACATATATGTTATACAAAGATTTATATCCAGAATGTAAAAAGAATGTGTGAAATCAGTAAGTGAAGGGCAACAAATCAATAAAAGCAAAACCAGAAAAGGACAGAAACTGCAATCCAAAGAAATACCTCATAATTTAATGGAAAATTAATATATGGAAGACAAGATTGATTTTATTGGTAAATGGAAAAATGCAAATTAAAACAACATTGGGGGATCATTTTTCACCTATTAAATTAATAAAAAGTTAAAAAATTGGTTATTCCCAGTGGTGATGAGGTTGTGAGAAAATTGGCAGTCTCAAAAGCTCATCATGGTGGGAATATAAATTAGCGCATCCTTTTAGGAAATCAATTTGTCCAGATTTATCAAAATATTAGATGCACATCCACTTCCTGCAGACAATTCCATTTCTAGTGTCTACAGGAGAGAATAAATCACATGTGCACAAAGAGCCATATATAAAAGGTTGTTTGTTGCAACATTTTATATAACAGTGAAACTTAGAAACAAATCAAACTGGCCATGAATAGGAAAAGAACTAAATATTATAAATGGCGCTGCATGTCTAGTATAAGGTACTGTGCGGAAGTTAGAAAGAATGAGGCAGATCTGTGTGTACTAACATGCACAGGTCAGATGGGCCAAACATATTTAGCTAAAAAAAAATCAAGCTGCTGAGTGACACATATCATAACACCTCATTTATATCAGTTAAAATGAAGATAAAGCTATATCCCTAGACACAATGTGTGCATGTGTGTGCCTGTGTGCGTGTGTGTGTGTGTGTGTGTAAAAACAGGGAACAGCACATACTCAAGATGGGTAATGTCTGGGTAGGGGTGTGTGACTGGGGTGGGGCAGGGGCGTGAAGTGGGACTTTCACATTTTACACTGTATTTTATTGTGTTGAATGTTTTTACTATAAAACATACTTGGATTTAAAAAATAGAAACATTTTAATGACTGTTGACATGAGAAGGAAATGCAGAAATCAGAGGTCACACCAGCCTTGCCCCTGGACAGCAGTGCCCTGAACAAGTGTCCTGATGGCAGACTAGTTTCTGTGTCGTCTCTGGAGGCTCAACGTCTGTGTGGTGCAGACTCTCTGGCTCCCGTACACTTCAATTACACACTTGTTCTATCCTCTCAATCGTCTGGCAGGCTGAACAAGACCAATGACACCCTCCTCTGTGTCCTGTCCCTGACCATCCTCTTACCATGCTAGCCCAGCGATGATGCTTCACACAAAGCCTGTACACAAATGCTTGTTCATACCAGAACCAACCCCTGGTGACTGGATCAGCACCTGTGGCACGTCCATGCAATGCAAAGCTACTCAGTAACACAACCAATGCGGGATACCTGCAACACACTCGATACATCTCAAACGCATTAGGAAAAAGGCCAGCTTCACAAGGCTGCACGCTGCTTCATTCCACATATATGGCATGCTAGAATGGGCAAAACCAGCAGGAGAGAAACCACTAATCCGTGGTTTCCAAGGGCTGGGGTTAACCACAGAGAGGCAGGGGGAACCTTGGCGGGGTGAGAAGACTGTTCCGCATCTGGGCTGTGTTGATGGCAACTGTAACCGCCTCTGCCCACTCTCAGAGGCTGTCCCAGCCAGTGCTTTCCTTACTTCCCTTCTTCCTTCTTTCATTTTCTTCCTCCTGTTCTTGTCCTTCAGCAGTGGAAAGCTCCCTTCCAATGGAATCCTGCCTGTGCTCCCGGCTGGAGGGGCGCTGTTCTCGGTAAAGAAGGGTGAGGGTCCTCACTCAACAGAAGCTCGTCCTCTTGCCTTCATTCTACAGATGAAGAAACTGGGGCCCGAGGGGAAAGGGGCCCCCTATCCACATGCTCTGTGGGCCCAACTTTCCCCCATGTCACTTTCAGAGACCACTGGAGGCTCAGAGGTGTCGTCACGGTGAACAGCTTGTTCTAACCATTCCAGAGTCAGCCAAAGCTACAGCCCAGTCATGGGGTAACAAAATAGAAACAGATCTGGGGACAAACATATCCTTTGCAACTGCCTGCCCTCCATACCCTTCTCCCACCTTCTTATCCAAAGAGACCCATGGGGCCATGTGTCCAGGAGAGGCAGTGGGTTTTCCAGCTTGACTATGACTTTCCCATGACATGGACACAGCCTTAATAGGGCTCACCTTGCAGCCTCTCGTGCAACCGTCTGAGAGCACGAACACGCCTTGCAACTCTTCAGGGATTCGGGAATCCCACTTCTGGGAATTTTCTCACAGATATACAAATGTGAAATGATATATGTAGGTGCTATTTATTGCAGTACTATTTATAATTTCAAAAGACTGAAAACAACCTAATGTCCAAGGTACTAGACAGCCATGCAGCAGAACACTCTGCATTTCACAATGAAAAAGCTCTCTATATACTGATACTGGCCACCAAGATGCTTTATATTTTGTTAGGTATAAAATTCTGTCTAAAATATGCCAGCTGTTGTGTTTTTTTAAAAGTAGACATTACACTCATATGCATAAGAAGACTGGGGAAAACAATAAACCAGTTATAGTGGTTGTTGGGGTGGGGCAGGAGTGGGGGTGAAGGGGGGTGGGGTAGGACAGACATTTTTCACTTTTTAGACATATTTTTATTTTTGAATCATTGAAGCTATTCAAAATTAGATTTCTTAAAATATGATTGTAGAGGAGCTTCCACTTCTAGGAAGATGGAATAGAGGTACTTTCTCCTGTTCTTCCCACTACATAACTATATACCACTAAAAATCTGGGGTGTATTATGTACATACGCACACACACACACACACACACACACATACATATAAAACAAACATGAGATGACTGTGAAAGGTGGAGAGAAGAAAGAAGACCAGCCAGGGACCGCAGGACCCAAGGAGCACCACCACAGTGAGCTCCCGGGTTTTCTTCTTACCTCGTGTGTCCCAGACCGGATACTGGAGAAACTGCAACCCAGAAATGCCAACAAACACTGGAAGAAAAGCCTTAAGCAATGCCTGCTTTCTCTAGCCAAAGGACCAAGACAGAAACATTTTATCTTGTTTGGCATTTTGTTTATTTGTTTGTTTGGAGATGGGATCCCACGATTTTGCCCAGGCTGGGCTCGAACTCACAATCCTCCGGCCTCAGCCTCCTGAGTAGCTGGGACCACTCTATAGTTGGCACACCACGGTGCCAGGCTAAAACAGAAAACTTTTAGACACAGCTGCTCTCCTCCAGCCAAACGCCACAGGAAAATATGCGGCCTGGCCTCACCTGTAGCACACGCAAAGGCTGAAGCAGACAGCCCAGACCTCCACCCTGGAATAAGCCCCCCAGCCCCACCCTGCAGTCAGACAAGGCCGAGTGGGAAGCCAGGACTTTCATCCACTGGGGTGGCATTAGCACCCCCACTGTGGAGTCAGGGGAGACCACACAGGGAGCCTGGACTTCCAGGCTCACCCAGCAGTCACCAGGTGCCCCAGGGGGTGTCAGAGGAGGACTGGCAGAACATTGGAACTTTCATCTCTGCTCAGTGTCATCAGGGCCACTCCCCAGCAATGGCAGTGGAGGCTCCCCTTCCCTTTCCCCTTCCCCTTCCAGCCAGGGCGGTGTCAGAGAGGGCCTAGCTCCCAGCCCCGCCCAGCAGTTATAAGGAGAGCCACCTGAGCACCCCCACCCCTAACCCACCAGGTGTCAAACAGAGGCCGAGAACCCAGATTTCCACCTCTACCTGGCAGTAATAACGTGGCACCCACTTTTACCCTCAGGAGCTGCGTCAGAGAAGCTCTGCTAACACACATGATTTAAACAAGATCCAGAGTATTATAACACAATACCCAAAAGTCCAGGCTTCAATAAAAAGTGACTCATCACTGCCAGGCGTAGTGGGGCCTGTAATCCTAGCACTCTGGGAGGCCGAGGCAGGAAGATTGCTCAAGGTCAGGAGTTCGAAACCAGCCTGAGCAAGAGTGAGATCCCATCTCTACTAAAAATAGAAAGAAATTAGTTGACCAACTAAAAATACATAGAAAAAATGAGCCAAGCATGGTGGCGCATGCCTGTAGTCCCAGCTACTCGGAAGGCTGAGGCAGGAGGATCACCTGAGCCCAGGAGTTTGAGGTTGCTGTGAGCTAGGCTGATGCCATGGCACTCTAGCCCGGGGAACAGAGTGAGACTTTGTCTCAAAAAAAAAAAAAAAAAAAAAGACAGTGACTCATCATATCAAAAACCAGGAAGATATCAAACCGAATGAGAAAAGACAGCCAGAGCTGAGACGCACAGACGTTACAAAGTGTCAAGGAGCCATTGGGAACATACTTGAAACAAGTTAATACATAGAAAGTTGTAGCCAAGAAATAGTCTGGGAAAAGAAATAGAAGAAACAAAGAAGAACCAGATGGAAACTTTAAAACTAAAAATTACAACAGCCAAGATAAAAAAAAATTTCAGTGGCTAGGCTTATCAGCAGAATGGAAAGAACAGAGAAAAGAAGCATAAACTTGAACTTGGAGCAGTAGAAATTACTTAACCTGAACAAAAGAAAGGAAAAAACTGAAAAACTGCACAGAGCCGTGTGGAACTACAACAAAAGATCCAAGATTTGTGGCATTTGAGACGCAGAAGGAGAGGAGAAAGAAGGCATCGTTGAAAGAGTATTAAGAAAAATAGTGGATGAAAACACCCCAAATTTGATGAAAGACACAAACCTCTACATTCTAGAAGCAGAGTGAATCCCAAACAGGATAAACCAAAGAAATTCATCTTAAGACATGTAATAGTCAAACACAACATTTTTCAAGTATTAAAAGAAAAACCATCAACTTAAAATTTATAAGTAGTGAAAAAAAGTCCTGAAGGAATGAAGGGGAAATCAAGGCATCCTCAGATAAAGAATCTAATAATTTGTTGTCAGTATACCCACTTTTTAAAAAAATGACTAAAAGACATCCTATAAACCGAAAGAAAATGGGGTGTTTTTTTTGTTTTGTTTTGTTCTGTTTTGTTTTCAGACAGAGTCTCCCTGTTGCCCCAGCTAGAGTGCAGTGGTGTCATCATAGCTCACTGCAACTTCAAACTCCTAGACTCAAGCAATTCTGCTGCCTCAGCCTCCTGAGCAGCTGCAGCTAGGACGACAGGTGTGCATCATTGCACCTGGTTAATTTGTTTCAGCCAGAAATGGTTTTTAAAAAGGAATTTTAGAATATCAGGAATCAAGAGAGAATACGGAAAGAGCAAAAATATGCATAAATACATTAGACTTTTATTTTCCTCTTGGGTTTTCTAAATTATGTTTGATGTTGAAGCAAAAATTATAACACTATTGTTATAATGTCTAATGAGGTTTTCAAGGTATGTAGAAGAAATATTTAAAATAATATTATAAATGAGGGAGGGTAAAGGGACATAAAGGGAGATATAGTCTCTATACATCACTCAAACTGGTAAATAGCAACACAAGTTATGTGTATATAATGTATTACCTTGATAAGTTATGTACATATTCAATACCTAGGGCAACCACTAAAAAAGCTATATGAAGAGGTACACTAAGAAACCCTGTGATATATCACAATAGAATTCTTAAAAATGTTCAGGTAACTCACAGGAAGGCAGGAAAAAGAAAACAGAGAAACAGAAGACAGAGGAACACACAGAAAACAAACAAAATAAATGGTAGACTTAAGCCTAACATATCAATAATTGGTAATTAATAATTAATTACCATATTAATAATTGGTAATAAATCATTACATTACCCTAAATGTAAATGGTCTAAATACACCAACCAAAAGACAGAGACTGGCAGAGTGGATAAAAAAATTAATACAACTATACGCTGTCTATAAAAAATTCCCTTTAAATATAATGATATACATCAGTTGAAAGTACAGGATTAAAATAAATATAGCAGGCAAACTTTAATCAAAAGATAACAAGCAGGAGGCTGAGGAAAGAGGATCACTTGAGCCCAGGAGTTAGAAGTTGCAGCGAGCTGTGCTGATGCCACCATGTCCTAGCCCAGGCTACAGAGCAAGACAAGGTTTCAAAAAAAAAAAAAAAGAGTGGCTATATTAATATCAGGTAAAGTAGACTTTAGAGCAAACAAAATTACCAGGGCCAAAGAGGGACTTTACATAATGCTAAAAGTGTCAATCTGCCAAGAAGATAGAGCAATACCTAATATATATGCACCAAAAACACAGAGCCAAAAAATATGTGGAAAAAAAACCTGATAGAACTGACAATAGAAAGGACAAATCTATAATTATATAGTTGTAGACTTCAATACCCCTATTAATAATTGATAGAACAACTAGACAGAAAATCATCAAGACTGTAGAAGAGCTCAAGAAAAACATCAACCAAACTTTATAGAACACTGCACCCAAAAACAATAGAATATACAATCTTTCAAGCATTCACAGAATGTATACCAATATTGACCACACCCCGGGGCCATAAAGCAAAACACCAACAAATTTAAATTAATTTAAATCATACAACATGTGTTTTCTGACCACAATGGAATCAAATGAAAAATCAATAACAGAAATATAACAAGAAACTCTCCAAATACTTAGAAACTAAACAACACATTTCTAAATAAGCCATGGGTGAAAGAGAAAAGTTTCCAGGGGAAATTTAAAAATACATTGAACCAAAAAGAAAATTAAAACACAACATATCAAACTTTATGGGAAAGCAGTATTGAGAGGGAAATTGAGAGGAAAAACACCAAAATGTTTTCATTAGAAGAAAGTAAAAGTCTCAAATCAATATTTAAGCTTGTACCTCAATTTCAGCTCAAACCTAGAAAAAGAAAAGCAAAATAAAACCAAAGCAAGAAGAAAATAATAAAGATAAGAACAGAAATCAATGAAATTGAAAACAGGAAAAACAATAGAGAAAATCAATGAAACAAGAAGCTAGTTCTTTCAAAAAATCAATAAAATGGAGAAACCTCCAGCAAGATTGACACAGAAGAGCCTGTAATCCTAGCACTCTGGGAGGCCGAGGTGGGCGGATCATTTGAGCTCA
>VBSM01000361.1:9191280-9219364 GCA_008086735.1 Cheirogaleus medius
CTTAACGACTTGGCAATTGCATTTTGATCAGATTTAGTTGGCGCCCCAGCCCGGCGCGGGAGCCGGGGCGGGAAGGCAGCTGGTTGGGGAGGGAAGAGGGGGTGTCAAAGGAGTTTGCAAAGAAAAGCAACCCTTCTTTTATTCTTCTTAGGGTTTCATCTACCTCTAGGCCTGGGGAGGGGGCGAGAGATAAGGGAAGTTGGGGCGGAATGGGGAGACCTCTTCTATCCCCTCTGGCCCTGAAGCTTGAAACACTTTGAAAATGGAACGTGACTTTCCCGAGGGGCCGGCGTGGACGCAGGGGCGGAGACCAGAGTGCGGAAGTGTGAGGGCTGCAGGAATAGGGGTGGGTCTGGGACCCCAGGTAAGGACTGAGGCTGGAGCTGGGGATGGCGCGGGCTTTGCTGTTTCCGCTGGAGGTTGGCTCAAAGCTCCTGCCAGGTTACTGGTGGATGGAATTTCAGTTCGTAATAAATGGGGTTTTGCTCTACGCCCAAGGTCTGTCTGGTTTTACCAAAGATTGTGAGCCCCTTGAGGGGAAAGCCCATCTTGTTTCCAGACCCTAGAACTCCTGTCCCTACTGCCAGCAGACCCCTCCCCACCTCCC
Source organism: Cheirogaleus medius (assembly GCA_008086735.1). Classification (NCBI taxonomy): domain Eukaryota; kingdom Metazoa; phylum Chordata; class Mammalia; order Primates; family Cheirogaleidae; genus Cheirogaleus; species Cheirogaleus medius. The sequence continues at coordinate 9,191,888 of VBSM01000361.1, forward strand.
ACCCCGCCCTACCCCCGACTGGGGAAGGATGTGAGGTGCAAGATTTTCCAGACTCTAATTGTAAAGCCCCTCACTTTGACTTCCCCCGGCGGGAGGAGGAGCCGGGCTTGCGTTTTCCTTGGAGTCAGCCCAGACACAAGGAAAATACAGGGAGCGAGACAGCCCCAGCGCCTCCTCCACCTCTCATACTGCACATAGTATCCAGGTGGGTCCAACCCAGGCTCTCGTTCCACCCCACCATCTTCCACATGAACACTTCTCTGCAGGTACTCAAAAAGCATTTTGAGCCTCCAGAGTTCAGAAACTTGGCTTCTAGGCCAAGTCGGAACCACACCACCTTGCACCAGTCAACCCTGTGTCTGAGCCTCAGTTTCTCCCTGTGCATAATGAAAGGCTTGGACTTGAGAGCTTTATAGTCCCTTTATTCTCTGATATCATTTTCTTGTAATGAAAGTTCTAGACAGGTGTGGTCATCTGGAAGATTCCAGAGAGGCATACCACTCCTCTCTTCCCACCTCTTCAGAAAAGCAGCCTGAAGGGAGATGGTAATCAATTATGGCTTTAAAGCCCTCCCAAAACAAAAACTTTGGGAAACTTTGACAGTGTCTATTAAAGCTGAAACATGCATACACTATGACCCAGCGGTTCCATGGGTAGGCATTGCCCCAACAGAAATGCAGACCTATGGACACATACAAAAATGTTCACCAAAGGACACGTACAAAAATGTTCACACGGTGCTCTTCACAGTAGCCCCAAACTGGAAGCTACCAAATGCCCATTAGCTGTAAAATGTATAAATAAATTTTGGTATAGTTGTACAATGGAATATTATAGAGGAAAGAGAAAGAATGAACTATTGCAACATGCGACAACATACCTCACTCTCACATGGTGAGAGAATGGAACCTTTTCCATCGTTCCATTTATTAAAAGGACAAAAACAGGCAAAAGGAATCCGGGTATGCTATTAGAAGGCAGGATGGGCTACTCAGGAGGGCATGGCTGGAGGGGATCATGAAGGAGGCTTCTGGGCCAATGGGGACCATCTGATTCTTGATCTAGTTATACAAGTGTTTTCAGTTTGTGCAAATTCACTGAGATGTACAGTATGTTGAGTGTGTTTCGTGAATATATATTATATTTAAGCCTCAAATTGGAAACTTCTTCTCTTGGATCTTCAATCTCAGCCATACCCTCACACGTTCTAATGCCCCAAACTTAACGGGTGGCAGGAAACCAATCAATACAGTCATGTTGGACCCTCCTGCCCTATGTTCAGCACTGTGGAGCATCCACGAATGTATTGTAGTCCCTGCCTTCAGAGATTTGCAATTGAGTTTGGGAGGCAGATGAACACACAGGAAATAATGGAGGACATATCCAGTGGGGTAGAGTGGTCTATGCTCGTGTCATGTGAGCCTGACAGCCAGGGCTGAACCCCAGCCCCACCACTGTGTGACCTTGTACAGGTGACTTCATGTCTCTGAGCCCCAGCATCCTCATCTGAAATATGGAGAGGGCAATGCTAATATTTACTCACAGGGCTGCTGTGAGGATTACACCAGATAACCTGTGCGACAGCATGGGGTCATGCTCTGTAAATGGGAGCCACTATTCTCACCTAGCGTAGCAGGTCTGGCTCAGGCTGCTCAGAGTTCAGAGAAAGGATGATGACTATGAGTTGGGGGAGGCAGAAAAGGGCTACTTAGGGAGGGACAATTTGAGCTGGGAGAGGTTGATGAAAAGGGACCTTTAGAAAGATCATCTAGAGCAGTGGTTCTCAACCGGGACAATTTTGCCCTTCAGGAAACATCTGTCAATGTCTGGAGACATTTTCGGTTGTTACAACCTGGGGGGGGGGGTGCTACCAGCCTGGAATGTCAAGAGGTCATAGATGCTGCCAAACATCCTACGATGCACAGGGCAGCCCCCACAACAAAGAATTATCCAGCCCAAGATGTCAATGACGCCACAGTTTAGAACCTTGATCTGGAGAATAGAGAGAATCTGGTGCTAAGAGAGGGCATTCCAGGAGGGGAGAAAGGTGTGTTCTGGAAGTTCTGATATGAACCCGGGTGGGTAGCATTGGGCGTGACCAGAGGAGTCTCTGTCCTAGTCTTCATCCCCCAGGCTGCAAGCTCCTCCTTCACCTCCCTGCTTTCAGAACTAGCTGACAGCTTAGGAGGCTCAACCTGGAGATTTTGGGTTTTTTTGTTTTGTTTTGTTACTGCTCTCAGAAGATACTTCAGGGAGGCAGAGCAGGTTCTTGAGAGATTTGCAAGGCCACAGGCATGACATCTGCCTTGGAGCCACAAATGGAGGAAACCCCTAAGGTGGTGTCATCTGACCCTCTCCCCGAGGCAGTGCAACTGGCAATGCTGAGACTCTATATTCAAGCTCTATTCTTGCCGTACAGCAAGTTAGGGGAGAAATGATTGCAGATATTGATTTAAATAATCTAGAAGGGGAAAGTATGACACATTTTAAAAGTCAAAAAGGAAAGTTGGCACTGAACTTTGGAAGTAAACCAAGAGAACAATGTGATTCTCTAAGGTCAAGTATAATTTAAGGCCCTAAAACCATGCTTCATAGCCATAGCATTCCAGAAAAGAGGAAATTGACATTGATTAATAAAAACTTTTTTCCCCGAGGCAATTTCTACATGTCAGGCACTGTCCTGAATACTAGGGATACAGCATTGAACAACAGAGGCAAAGCAAACCCTCAGTGGGCACATATCCTGGGGGAGGAAGGTGAAGAATAAAATATGCAATGTAATTAATAGTGCCAGGCACTTAATTGAGCATCTATTATGGGCTGGGCGTTCTTCATAAATATTCTCAATTTCATAAGAACTTTTAAGATAGAAATCCCCAGTTTAAGATGGAGAAACAGGTTCAGAGAAGGTAAGTGATTTCCCCAAAGTAGAATGACTAAAAAGTAGCAGATTCAGGATTTGAACTCAGTAGCCCATTCATGATAAAAATGAAACTTCCTTAATCTGACAAAGACTATCTGCAAACAAAAAAATCCCTACAGCAATAATCACACTTAATGATGAAATAGTGAACGTTTCCTCCTTTCAATCAGGACAAGATGCTATGTCCAATATCAACACTTCTATTCGACATTGTATTCGACATCCTAGCCAGGACAGTGGGACAAGAAAAAGAAAGAAAAGCCTTAAGGCTTGGAAAGGGGAAAGTAGAAATATTATTATTCATAGATGACATGATTAGATACATAGAAAATCCAAAATAATCTGCAAACTACTAGAATTAATAGGTGAATTTAGCCAACTCACTGAATATAAGATTTATACATTAAGATAAATAATATGTCTCTATACCAGCAATAAAAAATAGAACATAAAATTATTTAAAAAGTACTGTCTTAGTTCATTTTGGGCTGCTGTAACAAAATACCATAGACTGGGTGGCTTATAGGCAACAAAAATTGATTTCTCACAGTTCTGGAGTCTGGGAAGTCCAGGATCGAGGCACTAGCAGATTCAGTGTCTGGTGAGGACCCACGTTCCTAAAGATGGAGCCTTCTCTGTGTGTCCTGACATAGTGGAAGGGGCAAGGCAGGTCTCTGGGGTCTTTATTTATTTATTTATTTATTTAGAGACAGTGTCTCACTCTATGCCCCGGGTAGAGTGCAGTGTCATCATCACAGCTCATCATAACCTCACACTCCTGGGCTCAGGTGATTCTCCTGCCTCAGCCTCCCAAGTAGCTGGGACTACAGGCATGCACCACCACGCCCTCCTAATTTTTTCTATTTTTGGTAGAGACGGGGTCTTGCTCTTGCTCAGGCTGGTCTCCAACTCCCTACCTCAAGGGATCCTCCTGCCTCTGCCTCCCAGAGTGCTAGGATTACAGGGGTGAGCCACCGTCCAGTGTCTGGGGCCTCTTCTATAAGGACACTAATCTCATTCGTGAGAACTCTGCTCTCATGACCTACCACCTCCTAAAAGGCCCCACTTCCTATACCATCACTTTGAGGGTTAGGATTTCAACATGTGAAATTGGGGGAACACAAACACTCAGACCATAGTGAATGCAATAGGTGGGTAATGGCTAAAGGGCAAGGGGGTTCTTTATGAGGTGATAAAAATGTTCTAAAAATGACCATGATAATGGTTACACACATCTGTGAATATTCTAGAAGCCATTGAATTGTATACTTTATGTGGGTGAATGGTATGTGAATTATATCTCAATAAAGCCGTTTTTTAAAAAAACAGATAAAGGGTAGGTATTGCTAAGGCTATCTTTCCTACACCGTCCATCACTTAGAAAAATTCCTTACAAAAATGCAACTTTCAGTAGCAGCAAAACCCACCAAATGACTAGGAATAAACCTAATTAAAAATGTACAAGACCTCCACATTGAACTACAAAACATTATTGAGGGAATTTAAAGACCTAAATAAATGTAGAGTTATGCTACGTTCACAAACGAGAAGACTCATACTGTAATGATGTCAATTTTCCAAACTGATCCATAGATTCAATACAATTCCAATCAAAATTGGAAAAATTCCAACCCCGGCAGGTTTGTTTGTGGGAACTGAACTCAGGTGGACCTGACTCCATGGCCCACTGGAACCTGGTTACTATAGAAAAAGATCCAAGGATCGTAGTATTCTTTATGCACAGGGTTATAGGCAACCATAACTGAAAGGCCATCATCAAGACCCTCAACCATAAAATCAGGACCCTGGAAAACTCAGCTGGGAATAGAATGAAGAGATAACATATATTCTCTGTTTAAAAAGACTCTTACCATGCCTTCAGTAGACACAAGAGAAAGACCATCATTGACTAAATACATTTTCATTTAAATAAGGGTGGTAGAAAGGACTTGTCACCTTCCACAAGTGATATCATTGAGGACATGGCATCCTGGCTGGGGATAAGGCTCCTTTCATTGTGGTTGGAGATGTGCAGGGATTCCTCCGGCAAGGACTTGGAATATGCGTCAATAAATCCCTCGGGCCACATGCCCACGAGCACCAGATTGTGCAGGTATGTGGCATTGCAGGAGGGGCTTGACCTGGCCCGAGATAACAGCTGGGATGTGGCCTTGGCCTTGGGCTTTGAGGAGCTGTGGGAGAGCTGAGCCTTGAAGACAACCAGTGGAGGAGACAGAGGCTTCCTCTCAGACGGCAAGCTGGGCAGTGCCCGAGAGGCCGGGCGAGGTGCGGAAGTGGGCCGGGGGGACAGCACCACCTTTGTCTTCAGGCTGCACCCACAGAGGCAGGGCTCAGAGCACAGAGGGACAGGGCTCATTCCCTGGAGAAGGAGAGGGCAGAGACCCCAGGATCTCCATGGTCTCCCACCTTGATCCCTTGGGGCACAGGGTGTCCCTAAACAGGAGGAAAGTTCAGATCAGTTGACTCAGAAGAAAGACGAAGGCCACAACTCCCCACCCCAGTGCCACACTCACGCTGCATCTTTCTGAAGGACATTCTCTCTTCCTCCTGGAATGGGGACTTAGGCACAGATTGTACGACAGGGCATCTTTTCATTTTCCCTAAAAGGAGAAGAGTGCAGGAGAAACTGAGGCCAGGGGACGAAGAGCCGATGGCGGGAACATCAGTGAGTTGAGGAGCTTCCAGGGAAGGGTGGAGAGGATGAAGGACAAGGAGACGTCTGATTCCTCCAGGTGGGAGCATGTCCCCAGTAGCCTCTTTTCCAAGACCCCCCCCCCCAAAGAGTGAGAGCCAAACCTACTCACTCTTTTCCCAGTTGGGATGGGAGCTGAAATGTGAGGAGAGAGAAGAGAGGAAAGATGTAATTGGGGAGAGAGAGGACACTTTTTTCCCACCTCTCTTGGTACCTTTTTGAGTCCATCAAAGTCTACTTGGTACATACTGTTAAAGGCCCTGTCCCTACCCCCTACTGTGATGTCACAGGTGAGTGGGTGCTAATGAGCCCCACAGGCCCCTGTGTTGAGTCACCAAGCCGAGGACTCCAGGGTCTCCCTGGAGCTCAGAAGGTCTTGCTTCCTCCCTGGTGGTACACTAAGAGCATCAGTTCTAGAAACACGTCAGGCCCTTTCTTTGCACTCATTGCCATGTGCCCAGCACTGCAGGACCTGAAATAAAGAGTGTGGCACCATCCCTGTCCTCATGAGGCCTGCAGTCTGGCCAGGAAGAAGCACGCACAGGACGCCAGTGTGCACACCACTGGGACACCGCCTCATGGCGGATGGGGCATTTTGGCCCAGGAGCTAACAGGGCCCTCTCTGCAGGCTGGGGAGTCCAGAAGCTTCCTGCTGGGGGTGAAAGGGTAAAGCCGAGCCTAGGAAGGGGCGAGATTTGGGTGGAGGAACCAGGCAAAGGTTACTGAGAAAAACACAAAGCAAGGTTAGAAGCCAAGAGCCCCGTTTGGCCGAGGTCGCGGATTGGCAAGTGCAGGAAGCAGGCGATACAAGGGCTGGAAAGCAGCGGGGCCCCAGCAGGGAGGGGCTTCGGGGCCAGGGTGAGGATCCGGGGCCCACTGAGGACAAGGGAACGCCTCTGGGCGAGGAGATGAGCTGGAGAACGACACCAGTCAGGCCCCCGCTCAGGCTGGCGGGACTGACAGCAGGTGTGATAAAGGGTGTATTCATTTCCTGGGGCTGCTGTAACAGATCACCACAAACTGGGTGGCTTAAAACAACAGAAATTTATTTCTCACACAGTTCAGAAGCCAGAAACCTAAAATCAAGGCGTTGGCAGGGGAGGTTCCTTTTGTCCCTCTCCTCGCTCCTGGTGCCACCAACAGCTCTCGGTGCTCCCTGGCTTGTAGCTGTGTCACCCCAACCTCTGCCTCCATCACCCTGTGGCACATGTGTCTGCACAAGGCTTCCTCATAAGGACCCCAAGTCATCAGGTTTAGGGCCCACCCTAAACAAGTATGACCTTGTCTTAACTAACTACACCTGCAAAGACTCTCTTTCCGAGTAAGATCTCGTTCTCACGTTCCGGGTGGACATGAATTTTGGGGTGGCACTATTGAAAGGGACTATTTACAAAGGTGTGGACAGGCAGAGGGACACCAGGGGATGCTGCTGTGCCCAGGGCTACAAAAGCAGAGAGCTGTAACCACCCCCAGCCATTCGGGGTGGAGGGCAGGAGCGTCACGTAGGGAAGGCCACCCTGAGAGAGCTGTGGTCTATGGAGAAGCCCACACCACCCCTGTGGGGAAGGAAGCAGAGCAACGAGTCCCTTCCTCACTGTCCTCCCTGCCTCAGACCTCCAGCCAGGGGGCACAGGGACCACTGAGGCAGACCACACAGATCACCCTCCTAAGGTGGCAAAAAACGTGGTTCTGGAGAGGCAAGTGAATGACAATGACATAATGACAGCAAGGGGCTGACAGTCAGCAAGACATGCTGAACGCAGCCCAGTGCCGGGAAGGAGGGATCTGGACAGGGCTGTGGAGTGACAGTGTCCCTCAGCCCTTGGGCCTGGTCTTCCTTCCACGGCAGGCACCTGTGTGTGCCAGGACGGGGCACCTTGTGGGTAGAAGGATGGACCCCACCTCCTGGGCAAGAAGGCCCGGGAGGGTCACTGAAAACCACTGAGTTCACACACCGGCCAGGACCATCTTTAACCATGGTCATGTTTGTTGGCAGACGCACAGCTTTTTGTTTGTTTGTTTTTTTAACAGACTTTATTTTTTTAGAGCACTTTTAGGTTTGCAGCAAAATTGAGCAGAAAGTACAATGAGTTCCCACATACCCCTTTCTCCCCAACACATCCCCCCCACTGTCAACAACTCCCACTAGAGTGGGGCATGCGTTACAAGCAATGAACCTACATGAACACATCACTGTTGCCCAAAGTCCATAGCTTACATTAGGGTTCATTCTTGGTGCCCAAGGGTTTGTTCTAGGGGTTTGGACAAATGTATTATGACGTATATTTACCATTATGGCGTCCTACAGAGTAGTGTCACTGCCCTAGAAATCCTCTATGCTCCGCCTGTTCGTCCCTCCCCCCAACCCCTGGCAATGCTGATCTTTTTATTGTCTCCAAGTTTTTGCCTTTTTCAGGATATCATATAGCTGGAATTACACAGTATGTAGCCTTTCCAGACTGGTTTCTCTCACTTAGTAATATGCATTTCAGTTTCCTCCATGGCTTTTCATGGCTTGATAGCTCATTTCTTTTTGGCCCTGAATAATATCCCATTGTCTGGATGTACCATGGTTTATTTATCCATTCACCTATTGAGGGACATCTTGGTTACTTACGAGTTTTGTCAATCAAGAATAAAGCTGCTACCCACACCCGTGTGTAGGTTTTTGTGCAGACGTAAGTTTTCAACCCATTTGTGTAAATACCAAGGAGCACGCATGATGGCTGGACGGCATGGTAAAAGCATGTTTAGTTTTATAAGAAACTGCCGACCCCTTCCAAAGTGGCCGTAACTTTTTGTATTCCCAACAGTGATGGTTGAGAGTTCCTGTTGTTCCACATCTTTGCCAGCACTGGGTGTGACACCCAGTTTTTAAAACTTGAATTTGAACACCTCTAGGTGGGGCCTTCATGACCAAGTTCACCCACAGACTCACTCATTTCCCAGTGTCCTATCCTAGGTCCACTTTACCTGTGCATGTTACCTGCCCAGCCCCAGTAGACATTTGAGTTTTCAACCCCTACTTAAGCATACAGCATGGGGAAGCGGAAACAGATGAGCCAGCCACTTAGGATGAGCTTCCGCATCCCTGTGCATCCCCTCGCCCCCAGCAGGGCAGAAACACCTGGGAGGAGGAGGAATGTGCCTCTGCCCACTGGGGGAGGCCAGGCAAGAGTCTGGCAAGTCTTCTTTAAATGGAGGTGTTTCCTGCACAGGTCCTGGCGCTCCTTGGGCACAATCAAGAATCAGTTTTGTTCCAACCCTCTCTGACGTTTATTCATCAGATCAACTGCCACATGGAAACATGGAAAGAGCATGGACTTTTGTTTCGAAAGACCTGGGTTTCTATACTTCCTGTCTGTTGGGGACCTTGGATGAATCCTTTAATACCTCCAAGCCTCAGTTTCCTTTTCTGTAAATAATGATGCCTGTCTCACAGGGTTGCTGCGGGAGACAACTCACTTTTACTCTTTGCCAATTTCTAAATCAAGGCAACGGTAGTCACTGTCTGCTTGCTATCCACACCTCCTCGCCCTCCCCTTCTCTAACGCAGGCCAATCATTCCACCGAAACTGGGCTAAGTAAGGTCTCCAGCGACCTCCACATGGCCAAGTGTGAGGACCAGTTCTCAGGCTTGCATTCTTCTTGGAACACTTTGCTCATGTTGGCTCAAGAGCATCATACACGCCTGGTCCTGCTTTTCCTCCTACCTCCCTAGCTGTGCCTTTTTTGTCTCTTTTGCAGGATCTTTATCCTCTTCCTGGCCCCTAAAGGATGGAGTTTGCCAGGGCTTCACCCTTGGGACTCATCTGTCCACTGTCTACACCATACCCTTGGTGACTGTAGTGGTTTCGTAGGGCTGCTGTCACAAAGCACCACTCACCAAGTGGCTTAAAACAACAGAAACTTATTTTCTCACAGTTCCAGAGGCCAGAAGTCTGAAATCAAGTCACCATGCTCTCTCTGAAGTCTCCAAGGAAGAATCCTTCCTTGCCTCTTCTAGCCGCTGGTTGTTGCTGGCAACCCTTGAGGCTCCTGTTTGTGGTAGCCTAGCTCTGTCTCTGCTTCCATCTTTGTGTGGCTATCTTCCCTCCGTGTTTGTTGATGTCCAAATTTCTTTCTTCTTATAAGGACAACAGTCATTGGGTTAGGGTACATCCTAATCCAGTCTGACCTCATCTTAGCTTGATTACATCTGCAAAACCCCATTTCCAAATAAGATCACATTCACAGGTTCCTGGTAGACATAAATTCTGGAGAAGACACAATTCAACCCAGTGCAGTGATATCATCTGGTCTCATGGCTTTAAAAACCATGTATATGTCATTGACTTTCAAGTGCAGGAGACATGGCTCCTGCTCTCCTGCCTCATATCTCCTGCCTTCTCCACATCTCTACGCATAGGCTTCAGACCTACCGTGCCCGGAATGAATGTTCTGCAACTTTGGTCCTTCCCTTTCTCCATAAATGGCACCACTTTGCAACCAGTTGCTCACACAAAAAGCTCTGGAGGTATCCTTGATTCCTCTCTTTGTCTACACCCCAAATGTGATTTATCAGCACATCACATTGGCTCTACCTTCCAACTATACCCAAACCCCAGCTGCTTCTCACCTCCACCCCCACCTACCTTCCCAACCCAAGCCACCATCACTGTCACCAACCATGGAAGCCTCTGACCTCATCTTCTACCATTCTCTTCATTGCACTGTCCTCGGCCAAGTAACAATCTAAATTTATAATCACAAGGATCCACATTGCTTCTGCCGTCACATTTAAAGACTCACTAAGAGTCATGCCATTCGGTCCCAGCCTTAAGAGAATTCTAAATAATCAAGTAACTTCTTTCAGGGGTTTCTTCTGATCCTGATGACATTCATGTTTTGGAATGGCTTTATTCTTTTGTTATCAATTCACATGTATTGAGCTCCTCCTACATGCCAAATACTCTCCTATGCTTTAGGAAAATAAGGCTGAATAAGAAACAGTCTCTGCTCTGCATGTGTTCCTCCTAATCTAGTAGGAAAATGGGCAGGTGAGCAGCACATCATCTAGGCACAGGAGGCTGTCTTCTGGAGCCCCAGAAACCAGCCCCTGGGGTATCAGAGAAGATGGCTCCAACCCCACACAGGGGTTCTCCGCAGGGGCCCCCCTCTTTTCCTCCTGCCATCCTGTCCTCACCCAGAACTTCTTCTACTCCAGACACAGTGTCGTTGAGATCCTGCCACCTTATGTACCCTACCTGGCAGCAAGCATTACTGCTTACTTCTTGAACTGTGTCCATTCAAAAAACATTTGTGTTTTTATTCAAAACATGTTTAGTGGGTGAGGTGCTGGGGGTGAAGCATGAACAAGCAAAAGCCCTGCCTTTACAGAAAAGATAGATAATTAAGAAATAAGCAAATATAATTCTAGCATGACCAATGACATGAAAAAAAAGTAAAGCTGGGTGAGGGGACAGAGTTAGATGGAGCTGGCCAGGAAGCCCCTGTGAGAAGGGGACACTTGAGCCTGCATTAAAGGAAAGAGTGCAGTTTTGGGGGAGGACAGTTTTCGAGACGGAACAGGCAGGAAGAGCAAGGAGGCCAGTGGGGCCAGAGTGGACAGAGTCAGGGGCTTAAGGTCCAGACCAGTGGGGCTTTGAGAGCCTGAGAGGGGACTTGGACTGTGCTTTATGTGAGAAGAGATTTGAACTGGGGAGTGGCCTGACCCGGCCTGTCTTTTAAAAAGGGGGTTTTGGACCATAGGGACGTGAAAATGGAAACTGAGGGGCCCTACTGTGGTCCATCTGACCACTCATGGTGCTTTGCATACAACACTGGGGAGCTTGGACTTCATTCATCCTGAAGGTTATGGGGTCACTGAAGTCTTTTGAGCAAGAACATGACATGATTAGGTTTCTGTTTCAAAATAATCACTCAGACATGTGGAAGATGGATTGAGGAGATCAACAGCAAACAGGGCTGGCTACACAATTTGTAGGGCCCAGTGAAAAATGAAAATGTAGGAGCCCTTGTTCAAAAACAAGTATGAATTTCAAGATGATGGCAGCAGAGCATTCAACCAAGCACAGCACACTTCTAAGCCTGGGACCTATGGGATGCATACCATGAAGCTCACTCTGACATTGGAGGAATGGAGGGCTTCCAGGTTTTGCTCCCTTCTCCTCTTGAATATCATCCAAGGTATAAAAGAAGGAAAGAAACAGAAATGCAACTCCATCGTCAATAGAACTAGGAGACATCCAAACATAATAATAAACAGAAAAGAGATGGCACAATAGCATACACCCTAGCAAGGAGAAGTAAAGTCAAACCCCAATGTCTGCAGAAGATATCAAGGAGAGGAAAACCTATGGGCTACAGAAACCTAGGAAAGATTCAGAAATGGGAGACACCAGATACTGCAGAAAGTGAGGCAGAGGGCTAAACACTGGGATCATCCTTGGTTAAGGAGTAGTGACCACTCTCGGGACCCACCTCCTCCTTCTGCAATAAGGCCATCCTACCTCCCCAACCTTGCAGGAGACCTGAAGTCTGTTAGGGAGTTATAAAATAAGTGGTGCAGGCATGCTCCAAAATAGAGGCATCAAATGGCCCAGGAAAGTCAAAGCAGAGTCTGCATGCCAGAGAGCTCCCCAACCCTTCCCCATTCAGCTCCACCAGCAGCAGGGCTCCCCCATGGGAGACAGGAGAAGCCTCCTCCGGAGAAACCAAATGATCCCAGAGGAAAGACCAACAAACACCAGCATTAGGAGATCCCAATAAAAGCAGCGGGTGTCCACCTGATTGAGACACCGCAGTCCACAAACCCATCATGTTCTTCCAATCAGAAACCCCCAAGAATAACCAAGTGTTTTTAAAAAGCCTTGAACATTAAAGAAAGAAAATGAACAAGGGAATAAATGAACTTATGGAGAAAAGAGGCAATTGTAGAAAGCAAAACGATTCAAAGAAATTATAACAAATATCCTTAGAAAGATAACAGAAGATTGCATCCATGAAGCAAAGACAGAATGCAATATTTTAAAAAATAAAGAGGAACAGGGAACAAATTAAAAATGATAGTCAAAATTTTAATGTCAGTAGTCAGGTTGGATGATAAAGTCAATGAAATCTAGAAAATAAAACAAAAAGATAAAATGAGGGATAATAGGAGAGAATAGGTAAGAAAGTTACAGGATTAGTGCAGAGGATCAAAACAGACTATGAGGAGATATAGAAAGGAAGAAGTGAAAGGAAGAAGAAATTGTAGCAGATTGTATTTTCCAAAGATGGTTGTAGCAATATCTCCTATCCACATACTTTTCTAGAATCTTGCTATGTCTTCATCAAGATGTGGTGTCTAATTCCTTTAGACAAGTCACAAGTTTTGTGACTGTATATGTATATTCACCAATATAGTATGGTAGAAGGGAGAATGTGATTTCCTTTTTTTTTTTTTTTTTTTTTGAGACAGAGTCTCACTCTGTTGCCCAGGCTAGAGTGCCGTGGCATCATCATAGCTCACTGCAGCCTCGAATTCCTGGGCTCAAGTGATCCTACTCAGCTTCATGAGTAGCTAGGACTATACAGGCTCACCTCACCATATTGGCTAATTTTTTAAACATTTTTTATAGAGAAAAGGTCTTGCTATGTTGCTCAGGCTGGTCTAAAACTCCTGGCCTCAAGCAATACTCCTGCCTTGGCTTCCCAAAGTGCTGGGATTACAGATATGAGCCATCATGCTGGGCCAGACTGTGACTTCTGAAGCTAGGTCATCAAAGGCAACATTCTTTCTGTTTTGCTCAGTGGAATATTGCCCTGAAGCCCTGAGCCACCATCCTGTGAGGAAACCCAAAGGAGTCCATGTGGAGAGATCACATGGGGTGATCACATGGGGTGAATGGCCTGAGAAGAGGGAAAGAAGTCCAATAAGCCCTCACTTGCTTCAGTCCCCATAGTTCCAGATCCAGTTATTGTCTGACTATAATCTCATAACAGAGAACCACATAGGTGAGTTTTTCCAACATCCATGAGAGATTATAACATGATTGTCTTGGTTTTAAGTCACTTAAATTTGGGGAGTGATTTGTTACAATGTTAGCAATAACTAACCAGAACATTGCCTAAGAGATAATAAAATTTCCCAGATTTAAAGATATGAGTCCCCAGACTAAAAAGGCCCACTCAGGGCCTGGCATAATTCATGGAGAAAAGACCCAGTCTAGGACACAACATGTGAAACTTCAGAACAAAAGGAGAAAGTAAAAATCCTAAAAAAGTTTGGTGGAAAGTGAGGGTCTCATAAAGCAGGGAAATGATACAGAAGAACAAATATCAGTATGACACTATACTTCTCAAAAGTAACAACACAAGCTTCAAATCCATGGATCGATCTTGGCACCAGGGAGGATATGCTCCCAAATTAACACAATAGTTTACTTTTGCTCACATAATAGTCCCGGATGGATGTTCAGGTAGTAGGCAGGGGCTCCTCCACGAGACCCAAGATCCTTCCACATTGTGGCTCAGCCATGCCACAGGCTTCCTTCTAACCTTTTTTTGGGCCCTGGACCCCTTTGACTATTCTGGTGGACTCTTTCTCGGAATATTTTTAAATCCATAAAACAAAACATATAGTAGTACAAAGCAAACCAATTATATGGACATATAACTATCAACATATATAAAGACTATTCACGATACAGTAATATATGTGTTTCTGTATTAATTCAATAGATAGTAAGACACAATGTTTAAAGCATGGTTGAGTTAAAGTTACATTTATTTCTTAAAGACATATCAGTGTGAAGAATGACTCTACCTGTATGTAGTCTGTACACCTCTCAAAATTAAGAAGTATTAAAAATTCTTATTTGACTCATGCAGTTTTACAAATCTTTAACAAACAATTAAAACAACTCCCCTACCTCCACTTATGAATTGACCAACAACTGGAGGCAGGGACTACTGGAAAGCAACATAGATTGCGAAAACATGTGACTTCCCCATTTGTTAGCTGAATGCCTCCTCTGTTCAGCGTCGGCCAGTTGTGTTGCGTGGCTGTCTGTCAACAGGCAGACTGCAATTATGTGCAGTCTAGTGGCAGGTCTAATAACTGCCGTAATTTCCAAGTAGTGGTGAATGTAATGATATTTTGAGATATCTGCAACAACTGTAACATGATATGAAAATATCTGTGATTTCTACTGGCGACAAAGTCACAGGTACTGCTGATACCACTGTGGTTTACTGACTACATTCATTATAGAAAAGAAATGCTAAATATCAGTTGAAGGTTAGGGAAAATAAAAACGTACTTTTCTCATCCAAGTTTATAGATTACCCTGAACTTGGGGGCTGTGGACCCCAGGTTGGGACCCTTGCTGTGGATCCTTCTTGTCACATCTGCAGCCAGCCAGTAGAAAGGGAAAGACACAGAGGACTGCACAGATGAAGTTTATATGGGCCTGTCCTGAAATTGGTATATATCATTTCCATTCACATTCCACTGGGGAGGATTTAGCCACGTGGCTACACCTCCCGACAAGGAGACTGGGGAATGCCCAGAAAAAAGAAAGAACAGATGTGGGTGTGGATGTCTTTTCCACAGTCAGTGGTGTGTGTGGCCTTCGCACCACATTTAGAACACACTCAACCCCTTTCCAAGGGAGTCAAACCAAAGCCCCAACCAGCTTCTGCATTCAGCTCAATGTCTGGGACTTCTAGGTGTTGAGCAGTCCTTTCCAACAAGCCTGATGGAATTTCTCTTGGTCCAGAGACTTATGAACTCTGCTCTCCCCTCCCTCCCACCTCTGCACACACCCAGTATATAGGGTAATTGCAACTAAGATTGGGAAACACAGGCAGTGCCTGGTCCATGACAACGATGGACCCCTGCTGGGCAAGCATTACCACTTCCATGGTAGTGGAGGGGGTCACTGCATTGGACCCTGTATTTTCTCTCTGAGAGGAACCTCCTTGTCTTCTGTGGTCCCTGCTCTGCCCTCCGGGCAATTCTCCCTGTCCACTATCCCCTGTGTCTGCATGTGAAGGGATTATGAGTAGTGTCCCCCTTTCTGAGGTTCCACAGCTTTCACAGTGCACTCATTTCTCATGAAATCTTGGGGGTCCAAGTGATGTTTTAAAGTTTTCTAAGGCCACGTTTGTGGTTTCTTTGGGAATTCAGTTTCTTCCTTCAAACAGACTTCTGATCTGTTTGCTTCCCAGTGGTTACATATGCCAGTTACCACATCCAAAATTTCCTAGACACAGCTCTTAAATCTAAATTTGCTTGTTTTTTTGCTTTTTTGGCTCCATGCCAATCTCTATCTATCAAATATCAAGAGGCTTAATAGAGAGACAATATCCTTAACCTGATCTTTGCTTCAGAGATATGTCCCTTGGTTTAACTGAGAAGACTTCATTGGTCTTTGTGGCTCAAATACTTATTCAGTCTTATCACCTCCTCTGTGGGGTCTGGAATCTGTTTCTTCAATTCTTAACCTCTACTTTCAAACAGCCCAGTTCTTTCCTGAGCTCATCTTTTTCTGGTGACAACCTGTTAAGCGAATTAAGCAACTGACAACAAATGCCACTTGCCTTTTTCCAACCTCTTCCATTACAGGTACAGTCCTGATAAGAAATTAAGTGTTCTCAGGGACCGGTTTTACTAAATGCTTTTCTCCCAGTATAACGGGCATCTCCAGCCCTCCAGCCTGTTATACTAATATCTGTTTCTTCACCACCTATCCCCAGCCAATGCCACGTATTTCAGTTTTTGTGATGGCATCACTCCACTTCTAGAATCAATTTCTGTACTGCTTAACAAGCAGACCCCAAAATTTCATTGGCTTAAAACAATAGGTATTTATTTTTAGCTCACATAACATTTCTGGGTGAATTGTTCTTCTCCATGTGGTCGTTCAGGCACTGACCCTCGCTGCATTTCATGGCTCTGAACGCCCCTAGAATTTCATTTTCATTGTCCCCATCTGCATTACCCAAAGGGGCAAAAGCATGGAGTAACATGCTCAGGAGATTTTCAATGGGCCAGGTCTGGAATTTTTAAATTTCCTTTAATGAGAATTTAATCGTATGGCTAAACTGTATTGTAAGAGAAGCTGGGAAGTATAGTCTAACTGTGTGCCCAAGATTTTGGTAGATAGCTAGCAGTCTCTGCCCTGTTTATTTTCAACCTAGGCTTCTATACCCAGCCAATTTATCAATTACATAAGAGGATGGTAAAAAGACATTTTCAGATCTGTAAAATCTAAAAAATATATTTTCCATTGACCCTTTCTCAGAAAGCTACTAGACGATATGCTCCACCAAAAAGAGGAATTAAACCAAAAAAAAAAAAAGACAACATGGGATTCAGAATACATTGAACAATTATGTAGATCTAGAGAGACTTCAGTCCACATTAGAGCAAAAGTTTGGAGAGAAGTTTGGAGTTCTCCCTAGGAAAAATGTAAAAGTGGAACTGATAAATTATATGACAGTGTGATGGAATATAAAATTTTAATGATGCATTTTTGTAGAAAGTTGTTGAAAGATGAGGAGAATTTAGTCAGAACATCAAAGAAAACTAATTAACTTTTAAAATGACATAATTGGCCAGGTGCGGTAGCTCATGCCTGTAATACCAGGACTTTGGGAGGCCAAGGCAGGAGGATCACTTGAGACCAGGAGTTTGAGTCTAGCCTAGGCAACACAGCAAGATAAAAACAAATTTAAAAAATTAGCCTGGTGTGGTTGCATATGCCTATAGTCCTAGCCACTCGGGAGGCTGAGACAAGATGATCGCTTAAGGCTGGAAGTTGGAGGTTGCAGTGAACTGTGATCAAACCACTGCACTCCAGCATGGGTGACAGAGCAAGACCCTGTCTCACAAAAACAAAGATAGATAAATAAATAAATAAAATGAGATAATTACTAAATCTAGCAAAAATAAACAATTTTACAACAAAAGAGATTTAATCATAAAATATCATGTAACTCAGCAGTGAGCAATCCTTACATAACCATTAAAATGAAAACAATGATGATGGGCTTAACCAGAAATTGAGATATAATGAAGAGAGGTTTGGCAAAGAGGCGTAAGTAGCTAAACTTCTTCTAAGATATACATTAGTCAGGATGGACTAAGTTGTTCAATAGTAACAACTCCAAAATCTAAATGGCAAAATACATATATGAGAAGTTATGTCTTATTCAGGCTACACTCCTCATCTAAGTCCCCAGGGGTTCTGCTCCACACAGGCATTCAAGGATTTAGTCAGAGGCTCTTTCAACTTGTAGCTACCTCATCTGGAACACATAGCATCCCCTGTCCCATGAAAAGACAGAGAGACTAGAGAAGCATGGTGAGCTTATACCACCTCAACTTAGAAGTGATGCTCATCACTTCCTCTTGCAATGTAATTGGCCAGAAATAGTCACATGTCTTGATCTAATAGGAAGAGCGTCAGCAGCGTGGTTTTCCATGTGTTCTGAAGAGGAGGAGAACTGGTAATATTTGCCAGGTGAAGTTTACAAAACCATCAGAAATGAATGACTCTAGAGACAGCATTATTTACACATTATTTTAGAATATGGAAGTAAATACCAGAATATGTTGAAAGCTAAAAGAAAAGGTGGAAAATGTTGTTTCTGGTGACCCTGGTAAGCAACATGGGGAGTGAAGCAGGCTAGGGAACAAGAGACTGTTGGGGTTTTTTTCTAAGCATTTTTTTAGCATTGTTTGACTTTTGAAACTATCTGCATGTATTATTTCTATTAAATTACATATCACATTTTTTTTAAAGTTGCTTGAAAAAAAAAGACTGGAGCCAGGGAGACTGTCACAAACATACTCTCAGTAATCCCATCTGGGATCATAACTGGGGTCAATGTCAGATGACTGGTCTGCAGTTTGCAGAATCCCCATTCTCCGTTGGTCACTTGGTCGAGTTCCTTCCTGAGGTCTCTCACTGCTCGTAATTCCGGAGACTTGAGTTTGCTTAGGGCAAACCTTGGTGCACTGTCTTACAGCCCCTTGCTCTTCTCAGCTCCCTCTTACGGATGTTTACCCCCCACTCCTCAATCCAGAGAGTCTTCTCCTTGTGAAGATGAACACAAAACACCAGTTGAAAAGCTCTCATTCTCCCTACTACCTGTTAGTAACACCCTTTTGGCCCAAGGCTTTTCGACTTGTTCTGACAATTTCTTCTCTTTCACGTTCTTTTTGAAAACATTAGTTAAGCTAGGGATCTGACCTCTGAGCACTTTCTATTTCCCCCTTTGTGTCCTTGTTACACACTCTTCTTACCATTGTTCATAAGCGTCCTTTGAACATCAGAGCGTTCCTGGAGACTCCCTGTGTCAGTCCTTACCTCCACACGGTGGCCAGAGAGAGCTTCAGTGATGTCCTTGATATCTCCCCTTGGTTTGCTTAGCAAAATAGGCTGGGCCCTTTACTCTCTGTCCCCACCCCTCTCCCACCCTTCTCTGTCCCTGCCCACACCTCCCTGTGTGGGCCAGCAGGGATCCGGGCCTCCATCTTGGCTCCTGCAGGGCTCACTGCCTGGAGTCCCTTCCGTCCCCTGCCGTGCAGCTCTCAGAGTGGGAAGCCTCCCCAGCTCGCTGGCAGCTGTGCAGTAAGGGAAAGGGGCCGGTTAGAATGGGCAGTGCGAGTTCAACACCCACTTGGTAATTCTAGCATTGGGCAGGTTACTCAGCCTCTCAGAGCCTTGGTTTCTTACCTAATACATTAGTGTTGGTCTGGATTATCTTTAACGTCTCTTCCAGGTCTAATACGAGTCCCTCCCACTCCCAACATAAAAATTACACTGAATTGGAATTTAATTTTAAGAGCACATATTCTGAAGCCAAATAGCCTGGGTTCAAATCCCAGCTCTGCCCACTTATCAGCTGCCTGACCTTGAGCGCATCGCTAAACCTCTCTGTGCCTCAGTTCATCCCTATTTAACGGGAGACAGCAACAGCCATTGGCTCACAGGATTGTCGTAAGAATGAGGTGATACATATACGAAGTGCTCCATAGGAAGACTAACAAGCTCCTACTAAACATCGGCATCAGTCTACGCTACCAAACTGAGCGATTGGAGGAACAGGGCCATATCCCCTTTCTCTCCAAATCCCCAATGCCCAGCATGTAAAACCAAAACCTCAATTTTTTTCCACAATGAAAGAAGGAGAGCACTGGGGAAAGCTGCCAACTGCATCCTACGAGTGAGGTTCCAGGAGCTTTACCTGTGCTCCTCGACTGTCTTCCTATTCAGAATGTCACTCCCCCAAATCATGTCTGGCCTTTGCTCAACATGTAGAAGACTTGACGGTAGAGATGCGAGGACTGTTGTGGAGTGGGGGGAGTAGAGCTTGTTTTAAGCTTGCTTAGACTCAGGCTTTATCTCCCAGACCTCCACAGGTATAAAAGTCTATGAATTTAAGAGACCAAAGGAAATACATCTCTGGAGGGCTGGGGGTGGTGGCACACTGGGAGCTCCCAGGGGATCGAGCTGTGGACCTCTCTGTAGGAAGACTCAGGGACCACTGCCCCCTTGCACTGTGACCAAAGACAGGTCACTTCTTCACTCCAGGCCTTGCCTGGAGAGGCAGGACCCTGCGCAGGGAGCGGTGGGAGGAGAGAGTCCCCGAACTCCTCACGTCAGCTTGGAAAGCATTGCCCAGGCAGGGTGGTACAAGCTGCAGCAGCTAAGGACCACAGAAGTCCGGGTCAGAACCAAGGAGAATGAGTGGCGAGGGGGAAGACAGTCAAGTAGGAAGTTGGTTAGGACCCCAGGAAGGTAGGGAAGGGGCAGGTCTCAAGACAGGCTAGAGTCAGTGAGTGCTCCAAACTAAGACAGGTACCTCTGCCCATCTGTATCTATTGCAGCTTATTTAATATAGACCTGCCAACGTGACTGCCATTTCCTTGCTAATGTCCTAATGCCTCACAGTTCTGCATCTTAACCTCATAGCTGGGGCTCCAGAGGCCCCCTGCCCAACCCCGCCTCCCAGCCCAGCTTCCCCCTGCAGCCACTGGGGCGGAGCGTCTCATTTTGCTAGAATGTCATCCATTTATCAAAGGACAGGATTAGCCCCCCCTCCTCCACATTCAGAAGGCAGAGCCTTCCTCTTTCTAATTTCAACTTGGCAACAGCTTAGGTTATTAACCTACTGAAATACCCTCCAGGGCCTCCCTCTCCCGCCACACCGCTCCCCCCATGTTTTCCCAGCATTCGCTCCCCAACTCTTTTCTCTAGGGCTGCAGTACTTAAACTTTTTCCACCTTCAGATCTTTACATGTGGATAAAAGATATCCCTCTCCCCACTCGGATCTGACGCTACGCGGTGGCGCAGGGGCATTAATGTTGAGCTGAGGAGCTGCGGGCAGGCTCTCCAGGATGAAGCGGGGGCTGCGACGCCACTTCTGATGAGACGTGGGGAGGCAGGAGGTGAGGTGGAAGGAGCCTTGGACTAGGATTCAGGAGACCTGGGTTCAGAACCTCTGTCACTCACTAAACCTTTGGCCTCAGGCAACTCAACTTCTCTTCTCTGGGCCTCAGTTTCCCCATGTCTGAAATGAAAGGCATGGATAAGAAGCAGGGTTCCGAGGACCGCAACGCCTCCAGGGCTCGGGCAGACCACCCAAATGAGCGAATTGGCCTGTGCAAGACAACACGGAGTGGTAGGAAAACCGGAGCGTGCGTGTCTCAACTAAATACATTCAAATTTTTAAAAATCAAGATTTCACCAAACAAAATACATACGTTGGACAAGTTAGACCATGATCACCAGTTTGTAGTCTCTGGAGAGCCTTCTGAGGTCCCTTTCCATTGGAGCGTTCTACAGTACAATAAGCCATGTAAACAGGCCCATCTGAAAGTGCTCTAAGTAGGTATGGTGTGAATTCAGAAGACAGGTCTCCTGTCCACTCCACTCCCTGCCCATGATTTACTATCTGAAATTTATTTGAAACTGTGGTGGTGTTAAAATATGTCCACAAATTATTTGGCACTCCTCCCTTCAAAAGATAGAACCTGATTCCTCTCCCCGTGTGTGGGTTGGACTTAGTGACTTGCTTTTAACAGACAATGTTGGAAGTGATAATATGTGACTTCTAAGACCAAATCATAAAAGGCATTGTGATGTCAGCTCCTTCTCTCCCTCTCTCTCTCTCTCTCTCTCTAATCACTCACTCTGGGAAAAGCCAGCTGCCACACCGCAAGGACAGAGAAGCAGCCCTGCAGAAAGGCTCGCAAGCAGAGGCATCGAGGCCTCCAGCCCACAGCCACCGTGTGTGTGTGTGTGTGTGTGTGTGTGTGTGTGTGTGTGTGTGCCTCTTGGGAATGGACCTGCAGCCTCCATCAAGCCTTTAGCCCCAGCCAGCATCTTGCTTATAACCTCATGAGAAACCCACAACCAGAATGACCCAGCTGAGTCACTCTTGAATTCCTGACCCACAGAAACTGTGATATAGTAACTTTTTGTTCTTTTAAGCTGCTAAGTTTGGGGGTAATTTGTTACACAGTAATAGATAATAAATACATTAGGAAACAAAGTCCCCATTCTACAATGAGATAAGACTTAAATCTACATTCCCTAGACAAAGCAAATGATCACAAGTTGGGGTGGGGGATGGGGGTGTCAGGTGAGCTGAAGACAAGCAGTTGGTGGTTTTAAAATTTGCACCAAACCAACACTGGAATGATAAGTGAATTAACTGTTAAAACCTAAGTACTGAGCTATATTATAAATCATAACTCAGCTTTACCTAATTCAGCCTTTCTGCTGGATACCTTAACTCAGATGGTCCATTTTCACTTCAACCTTAATCCATCCCATTCTCAGCTCGGCTTTCCCTGCTCCATAAGTCTCCATGTCGCAGAGAATGGTACTACCGTCCACCTAAGGCAGGAGCCACCTCAGGCTCCCACTTCACCAAAAACTGTAGATTTCACCTCAAATATTTCACTAGTTCAATGCCACCAAAGAAAACAGGGACGGAATTTGTTAAGAGTGCTCCTATTTCTTCAAAGACATATATACCTGTTTTCCCACATCTTCTGGTGAGCTATTGCTATATAACAAGCCACCCTAAAATTTAGTGGCTTAAAATGACAACAATTGTGCATTTTGCTCATGAACCTGCAATTTAGGTAAGGCTCAACAGGACAACTCCTCTCTGCTTCACAGTATCTGGGGTCTCAGCTGGGATGGTTCAAAGGGCTGGATGCTGGGTAGCTGTGGTGTGGTAACGCTGGCTTATACCAGCTAGTAACAGCCAATTGTTAAATATTCAGAAATTTTTGCAATACAGTTGTTATACTATTGATAGCTTGAAATCAGCTCTAGTGGGACTAGTTATACCCAGAAATCAAACACTATTATAAACCAGAGCATGTTTTATTCAGAGAGTAGGTTTACCAGCATACCACTGTTAGCCAGGTACCTTTCTCTCTCTTTCTCTCTCTTCCCACCCCCACCTCCTCCCAGCTGAATGGCTAGCTTGGGCTTCCTGACAACATGGCAGTTTCAGGGTATGTAGGCTTCTTACAGGATGGCTGGCTTACTCCAGAGCAAGTGTTCCAAAAGATCTAATCAGAAGCTACTTGACTTCTTATGATGTAGCCCCAGAAGTCCCAGGATGTCACTTCTCTCACATTCTATTGATTAAGACCAACCCAGATTCAAGGAAAGAGATTAGACTCCATCTTTCAATGGGAGCAGTAGCAGAGAAGATGTGGCCCTCTTTAATCTACCAGAGCATAGGAAAGGAGTCTAGAGCATAGCAGATGTCTACAGGACCAGATGGCAGAAGATTCAAGTCCTACCCCTCCTCTACTTCTTACTACATTTGTGCCTTCAGCATGTCATTTAACTTACTTGAATTTCCTTTTTTTTTGTTCAAGAAAGAAAGAAAAAAGAACAGAAAAGAGTGTCAATAACCTTGATTCTGCCTACTTCTCAGGGTTATTGTTAGGAACAAGTAAGAGCATTTTGATGTACCCATATGCAATTTAGCCCAATCTACATTCAAGGCTCTGTAGCAATTTTTTCATATATGTGCTTGAACTAGGGTGACCATATAATTCCTAATTCAAATCAAGACACTTTGCAGAGCAAAAGGTAGGGCTATTAATAATTAATAATTATATAAAAGGTGTAATCAGGACTGATCTCAGAAAACCAGCTTGCATGGTTACCAGTGATAATAAACATGCCAGTTTTCAGAGAAGAAACTGCGTGATGTGAGCTGCGTGCTATTGAGCATCTAGTGGGGAAAAAAAATAAGGAAACATTCTGGGAAGAACTTAGCAAGATCTAGCCAAAACTTTCTAATGGAATAAGGCTGACTATAAATATATATGTAAAGTAAAAATTGAAAAAATCTTTCTTTTCTTGTAGTTCAAATCATTTCTTTATTTCCAACATCAAGGGGCCCACCTGGGTCTAAATTCAGCTCCCAGCAGTGTGGTTGCCTCCTCTCCTCTATCCATTCACTTCTCCACTGTGCTCCTCCCCCACACCCGCCAAGAATTCTACCAAGAATGCAAAGTGTCTTGGAGTGCTCCCTGGTGTAAAACCCTTTGGTGCCTCTTCGACACTTACAGAAGATACCTTCAACCACAATCATGGTATGAGCTCCCATTGGCTGGCCCTCCTCCTACCTGTCTCTCCAGCCTCCTCTCCTGCTCCCTCTGACCTCACACTTTATTTACATTCTAGAAATTCCAAAAATACTTGTATCTACTGGTATGTGGTACTGGAGTTTATACAGTGACACCTTGTTCTCAGCCATTCTCCCAACCTGGAATGTTCTTCCCCATAGCTTCTGCCTCTCCAGCTCTCACTTATGATTGTAGATGCCACTCAGGAGTAGTCTGCTCAAGGAGGCCTTGGGACAATGCCCTCCCCAATGTACACCCAGCATCCTGAGCATGCACGCCTTTGGCCTTGAAATACTAGAATGGTTAAGAGCACAGGCTCAGGGCACAGAATGCCTGGGTTCAAATCCCAATTGATCTTTGGCAAGTTAATCAAGCTGTGCCTCAGTTTCCCCATCTGTAAAATGTATTTAATAGGACTCATCTCTTGGAGTTGTAATGAAGATTAACTGTTTTAATATAACATTTTATATATATTTTTTTCAACACAGTGCCTGGCATGTAGATAATACACAATAAATAGCAGTTGTCATACCCTGATGTGGCCTGCATCTGGCTTCCTCAAGGGCAAAGACTGGGTCTCATTCATACCCATATCCCTGGAGGCTCCTTATAAGTGTTGATTGAAATGAACTGAGATTAGGAGTTCTTAGAAACCTTCAGGGAGACTCTTTGTTTGGGGGGAAAAGACTAGAAATCAGAGAGTAGACTAACGTAAAGAGACATTGAAACTTCAGTCTCAGCTGGTAATGGGGTGACTTTGCCCTGAGGAAAATGGCTGACCCTTTGCACAAACCATGTTCCTCCTCCTCTTGCTCCTCCTCCTCCTCAGCCCTCCCTGGCTCTGCCACCCTTGCCATTTCTCAGTTTGGTTCTCCCACTCCCTGCCCTGTTCCCTAGGTGGCTCCTGTCTGAGAAGGTGGCACCCCAGCATCAGCCTCCAGAATCACACACGTGCCTAACCACGTGGGGAGGCCAAAAAAATTAATAAAGCATAATAAGGCACCTTGCATTTGTTTTCTCACTGTAAGTCAGGGGCTTGGAGATTCTCCCTCCAATTTCAACTTCCCTTTCTCTGGCCTTGCATTTCTAAGTACACCCAAATGAAGATTTTATGGGCAAACCAAGTTACATATAAAACATTTTTACATTCCTAAACTGACAAAATGATTTAACTTTGTAAAGGGCACTTAAAGTCTAAGTATTACATATGCTTCAAAATTTCCTCAAATTTCCACTAAAAAAAAAGGATTTTAAAGAGCTCCAGAATTCCCAGACATTTTCCTGTTCTAGGCTGACCCCCAAGGGGCAAGTTGTGTGTATGTGTCCCATGGAGAGCACTTCTGAGCCAAGAAGACAAGGGCCTCACTATGTCCTCTGTGTCCGGACACAAGCCTTCCACCACCATCACCTCTTCCCACACCAGGCTGCCCTTCACAAGGAGACGAGGCCACAGACAGCTGGAGTTGCCCCTGCAGAGTCAAGCTCCTGGGATGTCAAACATCTGGGCTGCTGCCAAAAGCTCCAGTTCCCCAAGCCTTCTCCATTCTTGGGACATTAACACCCCTCTTTCCCCCGACCTCTTGGCAAATGCCTAACTGCCTTGCAGGGAGGTCGCACCAGTTAAAATGCTTCACTGGGTCGAGGAAGCATGGGAGAGGAGCCAGTCACCCCACCAGGGTCCTCTTCAATCCAGGGGAGTGGATCTAGCATAAGACAAGGGAAACTACTTGTCTTTGTCTAAGAATAGATAACAGAAAATGGTTAGAATTGTGCCAATAGGAATTTGGTCTTAAAGTTTCTGATAATCAGTTAGTGAATGTCTTAGTCCATTCAGGCTGCTATAACAAAATACTTTAGACCAGATAATTCACAACCAGAAACTTGTCACTCACAATTCTGTAGGTTGGAAAGTCCAAGATCAAGGTGCCAACAGATTCAGCATTCTCTGCTTCAAAGATAGTGCCTTCTCACTGTGCCTCACATGGCTGAAGGAGGGAAAGAGGCAAGTAGATTCCCTCAAGCCTCTTTGTAGGGGCACTAACCCCATTCATGAGAGCTCTGCCCTCATGACCTAACCACCTCCTAAAGGCTCAAATTGGGAATTGATTTCCAACATATGAATTCGGAGGGATCACCAACATTCAGACTGTAGCACCTCATAGGTGAAATGAGGACCAAGAGCTTAGGGACAGAAGTTGACATGTAATAGTAAGGATCCACTGCAATCTTGGGAGGAGAGCCAGTATGGCATGGAGGACAGAGCCCTAGAGTCCCTCAGTCCTGGTTGAATCCTGGCTCTCCTACTCACCTGCTGTGTCCTTGGGTAAGTTATCTACCCTCTCTAAGCCTCAGCATTCTCATCTGTAAAATGGGAAGATGATAATAATAGTGCCCACACTGTGACTTTTCTATAAGGATTAAATATAAAAGGGCTCCCTATAGAACTTGACATATAATAATAGCTCAGTAAGTGCTACAGTCATTATTGTTATTCCCAAAGTTTGGGATCCCTTGGAATAATGCAGAGAAGACCTGTGTCTAAACTAGCACCTGCCTCTCTCACCCCATGACCTCATCTCCACCACCGGGGCAGGTGTCCAGTCCACTCTATCTGATCAATATCTCAAGAAACTCATGCCACCCTCTGGCTGCCATACCCAGCCCTGTCCAGGACCCACGTCTCACGAGTTCCCCGTGTCCAACCTGTCTCCAACCCCAGTCTGGAGAGTGAGAATTCTGGCGGGGACCCCGAAGACCTATACAAAACTCCCCAACTCCAAGCAAGGGGGCTCCAACAAGGCAGATCAGTAATGAGATGGAAGATTTGGGCTAATCCTGAGCCAAATGAGGGTCTAATTCCTGCTGTAAAAATCTGTCAGCTGCTAGTTAACAGTTCCTCTGGCCCTGAGCTGGGGGGGAGGGGGGTCTGCTTGCAGGAGCAGTTGGGCCTGTACCTAGGGTGTTGTTTTTCTCCCTTTTCCTTGTTTTTTCATTTTTGGAATGTGAATATAAACTTTATGGAGGGGCCTGGTCTCTGTTCACACCGGGTGCTAATAACCCACAGCTGAAAGCAGAGGTGCAAAGGAAAACGGGAGGTGCCCAGCCCAGAAGGCTACGGGAAGCAGGAGGGGCTGGACGAGGGGCTCAGAGGATATTTAATATTGAATTTGCCTTTTTTT
>VBSM01000361.1:9219464-9240990 GCA_008086735.1 Cheirogaleus medius
GGGGGGGGGGGGATGCTCAGTTTTCTGAAAGGGGTTCTTTTTTCACAAGCTTGGAAAATAGGACGTGGACAGGTCTAAGATATGAAGAGTGGGCTGGCAGGCTAGAGGGAGTAATGGGAAGCTCAAAGGGGCGTGCTGGGGACTGTGTGTGTGTGTGTGTGTGTGTGTGTTTTCAAAGAGAGGTAGAGTCATGTTAGGGAAACTTCCTCGAGGAAAGCCTCTTGTAAGGTGACCCGTCTCCTCCCTGAGTGGCTAGGAGGCTGCAGGCACAGATGGCTAATTTACCAGCTCCTGAACAGACTCCACCTCACCTCACTCCTCTGCAACTCTCAGGTGGGCCAGACAGCCAGCTGGCACTGGCACGGAGTCAGCGAAGGTCTGGGGGCAAAATGGAGTGAGAGGCAGTCAGACAAGCCAGCCTCACAGAGGATAGTGGGTGCCACTTCAGAGCCTCCTGGGCTGAGGGTCTCAGATGCTCTGGGGCTTGGGGCGGGGGACAAGCGGGGAGGTAATGGTGGATCGAAGATTTGGCGCTTGCATGAAAGCAGGAGACTTGAAAAACTAGCCTAGAACTGTATCCATTTCTCCTTCACCCACCCATCATGCCTAGCATTATGCTCGGGGTGTGACGACTGACTGGGTCCTCCAGGAGTGTGCAGCCCTGTAAGGGGGAGCGGGGCTGAAGCCAGATGTAAGCTAAGCGAAATCACGCTATTCCGGTTACCTCATTGCCTAAGGACCTGAGTTCGAATGCTGACTATGCGGGACTTACCTATGGCCTTATCAGGAAGTAACTCGTGATTTAGGTGATTTTTGTTCCCAATTTAGAATTCCTTACAGGTCAGGAAACTGAGGCTTCACATGCCATGGCATGGACGCAGACCCGGTCCCTCCTCACGGCCCCAGGTGCAGGCCGGGCACCTCCGGCGCCGCCTTTGGCGGAACGCCTTGGTGCAGGCCGGCGCTCCTGCAAGCCCAGCAAACTCGCGTTGCTTACTTCCCAAAAGGAAGAGAGTGCCTAGGGCGGCCTTCTGTCTGGAGAGAGCTTTACTCCTGCAAGACCCCCTCCTGCTGACCTCACGCTACTGGGGGCTAGAGGATGAAGAGTGAGACCCCGCACGCGCAGGGCGGAAAGAGCTAACCTGAGCGCCCCATCCTCAGTGCGCAGCGGGTCCCCTGAGCGGGGCCGGGGACCCAGTGGGCGCTTCCCACGGGACCCAGAGCGCCAGGCCGCTGCACACCCTCGACCCCACCAGGAAGAGCCTTCCCAGCCGTCCCCTGAGCGCCCTTCGCCGCAGACTCCGGGAACCCTGGAGGCACACACAGCTCTGCCTTCGGGACGCAGTTCTGTCCTGCAAACGAGCAGGCACTGGCAGTAATTTGGCTCTGAAAATTGGTGCCACAGGAACAGCTGAGAGCTGGCAAGGCCGGCGCCCCTGCGGGTCAGCGTCTGTCAGTCCGCATTAAGATATGCAAAACCGAGGCGCCAGCGTCGCTGCCATCGCCTCTCCGCCAGGCGCGTAATTGGTGTCAACTGTTTGATTGCGATAATTGCTAATGTCTGGGGAGGTGGCTTCCAGGCCCCGGTGGGACAGAGCCCGCCTCACGCCCCCGAGGGCCTCCTAGACCCAGCGCTCTTCTGCCGACTGCTCGCGGAGACTCGCAGGCCAGGGACTCCGGTGGGACTCCGCAGTCCTCCCTCCCATTCCCTGAGAGCAAAAGAGAAGTGGGGAGGAGCGAGAGGGTCTTTCCCCTCCCCCACCAACACAAACTCCATCTGCTTTTGGAGGGAGGAAGAACGGAAGGATTAGCCTCCATGTCACCCCACGTCCCACATTTCCCATCCCACAGTGGTCACAATCATCTCAGCTGACCCTCATGAAAGCCTGTGAAGTCAGTGTTCCTAAATCCTACCTTAGAGATCAGAAACTGAGGCTGGGGAGTTAGGTCACGTACCTGGCGAGAGGCAGGGCCAGGCAGGAAAGCTAGAGCTTGGTTCCCTGAAGTCCTACCCTCTGTCCCATCCTGCAGATGAGGAGGCCTGGCAGCCTGCCGCATTTGGGACTTGGCAGTTGGTGACTAGGCGCCCTGACTGAGGGGTGATTGGGGCCACAGAGGCAGGGCTATGTGGGGGTAGCCATGCCAACCTTTCTTTTCTTATGGACTCGGGAAAGGAAAGTGGCATTTAGGCCACATCGTGACCAAGCAGGACTTCTAGAGCGAGATTGCTCCAACTCGGGCTGGGTAAGTCTTTAGTGTGTGGACTGTCCTGTGCGTATCAGGATGTTTAGCAGCATCCCTGACCTCTGCCCACCAGATGCTGCATCACACATACTCACCCCTCCGAGTCGTGATAAACAAAAATCCCTCCAGAAACTGTCCAATGTTCCTGAGGATGAAGGGACAAACCACCCCCAGTTGAGAACTGCTGGTCTCACCTAGGCCCTTGTGGGTTCAGGAGCCAGGTGTCCCAGGTCTAGTACGTAGGTTCAGTTCAAGTCAATCAAAGACAAATTTCCACATTGCTTGCTAGACACAGAAATAATAAGTCAAGGTAAGCCTTCAAGAAAAAACAAACAGGCTTAGAGACAGGGTTTTTAGATGTTATGTCAGAAGCAGCACAGAATGTTAGGGGAGCCCAGAGCAGAATGCCTAAAAGAGGTTGGGGTAGTCTAGGAGGGCTTCTCAGAGTAGGCAGTGCTTGAGCTTGAAGGATGACTAATAGATGTGCTTTATGTTTATTATTATTAAATAATAACAACAGCGATAATGATTAAAATGTATTGCTATTTGCCTCTATTTTTCTTAGCTTGCCTGGAATGGGAAGGGCTTGGAGCTAAAGTTTCTGGAATATGGGGCCGCAAATGTGCAAATCCCAGTGAAGAACAGGTGGGGAGTCGGGGTGCAGTGGGAGCAGGCAATGAAAGGGTTTGTTGTCAGTAGAGAATTTTAAAACAATGATAAAACCTACTAAAAATCATCTGCTTTTTTATTATCACCATGCACCAGCAATTTTGTGTAATAAAACACTCCTCCCTGAAAAAAAAAAAACTTCTTTTGTGCTGTGTTCTAAGTAATTACTGCAGTGACTGTTGAGTTTCAATAATATATACGTGAGCTTCAAATTAGCACATCTCTATTGCTTATCCTTTAGTAAAGACTGTACACTGCACCCTAGTTAATTTGAAGAACTCTCATGTATATAGTCAGAACACACACGACTCAGCTACACTCTTCATTTTGAGATTAAGTTTATAACAATTCAGAATCATTAGACCTGGCATCAGTCACAGTTCATGTCTCAACCCCTATAGTTCTACACATCCTTGCCTTTAAACCGGAGATTCCAGAATAAACAATGATGCACAGTGACTGTAAAGACAAAGCAACACACTCAAGCTACTTCAGTTCTGTTATTCTCTAGGCAAATCATTGTCTGAAACTTGCAGATTTTGCTCCTCTGGGAACATTCCTCCATGTGTTTCCTTCCCCCACCTCCCACCCCCAAAATTAATACAATTTTCAAGTATCAATCAATGACTTTAGTCTTTTTTGTACTGTATTATTTATTTTACTTATTTATTTACTGGTATGATCACATAATGTTTAATAAAAACATTTTCACTGTGGTTTTCTTTTCTAGCCATTATTATTATATATTTGTTATTTATTACTATGGTGATAATTTTGTCATATGGGAGGTGTTAAAAATGACTCACTCAGTGTGTCTAATATGTTAGGTGCCCCGCTGGTGTGGAAAGGGAATGCCAGATCCACTGCCCAGACCCTCATGGTGACTCCCCCGGGAGCTGGCAGACAGCACAGTGGGCAGCAGGTGATGCTTCCCTCCACCTGCCTGCCCGGGGCTCTTTCCCTGCTAGGTCCCTTCCATGGCAGCCCTAGCCCCAGTCTTCCCTCTCTGTCCTCTTAGCCCAGTGTCAGCTGTGACTGGCCAGGGAAGGCTCTCAGAGGAGCTAAGGGGTGAGTTCAGGGCAGGTACACCTCAACATAGGTGACAGCCTCCTAGCAGGACCTGGGAAAGCATCCTGCTGAGATCCTCAGCATATTGGGGAAACTGAGGCTCAAAGAGACGTGGTGCCCAGCCTAAGGTCACCCAGCTAGCTAGTGGGTCAGGGCAGAACTAAAAGTCATTATTTCTGGCCTCCAGGCCTATGTCCTTTCATGACACCACTCAGCCTTGACCTAACAAAGATGGGCTAGTGGTGGAACTTCAGTCAACTGAGGCAGGTCTCCCTGAATGATCTTTCTGGCCAGGAGGGCTGTCTATGGCCAAACCCCCAGCCTTGGGCTGCTAATGGTGCTCCTCATGGCAAAGAGGAAGGGGCTGATGGCATTTTTTAAATGCCATTGATTTATCAAAGACATACTGATCCCTACTATGTGCCTAGCCTTGTGTTAGACCATAGGGACACAGAAATAAGTAAGTCAAGGTCACTCCCTTCAAGAGAACAAACAAGGCTTAAATATAGGGTTTTAGATGCCAGGTCAGCTGTAACACAGAATGTTAGGGGAGCCCGGAATAGAACTCCTTATGCAGGCTGAGGTAGTCTGGGAGGGCTTCCCAGAGGAGGCAGTGCTTGAGCTTGAAGGATGACTAATAGATGGTTGGCTAAAAGGGGTGGGAATGTGGGTAGCTACAGAAGAGGACACTACTCAGGGTGCCACCCTCAGGACCTAATCATGCAAAGCACCTTCTGCTGAGCCCTCTGCTCCATCTCAATCCACCTCAAAACTCACCTCTCCAAGCAACCCATCCTGTTTTTTCTGACGCCATTGGCCTCCTTGTACATCCATCAGCAGGACTGGACTCCTCTGCACATGGCTGTGCTCTCTGTCCTCTCTGAAGCCCCTGGCGCCCCAGCCCTTGTGTCCCTTCCTGCCCATCCCCCAGCTCAGTCCAGGTTGGAGCCCTGAACTCAGAAGACCTTTCCCTCACTCTCTCCATCCTCACCCTCCTTTTCCCTTGTTTTTCTTCCCTTTTCTTCTTCCTTTTCAGCCTTGTCATTCTCTCCCTCCTTGTTCCCCAGTGTGAGCTGGGAGCAGGGCTAGGTGTGTGATGGAATTCTCTAGACCGGGGTCCAGGTGGCCTGCAGACCAGAGGCCCTGGCCTTCCCCTGAGGAGCAGGAGTTAGCAACAAGCCAGACCTTCGGTCTAGAGCTGAGGGAGGTGCAGGGTGGGGACAAGGACAGTGTGACCCTCTTTCTCAAGAAGAGGAAATCTGGGAACTCCTCAAGGTGAAGACTTTTAGCTCTCAGCGTCTGTGAGTTCTACTTCCAGGAAGCCCCTTCCCTTCTCCACTCTGCCCGCCCCCCAGTACTGCTGCTGCTGAGGTGGCTGCTGCTCCCATTTCAACCAGCACGGGATCCATTAATAGCATCAATTTTATTTGCACCAGTCCCGGCTCCCTCCCCACTCCCCAGGGGCACACGATCCAGAATGCCAGGCCCTGCTTCCTTTTCTCCTGGAACACGCTGACTCCCTCCCCGGGCGC
This sequence comes from Cheirogaleus medius, assembly GCA_008086735.1. NCBI lineage: Eukaryota > Metazoa > Chordata > Mammalia > Primates > Cheirogaleidae > Cheirogaleus > Cheirogaleus medius. Next base: position 9,224,978 of record VBSM01000361.1, read on the forward strand.
CAGGGGAGCTGGCAGGATAATAACCTGCAAGAGGAAAACTCTCTTCTCCCTGCCTTCTAATCTTCAGTGCTCACCAAATTAGAAAAGGCATCAGAAGCCCATCGGGCAGACTGCCGCAGGGATGTCATGTCATTAACCCTAGGCAGCCTCCTGCTGGTACTGGCAGCAGGGGGAGGATGCTTCAGCCCCCCCAACCCTTTCCAGCCCCCTACCTCTAGGCTGAAATGGAACCCACCCCCAGCTCTATTTCCCCATTCCCCATCCCTGTCCCCATCAGTCAGCATGGACTCTCCACCCCCATCCCCACCCTTGCCCATGGTAGGCATTCCCAGAACACCCAGAGGGCCCTTGGACTCCTGTCCAAGCCCTCATCCCATGAGTGGGAAGACTGGGGCCCACGGAAGATGCTGTCATCCTGTTCCTCCTTTAGCACCTGTTCCAGCTGGGTCTTCATTTGCCCAGTCAGCAAAGACTGGCTGACTCCTACACCAGGCCCAGTTCTAGGCACTGAGGATACAGCACTGAACAAAGCAAAGTCTCACCCTCATGGAGCTCACAAGCTACTTCTTCCAGGAGGCCATCCCTCATCCCCTGAGGCCGGGCCAGGTGTCCCCCACATGGGACCACAACCAAGAGTTGACTTGGCTGTCCGCTAGGCTGAGCACATACTGACGGCAGGGACTGTGTCTTGTTCAGCTCTGGACCTCAGCACCTGTTACAGGGCCCGGCACACTGAGATGTCCGATACATCTTTACTAAATAGTCATGACTAACACTATGTGTCAGCCACCGAGTGCTAAGAGATATTACCATTATTCCTATTTTAGAGGAAGAAACGAGTTAAGTGACTCATCCAAGGTACCCATCCAGCAGGTGATTCAAACCCAGGCAGTCTGGCCACAGAGGCCAAGATCTTTATGCCGTACTGGGAAGGTAGGAAGGGACGCCACGAATGACGGGGATGCTGGGCTTCTCTGGTCACCTGCTCCCATGCCTCAGAGTCTGAAAGTTCTTCCTCCTACCTGACATGAGTCTCTACAACTGCTAACACCACCTTGCGCTTTGTTTTGCTATTTCCAAGGAAACGGAGCAAGCAGACAGGCCCTGACCTGTGTAAGATCATCTCACTGAATCCAGAACGTGCTGCATGGCCTCAACCCCAGGAACGGACTGGTGTCCCCAGAGGCCCTTGGGTTCTCATTCCCATCTCCCTGCCTAGGAGTCCTGCCCACTTCACCCCCTTCAGAAAGCCTTCCTACACTTATAATACCATCGAGATCAGAAACAGTTCCCTGCCGCCCCATGTAAAACATACTTCAGCACAGCCTGGGTGTCCCCTCTAATGTCTTGGGGCTGGGCCCATGGTAAGTGCTGAGTAATGTTGGTCAGTTGCTTGACTAGTTCTCCTTGGGTGACATCTGCAAAGCCACGTCTAGTTCCAGCCCTGCTGTGGTTTGCTGCGTGTCCTGGGGAAAGTCAGCCACTCTCTAAGTCTCAGTCTCTTCGTGTATTTTGAGGTTCAGACTAGATGGTCCCTAGGTTATTTTCCTCTGTAAAAATCTAGCTTTGGTAGCAAACAGTAAAACCCAGCCTTAACAGGCCAGTGGCAATATCCTTCCCCGATCCTGGGTACGCTTATCTGCCCGGACAGTGATAAAGTGAGGAGTGTTTGCAAAGTGGCCTGGAGAGGACATGATATCTTCAGGGAGAGATTGAGCAACTTCTAGAAGGGATCTTCCCATGGGACCTGGGAGGTAGGAACAAGCAACAGGAATAACACTGAGCTCTGCTCTGCCAGGCCCCGCCATGGGTAACCTGCATGTTTCCTGGCATTCAAGGCTCATGGTCTCCCTGAAGAGACTGTTCTTGTGCTCATTTTACAGATGAGAAAACTGAGGCTCCTCTCTGAGTTCACACAGCATGTGAGTATCTGAGGGGGATCAGGGTGGGTGGGTCTGACTCCAAGACAGGGCTCTTCCCAAGGCACGGAGCTACGTCTCCCAGCTGCCCTGGTCTGTGTGTGCCTGGACCCCTGTCCTGTGTCCTGTCCCTCTGGTGTTCACACCAGAACACCCAGGTGTGCTTGCGGAGGTAGGGAGGGCGTGACCGGAGCATTGTGCTCACGCTACATCTATATCTGGATATATCCTGCACTGTGTCTGGAGAGCCATACTGGAGTGCGTGTGTGTGTGCGTGGTGCATGTGTGTGTGCGAACGTGTGTGCGTGTGTGTACGTGTGTGTGTGTGAGAGAGAGAGAGCACACAAGGGAGCTGAGGGGAAGATTGGGAAACCAGAGGGGAAGAAAGAAAGAAAGGAACAGTGGAAAGGGCAGAGAGAGACAGAGTAAATGTGCGGAATGACAAGGGTGACAATAATAACAATAATAATAACAAGGATAACACAAACCTTGCCTTCTTTTTTTTTTTCCAAGCCGAATGTGAGCCGGAGCAGGGCTGAGGGGATTAATCTCTTAAAAAATAAGTGCCGAGTGAGGAGACAGGCAGTGATTAAGGTTTTAACTGATCAGTCTGCATCTGACAGTGAACCAGCTATTATCTTAACGGAATCAAACGAACATTCAAAGCTGTGCTCAGCCCCAAACATGAAAGGAGATGTCATCTGCTGGCAGCTGGCAAGCCGCAGGGGGAGCTGAAGGGGAGAGAGGAATGGAGGGAGAGGAGAGGAGAGGAGGGAGAGAGCAGTGTGGCGGGGGAGAGGGGCAGGTGGAGGGAAGAGGGAGAGATGTCGCGGGGCTCCTGGTTCTTGTTGCCCGCCCCTCTCCACATGCGACCCCATCACAGACCCTAAAGCCTGGTCCTCCATTGCGTCACTCCTGCTCAGACACCTTCAGCGGCTCCTCACGTCCTGAAGGATAAAGGCAGGACAGGATGAAGGCCGGGCCCTCAGACAGGACTGAGGCTCTGGCTGAAATCTTGTGTCCTGGGCTGCCCAGACCCGGATGCTTGTCCCTCTCTTTCCTAGGCTTTTAGACGAATTTTCTCATTTAATTCTCCCAGTAATCCAGCATGCCCATCCTTGTCAGAGAGGCAGAGGGACCTGCTACAGACCCCACGCCTTGTAAGAGGCAGATCTGGGATTTGAACCCAGACTTCTCCAACTACAATTTCTCTCTGCTTTTATCACCAAAAAGGGGGACAGAAGAGCAGAGATGATCAGGGAAGAGCAGGGACAAACCAGAAAAGAACACTGAGGGAGATTGTCACTTTTGTCCTCTATTCCTCCAGGTTAAGCCAAAGATGTTCTCTCCCCATCCCACACCTCCGAAGCAAGGGCGCTGGGCGAGGGGAATTCTAGAATTGGCTTTGCCCTGGGCCCTGGGCCCCTGAGCCTGGACCGGCGCCTGGCTTCTTACTGTTTGTTAAAGGAGGGAAGGAGGAAATGGTATGGTCCCAGGGCAAGTCCCCGCAGGGCTGGGACAGAGCGTTGCAGGGTCTTCGGCCCACCTGCAAAACCCCCAGACAGAGGGAATACCTGGGCCTGAGGCTGCGCACGATCATTCGAGCTTGGGGGAGAGAAAAAGAGACAAACAGCGGAGAAGGAAAGATTTAGAGGGAGAGCAAAAGGAACATATCTGACAAATGAGAAAAATTGACTCACACACAAGGGCCTGTGACAATTTATTTGTTAATGTAGAACTGACCTTCTAACCCCACTTCCCCTCTCTTACCAACTTTCTCACCCACTTGAGGAGACAGCTGTTCCTCAAAGAAAATAGACATATGGTCCTCCCTCTTTCCTTTCTCTCTCTCTCTCTCTCTCTCTCTCTCTCTCTGTTGCGCGCGCGCACACACACACACACACACACACACACACACAGAGCCAGTGCTGGGTCCTTGCTCACAATCTCTGGGCCTGCAGCAGCCTGGTGTGGGTCACAGCCAAGATCTCAGACTTGCTCTCTTTGGTCCAGGTAAGACCAGGTAGATCCAGCCCATGTCCAGGAGTGGAGCCAGGCCTGTGCATCCCTGTGCTCGGCTGCTCCCTGCACTCAGCCTTCAAGCCTGGCCCAGAAGGGAGGAAGCCAGGGCGGGAGCTGGCAGCCAAGGGCGGGAAGCAGAGGGCTCCCTCTCCAGAAGGCCGGTCCCTGCACTTTCCCTCTGCCTCCACCCTGGTTAAGGACACCTCTATTTCATGGCTGAATTGTGGCAATAACCTCCAAAGTCATCTCCTTCTCTTTAAGCCACCCGTACACCCCTGCCAGAGGCCTCTTCCTAAGACACGGCCCAGATGGCATCCCTCCCCTGATAGAAACCATCAGTGCTCCCCTTCGCTTGTAAGGGTCAAGTCTAAACTGCTCTGGCTGGGCTCAAAGGCCCACATGATCTGCCCCTCACTCTCCACTCTGTCCCTGAGCATGACACACCCGTCTCCTACCTTACATACGCAGTCACCATTTCCATCCATCTGGAGGCCTCTCTCCCCCCTCTCTACCTAGCCCATGTTGCTTCTCTTTAGAGATTTGGACATTAAGTCACTTTGTTGAGTACTTACCACATGTCGAACACTGTTCTAGGCCCTTTGTGGGAAATAAATCATTTATTCTTCACTTGAACTTTATGAGATAGACATATTTTACAGAAAGGAAACTGAGGCAAAGAGATGCCACGCAACTTGCTGAGGTCACATAGACATATCCAGAAGTTGGCAAAGCCAAGATTTAAAATAGGGGATTTGGCTCCAGAATCTATGCTCTTAGCCATTTTTATCCAACCCTGCCCCTCAAGGGCACCCCCTTCCTCCCTGAAGCCCTCACTGGTCACCCAGCCCCCATATCCAATCTTTTTGTCCTCCAACTTCCTCAAGTATATGTTATCTGTACCTCTCATGGGCTCCTTAATTACACAATGCCTTGAATTAGTACTTTGATCTCTGCGTGTGTTAATTTTATCTCATGAACTAGATTATTTATTATCAGGAGTATAAACTGTGTTTGCTATTACTCTCGCAACTCCGCCACCACCTCCAGTCACCCAGCACACTGAGAGGCATATGGGTTAGAAATAAAAATAGCACCAGCTAACATGTGAGTGCTTACTATGTGCCAGGCACCATTCTAAGTACTTTCCATGGGTTGATATACTTACTCCTCACAGATGAGGACACAGATGGAAAATTAGAAAGATTAAGTAACTTTCTTGCTCAAGGTCACACGGACTGTGGTGGGTTATAGATGACGACAAATTCTTTATCATTCCCCCACTTGAGAGGTGAAGTTTACTTTCCTTCCCTTTGAATCTTTTTTTTTTTTTTAATTTCAGGATACTACGAGGGTACAAACATTTTGGTTCCCTTTGAATCTTTAATCAATAGAATGTAGCAGATGTGAGGTTGTGCCACTTTTGGGCCTAAGCCTTAAGAAGTCCTGGAAGCTTCCACTTTTGTGCTTCTGGGAGCTCTGAACAGCTATGTATGAAGTCTGGTTAGCCAGCTGGAAAGACCATGTTGCCTGGGAAGCAAGAGGCCCAGCCATCCCAGAATCTTGATCAGTCCACCAGACGACTGCAGCCCCAATCACCATCTGACTACAACAGCAAGAGAGACCAGCAGAACAGCCACCCAGCTGAGCCCAGCCAGCTCACAGACCTAGGAGAGATAGTATAATGCTTGCTTAAGCCACTATGTTTTGGGGTCATTTGTTACTCAGTAATAGAAAACTAAAAACTAATAGGTCTTATTCTTTTTCCCATTTATCAGAGGAGAAATAGGTGGAGGGCTATAAAGGTTTTGCAATTTACTTGTCCAAGGTCATGTAGCTTTGTGAGTGGTGAGTGGGAGCTGGGGTTAAGGCCCAGGTCTGTGCAACTCAGAGCTTGAGGAGAATGAGTCGTTGCCACAGTTAACCCTCAGTGACTGAAGACAATAGGTTCTCGCGGACTGGGTATCTGGAAACAGCTCCTGACCTGCAGGGCAATTCATTTTTTCCTTGAACCCCTGCTGTACACCATGGGAGGGACAGGGGGGCAGCTGTTTCCCTGCTGTACACTGGGAGTTTAGGGTGGGGGGCTGCAGTGAGTGAGGCAGGACCAAGGGGGCAGGAGTCTGGTTGCTGCCTTCCCTGTTGATCTGATTTCTCTGCAGAACTTCCACAGAAGCCTTTCTTTGAAAAATGCCTTGTGGTTTAAAAACCACTGGACCAGATAATCTCTAAGGCCCCTTCCAGCTCTGACATTCCAGGATTCCATGAATGAATGATGGGAATGAATGGATGGGTGGGTGATCAACTGCTGTGGTTCCCGTCTCTGGATGAATGATGTAGCAGCACAGAGGGAGGGAATGAACCCGTGAAGCATGGAGTGACTTGGAATGCAGGGGAGTTCTGGAACCTGGCAACAGAGGGGCAGGGAGGAGGGTGCTGGAGATGGCTGCAGGGATGAGAAGGGGTGGAGAAGAGTAGGCCTGCATGGAGGTGGAGCTGGGGAGGCAGCCTGGGGTGTCTGCTCTCACCTAAGAAGCCAGTGTGGCACCAAGGGTTAAGCACACATGCTCTGGAACTAGCAGGCCTGGGTTTAAATTCCAGTTCTGCCCTTTACTGAGTGTTGACCTGTAGCACTGTATTTAACCTCTCTAAGCTTCAGCTTTCTCATCTATAAAACAGAAATTATATATACCTATCTCATAAGCCTGGCATAAGGTTAAATGAGAAAAATCAGGTAAAAAGCATAACCCAGGGGTTGGCACTTAGTAAACACTTGATAAGTGGTAGCTGTGGTTTCTTTCTAGGGGGTCTTGAAGACTTGGGTTAGCTGAAGCCCCAGTGGCAGAGTTCATCTCAGGAGGCCCAGAAAGGTGCCCTCAACATGTCCCCAGGTAAAGGTGCACAGGGTATGTGTGTCTGGGGAAGGGACGTGGGAGGGTAAAGCAGAATCTGAGGCAGACGGGGCTTGGGGTGTCATGCTGGGAGAGAGTAGGACATATGGCAGGTACCCAGATACCACCAGGCCTCCGGAGAGCTGTAAACAGAGCAACAGGCTAGAGATGAGAAGGTGCTAGGGCTGGGAAAGAGCTGCCCAAGCTAACTGGGGCATGTTCATGAGGCCACTCCATGGACTGGGCCTCTTGAGAGGCTGAGGATGAATCTGGGAGGCTCGTGTGCCATCCTACCCTAAGCTACCCCATGAGAGAGTCACCCCTGTGGCTTGTGATATTCCCCGATGTAAGGTACATACAGTCTAGGAAGGATCTGACAGCTCATGGGAAGCAAGGCCAGGCCCACAAATGACACAGGGCTGAGCTTTCATGCCAGAGAGGCAGTGTTCCATCGTGGCCACAGACTCTAGAGCCAGCCAACTGGGGTTAGAATCCCAATTCTGCCATTAACCAGTTGCATGGTTGTTGAACCTATGTGTGCTAAGTGCTGCAGCAGTAGTCATGGTTCCTGATTCCATGGTACTGGCAGTCTAGCTGGGTAGACAGAGACTCAGAAAAGGTTTGCTGACACCATACGTGGTAGGTGACACACCCTTTCACAACAGAGGGTCAGTGCCTTGAGCTGGAGCTAAGGGGGATGTCAGTGTGGATTCTCAGAGAGGTCTCCACGGGCCACGACAGGCCAGGCTGGGCTTGGAGAGATTAAGGGGAAAGCATTTGGAGAGAGGACAATCTGGAGACAGGAATAAAAATGGCCTGTCCCACCAGAGCAGGAGGTGGGATTATGGGGTGGGAACTAAGGTGGGAGGGGCCCTAGGGAGCCAAGGACCTTGAAGGAAGATGGAGAAGTTTGAGGCTCCCAGCCGCAGCCACTCCCTCTGGGCGGAGGCAGGGGTAAGGGGCATGAAGGGGAGTCAGGAGGGCACTGAGGCTCACAGGTGCCTCTGCCGAGGCTGCGCCCACTCTGATTGCCCTTGCCAGCTGCCCCGGCGTCCCTGGGTCCCCAGGGTCAGACCATTACAGGGCGAGATTTATCACGGGCAGGTGTGCTGCAAGACGGTATATTATCCAGGATTATGAACTGTAACAGGATAATCTCTCTAATGTAATTCAAGCTCTCGACATGGCTTATGGCTCCTTAATGTACCTCAGACTGAAGAATTACAAGAACATTCTCCCCTCAGCTCCCCATGTTCCCTCCCTCCCTTCCCTGTCAACCCCTAAATGATTTAGGCAATTGCCTGAAGCCAGATCTTGGCATTTAGTCATAATTCAGTGCAGTTCAGTAAACATGATGGGCAAGGAGGTTTCCCGCCTGCCCCTCTCCCACGAAGGCCTCTCTTTCCTCCTCTACCCAAACGCTCCCCTCAGGTACAGGCTGGGTACAGGACAATCCATGAACCTCAGTGCCCTTAGAACTCACCCCAAAATACCCTCCAGGCACCAAGGCTTAAACTGTCAATTCTGGCCTTGGGGTCCCCAATAATTCAGCATGATACGTCCCTGGACATCATCTCCCTCTAGACTGAGAAGATAACCCCGGAGCCACAGAACGATGCTGCAGCCGGAGGGATCTCAGGCTCCTAAGACCCTAAGATGCTCTAGTCCTATGACTCGACCTTGTAAACTCATGCCTCTTTGGGAAAACATTCAAATCTTCTGCAAGCTGCATCACAGAATATTTTAGCAAGTTTCACCTTCTATAGTTTTGCCCATCCTGCAAAACAAAACAAGCAAAATAAAACCTCCCCCAGGGAGCTGTGCTCCCACAACTGAAAACTGCCCCTCTAACCCCTCACCACTTTTACTGTACAGTTGCTAATCTTTCGACTCAGACAGAAGCGTCTTTCCTAACAATAATTATGTTCATTGAGCACGTACTATGTGCCAGGCATTTTCCTACCTAGTTTACATGATTCATTCATTTAATGTGCCCAATAATCTTTGAGTAGGTACCATTATTCCCCCTTTCACTCACAAGAAAACTGAGACACAGAGAGGTGAATTCAAGGTCACAGGTCTGTTAAGTGAGAAGCTGGCACATAAACCCAGGCAGCCTGGCTCCAGAGCCGGTGTTCCCAACCACTGCTCTACATACTCCTCTACCGCAGGGCCATGCAGCACTTGAAGGTCAGCCCTGGAACTCAGTCCCGGGGTTTCCTCCATTTACTGAGCACCCTGCCAATATATCAAAAGGATACGACAACAGGGTTCACTCCTGGATCCTAGACAACATCAATATATTTTCACAGCGGCCCTCAAGCCCACCGGGGTGATCAGAAATCCAGGCCTCCCACCAGCCAGCTGGTGGAGGCTATTTGGAAGCCCCTCAGCTCAACTCAGACAAGTAGCCCCTTCCCCTGCCCACCCCATCACTGCTCCCTCTTCTTCTGTGGCATTCTGGTGCCCATGCCCTACCTCGCCCGGTACCTTAAACAGGGAACTAGAGGCCCCTCCAGGCTGCCAGCATCCAAGGAAGGCAGCAGAAATGTCCCGCACAGTGGCAGGCTGGGAAGAGTTCTTCCTAAAATCACTCAATAAAACAAGGCAGTCTGTCTCCTGGACAGGAAATGGTATCTATTGAGTACCTTCTGTATGTACTGCACTGGTCTTATCTTAATGTTTTTTCTAATCTTGAGCAAATCACTTGGTCCTTTGGTGACTCATTGCTGTCATCTCTAAAATGGCTAATAATAGCAGCAAGGACTAAATTAGAAAATGTAGGTGTGAAAAAAACCAAACAATTCAGATAAAGCCCTCCACACATGTGAGTATAACCCCCCCACACACACACACACCCCTCTGATTGAGTTGGTCATTTTGGATTTCCAAGTAGAACTGGATTTAGTTATGTCCCCATCCTCATCCCTGCACCCACATCCCAGTCAGAAGAGAAAAATTCAGGTGAATTGTCTGTCTCTAATCCCTGGCTCTGAAATAGATTAGATCTGAGGTTATACCAGCCACTCTGCCTGCAGAGTCTTTGACATTTGGGATTCTTCACCCTGGGAGAGAAGGCTGCACATTCAGGGGCCCTCGGGGAATGCTGCCAGATGTAGAGGGAATTTGCTTGCTCACTGACCTGTGTAAATGCATATGGTACTTGGTGTAAAGGACCCAGAATAGCAGTGTGTAGATACCTGAGTTACAGTCCTGCCTCTAACTTCTCTTTCCCTGAACCTCAGTTTTCTCATCTGTAAAATGGGGTGGAGGAGGTCCCAGGTCCCTTCCAGTCCAACATTCCTTTGCAAGTTTGCCCTGCCCCTTTCCCGGGTCTCCAGACTCTTCCTCTTCTAGCCTCTTCTGCTCCCTTTTAGTGCTCAACGCCCACCCATCTCTTCTCGTTCAAGAGGCACTGAAACCTGTCATTCCAGGAAGTGCCACCAGGGGGAGCCTTCATTTGGCTGCCTGGGGTCAGGAGGGACACCAACTTAAGTGTAAGGCTGCAGTGAGCCGGTCCCAAGGGACCCCACCAAGACCCAGACAAAAATAGAAGGTTGGGGGCCCTAGGAAAGGGGCTCTAAGCTACAAAGATCATACTGTAAGCTCTTGAAGGACTGTGACCTTGCTTTATGTGTTAATTCTTGTCCCTCAGTCATACACTTTGTGTTTTGTGAGGTTATCTCACTTGACACTCAGTGTAACTCATGAGTCATGCCGGGCAGGTGGAATTTTCTGTCACCTTTACAGTTGGGAGAACTGAGGCTCCGAGAGGTCCCAGGCTCACCTAAGGTCACACAGGCAACGTGGAGCAGAGCGGTTGATGGCCCAGCTCTTGCTCTGCATGTCCTGGCCTCCCCCAGGGCCTTGCCCCCGGCTGGGCACACCAGGGACCTTCGGGGACATTTCTTGAATGAATGAATCAGTGGGCCCTGTGGATTAGGTGGCAGCGTCCCTGGGGCCAGCCTTCTCTGCCTTGTGCTGGTCCACTCAGACACAGAGCTAATGACACTTCAGTCCCACTGTCTACCTGTCCCTCTCACCTTCCCGAATCATGTTCATCTCTCACCACGAGACTCTCGAAGCTGGAGGAACTTTCACTGGCTCCAACTCACTTGAACAGGTGAGGAAAGTAAGGCCCAGAAAGAGAAAGTGACTGGCTCATTCCTTTAACTCTTTACTGAGTGCCGATCTGTGTGAAGCCCTATTCTAAGGGCTGAGACTTTTTGAGAAAGCCTCTGCCTTCACTGTGCCTACAATCTAGGAGGAGACAGACAGACAATCAGCAGGGAAATATGCATGTTAGTTAGTGATAAGTGCAACTGAGGGAAGGAGAGCATGACAAGGGAGGTGGAGAGTCTGGTGCAGGGGTCCTCAAACTTTTTAAACAGGGGGCCAGTTCACTGTCCCTCAGACTGTTGGAGGGCCGGACTATAGTTTAAAAAAAAAAAAACCTATGAACAAATTCCTATGCACACTGCACATATCTTATTTTGAAGTGAAAAACAAAATGGGCAAAAACACCCGGCGGGCCAGATAAATGTCCTCGGCGGGCCACATGTGGCCCGGGCCATAGTTTGAGGACCCCTGGTCTGGTGTGTACATGGGGTAGGGGTATTGGTCTGAGAAGGCCTCAGCAAAGTGAGAGGAAGAACTGTAGGAATCCCGAGGGACTAGCAAGTGCAAAGGCCCTGAGGCAGGGGTCTTCTGGCCTGCCTGCGGAGCAGTAAGGAGGAAGGGGTGGGAGGGAAGGGCAGAGAAGTGATCAGATCACTAGGTTCTCATAAGAAACCTTTTCTCTGAGTGAGATAAACAGCCGTTGGAGGATTTTGAGCAGAAGAGGAACACAAACTGACTTTGGTTTTAAAAAGATAACTCTGGTCGAGCGTGGTGGCTCACACCTGTAATCCTAGCACATTGGAAGGCCAAAATGGGAGGATTGCTGAGGCCAGGAGTTCAAGACCAGCCTAAGCAAGAGTGAGACCCCGTCTCTACAAAAAAAATAGCCAGCCATGATGGCATGTGCTTATAGTCCCAGCTACTCAGGAGGCTGAGGAGGGAGGATTGCTTGAGCACAGGAGTTTGAGGTTGCAGTGAGCTATGATGATGCCGCAGCACTCTAGCTTGGGAGACAGAGCAAGAAGATCCTGTCTCAAAAAGAAAAGAAAAAAAAACCAATGATAACCCTGGCTACTCTGTTGAGAACTGAGAGGAGGGATGAGGGATGCAGAGGAACAAGTTAGGAGGTGTTGCAATAATCCAGCAAGAGAAGATGGTGGCTCAGAACAGCGAGCTAAGTAGGCAGGTGGTGAAGAGTAGCAGATTCTGGACATTTTGAAGACAAAATGAGCCAGATTTGCTAAGGCATTTATATGAATAATGGCAGAAAAAAAGGAGTTGAGAATAACTCTGAGGTTTTCTTCCCCAGCAACTGGGAAGATGAAGTTGCCCTTTTCTGAGATGAAGAAGACTGACAGGTGCAGGCCTGGGGGAAAGCTCAGAATTTGGAAGTCGAGTTTGAGGTGCCTGCTGGATGTTCAGGTGGAAATAGGGAGCTGGATTTATGGGTCTGCAGGTTCGGGAGAGAGATTAACGGTAGAGCTAAGAGAAGGAAACCAAATTCTCAAGTCTTCCGACTCCCAGCAGAGTTCTTTCCCCAGTGTGGAGAGTACTCTCTCTCCGGCTGGAGAAATTAAAAACCGGCGCTCAAAACCTAGGGCGCAAGAAGAGGAAATACGGTAACCCCGCGCGCGCCCACAGCCCCAGCTCCCCCAGCCCCAGAGCCCCAGAGCTGGGGAGGTGGGAGGAGAGGGGCCGCCGCCGGGAGGGGCTGGCTAGCCCGGAGAACTCGAGCGAGGCCGAGGGGGCCAAAGGCTCAGCATGCATCAGGATCAGGGCGGAGTGGGGGCTGCTCGGGCGCAGGGGCGGATCTCCACCGAGGTCTGGGTTTCTTCTCTCGGCAACGGTCTTGACTGTTTCCTTGAGCCACCGTCAGATATTTATTTAACCTCTCAGTTCAGCCTCCCGGGGGCCTGCGGGGAGCGATGGAGGCAGGGCGGAGAAGGCTGGCGGAGAAGGGGGGCGAAAGGGGAAACGTTTTCCTCCCCAAGCACAGGGGGCGGCTGCCTAGCTCACGCGTGGAGCCCCACCCTGGGGCCCCAGACCTTCGGAGATCAGCCAGCCCCTTGGATTCCAAGTGTCAGCGTGGGAATTCAGGAACCACAGTAGTGTACCCACCTCGATTTAAAAACCAGGAAACCGAGGGGAGGGGTAATTCGCCCAAGGTCCGATGGTGAGTCTGGACGGTGCCAGACTCCACGGGTCCCTCAATCTCTGTGGGTCAAATGAGCACCAGAGACCCCGTGGTGTCGGAGGACCTGAGTCCCGTGTGAAGTCACATTTACCAGCCTTGTGATAGGGCTAGACACTGCACCTCTCCGTGCCTCAGTTTCCTCAAGTAAAGGGCATCACTCTTGAGCTACCTTTTTGTTGTTGGAGACAATTAAAACACACACACACACACAGTCCAATGCCCGCTGCCAATTGCCGAGCCCCAGTGGGCCTGGTACAGCCCTGGGCGCCTCGTGCTGCGCCAGCCGCGCAAACCCCGCCGTTCTCCAGCCGGCGAGGATAGGGTTAGAGGGGGGAGCGGCGGGGAGGCCAGAACCCGGCTCTCTCGAGCCAGCAAGGAGCCCCCCACCACAAAGCGGTGGCGCCCGCCCCCGAGCCCAGGGGTCAGTGCTGCGGGCACCGGGGAAGGGAAGCCGGGGAGCAGGGGGAGCGGAAGTCCCTGCTCCTAGGCCCCACTTCCCTTCCCCCGACCCCCCACCCCCTGCCTGCCCCGGGGCAGGTGAAGAGGGGACCGGGCTGCGCTCCAGGTGGCGGGGCAGCGACGGGGGTGGGGAAAGGCCCGGCAACAATAGCACTTTTATTTGGGACTGTTTGGTTCTGAGCGGGTGGGCGGAGGAGGAGGAGGCCGACTGGGCTGCAGGGGAGGGGCTGGTCAGCGGCATCTGGCTACACACCTGCTCCCGCTTAACCCTGTGCGTGCCGGGGCGGGCCGCTCAGCGGGGGAGGGCTCGCAGACGGCCGAAGAAGAGACCCAGGCTGCGGGACGGCCAGGCTCCGGGGGCCCTGGCCAGGCCTGGCGGTCTCGGAGCGCGCGGGGCTGGGGATCCCCGGCGGACAGTGTTCCCCCTAACCTTCGCTGTCCCCCTCGACCTGCACTGGCCGCTTAGGCGCGGCCCGCGGCTGTTGGGTCTGCCTCCAGCGCGCCAGCGAGGCTCGGGCGGGAGAGGGAAGGCGAGGGGTGGCTCCTGGGCCTGGGCGCGGACTCCCCGCCGCCCTCGGGCCGTTCCGGGAAGCCGGCCTTCCGGAGGCGGCGCAGCGGCTTCGGCTATGCCAAGGGCGCGGGGCGCGGGCCAGGCCCAGCGGGCGGCCGCCAGGCGGGGGAGCTAGCGCCGGGCGCGCCCTCCCGCCCTAAATGCTTCCAGGCGCGGCGCTGCAGGTGAGCCGGGGCGCCCGGCGCACCCCACCCGGGTCCGGGCCTCGCCGACGCTCCCTGCCGGTGGGGCGCCCGCCGGCGCGGCCCAGCCCTGCGCTGCACCTGCCCGCGCCGGGCCCCCGCCCGCGCTGCTCCCACCCCGGTCCCGGGGCTGGCGCGCTCGCCCGCCGCACAATCGGAGCTTGTTTGTGGGCGGAGGAGCCGAGCCGGGTGCGGCGGCCCAGCGCCAGCCCACTGATCCCATAAAATATTATTTGTGTTTAAAAATTCCAGTAATTGGCTATGCAGCCGCTTTTTCCGAGCCCCGTGCCAAGCGCAGTAAAATCGCAGTCCGGCTGGGGTTATTTTCATCATGCAAATTCCCATTTCTGTAAACAGGGTTAAAGCCCCTGGAAGGGGCTGGGCTGGAACTAGAGAAGGAAAGCAGAGGATGGAGGTGTTCTCACAGTCTGCGAGTTGGTCAGACTGGCCTCCTCTCCTGAGATCACCCGGTCACTGGGGAGTGTTATTCAGATAATTCCCCCCCCCCCCAGCGCTTTTTCTTGAAGACCAGTGCCTGGACTCCACTGGGTAAAATCCTTCATTTCCTTAACTTTCCCCTTCTCCTTCCCCAACTGAATAATTTACACCGTTAAGTCATGGAATTATAATTCTTTTCTCCTTTTTTACCTCGAGAGCAAACTGAGGCCCAGAGAGGGAAAGAGACTTGCCTAAGGTCACACAGTGAGTTTGTTCAGGAGCCCAGATTAGATTGCCTGACTGCCCAGCCACAGGACCCCTGGAGGGGCTGGAAGAGGAGGAGGCTGGAGCAGGTGCCCAGCGCAGCCAGGGCAGGAGGCCCCAGGGCCTGGCTTTGGGATGCCGACTGCCAGCACAATGACTGGGGAAGACTCCCTCCTTCTCCAAACATACCCACTTCCTGTCCCTGGAACTGCCTGGAAAGGAGAAAGGAGTCCCTGCCAGGGCCTTGGAAACCCTGAGTAATGGACAGGGAGCCTCTGCCCTGCTCCGCCCAGTGATGGCTGCTGTCTGCCACAGGGAGCCACTGAGAAGAGGAACCACACACATGGAGGGACAGATCTTTTTTTAAACAGAGGCAGAATCGGGGTCCAGATTCTGGAGCTGAAAGGAAAATTGGGTCTCAGAAAAGAGTTAATAATAGTATATTACTTGTAATATACTACTATATATAATATATTATTGCTACAGTGTATTGAGTACATAGTACGTGGAGGCACTACTTCACTATTTGTCTCATTTAATCCCCACAAGCCTAGGAGGTGGGTACTAAAATTATACCCACTTTCCAGATGAAAATACTGAGGCTCCAGCAGATGAAGTCACTTGGCCAGGGTTGCCAGAAAGAAAAGGCCTTTCTTTGGGGACTTCTGTGAATGGAAGACCTCTAGGTTTCCCTCATTCCATCAACAACCCCAAGTTTTTATACCAGCCAAGCCTTCTCCTGTCTCCCTCCACCTCCCCCTGTGGCCCTTTATGCAGGTGACTCCTCTGCCCTGGATGTTCCTCCTCCCTCCTATACCCAATCTTCTCTCTCCCCTCCCTTTCTTTGAACCTTAGATTCTCCAGCCCCAGAGGTGGAGGGATCTTGATAGATAAAGTGGCGCTGCCCTTAGATCACCCACCCGGGCCGGTGAAAGCGAATCCGGTTATGGAGCTTTT
>VBSM01000361.1:9241090-9265461 GCA_008086735.1 Cheirogaleus medius
ACGGCTTCCTGGGGTGGGGGGAGATACACTAGGGGAGGTGGGGGAAGGAGGGGGTCATTGTTAAGAAAGGAAAATGAAGATGGAAAATAGTGACTGGTGGATTCTGAAGGGCACTTACAGTGGACAACTCTAGCGTGGAGAAGTATAAGAGAAAGCCAGTACCCAGAGTCCCAGGAAGTGTCTTGGACTCTAGCAGGTGACCCCAGAGGGCTCACCTCCCCCTTAGGGCTCACCTCAGCCCGGCTTTCCTAGCTTCAGCTCTCCCTACTGCTCAGGTGGGCCTTGAGTGTGTCCTGTTCGGGTGAGGGTCCTCCCCTTAAAGCTCTGCACAGCAAGCCACTGCCAGGGCCTGGACTTGGGTTTTGGGGCCTCAGGGGATATGAAGGATGCCCCTTCCTGCCCATTCTCTGCCTACTCCAGGTCCTGATACCCGGCTTCCCAGAGCCCGTCATGAGGATTTTAAAGTGGGCAAAAGTGGCCTGATCCCTCAGGGAAGGAAAGGGCTCCCCAAATGATCTGAGGGACCCCTGTGTGGCACAGATGATCTGCAGGAGATTTGGGTGCAGTGAACTCCCAGAAAGTTCATCCAGGCCAGGTTTGGTGAAACCACAATGGCTCCCTGGGGTGTGTGACCCACAAGTATGATGTCACAGTGGGATTTGGAGGTGTGGCTGGCACCTTTGAGTTCATTTCTTTTGAGACCTTGAAGGACTCCGGGCACCTCTCCCTCCTGGCCCTGTCTCTCCCCTTTTCTCAGCCCAGAAAGGGGAGGATGGGATGGGGCAGGTCCCGCGATCTTTCGTCCATTTGACAAGTGAACTTGGAGATCCTTCTCAAGGACAGGCACAATCAGAGATGACCACAAGTCAAAATCTGTAAGAAAATGCCAGTTAGAAAGAAAGATATGCATTTTTAAAACCCACCATGGTGCGATAAGGATTTCAATCAGCATACTTTACACGCCAGGTGCAAAGCATGTGGTCTCGAACATCAGAGAAGAGCAAGGGGCTAAGAGCACCTAAGCGAGGAATGCTCCGAGGTGAAGAACGGCCGAGGCTTTGAGCGGGCTTTGCACAACTGGTAGAAATTGTATCAGCAGAGAAGGGGCTGGCAAAGTGTTCCAGATGGTGGGAACAGCATTCAAACAGCCTGGAAGAGGCAGGGCTAACGCAGGAACCTGGGATGGGAGTGATATCTGGGGGATTGTGGGAGGAGATGGGGGTTTCTGACTCCTCCCCCAAACCCAGGATGTCCTCTCAGTCCTGGATCCCCTTCCTGGTCTGAGGTTCCCCCTCCTCTCTCACTTCTTTTTCTTTAAGAGGAAAGGGGGGTGAACCCTGTCTCCACGCCTGTGTGCGAGATCCCATCAGTGGAGGACGTTTGTGGCGAAGAGGAGGAGGAAGAAGAAACAGGGTGTGTGGGCCGTGTGCTGCTCTGGCTTTCGCCCCCATGCACTGTCGCTCTCTGCCTGATTCCCACCCTGGCATCCTGGCCTCTCTGCCTCTCCTCCAAGATCCCTCAGTCGCTGCCTCTTAATGCACATCTCTGCCATTGCCCCGTCTCTCTGTCTGCCTTTCCACCCTGATCGGAATCTCCCTTATCCCTTTGCTCAGGAGCAAGACACTCCTCCAAGTGCCCAGGCAGGAGTCAGAGTGGGGGCTGGTGGCCTGGCCCAGGTACTCCAGAGAGCAGGCTCCGTGGTGAGAAGACATGTATTTCTCCTTGCCCCCCCTCCCTGGGACCTGCCTCTGTAATTGCAGCCTGATGACAAAGATGATGCTCTACCGCCAGCGCCGGCCCACCCTGGCCCCCCGGTCCACCCTTCAAACCTTCCCCCCTTTGTCATCCAAAGAGGAGCACACCTTTTTGGGGGACCAGTCTCGGAGGAAGCCTCCATCAGCTTCCCACGTGAAGACCACCAAGGCAGAGCCAAAGCTTCCAACTAAGGCCAGGCCCCAGGCCATTCCTAAGAGGTCCAGTGCCTCCCAGGCCCCACGACAGCTGGCCCCAGTGGCAATGTGGCCTCCAGTTGTTATCAAACCCCCTGTCAAGAGCTTACCTCTCAAAGGCCAACATGCACCCTCTGCCAAGGAGGCCTCTCACTGCCCGGGTGCCACCTCTTTACCCCACCTTTCTCCAAAATAAATATTTTTGTTAGATCACCAATAGTCTACCACTTTCTTCTGCCCCAAAAGAGAGAGAAGAAAGACACAATCTGAGGCATTTTCATTTGCATTATTTCATTTAATCTTCACAATATCCCTAAAAAGTTGAAAATACGTCAAATTTTATAGATAAGGAAACTGAAGTTCAGAGAAGTTAAGTTACTTGCCAAAGTGGGAGAGCACAATGACATCATCCTTCAGGCCTGCGGTCCCCAACCTCCCCCCCCAACCCCCTGCTTCCGTGGCCTGTTAGGAACTGGGCAGAGAATCTGTATTTGCAGTCGCTCCCCATCGCTCACATCACCACACGGGCTCCGCCTCCCGTCAGATCAGCAGCGGTATTGGATTCTCATAGGAGGTCGAACCCTACTGTAAACTGCGCATGCGAGGGATCTAGGTTGTGCTCCTTATGAGAATCTAATGCCGAGTGATCTGAGGCAGAGCTGAGGCGGTGATGCTAGCCCTGGGGAGCGGCTGCAAACACAGATTATCATTAGCAGAGAGGTTTGACTGCACAGAGACCATCGTAAATCAATTGCTTGCAGACTCATATCAAAAACCCTATCAGTGAGTGGCAAGTGACAATGTAATAACAATAGAAATAAAGTGCACAATAAATGTAATGCATTTGAATCATCCCCAAATCAGCAGCACCACCACCACCTCACCCCCATCCATGGAAAAATGATCACCCATGAAAGTGGTCCTTGGTGCCAAACAGGTTGGGGACCACTGCTTTAGGCAGATCAATGGCAATACAATGGACAAGAGACAAGGAACTTGCAAGACCTTGAATTCTATTAATTCAAGGCACCCATTATATCTGTCAGCTTTCCTTTGATTGACAACTTGGAGCCAACTGTCCCTATGTCTCCACAGTGAAATTCTATCCCCTCCCCTCTCCCATGGTGCTCAGGCCAACACAAGCATCTACATAAAGTATCTACATAAGGGCACATGCACTCCTCACCCCTGCCCCTAATTCTCCTGCCCAAGATTTGTATCGTGCAATGTAGATGTTTTCTCCCCTGGTATTTCCATGACCACTTAGTCCATAACTGATTGCAATATGGAAACCTTATTTAAATCCAGTGACACAATTGAAAATTTGAACACTGACTAGATATTTCTTGATATTAAAGACTTAACTTTTTAATGATAGACCCTTTTTTAGAACAGTTTTAGGTTTACAAAAAACTGAGAAAATAGTAGAGAGTTCCCATATACCCTGCACCCAGCTTCCCCGGTTGCTAACATCTTACATTAGTGTGGTACATTTGTTACAATTAATGAACCAAGATGGATACATTGTTATTAACTGAAGCCCCTAGTTAATTCAAAGTTCCTTAGTTTTAGCCTAGTGTCCTTTTTCGGTTCCAGGATCCCAGCCAGGACACCACAGGACATTTAGTTATGGTGTCTCCTCAGGCTCCTCTGTGCTGTGACCATTTCTTAGACTTTCCTTGTTTTTGACGACCTTGACGGTTTCAAGGAGCACTAGCCAGGTATCTTGTAGCATGTTTCTCTGTTGGAGTTTGATGTTTTTCTCATGACTAGACTAGGGTTTTGGGTTTTAGGGATGAAGATCGCAGAGGTAGAGTGCCATTTGTGTCGCACCATATGTAGGGTATGTACTATCGACGTGTTTTGTGACTGTTGGCGTGGACCTTGAACACGTGGCTGAAACAGCTTTTCTCAGCTCTCTTCACTGTGAAGTTGCTCTTTCCCACCACCCCTGTGCATACCGTCCTCTTTGGAAGGAAGTCACTGTGCACAGCCCGCACGGCTTAAACGCGCTCCCTCCTTGAGGGCAGAGTATCTGCATAAATTATTTGGATTTCTTCTGCATGAGAGATTTCTCTCTCTTCTCCCCCATTTATTTATTTATTCAATTATTTATATCAGCATGGACTCAGGGATATTTATTTTATGCTTTGGGTAATAATCCAATACTAGCATATTTATTTTGGTGCTCCGATTGTTCCAGCTTTGGCCATTGGGAGCTATTTCAATTGGCTCCTGTGTCCCTTTGACATACCCCGTCAATGTGGGGGTTTTGTTTTGGCTTTTGTTTTGTTTTGTTTTAAGCGCTTGCATACTTTCTGGCACTGTAAGACACTCCAAACTTGTCTTGCATATTTTCTGCCCTAGTCCTGGAAGCAGCCATTTCTCCAAGGAGCCCCGGCTCCTTTTCTTGGAAACCTGGGTCTAGGTGCTAGGTGTGCTCGTTGCTACTGGAGTTAATGCCTTAATTCTAATTTTTTAAATGTGATAATGATATTGAAATTATTTTAAAACAGTTCTTACCTTTTTTAGATGCATATGAAATATTTATGGCTGAAATAAGATTAATATAATGCCTGTGATTTGCTTCAAAATAATATGAGGGGAGGTAGGGGAATACAGGAGAAACAAGACTGGCCATGAACTGCTCATGGTTGAGGCTAGGGGAGGGGATACATAGAAGCCATTTATACCATTCCATCTACTTTAGTATGTTCTTGAAGTTTCTAGAGTGAAAATGTTTAAACATTAGATAAAAACTCTGTCCCACTCACCTCCTCTAGAAGGTGTTCTTGGTTGCTCCCCCATGCTCTGGTGTCTGCTCCTCACTCCCGCTGGCATTGTCATGCTTTCTTTGTTGGAGGGCTGCTCTGTCGTCTCCCAGGCCCTGCTCACTGCCAGCCTGAGGCCGGGGAATCTCCGTGTAGTGGGCACCATCACAGCGTCCCCCACCCGGGGCTGCTCTGTACAAGAGGGAGAAACAGCTTCCCCACCCCGCCAAGTGGGGCAGTGGGCCAGGCCCCGTGCCAGGCATCTTCCCAGATGCAGTGTCAGGTGACACCTCCTCATGACGGTCCTGGAAAGCTGTCATGATTCCTACCCTGAGTTTACAGATGAAGAAACTGAGGCTGAGAGAGGCATAGAGCACCCACAACCCTGTGGCTCCCAGCAGGCAGAGACTGCCCTGAGCCACCCTAGGGAGAGCAGGCCGGTATGCTAAGGGATCTCCACTTGCCTCTCCCTTTGCACCCAGAGGCCGGCCCCTCCTGCCCTGCATCACTCAGCTCTCTGTCCTCCGGCATCCCACTGGGCTCTTGGGTTTGGCCAACGGAGACACCAGCAGAAAGTCAGAGGAGGGAAGAGAGAAGTGGGAGTGTCTGCTCCCCCAGCAGCCTCCCAGCTGTCCCCCCCTGCAGGTCACAGTCCTGTGGGGCAGCCTTCTCCCCTGGCGCCTGGGAGCCACCACCCCCCCTGTGCTTTCAGGCAGACACTCTCAGCTTCCCACTCTGCGTTGCATCCCTGCACTCATGCTCCTCAGTCCCCAGGAGTGGGACGCTGCTGACACACTGGCTCCACTGAGGAAGGCTCTACCGGAGCTGATGGTCAGAAAGAGACCGAACCGCGCCGTCCAGCCACTGTGCAGCAAGGAGCCAGGAAAGGCCCAGGCGAGGGCTGGAGGCAGAGGGAGCTTTGCTTTGCAGCTGAGATCTCTTAGATCAACACGCTGGGTTTTCTTCCTCTTTCTATGTCGCCATCCCCAGGGATCTTTCTGTCACTGAACCTCTGGCTCTTTTATTCCCTGTTCTCCCTCTCCGGGTTTGCCCCAGTTTCCAGTTTCTGTCTGCTTGAGTGTCTGTCTCATATTTTGTCATTTCTGCCTCCCAGTGTCAATCCTTTCCTGGGTGCCTTTCTGGCTCCTGCCTCTGTATCCTCATCTGTCCGTCCATCCCCCCTTCACGCCTGTCTCCACCCCTTTGTGTGCGTCCGTCTGCCGCTGTCTTTACCCTTTTAACCTCTCCCTGTTTCTGCCTTTCTGGCCCTGTTGTGTCCTGTCTCTTCCTGCCCCTCTGGCTCTCTCTCTCCTGCCCTTGGCCTGCCCCGCCCCTGGCTTTCTTTGCGTTGTCCCAACAGGGTCCCAACGGGAAACCAAACTCACCCCCAGTTGGTTCAAATGGAGAGACTTAACGAAAGGCCTGTTTCTAGAGTTAAGGGAGGAGCTAGGGGTGTTGGGGCACCAGGGACTAACCCCGCAGGCGGCCATGGCTACCCCGAGGGGGCGAGGGAGCGACGTGCTGCACGTGTCCAGGGAAGGCTGAGCCCTGGCCGAGGGCTGCCCTGTGGGGGCCACAGTCAGAGATGCAGCCGCAGCAGAGATGGGCTGAGTCTCTCCTCCCACCCTCCCGCCCAGCTGGCTACTCCCACTGGCCAGACCCAGCAGTAGGCCGGAGGGCTCAGCCTCCCTGGGCACACGGCCGAGTAGAGAAGGGTGAGGAGCAGCCTTGGCTAGGGGTGAGCGACAAACAGGACAGCCGGCACACTGGGTGCCTTCTCAGAGTCCTGGCTGAGCAGACCTTTCGGTCATCAGCCTCCAGAGCAGGCTCCCAACCCCTTCCTAAGCCCTCTGGAGAGCCAGTGTCTGAGGAGCTGAGGTAGGAGGTCTCAGCCCTGCTCTTTACTGTCAAGGCCCTATCTTTCTCAAAGCTCAAGTAAGAGGATGCTGTTGCCCCTGTCCCCTCTGCTCCCAGGAAATCACTGCTTTGCTAAAAATTCCATATATATGAAGCTGAGAGTTAAGTGAGTAGATTCACAAAGTCCTCAGAATTCCAGGCGCCTTCTATTCTTTCGCTTTTCCTCAGTACGTGGCTTCTACCTACCTCATGATCCAATAGGACTGCTCGAGCTCCAGCCATCGCACCTACATTCCAGTCAGCAGTAAAAAGAACCTTGAAGGATTCTCCTTCCGTTTAAGGTTTCCTGGAAGCCCCACATGCTTCCATTGACATATCATGGGCCAGAACCCTGTCTCATGGCTCTGCCAAGCCACAGAGGAGATTGGGAACCATAGTGTTTATTCTGAGTGGGAAAATGCACAACAAAAGAATTGGTGATTCTATTACTAAGGGAAAGGGTGAGAATGAATGTTGGGGTCAACTACTAGCAGGTTCTGCCACAACTGGAACGGTTGGTGCTGCAGGATTTGGGGTGTCAAGGAAGCAGGGAGAGAGGGTAAGTGTCGCAAAGTGTTTAAGGCAAAGGAAGAAATGCAACTCAACCTCTCACGCCCTACTCTCTTCCCTCAGGAAGCCTCTCCCAGGAAGTCTTCCCAGCAGCTTGCGAGAGCGAGCTTCCCTTCCTGCTGCCACGCTTGCGGCCACGGCACTCGGTCATCACACGCTCTGCGAAACCGTCTCCGCGCGGCCAAGACCTACAGCCGTTTTTCTGTCCTGGACCTTCTCGCCTTCTCAGCAGCTTTGGCCAGGATCGGAGGCACCTCCTGAGGCCGTCTCCTCCCGGACAGTCCCGTGGCCCCTCTGCCGGCCCCTCCCGCCTCCCAGGCCTGTTCATCTGTCCCTTGCTGTCACTGGCCTCACCTGGCTCCAGCTCCAGGTGCTGCTCTTCCTCCTGGCCCAGGCCGGACCCTTTGTCCTTCTCCATCCTGGCCTTTTCCAGGTGGCCTCCTCCGGGACCCTGGGCTTGAAGACTCCCTGTAGCTTAAGACCCCGATATTTTGTCTCCAGCCCTACCCTTCCGTCTGGACTCATGTCTCCCGTCCCATGGACATGGCAGATGCAATGCAGCCAAAGCGGCTCCTCCTCGGGCCCCTTCCCTCACGCTCCCCCGCTCAGGAAGTGGCACCCGCACCCGCCAAAATCCTCCGGCCCGAAGCTTCGGTGTCCTCTTGGTTTCCGCCTTCTGCTCACCCCTCGTCTCCACCCCATCAGCCAGTCCCGCTTGGTGGAATCCATCCTTCTCTCCCCACTCTGTCTGCCTCCACCCTAGGGCAGTCCCTCTCGCTGGCTGCCCGACCCCTGCCCAGCCTCCGCTGGTCCCCAGCTCTCGCCTTCATCCTGGCCCGTCCCTTCTTCACGCAGCAGCAGAGACGGCCTTTGGTGTCACTCTTCTCTTCCCGGTGACCCCCAGTTGCACTTGTGAAAGCTCGACAGGGCCAACCGCATCCTATGTACGCAGAGGGGTCCCTCGTCCCCGCCAGGGATTTTTTTTTTTTTTTTTTTTTTAGGTTTTTCTTTTTTCAGTTCTTCAAACAAGCCAAGATCTTTCCTGCCCCTCCTGCCTGTCACACTGTTCCCAACCCTTTCTCATCCTGTGGGATTCGGCCTATATCCTCCTCCTGGGTGGCCGCCCAGCCCAGCCCTTTGCCAGTTTTCTTCCTTTTGCTCAGTGTTACTTACCATGATTGTGCTGTGCTTTAATGTGTCCATCGACTTTCTTTTTGTCTGCGTCGCTTCACTAAAACGTAAGCACCCCGAGGGCAGGAAATGTGGCATCTGTCCCGCACAGGCCATGGCCCATAGAAGGTGTTCAGAAAATCTGTATCGGATCAATAATGAATCTTTCTCTAGCCCCCATCATGCCCGACTCACTGCCAAGAAAACCACTCAGTAAAGATGCTGTTGACCGTTTAGTTAGCACCTGAGCCGTCCCCTGCACACATCCTGAGTTTTCTGGAGGCCCCAGCCCTGGGGGTTTCTTTGAGCTTGCTCTAGGCGACCTCCCACCCAGCATCTCTGCCTCCTCTGTCCCTTCAGCTCTCCGGTGCGCACACAGGCACTCACTCACCAACAAGCCTGGGATCCAGCACCGTTCTTAAAGCACCTACTACGTGCCGGGCACAGCTTGCCCTCACGACCAACTCCAGAGGACAGATGAGCAAAAGGCGAGGTTCTTTTCCAAGTGAGAAGCCATGGCCCAGAGAGACTAAATAATTTGGCCAAGATCACACTAGTAAGTGGCAAGGTGCGGATTCAAATCCAAGGCAGTGGGATCCACTTGAACTCCACCAGGCTACCAGGCAGGGCTGCGAGAAGGCTCTGCACCCCCCTTCCCTGCAGCATGCACACCCGCCCTGACACCCTTCTTGCCCTTCAGCCTGAGGGTTCTGCCAGGAGCAGGAAGTCAGGCAACAGGACCCCGACAGAAAGCCAAAGTGATGTGCGGGGGAGGGGGGATGTGGATTTGGTCTTGAGCTCTGGCTTCCAGCAGGGGGATGGTGAAAGGAGAAGATGAAGGAGAGATTGATGGGGAGATGTGGCCACCCCGAATCCTGAATGCCTCTGCCTCCTTTCCTTGCCTATCACATGGCCATGCTTGCGAGGTTTGACATTTTCCCCGTGGGCAGAGAAGGGAAGTAGCCATTCCCCCTCGCAGCCCACCTGGCAGGACACCCTAGGGCTGAGGGATGGGAGGTGAGGCGGGAAGAGGAGGAGCGGGTTACTGTGGGAAGGGGGGACATCAGTGCCCCCCACAGAAAAATGGGGGCTTGCCCAGGGAGGTGGTTCTATCGGGCTTTGGGAGAGAAGGTGAGGAGAGAGGAGTCCCAAAGCCAGAAAGGAGGGGAGCAGGGAGGTGTGGCAAGTGCCACTTGAGAGGCCTGGGGTGGGGCGGGCACAGCCCTTCGTCTGATAGATCCAGGGAGAGCCCCACCTGGGAAGGAGAACTGTCAGAAGTGGCTCCCCCTCTCCCGCTGAGTCTGGCCCTGTCCTCCTACCTCACCCCTGCCCAGCCCAGCCTGGCAAGGGGAGAGGAAAGGGCCCTGTCCCCAGGAGACCCTTTGTACCGCTGGCTTTTTGCTTTTTGCAATGGAACAGGCCTCTCTCTAATGAGCAGCTCCAGCTCTCAGGCCTAGTTGGAATTCACCCCTCTCCTTGGGCCGCAGGCCTGTAGGGCTGGGACAGGATGAGGGGGGGTGGGGAGGTGTAGGTGCCCCCCACATGGGCCACCCTAGGGTCAGCTAGGGCTGGCAACAGACTCTGGCCCAAAGTAGAGGAACAGTGAAAACTGAGCACAGGTCAAAGGGCAAGGTCAGGCTGGTCCCTGGCATCCCTGAGTGCCTTCTGGATGCGAGGCCCCTCTCCTGCCCCTGTGGGCCCTCCACCCCACCCCAACTCTCACTCTGTTCTGGGCTGTCTCCTCCCGCCATGCGTCAGGGGAGAGGCCACAGTCATCTGGCTCAGAAAACCTTGCTTCTCAGGAGCTGTGTGGGCTTGGGCAAGTTGCTTAACCTCTCAGAGCCTCAGTTTCCCCATCTCTAAAATGTCATCTTTAAAAATCATCATCCTAGGAGACAAACAGACCTCATGGTGTGTTAGTGGGGACCCAGGGACAGGACGTTTGAGAAGCCAAAACCATCTCACACAGCTCTTTTCCAGGGCCCAGCAGCCCAAGTGAGCTTCCTGGAGGAGGTGGCGATGGTAGCTGAGGGGCCAGCAGGGGTCGCTGTGAGTGCACAAGCCCATGGGGAACTCGCTGGGGCTGTGGGGGGGCGGGTGTCAGTCTGGACAGGACAATGTGCAGTCTGTGTTCTGACACCCCCCCCCAAACGCACACTTCCCACCCATCTCTTGCCCCTCCCAGCCCTAGGGCAAGACCCTCAGGACTTGGGCCACACCTCAAGGGTCTCTCCACCCCCAAGGCCTCTCCTGACCCATCCCAGGGCAGGCTGGTCTCCCCTTGGGGGGCCAGGGGCCAAGAATGGACTCGTCAACTGGAGCAAATTAACACGTAGGAAAACACCCCAGCACCTGGAGAAACAGGAGCCGGGGCTGGGGGAGGGCGGCCAGAGCCTTGGAAGTCAGAACCCGAAAGGAGCGATAATTCACCCAAGTGTCCTGTGGCCTCCCGCCTGCTCCCGCCCCACCGCACAGCCTCTGGTTTCAAAGGCGCACAGACAGCACTCTGTGCCGGCCTGGGCTCCCTTGCTAAATCTTCCTGTCTTCAAGTTCTTGTAACTTGAGCCAGCAGAGCTGACCCTCCCTCGGAGGCCTCAGGGTATGAGAAGAGGGGGGGAAGGCAGAGGGAGGGGGAGGAGGGCGGGCAGGGGGGAGGATGGAGGAGTTAGAGGAGGGAGGAGGAGGGGAGGGGGTTCTGACCAGTCCCGCTGGGGCCTCAGCCCTCACCCATTCCTTCTGGACCAGGCATCCTCTGGGCCCCCACCTCCGCCGGCTACCCTCTTTCCTCCACTTTGGGGGGGTCTCTCTGCAAGGGGTGTTGCTTTAGAGGAAGCCTTTGCTTTCACAAGCACCCCAGCTCTGGAGTGCGTTTGTGATTCTAGATGTTTCTGAGTGTGTGCAGAGTGTGATATGCGTGTGCAAGGGGACGGGAAGCCTCAGCACGTGGAAAAGTCATTTTCATGCTGGAGTTGGGAGGAGACAGAGATCAGGGGAAGATGAGGGCGTCCCCCTGGGTTTTCTGGGGTGGGGGGTGGTACAGTAAAGTAGCCAGGGAGGAGCCCCCCACAGCCACTCCTGGTCTGAGCCAGGGCCTGCCCGGAGTCCTCGAAGCTCTTCCAACAACTGAGGATGCGGGTGCGCAGGGCATGGAGGATGGGATCCAGGAAATCCTTCCTCCTGGGGTTTCACCTGGAGATCTGTTAGGGTCCTCAGTGGGGCTCCTCCTCCCGCCCTGGCCTGCTTCCCAGGGTGGAAGTGGCATCGCAAACGCAAAACACGGGAGCTCAAGGCTTCCGGGGAGGACAGAGGACATTTAATTAAGCAGGAGCCGACCGAAGGGGGGAGGGGCCAAGATTTCATTGGTGGGAGCTGGACAACAGCAGAGGTGAGGGCGGGGCTAGGGCTGCCGGTGAATGAGGGGTAAGGGAGTGAGATTTGAGAGTAAAGAGAGAGTCATGGGTGGGGTGGGGGAGTGAGGATGGACGAGGAGTTGGAGTCAGGATTCAAAGTAGGGGAAATGTTGGGATGAGGCACAGTGAGGTGAGCACCGAGTTCATTCATTCAGTTTTCAATCAATGAATATTAGATGAGGACTTCCCGTGTGCCAGGCTCTGCCCTGCTTGCTGGACGTCACATACCGAAGTGAGCAGAACGCAAAACTTGCCCCCCAGGAGGTTACGTGCCAGTGGTGGAGGCAAATAATAAAAAGGCTCAATGGCACGTGGGACGGTGGGCGGGTTCGGCAGCGACAGGGCACACACCGCAACATTAAATGTATAGTCTACACCCCAAGGCGGCGAGGAAGCCAGCCCAGCAGATACCTTGGTGAAGCGCATTCTGAGCAGAGGGAACAGCAAATGCAAAATCCCCGGTGTTCCAGGAACAGCTAAAGACTAGTGTGGCTGGAGAGGACAGGGTCGGGGGGCGAGTGGAGATGGGCTGAGGCGGTTGGGGGGTTCGGGTTAGAGTCAGAGCTGAGGTCTGTCTCTCCCTCTGAGTACTGGGAAAGTTGAAGGCATGTGGGCAGAGGCCCACGTGAGGACAGGGATAGTGGGGCGACCAGAGTGGGCACACGAGAAGCAGGTGGGTCTGGAGGAGGGGCCCTCTGGGCCTGGGGTTGGGCGGGACACCTGACTTTGGGGCCTCTCCCCACTCATCAGTGTCCCCCTCTCCAAGCATGAGACGCCACTTCACTTGGAGCTCGTCTTCAAGAACTTTGTCATCCGCTCCCCCCTCCAATTTGTTTGCTAATAAAGATGGGGGGCTGTCTCTTTTCCTCCTATCGCCTACTGCAGATCACCACCGCACTCCTTCCCTTCTCTCTGCTGCTCCCGCTCCTTTCTCTCCCCGAGAGCTGATGCAGTTAATTGGAGCGTCTTGAAAGTGCACATTAACACGCAGAGAGCCAAGGAGACGTCTTGGCAGCGAAATATCATTATCACTTCTTGAGCTCCAGCCAAAATCCCCTCGCGGTCAAAACACAATTCTTTAAACTAAACAATTAAAGATTTGTGCAAGTGTGGCTGCCATGAGGTATCAGGCTGGGAGCGGCTGCCCTGCCAGTGTCAGCAGAAGTTAGCAACCTGCTCCAGGCTCCGAGCCAGGTGATGGGCCCGGGAAGAGAAATAGCAGGCCCGCAGCGGCAGAGGCCTGGCTGCCAGGAACAACCCGTCCCCAAACCAGGACAGCTGCAGGTTTGAGACCCCAGGGGAAAACGTGGCAGGGCCATCCCAGCTCACCCACCCCCCTCAACCCCCAGCAGGAGTTGGGGTTCAACATTGACCTTATAGCCACTCAGGACTTAGCTAGCATGGGGCTCCCTCCCTTCCAGAAGCCCATGGATTCCGAAATGCCAGACCCAACCCTTCCCATTCCCTGCTCCTGCCAGCCCTCTCTAGAAGCCCCGTGCCTGCAGTAAGAATCTCTGGCACCATGCCCCTGTGGCTGACGCTGTCGCCAAGGGGTACTCAAGGTCACAAAGCTAAGGTCGCCCGATGCCTGGTTCAGGGTGCTGCCCACTCTGCCATGGAGCCCTGCCCTTCTTCCTGGACCCCAGGCTCAGGCTTGCCCCCAACTCTGCACTCTGACGAAGCTGCGCATGGTCACGCACAGAGCCTCACACGCTACACGGCCCAACTTTGGATCAGAGAGAGGCGGGGGCCACCACGCCACGCCTGCCCTGTATGTGGAGTTTCCATCTGTGCAGACCTCAGTGAGGACTCCACGTATGGGCACGGGGCAAATCTGGGCTATGGAACCCACCCACGAGCTGCAGAGTTAACGAGGGGACCCCAAGCAAGTGCCTGACCCTCTCAGCCTCCGCTCTCAAGTCGAGACTGTAATATTTGGGCTTTTGATTTTGAAGATTCCTTTTAGTTCAAAAGTGTCGTGGGGGCCGGGCATGGTGGCTCACGCCTGTAATCCTAGCACTCTGGGAGGCCGAGGCGGGTGGATTGCTTAAGGTCAGGAGTTCGAAACCAGCCTGAGCAAAAGCGAGACCCCCATCTCTACTAAAAATAGAAATTAATCGGCCAACTAAAAATATATACAGAAAAAATGAGCCAGGCATGGTGGCGCATGCCCGTAGTCCCAGCTACATGGGAGGCTGAGGCAGGAGGATCGCTTGAGCCCAGGAGTTCGAGGTTGCTGTGAGCTAGGCTGACGCCACGGCACTCTAGCCTGGGCAACACAGTGAGACTCTGTCTCAAAAAAAAAAAATGTGTTGTGGGTTGTGATTGTACATACCAATTTCAAGGGCTGTGGATGTGTTTGGGCGACAGGCTCAGAAAGCCGTCTCCTTCCACACCTGGACAGGGCTGCGCGTTTCAGCAAACCAGTTCAATCAACGGCACTCACCATGCCCTGATAAGGCAAGTTGGGGAGATCAGAGAAGGGTCCCTCTGTCTCCACCTGTTTTGCAATGTCTCTCTTTGAGCTGCCAAGGGGGCTTGAGTCTGGGGGAACAAAAATCCTGGAGCCAGACAGCCTGGAGTCAATCCCAGCTCCCACTCACTAGCTATGTGACCTTGGGCAAGATGCTCAACCTCTCTGTGCTGCAGGTACCCCATCTGTAAAATGGGGTTAACAATAGTACTCACCTCATAGCGTTGGTATGAAGGTTAAATGAGTTGAAATATGGAAGCCAGGCCAGGCGCAGTGGCTCATACCCATAATGCCAGCGCTCTGGGAGGCTGAGGCGGGAGGATCCCCTGAGGCCAGGAATTCAAGGTCACAGTGAAGTATAACCAGGCCACTGCACTCCAGCCTGGGTGACAGAGGGAGAGCCTGTCTCTAAAAATAAGTAAAAAATAACAATAAAAAAAACATGGAACCAGAACAGCGCCTGGCCCATAGAAAGCAGGCGATGAACAGTAGCTATTATTTCCACGGCTTTTCCAGTGGGCACATATGGCAGCTTGTCTCCAAAGATGGGCTCAAAATAAATCATTCCTCCTGAAATTTAGAACTGACCCCTCAAATTTTAATGTGGGATGGCCCAAGCTAACAATAGAAAGTGGCAAAAGTGACGCTGACACCCGAGGCAAGGCTAGAAAAAGCTTTGCAGCTTCTGCCTGGGCCTCTCAACTGTCGGGCGCCATGTCGGAAGCCCCAGCACCCTTAGCCCCCCGTGCTGTGAGGAAGCCCAGGTTAGCCACGTGGAGAGGCCACAAGAAGGAGGTGCTTGGCCAAGCACTGCTGTTCCATCCACCCCCATGGGGATGCTGGATATGTGAGTGGAGAACACAGCCTGGACACCCCACCCGATCCAGCTTTCAGACAACGCCAGTCCCAGCTGCCACCCGATTGAACCACACGAGAGACCCCAAGCAAGAACCGCCCCACTGAGCCCAGTCGACCTATAGAACTATGAGAAATAATAAATTTTTGTTTTAGACAACTAAGTTTTGTGGTGATTTGTTCCCCAGCGATGGACATTAGAGTCAAGGTGAGTCAGAGTTGGAAGGAACTTTGGTGATGCTAATCAAAATCTATTCCTAATCAGATGATGATGTCACTCCCTTTTTCTTAACCCCACAATGACCTCCCATCACACTTTGAATAAAATCCAAAGTCCTCTCTCAGGCCCACCAGCCCTTACACGCTCTGTGCCCTACTCTCCCTCCAACTTCATTCATCTCCTACCACTTTTTTCTTCCCTTCCTCTGCTTTAAACACTCTGGCCTCCTAGCCTTTCCCTGAACATGCCAAAAAGGCCCCAGCCTCAGGGCCTTTGCACATGTTCTTCCCACTGCCTTGAGTATCCCCCCCAACCCCCACCATTTTCTCACAGCTTACTCCTTCACATTATTCAAGTCCCTGCTCAAATGTCCCCTCTTCGGAGTCTTTTCCTGAAATAGTACACCCCCAGTTCTTTCAACATCCCTTTCTCTCTCTGTACACTGATCTATTTTTCCTCAGGTTACGCATTGCTACCTGCCATTATCTTACACATTTATTTATGCATCTATTGATTACTTTTCTTCCTCATGCTGGAATGTAAGCTTCCAGGAGGTCAGGACTTTTGTCTGCTTGGCCACTGAGCTAAAGGGCCTAGAACAGTGCCTGGCACACAGTAGCTACCAATCAGTATTTGCAGGAGAAATGAAACCTCTCTACACCAGGGAAGGGAACCGAGGCCTAGAGATGGGACAGGGACTTGCCCAAAGTCACGTGGCAACCGAGCCTGGCCTTGTCCCAGGCTCTCTCTTCCCAGATGTCGCCATGTGCACCTGCCTTCCCCAGGGCCCCCCTGTCCTTTACCACCAAGCGGCAGGGGCCACTCCTCTCTGACACTCGGGCGGGCCAATAGCCCTCAGCTCTTTCAGTTGTTTCTGTCGAAGAGTATTTACAATAAACTTTGTTTGAACTTTCCTCTAAGTGATAATAATAATAACACGGTAATTATACAGAGTATAACGTACAGCCAGCTGTATTTAATTAAAGCTGTAATTTCACTAAGGGTTTCTGGAAACAGACTAAACCACAAGAGCTGCGCCACCCAGACCCCTCTGTGGGGATTGCATCTGCACGGGAGCCGGGTGGCTGGAGCAGGGGCACCGGAAGCCTGAGGTCACCAGCAGGGTCCAGCCGCTGGGGTCTGGGGCACTCCCAACTCGAGACCAAGCAAAGGGTGGGGATGGGTGGCCTCGGGCCAGAGACTGAGTCTGGAACCTCTCAGAACATGTGCGAAGATTTCTTCTGACCTTCCTTGGCTCACAGGAAAGTGGTTTCTTTCAGGACTCTGGAATACAGGGCCAAAGAGCCAAGAAGGCGCCAAACGGGAGCAAGGACAGTGGCCGGGAGAGGCCGCTGGCTGCAGACGACAGGCCCGGGTACGGGACCAGGGGAAGGAATTCATGCCAGCCAAGGGGCGGGCAGGCCAGGCATGGATTAAGTCAACAAAATTTTGCTCAGTGTGTATCACATGCCCAGCACTGCGCCAGGCACCGGGGTGAAGGAGACATGAGACTTTGGTAGAGCAAGAAGATAGCCTTGTACACCAACCACAGCAGGAGGCCCTAAGAAAGGACTGGATACCCTAGTGGCTAAGAGCAACCCCTCTGGGGACAGATTATTGAGGTTCAAATCCTGGCTCTCCGCTTCTCAACTAGGCATGCTATTTTCCTTCTCTCTGCCTCACTTTTATCATCTGTAAAATGGGGCTAACAGTATCTATCTCAAAGGGTTATTATAAGAACTACATGAGTAAATCTGTGTTAAGTGCTCCGGACGACAGCGCTTAATCTGTGGGGAGGTTAGTAAAGGTTAGCCATTACCATCGGATGTTTCTGGGCGCACAAAGAGGAGCGATTGTTTTGATTTGGAAATAGGGTGACCAACCGTCCCAACTTGCAGTGCGCAACTTTCAACTTGCAGCGCTAAAATCAGGACAGTTACAAGAAAACCAGGACAGCTGGTCACCCCACCTGAAAGTTAGAACTGGGTCTCAGAGAAGGGACAGCCAAGCCAGGCACACACCAAGGATGACAGGGACTTAGCTCTGCGGAAGGGAGACAACACGTGGAAAAGTACAGAACCCGGGGATCCAGCCCCAGATGGGTCACGAGCCCCCTGTGTGGCCTGGGCTGTCACACCCCTTCTCCGAGGCTCGCTGTCTCATCTACAGCCTGGCAGCAGTGGACTGGTTGCTCTCTGGGGCTCCCTGCAGGTCCCCAACCAGAGGAGACGGGGCTGCAGGAAGGGCCTCAGGGGTCACCCCAGCTCGCATCCCAGCTGGTGTGCACGTACCCAGGAGCACGCACATCACACGCACCCAGGAGCACGCACATCACACGCACCCAGGAGCACGCACATCACACGCACCCAGGAGCACGCACATCACACGCACCCATGAGCACGCACATCACACGCACCCAGGAGCGTGCACATCACACACACCAAGTGCAGGGCGAGGTGCACAGGGCGGCCACACAGGGTAGAGTGGACACTTGCCCACATGTAAAGTCCCCTCTTTGCGGTCTCTGCAGGGCTGGATCTGTAGGGTTATCCAGACACAGTTTTAATTGTCTAAAGAGGCTCGCTGCTGGGGGCGGGGGCTGAGCCAGAAGATCTCTGAAGAGATGCGGAAATATTCCTGGGTAATAAAATATCCCCTTTTCAGTGTCAAAGTTAATGTTCCAGGCCTCAGGTAAAAGCCCGCGTCTCATCAGCCAGCTCTCCCTGGAGAGGTCTGGAAGGCAGGCGGGGAGGGAGGGGAGTGGCTTGGGCTCAGAGCAGCGAGGGGCTTGGTGGTTGGAAGGCTGAGGCTCCTTGGAGGGGCTGAGCGCTCACTGACACCCCGCTGCACTGCCCTGTTGCCTGAACCGGGTGGGCCTCTCCTACCCTCCTATCTTTCCCCAGATGCTCCGTTGTTCTGCCCTCTCTCCTCTCTGCCCTCTCCTCATCCCTCCATCACCAGCTCCTTTCTCCTCTCTCTTTTCTACCAGAGCGTTCTTTCCACCTGTCTGCCGCGTCCCTTCTGCAGGTGACTGCCTCTGTGACTGGATTGTGTCTGTCTTGCTGGGGTTCTGCCCCTGGGGCTGGGACGAGAAGGCCTGACACGCTGTCTGGGAGCAGCAGCCACACCTGCACACTCATGCGGCCCACGGGACGCTGCAGAGGCAGGCGGAGTGGGCAGGGGACAGCTTGCTCACGCCCTGGGGTGTGCTCTGCCGCCCTGCACCGGCGCTGGGCCCCAAACCCGGCGACGTGCGCCAGCAGCACAGCACAGTGACTCTGACAGGCCGCTGGTTTAAATATAGAGTTGCGTACGCAAGCTGGGGCTAATTTTAGCAGGAATGTGCTGGAAACTTTTTGAGGGCTCTGTTCCCTAGCTGTCTCCCCGTGCTCTTCACTCGGGGCGGGAAGTAAACCTGCCAGTCCCCGCTCTGCACCTTCCCCCGCCTCCCCAGGCACCCTGCTCCCCAGACGCTGGCCCGGGGCCTCATCTTCACAGTGTCCTGCCTCCAGGGCCCTGAGCCCACCCAGCTGCCCAAGGTTCTCATACCCTCAGCTCCCATCTCCCCTGCCCTGCAGACCCACCCCTACCCTGTCTCTTCGGCAACACCCAGGCCGGGCAGCCTTGGAGAAAGACCTTGGTCAAGCAAAATCCTCCTGCATCCTGCCCCACCCCAGTAACACGTCCAGTCCCAGGAACGCACCTACTTGCTTTACACGGTGACGTGATCTGCCACTTGCTGAGCAGTCCCCTCGTGCTGGGCACCGTGCTAAGTGCTTTATAAGGAGATGCTCACTCAATCCTCACAACGACCCTGAGGTGGACATGAGTAATATCCCCACTTCAGGCCGGGCGCGGTGGCTCACACCTCTAATCCTAGCACTCTGAGGGCCGAGGAGGGAGGATCACTCAAGGTCAGGAGTTCGAAACCAGCCCGAGCAAGAACGAGACCCTATCTCTACTAAAAATAGAAAGAAATTAATTGGCCAACTAAAAATATATAGAAAAATTAGCTGGGCATGGTGGTGCATGCCTGTAGTCACCACTCAAGAGGCTGAGGCAGAAGGATTGCTTGAGCCCAGGAGTTTGAGGTTGCTGTGAGCTAGGCTGACGCCACGGTACTCTAGCCAGGGCAACAGTGAGACTCTGTCTCAAAAAATAATAATAATAATAAAATAAAAAATAAAAAGTAATATCCCCACTTCACAGACCAGGCCCTTTAAAGTTCTAGGACATGCCCAACGTCATTTAGCACAGCACTATTGGTCACCAAACACATAATCTTTCCCAGGGAGTACATTTACCTTTTAAATGAGAATCCTGGGAGGAAGAAGTCATGTTTAGCACAAGAACTGTGATTCCAGAAGAGCCCAGTTGGTGGGGACAGCCACAGGGAAGCACCTGTCCCTTGCTCACCCTTCCTATGTCCCATTGCCCCACCCTGGGGCCTAGGGCAACAAGCCACACTTCAGCCCCGCCAAACACTGGATTTATTTTTTTCCTATTCTGGCCTGCTTTCCCTTCCCCATTCAAGTAGCATTTATAGAGCACCACTGCGTGCCTAACACCGCTGTAGGTGCCCAGCTGCAAAGAGGAACCAGGAAACCCGGGCTGGGCTCTGAAGTCCTCATGGATTAGTTGGTGGCAGGCACAAGCCTAGAGTAAACAGTTAGCTGAATTCTCATTGGTAAAGACAACAGGAGGTAGGAAGACAGGGAGGAGAGAAAAAGTTGACACCCAGAAGGGGCTGCCCCTCCCCAACCCCCACGAGCAACTCCAGAAGGCATCAGCTCTGCCTCTGTCTGCGCTGACGGTTCTCCCCAGCAGTTCCAGAAAAATGCCCTGTCTCCCCACGGGGCTGTGTAACAGCGCTGCGTGGTTGTTGTGTTTGAGTGTGAGGACATTTCCCTATAATGAGGATTAGAATAGTAATGAGGAGGATGACACGCTGCAGTTAGAGAGCAACAGATCTCTGGGGAGCGCCCGCCCACCCTGCCGTGGGGACGCCAGCTGCCGGGTCCCTGACAGAGGCTGCAGGAGCTGGGCCAGGAAGAGCTGGGCAAATGTCCCCAGCCCACCCCACTTTGGGGAGTGGCTGGGACTGGGGCCTGCAGGCCTCCCACTCACACCCTGGCCACAGCAGGGGAGAGGAGCCCCCAGGAAGGCGTGGAGGATGCGTTTTAAATCACAGCCTCCCCATACTCCCTCTTCCTCCTTCATTTTTCTCCATTCCACTAAGTCCCTTCTAATATACGATATAATTTGTTTATTCATTTTTCTTGCTGTCTTTCTCCCTAAAGAAAATGAACTCTTCATGGTTTTGTTTCCTGCCATTTCTCCAGGGACTAGAATAGTGCCTAGCCCACCATAGTAGGTGTTTAAGAAAGATTTGAGGCTGGGCGCGGTGGCTCACACCTGTAATCCTAGCACTCTGAGAGGCTGAGGAGGGTGGATTGCTGAAGGTCAGGAGTTCAAAACCAGCCTGAGCAAGAGTGAGGCCTTGTCTCTACTAAAAATAGGAAGAAATTGATTAGGCCAACTAAAAATATATAGAAAAATAAAATTAGCCGGGCATGGTGGCGCATGCCTGTAGTCCCAGCTACTCGGGAGGCTGAGGCAGGAGGATTGCTTGAGCCCAGGAGTTTGAGGTTGCTGTGAGCTAGGCTGATGCCATGGCACTCTAGCCCGGGCAACAGAGTGAGACTCTGTCTCAAAAAAAAAATAGAAAGATTTGAGCATGAACAAGTAAATTTGGGTTTCAGTGTGCTGCGTGGCCCCTTGGTACGCATGGGATTGGCGATGGGTTTCCATGAGGCCGAGGGCTGTATCCGTGCCTGTCTGTGGGAGGGTGTCTGGGGGGGGGTGTCTACGAGTGGTGTGTCTATTAGGGGTGTGTGAGGCGTGTCTGTGAGTGAGACGTGTACGTGTCTGTCAGGGGTGTGTGTGTGAGATGTATGTGTGTCTATGACGTGTGTGTGTCTATGAGGTGTGTGTGTCTGTGTTGTGCGGGTGTACACGTGTGTGCTTTCAACCTGGTCACCGACTCCCCTTCACACACACAGCTACTGAGTCGTTGTCCCCCCTGAGCCCCCGGGGCGAGCCCACGTGGTGAGCGGAGGGTGGCGTGTGGTCTGCCAGCTGGTGGCCTGCTAATGCCGGGCCTCTGGGACAGACTCCGCCAGGCCAGGGCCTACATCGAGTCATGCCCCCTTGGTGCCTGGGTCACTGCGTCAGCTTCTAGAACAGAGGCCGTTCCCTGCAGCAGCGGCCAGTGCCTGGGTGGCGTTCCTCGGAGGGTGTCCGTGCCCTCCAGGTGGGAAACCAAGGCTTTCTGAATATGGCAGGAATGGCTCGTGCTTGGGTAGTGCCTGCTGTGCGCCAGGATGGTTCTCGGCGCCCGGCCGTTCTGACAGCTCCGAGAGGGCGTGCTGTTGGTGCTGACCGGGAAGCAGAGGCGCTGAGGGAGGAAGTACCTCGTCCAAGGTCCCGAGACAGTAAGACATGAACACAGGCGCCCGGCTCCGGAAGTCACCCTCACCCTTGCCCCTGTGCCTCAAGTCCTCGTCCTGGCCACGCTGCCTGCAGACTTCACCCAGATTGGGGGGGGGTCCTTCATCGGCCCGACCCACGCCTCCCCTTTGCAGGAGCAGGCAGGGCGAGAGCAGGAGGGAGCCGGCCGCTGTCTCAGAGTCTCGAGTGCGGTGCGTCCCCAGTGCGGCGCGTCCCCGCAGCCTTGCTGCCAGCCGTCCTTGCCTCACGCCGACACTCCTGGTTCCAGGTACAGTTGTGTCCCCAAAAGGATGTCTTCAAGTCCTAACCCCGGTATCTGTGTATGTGACCTTATTTGGAAACAGGGGCTTTGCAGATGTAATAAAGTTAAGATGAGGTCGGACTGGATTACGTGTGTTCTTACAACAAGAGGGAAATGTGGCCACAGAGACACACAGGGAAACTGCAACGTGGCAACGGCAGCAGGGAAT
Source organism: Cheirogaleus medius (assembly GCA_008086735.1). Lineage (NCBI taxonomy): Eukaryota > Metazoa > Chordata > Mammalia > Primates > Cheirogaleidae > Cheirogaleus > Cheirogaleus medius. Next base: position 9,263,385 of record VBSM01000361.1, read on the forward strand.
AGCGTGAGGAACACGAAGGATTGCCACAGCCACCACAAACTGGAAACAGAGGCGTAGTCTCCCTCAGGGCCTTCAGACGGGACCAACCTTACCAACACCTTGATGTCCGACTTCTGGCCTCAGCGCCGTGAGACGATTGTGAAAGTTGTCAGTATCAAAATGGAGTCACTCGTGTCAGACCCTAAGAAGATGGAGCCTGGAGGCCATGAAGGAGGGGCACATACAGAACTATGCAGGGAATTCCTTAAAGGTTTTCCAGATAAGCCACTTGCCCAAGGACACTTGCCTAACAATGGCTATCTGCACCTACAAGCTAAGGACAACTCCCAGTCAAACCCCTGTAACCAAGGGTCTTTGTTCCAAAGCAGCTAACACAGAATCCTCCTTTTTGTCTTTAAAAGCTCTCCCCTTGCCCCACCTCCCTTGGAAGGGCCTATGATCTGTCCCAGCAGGAGCATCCCAGATTACCGTCTCTGGCTGTTCCCGAATAAACTCTGTGCGTTGGAGAGTTGGTCTCTCCAGCACTCATTTTAGGTCGACACAAAAAATTTGTGTTGTTTTAAGACACCAAGTCTGTGTGACCCTACAGCAGCCTTAGGAAACTAATACCCCCTTCCCAGGCAGAAGGAACACACGCGCGCACACACACACACACACACACACACACACACTAACTGAAATAGACAATCACTTAGGCTCACACTCTGACCAGGCCAGACAAGCCCACGCTGGCAGGTGCCCACTGGCTCCTGTGCAAGGTGCTCCTCAGCTAGCCCAGCAGGGCACACACGTTGCACATCACCTGATGGCCTTTTCCTCCTCTGGACCCAGGGAACTGCTCTGCAGAAGCCTCCCTGAGGACAGAAACTTCCAAACTCCTCCAGGGCTTCCTCCCCTGTCTCCCCTTCTCTTCACTTCCAAGTCCCCAGTCTCCTGGTCTGCCTGCCTGCCTGCCTGCCTTCTTTCCTTCTGTCTCCCCCTGCTCTTTCTCTTTCCCTCTGAGCAAACACGGCCCTGCCGGGAGGCCCTGCCATGTTCCGGGAGAGCTGCACATTGGCACCTGTTGCTATGGAGAAGCTTCTTTATCGCAAACACTAGGTAAACAGCTGCTGCTGGGAGCCCCTTTCTGCTGGGCAGGGGTTTATTTGGAGAAAGTCAATAAGGAAAAATAAACATTCCCGGCCCTGTGTGTATACAGCCTTGGGACCAGGGCTCTGCAGCATCTCAGCCCTGCCAGCTCCCCGGAGGGTCGGGCAGGTGGGGCCCGCCCCTGCCTCTGATCCCAGCATCCTGCATAGACAGCGAGGCTGGGGCAAGGCAGCCACTCGCTCTGTCCTCAGCCAGGGCCCCCGCAGGCTGCACCCACCCTGCCTCGGGCTGGGCCCAGGCTGAGGGTATGAGGCGCAGACCTCGGAGTCTCCCTGCTAGGACAGGGTGTGACAGAACAGAGCTGCCCACCCTGCCTCTTCCCAGTGGCTCTGCCCGCTGTCTCTGAAGGAGGCCCACTCTGTCTGAGCTCCCACAGGCTCTGAGTTCCTAAGAAGAACCATGGTCAATCTGGCTTCATTATGATTCGCTCTTCCTTAGCAGCTTAGTTTCAGTTGAATGCAATGTGTTCAAAGAGTAATAACACAACGACCCACTCACTCGGCACGTTTAACAGCTGTGACTATGTTGGGGAATCCTGCTAGGCCACGCTGGCTCCTGTCCTCACGGTGCTTACTGTCCAGTGGGGCCGGCAGACGGCCGCAGCAATGCAGTGAGTTCACCGCTCCCAGGTGTGGAAGTGCAATGCAGGGGAGACGCTGGGGCCACAAGCGATGAGCACTTTCCACCTCGCCAATACATATCGTCATACACATTATCGCAGGCGTTAGCTCAGTTAACACCCCGACAACCCTGTAGGTGGTATTATTTGTATTCCCATTTTACAGATAGGGAAGTAACTTAAAGTCCATTAGCTACTAGGAGGGAGATTCAGAATTTAAATCTAAGACGGCCAAGGCAAAGACCTCGGGCTGTAAACCACTGTGCTATTTTACCCGGCTTGCCGTAAATATGCCCAGTCCCTAGCCAA
>VBSM01000361.1:9287357-9306488 GCA_008086735.1 Cheirogaleus medius
AAAAAAAAAAAAAAAAAAGTAAAAATGAACCTTGATCCCTGCCTCACAGCATACACAACAATCCACTCCAAGTGTGAACAACAGGGCAAAAAAGTTTCTAGAATCGTCATGACTTTGGGGTTGGCAAAGTTTTCTTAAAAAGAACACAGAAAGGACTTAACCATGAAGGGCAAAGATTGACAAATTGACTAACATCATGATTAAGAACTTTTGTTCATCAAAAGGCATCTTAAGGAGAGTGAAAGACAGGCACAGGATAGGAAAAGATGTTTGTAAAATACATACCCACCGAAGGACTCACAGCCTGGAGAAAGATAGATAGATGACAGACAGACAGACAGGTGGATAGAGGTAAAAATGTAGACAGAGTTCTTACAAATCAATAAGAGAAAGAAAAGCAATAAAAAATGGACAAAAACTTAAATGAGCATGTTACAAAAAGAGGACATCCAAATAGCTAATAAACATAAGAAAAGGGATTTAATTTCTTTAGTCATCAGAGAAATGCAAAAATTAAAGCTACAATGCAATGCCACCATACATCCGGCAAAGTGGTTGAAATAAAAAGACAGAGAATACCAAGTGTTGACGAGGATGTGGAGCAACTCCGGTGAGGAGTTCCTCCGCTGGATGAGGAACTCCGATGCTGTGCAGGTGGAAGTACACGTGGGTTCAACAATTACTGAGAATTGTTTGGCGTCATCTGCTGAAACGGAACATGTGCATACTCTATGACCCATAAATTCTATGCATCGGCAAATGTTCATCTCAACATTGTATATCATAGCAAAATCTAGAAAACTCAGCAGTAGAAGACAGAAATAGCTTGAGGTATACTCACTCACACAATGGAATACTACAAAGTGATGAGAAAGAATGTGCTATTCCTACATGTAACAATGTAAATGATTCTCACAAACATGATAGCCAGTAAAGAAGCCCCCACTCAAAAAGTTTACATACATGCAACTCAAAAAAAGGCAAAACAAACCTGTGGTGTTAGAAGCTAGTGTCCTGGTTACTTTTGGGGAGGACTGAGTGGGCAAGGACCAGCAGGAGAAAGGATGCAACTTTGCAAGGTGCCAAGAAATGTTGTGTTTTTCCATCTGTATGTCGGTCACATGGGTGTGTTTACTTTGGGAAAATTCATCAAGCTCTATACTTATATGCACATGTCTATATGGATATTACACACTGATAAGAATATTATTTTAAAAGAAGTATTAGACTCTGGGGCAGACTGGAACAGTGGAAGCAAGTGACCCAGAGTGGGGATGGTCCAGGGTAGAGTTCTGAACTCACGCTCCTGTAAAGCCCGGCCCTGTCTCCTCTGGCACTGCAGCTTCCCCTTGGGTCCGGGGCTGAGGTGCAGCACCACGGTGTTAAACACAGGAGGGCTGGCGAGGAACTGGGCATGGAAGCAGAAACCCTGAAATGAAGCCCCAGCTCTGCCACGTACCCCAAACTCCCATTCCCTGTCCGAGCCTCAGTGAGACAAAGGGGCTGCCACGCCGGCTGGCTGCAGGGACGTCGCTCCAACAGCACAGGTGGAGGAGCCACGCCAGCTGGTGAGGGCGGCACAAATGGGGCTGAAAGGCAGTCACATCACATGGGCATTTACTCAAAAGTATCCAAATGGCAGAGAAAGAGAGAGACGCTGCTTCACCCTGAGGTGAGAGTGTGCGCCAGGTGAGCTGGGAGGAGGCACATCGTCGGATGTCCATCTGCCCGTTCCCATAGCCCGGCGAGGCCTGAACGTGATTCTCGGGTTTAAAAGAGACAAATTTTTCAGTAAGCCAGTCCTCTAAAGGAAAGCTAGCCGCTTTGTCTGGTCCTAGCAGCAGGCACACGATCTGCTCCAGGGTGGACAGAACACTGGCCGTGGAGGAGCCACAAAGGCAGGTTAGCAGAAGCCTCCAGAAAACCTCGGAGTAGGTACAGTTTGTCCTCCACATGGCAGTGCCCACGGCGCCAGCCCTGCCTCCCTGCACCCCCATCAGCATTGCCCTGTCTGTAAAGCCAAAACCCACCCCATGTCCCCGCCTTTTAGCTCAGAAAGCCCCCATCACCTCTCCAGTGAGCCTGAGCGCTCACTCCAAGTCACCGTCCCAGGCGCGGTCCCCTCCATGTGCAGTTAGAGCCCTCCCAGAGCCTCCTCTGGCCCCTCAACCCCTGGCCCACCCCCACCACAGCTCTTCCCCTTGGCGGCCCTGGTATGGGCCCCCTCTAGACACGGGGTTCTGGGGAGCGGGTCCCATGTCTCGTTCAGCCTTGTGTCTTTGGTCCCCAGCATGTAGGAAGTGATCAATAAATATTTCCTGAAGCATGGGTGGGAGGAACCTTCCTCTAACTACAGTCAAATTGTAAGGGATCTGCTAAACTCATTCACGTGAAGATGAAAAGTTATCACATTCCAGGGATAATTAAATAAGGGACACATACATGAGCACAAAGGACTGATAGTGACACCGATCCCAGGCTGATGAGGGAAAATGTATTTTAGCTGGGATCCCTCGCAGTGACGCTCAAACGTCATCACACGGGGAATCGTCCCTGCAGGAGGCCAGTCCCACACATCCTCCACACGTGCCACCAGCGCCTCGCCAATGGCAGGCCAGACACTGTGCCAGGTGTGTTGTCCTGTTCAACCCTTACAGTGACTCCACCAGGTGGCTATTCTCATCATCCCCATTTCACAGATAAAGAAGCTGAGACACAAAAAAGTTAAGTAACTTGTCCAGAGACGAAGAACTACTGAGTCGCAGAGCAGGAACTCGAGCTGCGGCTGGCTGACTCCCGAGCCCACGTGCTAATCACCCAGCTCAGGGCCTTTCTACGACCCATCAGAACTGTCCTTGTGGACTGGCCTCTGCAAGGTGACTTAGGAGGTCAAGGTCCCAGCCTGCTTGGAGGCTCAGACTTCCAGGTGGACTCACCCAAATCAACAGCAAAGCATGTATGAAGGCCGCGTGGTGGGCGCGCAAGTGGCAGCCGTGTGCGTGCCTGTGCATGCGTGTGCACATGTGCCCGTGCTCACATTTGCATGCAGGCAGGGGCATGGGGGAGGTGCAAGTGATGTGTGTGATGGGGCCAAGGGGAGGGGGGTGCAATTAGGAGAAGGTGATCGATGTGGAGGCTCCTCACAGGGTCGGCACACAGTAAATATTTGTAGAATAGAATTGAAATGCTAACGAGAGTGCTCTACAAATGGGAGGTGCTGTTTTCACTATCATCTCCAAAGCACAGGTCTTAGGAAAAGAGAGGCAGGTGGAGAGTTGGTGACAGCTGGCCTTCTTTCACCTCCAGACCACACCGCACTAAGCCCCTTACACGGATGGCCTCTCTCTGGGTGACTTTCCTCCTGAGCTGGCTGAAGCAGGGATCTTGTAATCGATGAGGATGGCAGTGACAATGACGGCAGTGACTAACATGTAAGGAGCCCTCCTCCTGGGCTAGCTCTGTGCTGAGTGCTCTGTATCCATTACTTCTCCCAGAGCAGCCGACGAGGTGGATACCACCGGTATGCCCCACGTGCAGGGGAGAAAAGTGAGGCTCAGAGGGGTTGACAACGAGAACATGCACCTCGGTATTAAGAACAACTAGGGGACCGGGCTGCACCTTTCCCGCCGTGTGCAACCTGAGTCCTCGTGCACAATGCGGGCACACGACAGGTTAACAGGCGGTCAGGGCCATGCAACAGACCGAAGGGTGCAAAGCAACAGGCCCCAGAGCCGGTCAACCCTGCACCGGGCACGTCATCTCCCTCTACCTCGATTTCCTCCCTGGGAAAGTGGGGGCGGACGATCACTACATCAGAGGGTTGCTGTGATGAGAGAACGCGTGTCAAATGCCCTGCGAGGAGTGAGCACCAGATAGGTCAGTCGTTATTGTAAATGTGCCATGTTTTTACTTGAACCTCATATTCACTCCTTCTCTCATCAAGTGATGAAATTAGACGCCGAGATTTGATGCAAATTTAGGAATTATCTAGTCCAACTCCCTCGGGTAATCGCTAAGAAAAGTGAGGCCCAAAGCACAGGCGCAAGGTGACACATCTCCTAAGTGGCAGGGCCTGGGTCAAACAGACTTTCTCCTTTCAGACAGGGCATCTCCGCCTGCCCAGACTGCCCCTGCTGGGGCGTCAGCTGCTCTCCTAGAGCTGGCCTGAAGGGGCAAGGAGAGGTGGGCAGGGTGCCCCCCAAAGCCCTAGCTTCTAGAATTGGGGTGGCAAGAAAGCCTGGAGGGGAAGCAGCTGCCACACCCCCCATGGTAGACACCTGCCACAGAGGCCAGAGAATGGGGCTGTCCTCAGGGGGCACCAGCTGACAGGGATCATGGGGACAGTGGGCTGTTCCTAGGGCCCAGAGGCCCGGAGCCCCCACCTTCGAGTCTCACAGGGAAGAGCCTTCTTCTCCCTGCTCCCCATCTCCACTCCAGTGAAGGCCACTCCTAGGGGCCTCAAAATTTTGAGAGCCACCAACCGGGACACAGAGAGAGATCTTGGGCCCAGGACTGGCCCCAGCCCTCTGCCCTGCCCCTGTGGCCTCTCCAAGGCCTTTGCCTTCCTCCTCGGCCAGGCCGTCTCCCCTCGATACCCGCAAACCGAGAGCCGGCAAAACACCCATGTCAACGCGCCTCCTCCCTGGAGGTCCAAGGCCTTAAAATTTAATAGTCTCTCAAATGCTGTAACGCTAAAGGGGGCTTTTATGGACTCAACAGGGATAATATTATGAAGGGGCGTTAGCCGCCTAAAGTGGGCTGCTCACAGTGGGGGGCCGCCTGCCCGCAGCCCCTCACACACACTTCGGGGGCCCCTGAGGGGCCGCCCCTCGCCACAAGGGCCACTCCAAGCCCCTCAGCCAGCGGCTCGCCTGCTTCTAACAAGGTTACTGCAAAACAGTGCACTACAAGCCAGGCCCTGTGGGAGGCTGGGACCCCACCGGCCCTACTGAAGCAGCAAGAGGAGTTGGGGGGTCCTGGGGGAGTATCTCGGTGACCAATGAGCAGGCAGTTGAAAGCCCCGTTGTGTCCATGGGAGCAGACGGGGAGGAGGGGAAGTCCTGCCGCCCGGCCTCAGAGGTGTGGGTGGCTGGGGGGAGAAAGGGTGGTGAGGGAGGGAGGGACAGGAAGGGTGTGAGGTCACCAGGGGGGCAGGGGGGCCTGGCTGTCACCCACAGATGGACACGGCTTCTGGGGCCCAGGTCTGGAGGACTCGGCACAGGAGGAGCAGGGACCAGGCGGTGGGCAGGGGGCGAAGCCACTGGTGTTTTCTGGGTCACTCAGCTTCTTCTCTTGTCTTCTGCTGATCCCCTTCTTCTGTCGTGCCCTTCCTGCCCTCTCGGTGTCTCCTTGCCTATCCCTGCCTGCTCTCTCCCCCCTCTCCCCTCCCTCAACCCCCTCCCCCTTTCTCCCTGAGCTTGGTGTGTCCTGCGAGACCAGAGGCAGGCACTCTGCCCAGTCTTCAGGAGGTGTGGGCGGCCCCCAAAATAAACAAAATACTAAACAACACTAAGTAAAAGACCCTGGCAGCTTTGCCAACAGACACACACACCCGACCCCAGACACACACACACACATTCACACTTGCCCAGACACACGTGTGTGCAAACAGGCGCACACACATATTTTCTTCATTACCTCCTTCCATACTGTCTTCTTTCCATCTTAAGTTCAATGTTGTTTTTTGTCTCTTTTCGACCCTCCCCCTCCACTTCCCTTCAATTTATTCCAGCTGTGAAAACCTTTTTCCCATCTCCTCTGTCACCCCGGCAGATAGGTGAGTGGCAGCCAGAGGAGTCCACTGCGCAGCCACCGTTGGTAATCGACGCCAGATGTGGAGCTGGCCCCCGGCCCAGCCCCAGGCAGGGCTCCCGCGCCCGCTCCGCAGCTGGGCGTGAAGGGGCGCTACAGCCAGGCCCCCGGCCTGGTGGGATCAGGAGCCCGGCTCGGGGGACACGGTGGGGAGGGCTGGGTCCAGGGGCTGCAGGAGAGAGGAGGCTGCAGAGGATAAGGATGCGGGAGCCCCTTGGAGGAAGGCCCAGGGCCGCCCGGCAGGTCTGCTGGGCTGCGGTGAGGGAGCCGGGGCGGCCCAGAGCAGAGATGCTGACAGCCGGACCTTCCCTTGGCGCCTTGTCAGCCATTTTATTTCCAGCTGTGGCTATTTATAAATGTGTAGTTGGCAAAATGTGAAAAGCCAATTATACCACTCCAGAATCATGCCTTACTAATGATAATGAAACCAGCTCACCGTGATTGGGCATTTTAGGTACTTTCTGAGTCATTGTACATGAATTTATTCCTTCATGTAATTTTCACAACAATACTGTGAGGTAGGGACTATTATGGTCTCCATTTTACAGAGGGGACAAAAGAGGTCTAGAGCATCTAACTGGCCTGTCTAGAAAATGGTGGTACCAAGATTGGAGCCACCAACCATATGAGGCTCTCGGAGAAGACTTAATCTTTAAAGATCAGAGCTAGAAGGAGCATGGTTCAAACCCCTTCTTTCCTAAAGGAGAGAACGAAGTCCAGAGAGGAGAAGTGACTTGCCCAAGGACACACAGGGAGTTGGACCCAGAGCAGGGCTGCATCCCAGGGCTCCTGGTTCCTGTTCAAAGCCCTTCATACAACACCATGTTTCTGACTCCAGTTCCCATAACCTCGGCCACGAGCTAGACCCCCTGGAGGAGGTGTCTTTTGCAGGACTGGGAACAAGGTGAGGACCCCGGGCGGGTAGACAGACAGGAGGAAGCATTTCAGTGGGAGCCTTCCATCCAAGGACCGCTGCGTGCAGAAGGCTACACCAAGGCGGGGCTGGCAGACAGCATGGACCATGTCTCTACTGCATGCCGGCACTGGGATCACCCAGGGGACTCAGAGACAAACTCTGCTCTCAAGGAGCAAGCAGAAAAGATAAAAAAAGACCAACAACAACAACAAAACAGGGCAAGGGGGATAGAGTCAGGGAGGTGCAATATGCTTTCTTAGGTATAGCAACAAGGTGATGTTTGAGCAGACTCCTGAAGGAAAGCAGGGATGGATCCACATGGATATCTGGGGTAAGAATGTCAGCAGGGGGAATAGTAAGTGCAAAGGCCCTGAGGCAGGCATGTAGTTAGCCTGCTAATGTGTCCAGAGTACAGGGGACAGAGAAGAGAACAATGGGAGACATGTTGGAGAAGGGGGCAGATCATGTAGGACTATTGTAAGGGCCTGGCCTTTACTCCCAATGCAACGGGAACCACTGGGGGGTTCTGAACAGAAGGATGGCATTGTCCGACTTTGGTTTTAAAGGATCTTTTTGCTGCTCTGTGGAGACAGTACACTGCAGGGGCAGGAGGGAGGCAGGGAGACCAGCGAGGCGGCCGCTGGAGCCCTCCCAGTGGCAGCGGGTGAAGGCTGGGACCAGGGGCCAGCAGTGGCGGGAGGAGAAGTCATGGGGCTCTGAGCATATTTTGAAAGTAGACCCAACATGTTTTCCTGGGAGTTGGGTTGGGGTGCGGGAGAAAGAGAGCAGCCAAGTGTGACTCCAGTGTTTTTGGCCTGAGCAACCGGAAGGATGGAGTTGCCTTTCCCGAAGTCAGAAGACCACCGAAGGAGCAGGTGTGGGGACAGACCAGGGTCATCTGAACATCGAACTCGCTGAGCCTGAGGTGGCCTCTCTCAGTGCCATGATGAGTCGTGGAGACTGAGGCAACAGGGACTGTCGACAAGACTGATCCTGTCTTTATTCAAAATTGTGGGATTCTGTTCATGAATTTTTTTGCATTAATTTTTATTTTTCAAAAGAATGTTGCATCAAAATATGATTTACCTTGGTTACTGAGGGTTTGGCACCCCCTTAAATTTTGCGCCCTAGTCATGGCCCTGCCTGTCACAGACAGCCACGTGGAATGCGGGGGTTGGGCTGACCGCTCAGTTCCGGCCACTCTCTCTGTCCCCAGCAAGCCAGTGGTCTTCCGAGTGGGATCCGTGGCAGGGATGCGAGCTGAAGAGTGGTCCCAGCCGGGAGGTCCTGGATGGGGAACGTGGGCTAGGAGAGGGCTCCATGCGGACGTGTGCCCGGGTGACCTAGAAGCAGCCAGGAGGGTGTGAGCCCATCAGCCCGCTGCGCCCCACCCGGCCCCGTGATGGATGGCATCTGTCTTCTGCTTTATTAAACTCATGCCGCAGTTCAGCCCTGGATTTGCAAACGGCTTAATAAGCATTTGGAAGAGATCGGGGGAGGGAGGCCGGGATTTCAGGGGGTTACCAAGACCCAGACAGGAAACGGCCTTCACCCTGAGTGGGCCCCAGGAGGGAGTCAGGTGTTCGGGTGGGCGACTGGGGGGGGTATTTGGTTTCACAGAAGGCACTTGGGGCCCCAGAGGGTGAGGGGCACACCCCCTCCCCCAGCACTGCTGTTGCCGCACTCTGGGAGTCCACCGCCCCTAGAGGGGTGGTCTGGGCATTGTGGAGGGCAAAGGGCTATAGGGACTGGTCAAGGCTGGGGAGAAGAGGCCGTCCCTGTGGCTAGAAGTTCCCAACCGCAGAGGACAGAGGGACACACAAAACAGACACCAATGCCCCCAGCCAGCCCCCGGCACTCTCTCCCACTTGTGAACTTTGACAAACTCCATAGCATGTGCCGTTGGTTTGGAACTTTCTGTAAAGCACCTGGCATTGGTACTGAGTTGGGAGTACCAGGTGCCCCTTCTCTTCTGAATAAGGTTGGAAGCTCCCGGTGGGGGGCAGGGATGGGTACACTGAAGTCATCTCTCCACACAGGCAACTTGGGCCCCACTCACTCAGCGTCCTGTGAGAGCCAGTTCCTGGGCTTGCCAGAGCAGATCGCAAGCACCGGTTCCCAACTCCCAGCCCAGTGAATGCCACGCTGGTAGTTTGGCCATGGCGGGAGCATGCACAGCATGGAAACTGCGGACGCCTTTTTCCCTCCTGGAAGGCCAGCTGTGGAGCATTTCCCGGCACACACCGCCTCACCTGCGCCTCCACCAGCAGGAACCACAAGCCCCTCGAGGTACACAAAAATCCACTTTTCTTCCTGAAAAAATTGTGGAGCTCCTTCTGGACAGGGGAGGTTGGGACTGTGTGTCTCTTATTAATAAGGCCAGTCTTAGTCACCACTGCTGCCAGGAGGAAAGGCAATGATGAGTAAGACTCAACTATCTAGGTTCAAGTCATGGCTCCACCATTTAATAGTTTATAATTTAAAATGTTCTTCAGGCTGGGTGTAGTGGCTCGCACCTATAATCCCAGCACTTTGGGAGGCGGAGGTAGAAGGATCACTTGAGGCCAGGAGTTTGAGACCAGGCTGGACAACATAGTGAGAACCCATCTCTATGAAAAATAACATAATTACCCAGGTGTGGTGGCATCTGCCTATAGTCTCGGCTACTTAGAAGGTAGGAGGATCGCTTGAGCCCAGGAGTTTGAGGTTAAAGTGAGCTATGATTGTGCCACTGCACTCTAGCCTGGGCGACAGAGCAAGACCTTGTCTCTAAAATAAATAAATAAATAAATAAATAAATAAATAAATAAATAAATAAAATGCTCCTTGGAGCAATTGGAGGGATTGTTCTGAGATTTTAAAAGAAATAATATTCGAAAGATGCTGTGGACCAGGGCCTGCAAACCATAAGTAGCCAATAGATGTTCTTTCTTACTCTGGGTCTCCTGTGGTGCTAAATACCTCATCCTAACTTGAGTCTTACAACCACCCTTATGGGAAACACCATTGTTATTCCCATTTTGTAGATGGGCAAAGAGGGGTTTGCATGTGTTAGGTTTCTTATCTGAAATGACATAGTGGCAGAGCTGGGATTTAAAACCAGGACTGTCTGGGTCTCACAGCCTGGCTGCCTCACTACCCTGCCATTGGACCTCTCCATCATAGGGATGGGGTTGGGAGTCATAGCAACAGGGGAAGTGGCCCTTGGTTTTCCTCCTCGCTCCATCTGGCCACCAACAGAGGGATCCTCTTTCTGTATGGCCCCCAAAAGAAGCCTCCTCCGAGCCCCATCCCCCAGTGCATCCCCTCCACACCTGCTCGTGCCTATCAGACAGTCCTTCAGAGTCTAGGGGCCACCTTCTCAAGGCATCTGCATTTCCCACTGGCGTTTCCTATCTGCCTCTCTTCTAGCACTAAGCTAGTCTCTGGGCCAGTTTCCCAGTCGGTCTCTTTCCCTCCTGCTGCCCCAGCTCTGTGTCCACCCCTAGTCCTCCAAGGCTATGCAAATGCCCACTCCAGACCGCCTGACTCTGCAAGGGGCCCAAGGCCAGGGTCAGCAGAGCACGATTCAGGAAGGTCAAGGGTCCGGCAGCCTTCTTGCAACTTTCCTTCTGGGCCTCCTTTCTTTTTTCCCTGCCTCTTGCCAATTTCACTTTCTGATCTTCCTTTTTCTCCCTCCATTTCCTTTCCTCTCCTCATCCTTGTTTGTCACTTTGGTGTCTCCTTCTTCATGTCTCTGTGCCCCCCTATCTCTCTGTCTGCCTTTGTCTCTGTCTGGGTCAGTCTGTTTAGCGGCAAGTGTGTATGTGTGTTTCTCTGTCTCTTTGTTCTTTGTCAATGTCTGTGTGTCTGTCTCTCTGTCTGTCTCCCTCGCTCTCTCTCCCCACTTACCCCAACATCCTGAAGTGTGTGTGTGTGTGTGTGTGTGTGTCCCTGTACCTAAGAATCTAACTCTGCCTCCATGCCTTTCCTGTTCTGTATGTGTGTGTGTGTGTGTGTGTGTGTGCCTGTCTGTCTGTCTGTCTGTCTGCCACTGATTCCGTTTGTCTGTCTTCCAGGCTGTCTCCCAGGGTCTCGCTCTGGCAGCATTCGTTCATCAGGGCTGCACTCTGGAGGCTCCCGGAGGAGACCCCCACTCACGCCTCCCAAAGTTCACTGCCTTGTCAAACGGAGCTAATCTCCTGCGGGAGGAAAAAGCCTCATTCAAACTGGGGTGGGGGGGCAGAGGGGGAAGGGGAGGTCTACTTGGCTGCAGCCTGAAAACACCCCGGCCCATAATACCCCTTTTGTTCTAGGCTGGTGGGAGGGGGTGGGCGGTGGAATGAAAGAAGGGGGATATTAAAGGAGCAGGTGAAAGACATGTGTCTTCAGCAGCCACAGATAAGCGCTTACTCCCTTCTCATCTGACTGAGGCCTATTATCTTCCCGCCACAGTCATTACTATTAATATTAAACACCCCCAATCCAGCTTGAAAACAACCTGAACAGGCTGCCTCCAGCCCATCCAGTTCCAAGGGGAAGACCCTGCCCGACACCTCCTCCCACAGTGTCTGGCCACCAACCCAGTCTCCCAGCCCCCCCTGAACTTCCCCGTGAACTTCAGCCCCCCAACCCCCTCCTTCCCCTCCCCCATCCTCACCCCACACCCTCTCTGATCACCAAACATTTCTCTTTACTGGACCCCCCATTTCATATTTCTGGGGATCTCTGTACCCCTGCCCTCTTCTCTCCACCCCTCAGTATAACCTGGGGTGGGAGACAGAAGCCTATAGAAGTTTATTCCTGACTTTGACATCTGACAGAATTGGATTTGCATTCTGATGCTCCATTCACAGGCTGGGTAACCACATGCAAGTTCCTTAACCCTCTGAGCCTCAGTTTCTCATCTCTAAAATGGGAGCAAACTATAGTCTCTAGGATATAGGGTTGTTTCAAGGATTATATGAAAGAATGAATGAAAGGGCTCTTAGTACATGCCAGATGCCACTCGGTAAACAGTGGTGGTAACTGTTGTTACCTGGACAAAGAGCAGCCAGGGGAGCAGGTCTCTCCACTGGTCCCTCATTAGGCCATCACTGGGTCACTCTGCCAACTTTTGTGTTGAGCGCCGGAGGGACAGAGGTGGAGAAAACAATTCCTGCCTCCGAGAATTCACAAATTGGTGGCATCAAGAGATATACAAACAGGTAAGTGCATCACTGCAGTGCTGGGTCATATATACCACAAGAGAAGTTAATACAAAGGGCTTTGGGAAGGTCCCAGTCGGTGGGTGATGTTCCACCAGCAAAGGAGTAATTGCCTATGCAGTATCTACAAGGTGGTGAAGCCAGCTAGCACCATGCCCATGTCTATGGTTATAGCTCCCAAGAGGAGCAAGGCATAAGCCTTCCACTGAGAGCAGTAGAGGTTTAGCTGGGGACCATGTGTGGGGTCCCCTTCCCAGGCTCCCAGGGCCCTGGACCGTCAGGGCTGGCCTGAGGAGCCTGCAGACACAGGAAGGAGGGAGATGAGAGCTGACATTTACAAAGTGTCTTCCTTGGAGCCAGGCACTGGACTATGTGTGTCAGCATTAGGTCACTTACTCCTTGTCACTACCTCTCTGCTAAGCAGTCATCATTGCACCCACTTCGCAGGGGGGCAAACAGGCTCAGAGAGAGGATGCGACTTTCCTAAGACCACACCACTAGAAAATGGCAGAGCAAGATTTTAAGCTGCATCTCTCTGGCTCCAAAATCCACGTTATTTCCATTTCTAGTGTGTCTCAAACTTTCCAACTCCAGCTCCATCCCTGCCCAAGTAACCTTAACATCAGAGGAGCTTTAACAAATATACATGGAGTGGGAGGGAAGACTCGATAAGGAAGACAGCTTGCTACAAGTCCCAAATTTTTTGGCATTTTATATCTTATCTTAGACACCTATAAATTTTACTTTGGAGTAAATTTGGAATAAATTTTATGGAGTAAAATTTGAATTTTACTCCATAATATATCATGTGTTATAATGTTTTAAAATGTCATTTAAAAATGTTCCCCTCCTTGGCCGGGCGCGGTGGCTCACGCCTGTAATCCTAGCACTCTGGGAGGCCGAGGCGGGCGGATCGCTCAAGGTCAGGAGTTCAAAACCAGCCTGATCAAGAGCGAGTCCCCGTCTCTACTAAAAATAGAAAGAAATTAATTGGCCAAGTAAAAATACATAGAAAAAATTAGCCAGGCATGGTGGCTCATGCCTGTAGTCCCAGCTACTTGGGAGGCTGAGGCAGAAGGATCTCTTGAGCCCAGGAGCTTGAGGTTGCTGTGAGCTAGGCTGATGCCACGGCACTCACTCTAGCCTGGGCAACAGAGTGAGACTCTGTCTCAAAAAAAAAAAAAAAAAAATGTTCCCCCCAAAACCTCGAACTACTCCAAAAAGGTGTGCTGAGTTTATTCTATTGCTTCCTCTGCCAGGGTTGGGGGTGAGGGGAGTTTGTTGTTTGTGGGCAGCCTTGGCTACTTTTGGTGATGATAACCCTGGCTGCCAATCACAATTCCCTGGCTTCTGGTCTCAGAGGGAGCCAATGAGCTAGGCCTAGCCAATTGTTAAAATATAATTTTCTTAGCCACCTGATTTGTCCAAGAGGTGGGCACATGACCCAAGCTAGGCCAATAGGAGTCTTCCCCTAGGATTTTATAGACAGAGGGTGTTAGGGATGGCTCTCTTTCCTCTGAGATGTGACCATGAAATTGGTGCCATGCTCTTCTACCCCCCTCTCCCTGCCCTCCAATGAATGAAAGAAGAAGCCCTGACCTTCCTTCCCCTCCCCACTCCCCACTGCAGTTGAGTGGAAGCTCAGCTGCAGGACACAAAAACAAAAAAATGAGGCTACTACACACCGAAAAACAGCCAAGATCTGGATGGTATCAAGAAAGAATGCAAGAGAGAAAGCTGAAAGTATTTTCAGTAGTCTCTAAACTTTGCCCCTCACCCTCATGCATGTGTGTGCATGTACATACACACACGCTCCTGTCCTTCCTGGATGTTTGAGCCGATAATGCCCTTCCTTTTGCTTAAACGAGTTGGAGGTGAATTTGCATCACTTGCTCCCTGATCAATACCTGCTCACACGCTCAGTCCTACTTAATATCTCCCAGCTCCCAGCACACTACAGCCAAGAGAAGCAGCAAGGACCCGACAAGCTTCGGAACTGGGGAAGCTCAAGTTACATGTGGGGTAGGTGTCACGTCCTCCTACCAGGAACCTCTCAGGGTTCTCCTTCACAGAGGGTTGGGCTAGAAGGGACTTCAAGCAGAGGGATGACAGGGAATCTATCCTAACCAGCTCTCTGCTGTCTTCAAGGAAGCCTGACTCAGCCTCCTTGCTTGGAAACACATCCTAGGACCCCCTTTTCCAAGAAATTGCAGATCTTTCCAGCTGCAAGTCAAGCCTGTTTTACCTTGTCCTGTCCTAGTGGAAGCTGGACAATAGCCAGTCCCTCCTCTCCTTTTCCATTCCTTCAGAGGCTCAACCCAAATTTTTCTTTACTCTTCTTTTGCCTTGGGTATAAGAATAGGGTCGTGCAAGCCGTGTGTCCTATGTGTTGGCTAAGAGCTTGGTTTCTAGACAGACTGCCTGGAATCAATCCTGGCCCTGTTACTTACTAGCTGTATGACTTCGGGCAAGATGCTTACCTTCTCTGTGCTTCATTCTCCCCATCTTCAAAATGGGAATGATTATATGAATTAAGGCATATAAAGTGCTTATAACTATTCCTGGCACACAGCAAGTGCTCAATGAATATTAGCTGTTATGATTATATGTTAATGCTGTGTGTGTGTGTGTGTGTGTTCAGCCCATACCCCATTTGACTAGAAGTTCCCTGAGGACAGGAGACATACCTTACTCATTTTGGAAGGCCCAGGGCCTTGAAGTACTTGGCATAAGAGAGGAAGCTCAAAAACATGTGGGTTGACCGAATGAATAGTGAATGAATGAAGATGGGCTGGCTGAATACTGGGAGAATTTAAATCCTGATTCCTGTCCTTAGGTCTCTTGATAGTCCCACATGGGTAGTTCTCAATTCTGCCTACACCTGAACCCAGAGCAGAGACTCATAGACAGAAGGGGCTCTTGCAGCAGATAACAATTGAAGCAGAAACAGCCACCTCTATGGTACACCCCTCAACAATGTCCAGGGCTCTGTCACAACACCACATACACACCCTTATCCCATTTTACAGATGAGCAAACTAAGGGTTAGAGCAATTATGTGATTTTTCTAAGGACAGACACAGCTAGCTAGTAGCCCAGCTGAGGCCGGAGCTGGATCACCAGCCTTGGTTAGATCTCCGTCAATCACATTCCAGCAACCAGACGCTCCACATTGTCCCCTCCTGGCTGGGCCATGCAGCACCCAGCACAACACACTGGTCCATCATGGTCTAGGCAAGAACAGAAGAGTCCAACAACTAGATGACTTTCGTCTTCCACATATCTTGGTACTTATGACTTTGTCGTCCATAGGTCTTGATATTTGTACGGCCCAGTGGGGGGCTGTAGAGACAAAAGGGAAGCCCAGAGTCCAGGAGTGAAGGCGACTCTGGAGCACACAATGGCCCATTGTGCCCCCTGTGTCCCCCTCCCCTTCTCCACCACACCTAGCACACAGCGTCCTGTTTACCTGCCTCCAGGACCTGGCTCCATCTCAGGTGCCACTCCAACTGGGCCCACGCATAGGCATTGCCAAACCTTCTGCCCACAAGCCCTCGGCTTGGCAGGGCTGCACCTCCTTGGGGATTCCCCCCAGCCTTTGTCCTACCCCCCCCAGTTCCTTCCACTCCAACACAGACGCCTCCTCTTGGCCCATACCACAGTACCTGGCACACAGTAGGGCTCCGGAAATGATTTGTGACAATAATAACTGGTTCCTTGGTGACAATAATAACCCCAGGCACATGGGCCTCTGTAAAGGGGTTCTCCCAGCTTTGGAGGTGGGAGATGGCACTGTGCAGGAGTTAGGTTTGGGGGATGAGTGCCAGCTAGACTTATAAAAGGCTTCCTGTAGTCCCAGCTGCGTGGGAGGCTGAGGCAGGAGGACTGCTTGAGCCCAAGAATTGGAGGCTGCAGTGATCTATGATCATGCCACTGTACTCCAGCCTGCATGGCAGAGCGAGACCCTGTCTCTTAAAAAAGAAAAGAAAAGTCTTCCTTTCCTGTTCCTTTCCCTGAACCTGGGATTTGGAGGGGAGGGATCTGTGGGGAAGGGCAGTGTGGGAATACAGAGCCTGCCTGTCTCTGGGGACAGAAGACCCATATTAGGTGCTCTCTTGGTACAGCTGGGATGCCATTCTCCCACTCTCTCAGAAGTCAGAGATCAAGGGTCAGGGCAGCACCAAAGCCCTCAGGGACAGACTCCCGGCCAAGGGGACAGATGGAGAGGCCTGTCTCCTCAAGCCCGGATTGTGTTTGGGGGTCAAGGAACCGGGTAGTGGTGGGAGGGAGCAGCTGCCCAGGAAAGAGTTGAGCATCACTTCATCCACATACTCTCCATGCCCTGGACTATGGCAGAGGAAGACGAGGAGGGAGGAAGATAGCTGAGGGGAGCAAGAGGGGAGAAAGAAGAGGGCACCGTGGTGAAGAGCCAGGAGGCAGATGAGAAATGGGAGAACAGAAAACCACACCTCCAGATGAGCAGGCTCCTCCAGCTGAAAAGAGAAGCAGACATAAACCACAAAGGCTGCAGCAGGCCTGGAGGCCATCCAATCCAACCTGTTCATTTTACCTATGAGGAGGCCAAGGCCCAGAGAGGGGATATGTCTTGCCCAAGGACACACAGCAAGACAAGACTCAGTCCAAACCAGAGTCACAGAATGGTGGCTCCAGGCCAGAAGACATTCTTGGCTCTCTGCTGAGCAGAGAAAAGGGGGCTTCACAGGGTCCCGCTCTGCTTGACTTCTGGAGATGTGGGAGCAGGAAGAACCCCAATCGTGGCCCACCCAGCCCATGGCCAGATATCAGAGCAAGGAGATGGCATGTTCAGGCCCACCACCACAGCATTGTCTACCTAGTGTCACTTGAGCTGTATTTTAGCCATCAATTTATTCCACCACTTACTCTGTGTGCCCAACACTGTGCTAGGCCCTCAGGTTGAGGATGGGAGACAAGGGGAGGGTAGCGGGGAAGCTACAAGGTGATCTGTCCATATACTTGAGAAGAAAGATAATTAAAGTGGATGTTCATTCAGAGATTACCACGTGCCAGCTGCTCACCCCATAGTTTTTAGGCAGTGACTATTGTTAGCCCCACTTTTCATATGATGAACCGAGGCTCAGAGAGACTAAGAGGCCCTAGACCCACAACTGATGTGGCAGAGCAGGAAATCTGGCTTTGCCATCTGGCTCCAGAGCCCTTGCTCTCAACCACTAGACTGTACCTTCCTTCCCCACCTTCCCGCCAGCCCAGTGGGCTTTAAGAGCCAGGGTGAAGAAGTTTCACCACCACTAACTATCCTGTGGTCCATCACACCCTCCTTCCATCCCAGCCAGGGTAAGTCAGTCCGTCCTCTGGACATACCCTGAGCTTTTATAAATGCCTCCTTTGGCCCCTTACTGTCAGCCTTGTCTTAGAATTCATTATTGGCATATCTGTCTCCCTACCAAGTTTGAGGGCAGAAATGGTCTTTCATCATTTCCAAAGCCCCAGTGCCTAGCATGGCATCTGGCACATGGCAGGTACCCAATGACCGCTTATGGAAGGAGTATCACTAGGCGATATGGACCCAGAAGAGGCTTAGACCTCAGGCAGGGGCAGGAAAAGAGTCTCATCATCCATCTCCAAATACCATGAGTCTAGCACACTGCCTAGCCTAAAATAGGTGCTGCTAAATGCCTGTTGGAGCAAGTACGGGCTATCTGGAGGGTGCTCCAGATAGGAGGCTTCCATGAGCCCTGGGGGATGGGCTCAGGAGGTTTGAGACTGCATCTGGATTGGGGCCAGAACTCAGGGCCCCTCCCCAAGAAGTTTGAGGCCCAGCCAGGCCACCATGAGAGCCTACCAAGAACTGGGAGTCAGGGTGCTCGGGGCCTCTTTTAGGAGTACAGGCGGATCCTAAGGACGCTGCCAGGGCTCAGAGCGGGGGAGGGGGGCTGGATCAGAGTGAAGAAGGTGGGGGCAGGCTGGAGGTAGAACACATTCTCCAGCCTCTTCTGTTTGCAGGTGTCTAAAGACAGCACCCTAGCCTGCAACCTTCACTGCTCCACTGTAGAACTGTTTCCAGCAGCAAGGAGAGGGAGGGGAAGGACAAAAGGCTGTGCCCTGGGCTCCCAAGTTTAGGAGAGGAGCCATGAAGACTAAGAGATGGGCAGACAGAGGTGAGGAGAGAGAGACCCAGGAGGCCTCTGGGGAGGGAAAGGAAGGTTGCTGAGGAAGGAAATCTGCACTTGGGTCCAGCCCTGCCTCTGGCACCATCCCCACTGGGCTAGGGTCCCAGGGATTTATTGACTAATCCTCAAATGATACACTCTCCCTGATTTATTCTCTCTCCCGCTTCGCTTTGAGTTCTCACAAGATCCCATTGTCTTCGGACACTGCTGGCCCAGGGCCTCCACCTCGGGGCCTGCTGCCTCTCCTCCACTTCCGGGGGTGGGGGGAATGGAGGCTCCCTACCGCCAAGCACCACGACCCTCCCCTGTCCTCTCCCGGCCCCAGGGTCAAGCTGCCAGGCCACCACGCAGTGCCAGGTACGAGGACGGCAGCACCCGGCCAATCCGAGGGGAAGGCGGTGAGCGAGGCGACTGCCGGGAGCTGCTGGCGGGTGGGGGCGTGGCTGCCGAGGACGTGGGTGTCGGGTGCTGGGCAGGGCACAGAGCGAGGTCAGAGTCGAGGTTTTCACTGACCCGAGTGGGCAGGGGTAAAGGGAATTCGTAAAAAGTTTCTTTCTTCTCTAATAGTCTTTTTTCCCAATCCAAAGGCGCGGGCGCGGGAGGGAGCGAAGACGGGCGGGGGCAGGGCAAGCCCTCCACAAGTGACACTTAATTCCCGGTCTGGACTGGGCCGGCGCTTGAAAGCAGCTAAATTAGCAAAACAGAAGTCAACTGTCGATTGCTTCATTGGAGGATTAAGTGTGATAAATGGGGGGTTTGTTCGCTCTCGCGTCCAGATGTTGTGTCTAAGTAAGGGTTTTTTTCAAAAAAAGTTTTTTTTACATTCTTGGCCCAGGGCCCATATATATTTTGGATACTGCTGGGAGTATATAATATCATTGGAAAATGATGCGGTCTGCTAACCTTTTAAATAACATTTCCTCCCTCCTCTATTTTCTAATAGTTTGTTTTTCTTTCCATGTTTGCCTTTTATTGGGGGAAATTTTTTTTGGAAATTAATGAGGCTCAAGTTTGGAGACCAAAATGAGAGAGGGGAGAGAGAGAGAGA